>CM053785.1:827791575-828449075 GCA_028749045.1 Cupressus sempervirens | reverse complement strand
GGTACTATGATGATAGGTGTACTCTGTAGTCGCTGTCACTGTGGGCCGTACGATAGTAGGGTACTGCATACCTACGACAGCGGTAAGGTATGTGTTTTATTATGTTTTATTTTTATTTTTATTAATATGTTTTATAAAGTTAATTTTTATTAATAGTTAATGTTATTAAATATTAATTATTATATATTAATAATTTTTAATTATTAATTATTATGTAAATTGTTAATGAAATTTTATAGATATCAATTAATGATATAGTTATATTTAAAAATAAATATAAAATTACATTAATTAAGTGTTAAGGGTATGTTTTTATAAATTAATTAATATTGTAAATCAAGTTATTTGAAATCAATAAATGATAATTCCTCCTAGCGTAATTTACAAAAATTGATCTTTTAAAAAAGAGGGATCATTTTCAATATACTGAATATGTAAAATACTCTTAGAACATTTTAGAAAACTGTTTTAAAGAGCTATGGAGGAAAACTTTGATCTATCATAATAGATACATGGGTTAGGAGAAAATGTATAAATGTTCCTTCACTTGATATCTAAATCTGAAACAAAAATTGGAACCCCACACTTAATTCAACTATGAGATTTTAGCGAACTAAAACATGTGCTTGCATTTTTTGTTTTCTTTATGCTTTCTATTTTGGGTTCTGGGGTTGACAAGATTGTTGACCAGTTATAGGACATCTACCAAAGGCTCAGGGGTTATGATTTGTGATGTCATGTTAATGTCTTTTGATCTCAATCTTTTTAAACCCAACCATTTTTATGAGATGGCATGCTCTATGATGTGTGTGGTTTACTAATTGATATTACTTCTAGTTTTCCTATGTAAGTTGTAATACATGTGTAACCATTTATGAGTTCTCGAAAAGTTGTCTTTGGATTACTTTGTAGTTGCCTTGATGGGACTGAAGTGTTTATTTGATCTTGATGATATCAAGTTGTGACATGTATGACTTGACCATTTTGTAAGTCTTTGAACAGTGTTATTATGAGATATTTTACGGTTTCTCGATGAGAACCAATGGACACTGTGATTTGTCATTTGATGCTTTTTAGCTACTGCAGAGAACTGATATGTTATTATGATTATCTTTATGATGCCTTCCAGTCGCTTGTATAGGACTGAGGTAATTCTAGAATTTTGTGATTTCATGAGCTTAGTGTAGGATATCTACATGTAGTGTCAAGAAGTGGCTTGCAATGGCGGCCGAGGCCCTAAGTGGCTGCTAGGATAACTCATTGTAAGTTGTTTAATAAGTGAAAACATTACACTAAATACTGACTTAAATAAACCTAATAAGATAATTGTATGTTCTTGCCCATGCCTCGAGTGCTAGTATAGACTAGGATGGGAGTAGAGAGAACGCTTGGTTGCAACCTTGCATTCCATAGTATGCCTCATCAGTATGAGAAAATACTAGTGGCCGCATATGGATCACTAGGGGGCCGAGGTCTATTGAGAGACTACCAGGGTAACTCTAGCGTGATCCATGCGATGACATTTTCCCACTTACATAGTAGATTTCCTATGTGTCTTGTGTACCTTTGGGTATAGATGTCGACCCTTTATGTTGGAACCTTTGAGTTAGTATACTTTTAGGATTCTTGGACTTAGAAAGTACTTGTGCTAGGTGATTTGATAACCTATTTTGGGACTTGAGATTAACTCCTCAGTGCGGTGGGAGTGGGCCATTTAGGTCCCACGCAGTCAGGTGGTAGTGTTTCTTTACTCTTACCATTTGAGATCCGTCTTAGACACCTTGGCTGGAGCATTCTTTGTTGGCATTTATCTTCATTCTATTCTTGGATCATTATGATGGACATGTATCATGATATTCATGATTAGCATATGATAGATGATATTATATACTTATCTTATGCCTTATTTTGCATGATTAGATTTCTTATCCATATGTTATAGCATGTTAGATTTCTTTCTATATATGATGTAGTATGTTTTAGAAGTGACATTCCTACTATGATAATACCGATGATTTCTTTGATGACTTGAGATGTTATGCATAGAGGGATGGCTAGGGCCTACGATGGTCTAATGATGCTATTTATAGTTGGGAGGAACCGTGCACTTAGTTAGTTGGGTTTATAATGTATGGTTATCTTTTATGATGGATGTTTATATCTTCTATGATGATCTACCATGTATGGAATATGGTTTCATTTACTTTATTGCACTTGCATCATGGATTAGAATAGGATTATGTACTTTAATTTCACACATGCATATTCTTTTATGTCTTTCATACCCTGTGACATGTACAGTGGATGATTGAGCATTTTGGAAACTAATTTACTAAGAGACATTTGGAATAAAAGTATATTGTTTAAGAACATTGGAATTTTCATTATTATTTCATGTGGATGTGGTGTTAGATGGAATTAATATTAGTTAATTTAAATGTGATTCAATATTAAGGTATCCTTAAGGAATGTAACCTGTCATATATGTTTATGTATACTTTTAGTTCAATAATGTTATTGTGTCTGCTACTATGTGTCTATTGTGAATGGTTTAACTTTCATGTTTTAATTTTTAAAACAAATGCTACCAAACTTAGTGAAACTTTAGATTAATTCTTTTGGATCCCTTGGCAGGGTGTTACAAATAAAAAAATTTACACATGTGAAACCACATCTTGCACACAGGCCAGTGTCACCACACGATCATCCTCTATCACTTTTATCTAGGCATCACCTTCATTAAATCTTAGATGAGAGATAGCGATAGATCTTTAGAACTCTATTTTTCAATGCTCTGTTTATGCACTGCTTCTAGTAAAAAAAGTGAAAGTTTTGTGTAACATTGAATTACAATTAGTCCTCTAAACCACGTCATCAAGACAACCTTAAGAACATTTCCTCCATTTTGCATCATCTAAAACTTCCTTAGCTCCTACACATACTAAGATTACTAACTACTATTCTTCTAGTCTTAATAGAATTACTGCTATGTTGACATCAATGACAAATACAGTCATGAATGCAAAATCTGAATACTCTTCAATGCTTAAGATACTACCCCAATGTAGTATCATTAGAATTCATGCTAACACTATCCTCCATGGATCCAATTCTAAAGAAATGCCAAACTCCTTTGAAGACATCAACACTCAAAATGTCCTAGTATTCTTAAAAGAAAGCCAGCGAAAGCCATATAGGCTAGGATATTTGAAAGCATGAAAGGAGAAGGTTGCCAACCTAACTTCCAAAAAATGATTCTAGTAGAAAGAGATGAGTTGTTGTCTTTTAAAACTAGAAAATGAATACAACTCAATATGTTACCTAGATCTTGAAGGGTCTAATTGAGGTTTTCATTGTTCATAAATAATTGCTTGTCTCTATGTTAATGTCTTCCTCCTCATTCATCAAAAAATCATCTACAACACACATAGATTTTCTTCTATTCCTACAATGATGTTTCATCATAGCTTGATTGAAGAACCCAATATTTATATCTCCTTCTGTAAGCCACTAAATTTTAGATTTTTCTTTCTAGAAAACCTCTTCCTTTTTTGAGAGTTTCTCATTATTCTCTTAGGTTTCTTTTCGTAACCCTCAAATCTCTACCCCAATAATTTATTTCCATTTGACTTTGCACCTTTCCTGATCTACCAACAAAATCCATTTTTCTTTAAAAAATGTTTCCAAATGATTTCTTACTCCATTTGCTAACTTTTTTTTATAATCTCTCTTATTTTTTAGCACAAGTTTATCATCAAGGAGGCCACTCCTAAAGTATTCCACTAGGATTATATGAGATCTCTTAGGAAAGGGTGGGAAATTCTCAAATTTAAAAGGAGTGGACACCCTTATTCCCTTAGTAAATTCCACCAAGATAGCATTGTGATCAAAACCTATCCTGGTTATAGCATTAAGCATGAAATCATCTACATTTCTCCATTTAGAGGAGAACATGACTCTACCTAGTTGCACCTAAATAATTCTTGTAAGAATTTTCCTTAGGGAAAGATTCACCCAAGATAGTAGAACTCAACACAAGCACAACTATAGACCAAAAATGGATATGATCAATTAACTAGAGTATGTCATCATACATTACTTTGTTTAGTGTGTTTAGTGTGTACAAACACACTAGGAGTGTCTATATATAAAGGCCTCTCAAGAAGCACCTAGAATGTCTCTAGAAACAACCAAGAGATAAGATGACAACTAAGAATATGCCTTATCCAACATTCTAGATGAGTGGACAAGAATAAGAAGGTTGTAGACACCATGTGCTTAATTAGTGTGCTAACTCCTATGTTGTAGATAACATGTGCATAAAAGAGGTGCAGACCCCTGTTTTGTTAACTTGACAACTCACAAGAGTGCCCATACTCCTAGCTGAGTAATAAATAAATATTAAAATAATGCATTAATCTAAGTAAAATTAAATAAGTGTTAATAGTAAATACTTATTTATACCAATAGCGCCCCTTAAGTGCAACTTAGGGGAATGCCCTTAAGCTTACGAAAACTAGGATAGAATGCATGATGGGTCCTAGCTACTAGGCCATGTCAGATACCCATTTACATAATGATATGCGCACCTCTCATAAAGTGGGGAAAGAGGAAAAACCTCATGGGAAAAACCCTCCCCCAAAAAGAGAGATGAAAGGGGATACATGGATGGATGGAATAATCAAGACCCCCCTTCCCCATTATGACATACATCAAGTATATAAAAGTGAGAAAAGGGAGAAAGTCAAAACCTCCTAAGAGGAAAAGGTTCCCCCAAAAAAGGAGAAGGAGATGTTTTCCTCTCCCCCCCCCCTTAAAAGTAGTGCGTCAATTAGTGAGAAATGCTCTAATGTATAAGTTGATCCATGACCTCTGGATGATGTTCCTCCCCTTTGGAAGAAACAAATGCAAGGGTACAAAGGAGATGTGTCCCTTGTATGGAGAAGGAATCTCTATGATGATCAATGTTTCTAAAATATGTTCAAGTGTCCTTGTATCGATGTTGATGATGGCTTCCTCCAAAACTACTGAGAAGAAGTGCAGATCGAACAAGGAGTGATGTAGAACCTATGTCAAAGAACCAATAGTCTTCTCAAATGTGAAAGAGACCTCCTGTAGATGTTGTACATAAGAATCCACAATCATGCCAACTTGAGAAGATAGATCATGTAGAGAATAGACTTAAGGGTCAGAGTGGGCCCTCACAAAAACTGTAGAAGAATCATCCTCAACAAAGAGAAGTGGTAGATCAACAAAGAAGTCTTCCAAATCAGCTATCTGTGACTCCAAGAACAGAACTAAAATGTTTGGTAGGAAGTCATCACTTGGAAGACCATGTGTACCCTATTATGCTGAAGTACATGAATCTGGCACTGTTGTAATGAATGAATTATTCACCTCAAAGAGAAGACGAATATCATCTAGGATGTCTCCCACATATTTAGTGTGAGACTCCATGAACAGGCCTGCAAGGGCAGAAGGGAAGTCGTCGAATGAAGGTAGAGTAGCAAGACATAAAGGGTCCTCCTATACTATATCTAAAGCATCTTTAGTTGGAAGAGGGTTAGTAGGAGCAACAAGAGCTAGAGGTTTGATATCATCTAAAGAGGAGTCAGCTGGAATTGAAGGTATGAGATCTTTAGGGAATGGAGGAATGGTTGGATCTCCATAGATCTCCCAAAGATGCATCCAAAAAAAAAAGGATCAAATCAGTTAATGCTAGATGTTGTATCCAAAATGTCATCAGGCATAAATAGAAAAAGAGTATGCTAAATGATTTCAATCTGGTCAAAATTATACTCAAGATCTCTTGCATATGGCAGTGCATTGTGCTAACTTAGATATCTGATAACAAGTTGACTCCATTCCTGATAGTTGTCTAGGGTCAAGTAAATCAAATCTTCCTCTTCCATGATGGATTAATCAATATAACCTCCAAATAATCAAAAGAGAATCAAGGAAACCCCCCAACCCCCCCCCCCCCCCCCCCCCACAATGTATGATTTAGGCACTTGATAGCCATTAGCAAATTTAGGGCCTATTTCTAAAAGTGGTATTTTTGTCCACAAAATCTATAACATGATTGCAAATTTGGAAAGTAGACAAAAGAAAATGCACTTTAAAAAAATGAAACCTAATTATGCATCCAGATGAGCCCATACTAAGCATTTGAAGTGGCAAAAATTGCGATTTTTGACTTGTAGAAAAATTTAGTAATAGAGATCTCAAGCCACCCACACCAATGTGTAGATCAAAAAATTCTACCCGAAAACAAAAAAATTGCTCAAAAAAATTAGTCCGTATGAGGGAGATATCACTGTTTGAAAATTGCTACTATTAATATTTTTCTTGAATCACGGTCACACCTCCAAAAATCAAATGGATATATACATTTTGCCTCAGATGTCTGATTTAGATTAAACAAAATCTGATTTGGGGTTTCTTTGACCTTTTGAATATGATGAAAATATCTCATTTGCACTAGCAAGCTTCAATCTTCACTTGCAAAATATCTCTCCTAAAGGCCTAATGGCCAATTTTTTCGAAAAAAATAATGCAAATCAAAAAAAATTACAGAGAGGTAGATAAAATAATGTAGATCTAAAAATTAAATATATAGATCTGAAATGATCATACCAAAATTGCAAATCAGTCCTTTGGGTGTTGGTTTGCAAAAAAAAAAATTGCATCAAGATCGACTTTGGCCTAGGGTAGGCAACTTTATAGCTAATTTTCACCAAATCAGCATTCTAGATGCAATGGTGAGGTCAAATCTAGCTCTAGACACTCCCAATTTCTACAGTACTTTGGAGTCAGGTTGCAGTGCTGAAGCAAGTAGATGGTCTTGAATGGCTTTGTGAAGAGGAATTCTCCAAGAGCTCTAATACCATGTAAGAATTTTCCTTAGGGAAAGATTCACCCAAGATCCTAGAACTCAACACAAGCACAACTATAGACCAAAAATGGATATGATCAATTAATCAGAGTATGTCCTCATATATTGCTCTGTTCAATATGTTCAGTATGAACAAAAACACTAGGAGTGCCTGAATATAAAGGCCTCTCAGGAAGCACCTAGAATGTCTCTGGAAAGAACCAGGAGATAAGATGACAACTGAGCACATGCCTTATCCAACATTATAGATGAGTGGATAAGAATGAGAAGGTTGTATACACCATGTGCTTAATTAGCATGCTAACTCTTGTCTTGTAGACAACATGTGCATAAAAGAGGTGTGCAACCCTATGCTGTCAACATGACAACTCACAAGAGTGCACATACTTCTAGGTGAGTAATAAATAAATATTAAAATAACTTATTAACGTAAGTAAACTTAAGTAAGTGTAAATAGTAAATACTTATTTATATCAAAAAATCTTGTATCCTTTCTATGATTAGTCCAAGTGAATATAGACCCAACTAGATTAAGACCAATCATGCCTGAGTTAAGCATGAATTCTCCAAAATCCACCATACTATCAGAATAGTCCTCATTTCCCCCAAGTTTCTCCAAAGGGTATAGATGAGAATTAAAGTCTCCCACAACCATCGATTTAGTATTAGGATTGTATCCCATAAGGTTAGTTATAGGCAACCAGAACTATTCTATTTGACCTCTATTGTTAGGAGAAATTTTCACCAAGTTTGAAGACCAACTAGTATTAATATCATTACATGTTAAAATAAAATATTAGTAGAAGAATAAAAAAATGTACATGAAATTTTTTTCTTTTTCACATGATATCTAGTATTCCACAAGCCCCAAAGAATCCACTAAAACCCAAATCATGTTTGGTCGGACTTTATTTCCACTTTATTAAATACTTCCTTCTACATTTTTGTTTCTTGAATACATATCACATCTACTTTCACTTCATGTAAGGCACACTTGAGAATGTGTTTCTTATCCATAATGTTAAGACCTCTTAGATTCTAAGACAAAACATTCCTTATAAACATAATATATAGGGGATGGAACCAACATTGAACAAGAAAATCTAGAAGTATAGAAAATTGGGCCTCCTACCTTAGTTGTTCCCTTGTGGGTTAATACCTCAAAGATATTATTTTGAGATATTAAAATTTAACTTTTGGCTTTCTAATATATATTTTTATATTGAATTGACCTAAGGGAATAGTTAAGAATTTTTTTTATCTAGGTCCACAAGAGGCCCCTCATGACCTATGTGTTCTAATACAAAATAATCTATTTGATGATTCAAAACATCTTCAATATAATTGCCAATACGTTTAGGTGGCACACTCAACAAGCTATGCATAACATTTAGATTTAAACTTGAAGGTCTCTCCAACTTTGGGGGTCTTACTCGAATCCATTTACTATTCATAGTGATATTATAATATGCTATTAGATCGGAGACTTCACTATCTATTTTTCTCTCCTTATATTGACAAGGAATCATGTAGTGTGATGTAAAACACTTACAGAAAACAATTCTACATATTTATAATACAATTTTTTTTTAAAGTTCAACATGTAATTAGATGGATGTTTTAGGAGATATAGAATAAGGAGAAATTACATAGAAATAGAAGAGAGAAAAATGACTTTACGGCTTGTGCCGTACTAATGGATTCACAAATATAGCCCCAAAATGCTGATCTATCTCTTGTATCTAGAATTTTTTTCTCCCTTAGAAAATTGACTTAGAATTTGGAGCTAGAAAGCTCAATTGGAAGACCTTTTATTCAAGTATATTATCTATTAAAATACCACAAACTATTTGTTAGACTTACTAAAGGTCCTAGAGAAGAAGCTATCATGTTTGCAATATTTTTTTTGGATGACCTAAGATCATGAAAAGTATTTATAAGGAGGGTGTAGTGGAACATTCTTCATCAAATATTCAAATGGTGGAGTAGGCTTGATGGATACTTAGTGAGATAATAAACACTGAGTTGGGAATTGTTTCCTAGGCGTTAGGCTTCAAACCACCTTTCAATTTACAATCAAAGTGAACTCTAAAAATCTTATGACCTAAATTTGTTTATTATATATTATTATTGTGAAATAAAAATGTACATAACCAACTACCACTCTCATATTTGGTCTTGTAAAATGTACTTAAGATTTTAACTAGTAACATAATTAAGAAAAAAAAAATTAGGCATTGATCATTTCATTTTCCAAAAAAAATACACATAAAATATAACTTTTATAATTCATGTAATAAGAAGTTGATATAATTTTAATAATTTGAAAGAGAAACATTTTATTTTTAGTAAAGTTTCAAAATCCAATTTAAGCTAATTATATGTAAATAGAGTCATCGATAAGATGATCATTTTATTAAATGACATCTCTTGACTTATTGTACATCGATTTTAGAAAAATATAAGTATGTTAGTTTGACAACTCAATGTAACTTTGTTGTTCTTACCATTAGAATTGAAAAGTCACTTAAATAATTTGTTATTCTTGTTGGGTATATAAAGCCCAATTACTCTTGTAACTATTACCATGGTTAAAAAATATTGTACATGACATGCAATGTTAGTATTCTATTAGTTATTAGTAATGACAATAAACTCTTGGCCTTCCACATAGTCCATACATTGAAGACTCTTTAATATTGATGTATATTGTCATTCTTATAATTATTTTGTATTACACAGTGAGAACTCAATAAATATGAGAATCCCAAGTTGACAGTTGATTTAACCTATTATTTATAGGTGAACCACAATAAAAAAAATTTCTATTATGTTTGTGTTTGTGTTTGTTATTCTGATTTTTTTAATTCCTTTTCTTCTACACTTGTTTTGAGCACAAAGTTTCAACAATTAGCATCAGAGTTGCAAGAATAATCTTAAAACTGAAAATTATGATATTTTTCAAGAAAATGGATGAATCAAAATTCCCAGATTGGGCTTGACTTCTCACGTCTATGTCATATGGTTTTCAAGAAAGTGATAATGAGTTTTTTTCTTGGTATGAGTTAGATGTTGAATCTAATACTATTATGGAAGATTTCATAAGCATGTTAGATTCTAGTAGTGATAGAGGAAGAGAGATTTATGGGGTTCTTGATGATGTGTTCAGAATAATTTGTCTGAGAATTTTTTTTTATTTGGTTGTGAGAGATGTCCTTTAGGAGGAAAAGATCTTTCTGTAAGCATGATGCATGATTTGGTAAAAGAGGATATAGAATGTCAAGTAATAGATGGTTGGACATGAAAGAAGAAAGTGTCTTTTATAGAGACTATGACTATCATTTATTATGAGAGTGAGAGACATGTAGAGGATGAGGGCACATAAGATATTGTGGATAGTTTGACTATAGAAGAAATATCATTGTTGTTTGAGAGACTCCACAGTCGCAATGACAAGGTTTTTCAGCATACTACAGATTTATCTATAGTAGAAAAATTAAAGCCCACCATAGAGGGGTAGTGAAGGACACCCATAATTGCTAGAGTGGATGGTGTTCAAGGAGAAGCTATAGAAAATCTTGTAGTGAAGCCAAAGTAGGCCATCAAGACCCAAGAATCTACTACTACAATAAAAACACTTAAGTTGATTGAGACAACAACCAAGGGAGGTGAGAAAAAGAAGTTATCAAAGATATGAGAGGGAGATTGTTGGGTGTATGAAGCCCAATAAATCTTGTAACCACTATTATGGTTAGAGAATATTGTAATGGACATGCAATATCACTATTTTGTCAGTAAACTCTTGGTATTCCACATATTCCATGTATTGAAGATTTTACACACACACACACACACACACACACACACACACACATGTAATGCCCCACTCGGGAACCCAAGAGAAATAAACCTAACATGTTACAATGTTTACTGAACTAATTTTTTTTTTAAAGTTTAAATAACATCAATATAAAATTAATGCAGAAGCAATATGAACATACACAACAAATACACATTTGCAATTACAGATATAGTTTCAATTCCTCAAGAGTTCCTTTACGTTGAGTCACATTTAATGTTTTTAAATTAATTAGTTTAAGTTCCAAGTACAATGTCTCAAGATCATAAAGGAATAACAGATACATAATCACATAAGGAAATGCATAAGTATAAACAATACAATGAAAGTACATCCACTAAATAACATCCACTGCACATGTCGCAGGGTATGTGAAAATAGATACTGTACAACAGAATACATGATAACATATATACATCATCTGAAAAGAAGTCTCTGAGATAAGAAGTAAGAATGATAAAGGTACATCTTCTACAACGAACATCCAACAACTGGCAATGTGAAAGGGAACCCAAATGGTAAGAAGGCACTACCTCCCGACCGCCTAGTTACCTAGTCAGGCTTCCACTCCCACCATGCAGGGAAGATAATGAACGATCCACAAATGGCTAATCAAACATAAAACATACCTAGGCAAGGTGCCCCCAATAGCCAAAACTACCTCAAAGGTAACACATACTACTCAAGAAGATAAAATAATCCAAAAGTAAGAACACTCAATCCAATACCGACACCACATAACCAAACATCATACACAAACCAAGTATAAACCAAATACCAAGATCATAAGATAAAGTCAACAAAAGATAATCACCTCAAGTCAAAAGCCACATGTCAAAAGTACAACATCCATGAATCACCAATCATCATCAATGAAAGCAAATAACCATAATAAACACATCAATAAGTACACCACCAGAGATACACAAAATCTATAGAGGAGACTCGGGCTACACACTAGGGAGTGTCATCACATGGCTGCTTGAGTTACCCTGGACTGATCTCTTAATAGACCCCAGACCCTCAAGCATTCAGTTACCCAAGACTGGTTACTTTGAACCCCGGAACCTCAACATCACACATATGGAAAACTAGAAAGCCCTCTCAAGAAGACGAAGCACTCATCTCATCCCCATCCTTAGTCTATACAAGCACCCAAGGCATGGGTACATCAAAAATCTCTAACTTATCTTTTTGGTATGTTTTCCCCCCAAAAGTTTTAATTACTAGAATATCACTTATTACATAACTTGCATTAGGTTACCCTGGTACTGACCACTTTGGGTCCCGGACCCCTATGCAAGCCACTCCCAAGTCACATACCTAGACAACCTCTCCTAAGCACATAAAAAAAACCTAGTTGTGTCCCATACCACAACACCCATAAACATCAAACTCGGTTCCTTAACAGGCAACCTGATAACAAGATGGTTCTCCCACCCAAGTAGACATATTGTACCGCCAAGAAAATCTCATAAACATAATTTCAATTTAAATCACAAGATATATCATAACATCTAGCAACATAAAATAGTATCAAAGAAATCTCACAAGGCCTCTGGTGTACATCCTAGACTGGTCAACACCTACTCGACTCCAAAATCTGAATGCATAGATATTACAAACAAACAATACAGTTCATAGTTGGGTTTGATTTGAAAAGACATAATAGAGTCAAAAATAACGTTTTCAATTTGCATTTCAATGAACGTTTAAGTGTATAAGATTCTCAGTTTATTCCACAAGTCAACTCTATAAAAAATTACCCCATTTATTTATTTGACTTAAAAAGTACAATTACCCTACTTTTGATTTTGAGTCAATTAATCAATATAACTAAAAGGGTGATTATTTATTTAATTATTAAAATAATACCCAATGATTTTTAAATAAGATAATTTATAATTTTATTAAAATATGAATTATCACTAATTAAATAAATTTACGTCTTTGTTTCTAAATAATTCCCATTATTTAAGTACATCAATTAAATCAAACTTAATAAACTTAATTATTAGTTATTTATAAAATAACTAGAAAATTAACATTTAATTAATCATTAAAACTTAATTAACTTCCCTTTATTCTCAAAATACATAATACTAATAATAAGCAACGTTATTATTATTGACTAACATATTAATTTTTTAACACTTAATAAAAATATAATAATTTAAAACATTTAATAATTTTAATATATATTAGTAAATTTAAAACACTATAAATTTCTTTTAAAAAAAATGATTTTAAAAATTGCAATTTAATTACCTAATATTAAAAGGAAAGCACTTTGCTTAATAAAGCAAGCGCAAGCCTTATTAAAGGCTCAGCTGCCGTGCGGCAAGCCTGCTATTGAAGGGCCTACGACAGCTTGCTGACGTAGTCCCTGCGCCAACAGTGACTGCCGGCAGCATCCGTGCCCGGGGGGGGTTGGGGAAGGTCATGGCCCCCACTTCCCAATTAAAATAAAACTTATAAAATACACTTGCCCTTATTTATTAATTCAACTTTATTTTATTTAAAATAAACTTTTAACTATATTTCAAATTATATATATAAATCTTGTTTTATTTTATTTAAAATTTCCATAATAATACTTTAAATAAATATTTTCTTTTTCCTTTACTTTATTTATTTATTTATTTTTTAAATTTTTACTATAATCTTAATATAACAAATAAGATTTGATACAAAAATAATTCTCACAATTCGAATTTCAACCTAAAATCTTCTTTTTATTTCAAACCCTAATCTCGGTTTAATGCTAATTTCTTTCACATGTAGAACGATGTTTTCTAAATGTTTGTTTCAATTCGGATTCACAGATGAAATTAAATAGCAAAATATTCAGAACGAAGGGTGGCAAGATCATACAACAAAATTTGAGAAAGCAATTTTCAACAAGCACGAAGAAGATAAAGATCCGAAAGTGTTTCTAGAATGGTTCACAAAACCCTACCTCATACTGATGCCAAAACTCTAACAGCTGGATGAAAATTTTTACTACAAGCAATATCCTTCAAGCTACGAAAAATTCCTTCTTTTTCCAAACCCTCTGATTTTCTCTTCAAACCTGTGTGTGTCCTGAAATCTCTGTCCAAAACTTGTGTCCCCAATAATGACCCGAAAAAAACCTCTAATACAGAATATAATTACCCTTTAGGGTTTCTGTCACCACCACTTCTAAATTAGAATTATTTTATTTAATTAATTCTTTCTTGCACAATTAATTCGCTTTGAATTAAAATATTATTTTATTTTTCCTTCATCCACTTTAAGTGAATCATTAAATTACTTTATTTAACTTCCACTCAACTTCTATTTTAAATCAATTTATAACTTATAAATCTCATGCGCACTCAATGCGATTAAATATCTTTATTAATTTCACATGTTTAATCTTTTCAATTAATTTCTTTTATTTTCAACTCATGCATAAATCATGCGAACTATAATCTTTATGATAATTAAATATCTTTTCACTTTTAATTTCATTTTTAGAAACTTAATTGATAAAATATTTATTAACTTAAATAACAATAATATTTAACATTTATTTAAAAATGCACTCTAAATATATTATTATTAAATTAAATAAATATAATCACATTCTAAATTTAAACTTTATTTAACTTTCCACTTTACTTCATTTTAAGTTAATTTATTAACTTTAATCTCATGCGCACTAATAAAATATCTTAATCAAGTTCACATATTTTATCTTTTAAATTAATCTCTTATATTTTAAACTCATTCATGCGAACTTAAATCTTTTTCATAATTTAATATCTTTTAACTTCTTAATTTATTTTTGAATATTTAAATTTGATAAATATTTATTAACTTAAATAACAATAATATTTAACATTTATTTAAAAATGAACTCTAAATATATTATTATTAAATTAAATTAATATTATCACATTCTAAATTTAATCTTAAAAATTTTATCTTCTATTTAATTCTTTATATTTAAATTAATTTCTCAATTAATTAAATATAATTAAATATTCATAATAGCATAATAATTTTCCATTAAATTAAATTATTAATTTAATCTATTAATTAGACTTAATTAATAGAAATTCATCAAAGACTCACAAACCAACATACGCACAAAATACTCACGGGTTTAAAAAGGGTAGACAATCTGTTACGAGTCCTCCTTGCAGGACAAGTATTATAGGCTTATGGCTAGGATTGGACCTGATCATTATCTTCCCATTCTCACAATTTGAGTATTTGTAATAGGGAACGCTCATCCTAGCAATTCAGGGAAGTCGATGCCCGGTACCTGCATCCTGCATAAAAGACGAGCATGTACATGTATATAATATATCTAAACTAAACAGACAATGGAAGGGAGTGGTTCATCATGTAGATCCTGACTAGCAGGTGACTACGACTCCCTCCCTTAACCACATCAAACACTTCAGACAGAAAGATAAAATAAACACACGCACCATACACATGCAATTATGGGGTAAGTATTGTAAAAATCACAAGTCTAACATCAAATGCGTACATATAATAATGCATCTCTATCAATACAACATAATCATTATTAAATACATCATGTTAACATTTTTATGAAAGAAACCACATTTACTAACTAGGATCATCAAAATATCATTAACAACACATGAATGAAATCAACTAAGCAATAATAACCGATACATTTGTAATTCAAGACATGAAATAATATCATAATATTATAAATCTAGTATCTCTAAAATAATCAATGCATAAAATCAGCCTAAGGAATTTGACAATGATAACAAAATGCGAACTAGAGGTAGGCACTACATCCACCCCCCCTAGAATTAGGCTTACTCCTGGAAGCCCATTACAAAGAAACATGAATCAAACTCAGAAAACTGAAAACTAAGGTCCACGATCGGGACAATTGGTCGCTCTATGACCATATTGTCCACAAAAGTAGCAATCTCCACTAAAGCCTCCCTGAGCTCCAGGTGCACGTGATTGATCACAACTACCAACACTAGCATCCTCACTGAGAGCTCGAGGAACTCGATCCAACCTATTGCGCATACTACGCTTCCAGTTGCGATAGTTCCCTGACTATGAATCACCACTGCTACCATGGAAGAACTTTCTTCCTGACTTCTCCTGATTACCTTTAGAGAAGTTAGGAGAATTTCTAGAACTTTCAGCCCCTTGAGACTAGTTATCCCTCTATTCTCTTAAATAAAGTGCCCCTCTATCCTGAACACCTGGTAGGCCACCTTGGCCAGAAGTCACACTCACCTCAACCAAAGTAGCTCGCAATATAGCATCCTTAAGTGTTTTAGGTTGGAAAACCTTAACACCCCCAATGATGTTAACATTAAGTCCTCTAATGAAATGTTGGACCATCAATGGTGATCTATCACTAACTCCTGCATAAGACATAAGCTCGAAGAACTTATGCTCATACTCCACCACAGTCTAGGTACCCTGTCTCAAATCATGAAACTCATCTGATCTCTGAAGTTGCCACTGCTCTGATAGAAATCACTCATGGAAGTGTTCAAGGAACAACTCCCATTTAACAGTCTGCATACTTATCCCAAGTTTCTTCTCCTCTATATTCCACCAATTTGTTGCAAAGAGCTCTAAGTGGGTAATGGCATATCTCGCTTTGACATTAGAGTCAAAGTCTTGCATGGAAAAACATCTATCTAGAGCAATCAACCAATTCTCAGCATCATATCTAGTACCTTCTCCATTAAAAGGTTTGATCTTGACCCGTAATAGGTCCTTCATCTGGATGGATTGGCTAGACTGCCTCATGCTCTCTAGGCTCCTCCCTCTAGGACTCATGGACCTATCTCTATCTCCATGTTCTGAATGATGAGCTCTATCTTGCAAGGGTAGGCGTGCTAGGATCTCCTTGACCAAATTTCTAGTAACCGGTCCTTCTATCTTAGCATGATGCTTAACACTATCATCCTCTCTAGCCTCTTCCTGAATAGGGTCTCCTGAATGGACCAAGGAAGGGATATGGGGACTAACTCTCCCACGACTTCTACCATGTCCTGAGCTATGATCCTTAGCAATGGATCTAGAACCAGAATTCCTCTCTCCTACAACACCCAAACACAACAAGGACATCCAAGAATCCATCATAACCATAGGGTCATAACTTACCGACATAAAGCAATAATCCGAAAAGTTTTATAAGTTTTCTAGTTCCATGTTCAGAATTTGTATCATTTCAGAGTTTTTTGTTCAATAGTTTGGTTTCAAGTTTGATGTCAATATAAGTTTGTCATTTAAATAAGTTTCAAGTTTACTAATTTCTCAAGTGATGGCATACATAATGCCCAGAGTTCCCAATGTTAAAACTCGGGCTCTGATACCAGATGTAACGCCCCACTCGGGAACCCAAGAGAAACAAACCTAACATGTTACAATGTTTACTGAACTAATTTATTTTTTTTAAGTTTAAACAACATCAATAAAACATTAATGCGGAAGCAATATGAACATACACAACAAATACACATTTGCAATTACAGATATAGTCTCAATTCCTCAAGAGTTCCTTTACGTTGAGTCACATTTAATGTTTTTAAATTAATTAGTTTAAGTTCCAAGTACAATGTCTCAAGATCATAAAGGAATAACAGATACATAATCGCATAAGCAAATGCATAAGTATAAACAATACAATGAAAGTACATCCACTAAATAACATCCACTACACATGTTGCAGGGTATGTGAAAATAGATACTGTACAACAAAATACATGATAACATATATACATCGTTTGAAAAGAAGTCTGTAAGATAAGAAATAAGAATGATAAAGGTACATCTTCTGCAACGAACATCCAACAGCTGGAAACATGAAGGGGGACCCAAATGGTAAGAAGGAACTACCTCCTGACCGCGTGGTTACCTAGTCAGGCTTCCACTCCCACCGTGCAGGGAAGATAATGAACAATCCACATACGGCTAATCAAACATAAAAAATTCCTAGGCAAGGTGCCCCTAATAGCCAAAACTACCTCAAAGGTAACACATACTACTCAAGAAGATAAAATAATCCAAAAGTAAGAACACTCAATCCAATACCGACACCACATAACCAAACATCATACATGAACCAAGTATAAACCAAATACCAAGATCATAAGATAAAGTCAACAAAAGATAATCACCTCAAGTCAAAAGCCACATGTCAAAAGTACAACATCCATGAATCACCAATCATCATCAATGAAAGTAAATAACCATAATAAACACATCAATAAGTACACCACCAGAGATACACAAAATCTACAAAGGAGACTCAGGCTACATACTAGGGAGTGTCATCACATGGCTACTTGAGTTACCCTGGACTGATCTCTTAATAGACCCCAGACCCTCAAGCATTGAGTTACCCAGGACTGGTTACTTTGAACTCCAGACCCTCAACATCACACATATGGAAAACTAGAAAGCCCTCTCAAGAAGACAAGGCACTCATCTGATCACCATCCTTAGTCTATACAAGCACCCAAGGCATGGGTAGATCAAAAATTTCTAAATTATCTTTTTAGTATGTTTCCCCCCCAAAAGTTTTAATTACTAGAATATCACTTATTACATAACTTGCATTAGGTTACCCTAGTACTGACCACTTTGGGTCTCAGACCCCTATGCGAGCCACTCCCAAGTCACGTACCTAGACAACCTCTCCTAAGCACATAAAAAAAACCCAGTTGTCTCCCATACCACAACACCCATAAAGATCAAACTTGGTTCCTTAACAGGCAACTTGATAACAAGATGGTTCTCCACCCAAGTAGACATATTGTACTGCCAAGAAAATCTCATAAACATAATTTCAATTTAAATCACAAGATGTATCATAACATCCAGCCACATAAAATAGTATCAAAGAAATCTCACAAGGCCTCTGGTGTACATCCTAGACTGGTCAACACCTACTCGACTCCAAAATCTGAATGCATAGATATTACAAACAAACAATATAGTTCATAGTTGGGTTTGATTTGAAAGGACATAATAGAGTCAAAAATAACGTTTTCAATTTGCATTTCAATGAACGTTTTTATTTTTACAAAAAGAGGGGTAAAAATTTATTAAGACACAAAGGAATACAACAAGGAGAGCTCAACAAGGAGCTCGATCTTGAGCAACAAGATCATCAAATTCTTGCACCATCTCAAAGGACAGTTGCCCCCTATCCCTAATATTCCAACCTGGATCATGACTAGAAGCCCATTTGGCTAAACAATCAGCAGGTCTATTCCATTCTCACGGAATATACTTGAACCTAATGAACTAAAAAGAGGAAGAGAAGAAAAGAATCTACTTAACAATAGTGGCCAGCTACCAACTAACATCCTCAAGCTCTTACGAAGAAAGCATGTTCACCTCCACCTAGGAATCAGACTCACAAATAATCTTACTCCATCCCCACAAGCAACACTGTTCCACAGCATATAAAATAGCCTAAGCTTCCATGAGATTGTTAGTATAATCACCCTTATGAATTGAGAAGAAAAATTTAACATTCCCAGAACTACAACGAGCCACTCCGTCAATACCAGCCGGACCAGGATTCCCACGAGAAGAACCATTAGTGTTAATTTTCAGAACTCCACAGGGAGGAGGAGTCCAGTGCCCATCCCGGATAACCCGACCCTTCCTCTGATGGTGAAGCTTCCTAGACATAGAAGGAAACCTATGAGCCGCAACCCCATCCTGCAGATGAAAATTAAGGCGATTACAGATAGCAAGATCAACCGGATCCATACCCCCATCAAGCCCACACTTCACAAGAATAGTTTCCTGGAGAGAATGTGATATTTTCCACCAAAGATGAAAAACACCAAGCCGAACATCTTGGAATATGCGACGATTTCTCTCCAACCAGTTATGCCAAAGCATGAAAGATGGGCCAGCAATCCAAGCAGCACGGAGAGAAGAAGACTTGGAGGGAGCACTACCCAAGCGAGCCCAGAACTCAGGCAAAGAGGAAGCATTTCAATGAACGTTTAAGTGTATAAGATTCTTACTTTATTCCACAAGTCAACTCTATAAAAAATCACCCCATTTATTTATTTGACTTAAAAAGTACAATTACCCTACTTTTGATTTTGAGTCAATTAATCAATATAACTAAAAGGGTGATTATTTATTTAATTATTAAAATAATACCCAATGATTTTTAAATAAGATAATTTATAATTTTATTAAAATAAGAATTATCACTAATTAAATAAATTTACGTCTTTGTTTCTAAATAATTCTCATTATTTAAGTACATCAATTAAATAAAATTTAATAAAGTTAATTATTAGTTATTTATAAAATAACTAGAAAATTAACATTTAATCAATCATTAAAACTTAATTACCTTCCCTTTATTCTCAAAATACATAATACTAATAATAAATAAAAACATTTAATTAATTATTAATAACTTCTTTAATTACTTATTCTATCGATAAACAATAAATTATTATTCAAATAATACTAATAATAAACAACGTTATTATTATTGACTAACATATTAATTTTTTAACACTTAATAAAAATATAATAATTTAAAACATTTAATAATTTTAATATGCATTAGTAAATTTAAAACATTATAAATTTCTTTTTAAAAAAATGATTTTAAAGATTGCAATTTAATAACCTAATATTAAAAGGAAAGCGCTTTGCTTAATAAAGCAAGCGCGACCCTTATTAAAGGCTCGGCTGCCGTGCGGCAGGCCTGCTATTGCACGTCCTCTGGCAGCTTGCTGACGCAGTCCCTGTGCCAGCAGTGATTGCCGGCAGCATCTGTGTCCAGGGGGGGTTGGGGGAGGTTGTGGCCACCACTTCCCAATTAAAATAAAACTTATAAAATACACTTGCCCTTATTTATTAATTCAACTTTATTTTATTTAAAATAAACTTTTAAATATATTTCCAATTATATATATAAATCTTGTTTTATTTTATTTAAAATTTCCATCATAATACTTTAAATAAATGTTTTCTTTTTCCTTTACTTTATTTATTTATTTATTTTTTTAATTTTTACTATAATCTTAATATAACAAATAAGATTTGATACTGAATTCTCACAATTCAAATTTCAACCTAAAATCTTCTTTTTATTTCAAACCCTAATCTCGATTTAATGCTAATTTCTTTCACATGTAGAACGATGTTTTCTAAATGTTTGTTTCAATCCGGATTCACAGATGAAATCAAATAGCAAAATATTCAGAACGAAGGGTGGCAAGATCATACAACAAAATTTGAGAAACCAATTTTCAACAAGCACGAAAAAGACAGAGATCCAAAAGTGTTTCTAGAATGGTTCACAAAACCCTACCTCGTACTGATGCTAAAACTCTAACAGCTGGATGAAAATTTCAACTACAAGCAATATCCTTCAAGCTACGAAAAATTCCTTCTTTTTTCAAACCCTCTGATTTTCTCTTCAAACCTGTGTGTGTCCTGAAATCTCTGTCTGAAAACTTGCGTCCCCAATAATGACCCGAAAAACCTCTAATACAGAATATAATTACCCTTTAGGGTTTCTGTCACCACTACTTCTAAATTAGAATAATTTTATTTAATTAATTCTTTCTTGCACAATTAATTCTCTTTTAATTAAAATATTATTATTTTTTTCCTTCATGCATTTTAAGTGAATCATTAAATTACTTTATTTAACTTCCACTCAACTTCTATTTTAAATCAATTTATAACTTATAAATCTCATGCGCACTCAATGCGATTAAATATCTTTATTAATTTCACATGTTTAATCTTTTCAATTAATTTCTTTTATTTTCAACTCATGCATAAATCATGCGAACTATAATCTTTATGATAATTAAATATCTTTTCACTTTTAATTTCATTTTTAGAAACTTAATTGACAAAATATTTATTAACTTAAATAACAATAATATTTAGCATTTATTTAAAAATGCACTCTAAATATATTATTATTAAATTACATAAATATAATCACGTTCTAAATTTAAACTTTATTTAACTTTCACCTTTACTTCATTTTAAGTTAATTTATTAACTTTAATCGCATGCGCACTAATAAAATATCTTAATCAAGTTCACATATTTTATCTTTTAAATTAATCTCTTATATTTTAAACTCATTCATGCGAACTTAAATCTTTTTCATAATTTAATATCTTTTAAGTTCTTAATTTATTTTTGAACGTCTAAATTTGATAAATATTTATTAACTTAAATAATAATAATATTTAGCATTTATTTAAAAATGAACTCTAAATATATTATTATTAAATTAAATAAATATTATCACGTTCTAAATTTTATCTTAAAAATTTTATCTTCAATTTAATTCTTTATATTTAAATTAATTTCTCAATTAATTAAATATAATTAAATATTCATAATAGCATAATAATTTTCCATTAAATTAAATTATTAATTTAATCTATTAATTAGACTTAATTAATAGAAATTCATCAAAGACTCACAAAACAGCATACGCACAAAATACTCACGGGTTTAAAAAGGGTAGACAGTCTGTTACGAGTCCTCCTTGCAGGACAAGTATTATAGGCTTATGGCTAGGATTGGACCTGATCATTATCTTCCCATTCTCACAATTTGAGTATTTGTAATAGGGAACGCTCATCCTGGCAATTCAGGGAAGTCGATGCCCGGTACCTGCATCCTGCATAAAAGACGAGCATGTACATGTATATAATATATCTAAACTAAACAGACAATGGCAGGGAGTGGTTCATCGTGTAGATCCCGACTAGAAGGTGACTATGACTCCCTCCCTTAACCACATCAAACAGTTCAGACAGAAAGATAAAATAAACACGCGCACCATACACATGCAAGTATGGGGTAAGTATTGTAAAAATCACAAGTCTAACATCAAATGCGTACATATAATAATGCATCTCTATCAATGCAACATAATCATCATTAAAGACATCATGTTAACATTTTTATGAAGGAAACCACATTCACTAACTAGGATCATCAAAATATCATTAACAACACATGAATGAAATCAACTAAGCAATAATAACCGATACATTTGTAATTCAAGACATGAAATAATATCATAATATTATAAATCCAGTATCTCTAAAACTAATCAATGCATAAAATCAGCCTAAGGAATTTGACAATGATAACAAAAATGCAAACTAGGGGTAGGCACTACATCCACCCCCCCTAGAATTAGGCTTACTCCTGGAAGCCCATTACAAAGAAACATGAATCAAACTCAGAAAACTAAAAACTAAGGTCCACGATCGGGACAATTGGTCGCTCTATGACCATATTGTCCACAAAAGTAGCAATCACCACTAAAGCCTCCCTGAGCTCCAAGTGCACGTGACTGATCACAACTACCAACACTAGCATCCTCACTAAGAGCTCGAGGAACTCGATCCAACCTATTGCGCATACTACGGTTCCAGTTGCGATAGTTCCTTGACTGTGAACCATCACTGCTAGCATGGAAGAACTTTCTTCCCGACTTCTCCTGATTACCTTTACAGAAGCTAGGAGAATTTCTAGAACTTCCAGCCCCTTGAGACTAGTTATCCCTCAATGCTCCTGAGTAAAGTGCCCCTCTAGCCTAAACACCTATTAGGCCACCTTGGCCTGAAGTCACACTCACCTCAACCAAAGCAGCTCGCAATATAGCATCCTTAAGGATTTTAGGTTGCAAAATCTTAACACCCCCAATGATGTTAACATTAAGTCCTCTAATGAAATGTTGGACCATCAATGGTGATCTATCACTAACTCCTGCATAAGACATAAGCTCGAAGAACTTATGCTCATACTCCACCACAGTCTTGGTACCCTGTCTCAAATCATGAAACTCATCTGCCCTCTGAAGTTGCCACTGCTCTGATAGAAATCACTCATGGAAGTGTTCAAGGAACAACTCCCATGTAACAGTCTGCATACTTATCCCAAGTTTCTTCTCCTCTATATTCCACCAATTTGCTGCAAGGAGCTCTAAGTGGGTAATGGCATATCTTGCTTTGACATTAGAGTCAAAGTCTTGCATGGAAAAACATCTATCTAGAGCAATCAACCAATTCTCAGCATCATATCCAGTACCTTCTCCATTAAAAGGTTTGATCTTGACCTGTAATAGGTCCTTCATCTGGATGGATTGGCTAGACCACCTCATGCTCTCTAGGCTCCTCCCTCTAGGACTCATGGACCTATCTCTATCCCCATGCTCTGAATGATGAGCTCTATCTTGCATGGGTAGGCATGCTAGGATCTCCTTGACCAAGTTTCTAGTAACCGGTCCTTCTATCTTAGCATGATGCTTAACACTATCATCCTCTCTAGCCTCTTCCTGAATAGGGTCTCCTGAATGGACCAAGGAAGGGATATGGGGACTAACTCTCCCATGACTTCTACCACGTCCTGAGCTATGATCCTTAGCAATGGATCTAGAACCAGAATTCATCTCTCCTACAACACCCAAACACAACAAGGACATCCAATAATCCATCATAACCATAGGGTCATAACTTACCGACATAAAGCAATAATCCAAAAAGTTTTATAAGTTTTCTAGTTCCATGTTCAGAATTTGTATCATTTCAGAGTTTGTTGTTCAATAGTTTGGTTTCAAGTTTGATGCCAATATAAGTTTGTCATTTAAATAAGTTGCAAGTTTACTAATTCGTCAAGTGATGGCATACATAATGCCCAGAGTTCCCAATGTTGAAACTCGGGCTTTGATACTAGATGTAACGCCCCGCTCGGGAACCCAAGAGAAATAAACCTAACATGTTACAATGTTTACTGAACTAATTTTTTTTTTAAAGTTTAAACAACATCAATACAACATTAATGCGGAAGCAATATGAACATACACAACAAATACACATTTGCAATTACAGATATAGTTTCAATTCCTCAAGAGTTCCTTTACGTTGAGTCACATTTAATGTTTTTAAATTAATTAGTTTAAGTTCCAAGTACAATGTCTCAAGATCATAAAGGAATAACAGATACATAATCGCATAAGCAAATGCATAAGTATAAACAATACAATGAAAGTACATCCACTAAATAACATCCACTGCACATGTCGCAGGGTATGTGAAAATAGATATTGTACAACAAAATACATGATAACATATATACATCATCTAAAAAGAAGTTTGTAAGATAAGAAATAAGAATGATAAAGGTACATCTTCTGCAACGAACATCCAACAGCTGGCAATGTGAAGGGGGACCCAAATGGTAAGAAGGCACTACCTCCCGACCGCGTGGTTACCTAGTCAGGCTTCCACTCCCACCGTGTAGGGAAGATAATGAACGATCCACATACGGCTAATCAAACATAAAACATTCCTAGGCAAGGTGCCCCTAATAGCCAAAACTACCTCAAAGGTAACACATACTACTCAAAAAGATAAAATAATCCAAAAGTAAGAACACTCAATCCAATACCGACACCACATAGCCAAACATCATACACAAACCAAGTATAAACCAAATACCAAGATCATAGGATAAAGTCAACAAAAGATAATCACCTCAAGTCAAAAGCCACAAGTCAAAAGTACAACATCCATGAATCACCAATCATCATCAATGAAAGTAAATAACCATAATAAACACATCAATATGTACACCACCAGAGATACACAAAATCTACAAAGGAGACTCAGGCTACATACTAGGGAGTGTCATCACATGGCTACTTGAGTTACCCTGGACTGATCTCTTAATAGACCCCGGACCCTCAAGCATTGAGTTACCTAGGACTGGTTACTTTGAACCCCGGACCCTCAACATCACACATATAGAAAACTAGAAAGCCCTCTCAAGAAGACGAGGCACTCATCTGATCGCCATCCTTAGTCTATACAAGCACCCAAGGCATGGGTAGATCAAAAATCTCTAACTTATCTTTTTAGTATGTTTCCCCCACAAAAGTTTTAATTACTAGAATATCACTTATTACATAACTTGCATTAGGTTACCCTAGTACTGACCACTTTGGGTCCCGGACCCCTATGCAAGCCACTCCCAAGTCACGTACCTAGACAACCTCTCCTAAGCACATAAAAAAAACCCAGTTGTGTCCCATACCACAACACCCATAAAGATCAAACTCGGTTCCTTAACAGGCAACCTGATAACAAGATGGTTCTCCCACCCAAGTAGACATATTGTACTGCCAAGAAAATCTCATAAACATAGTTTCAATTTAAATCACAACATATATCATAACATCCAGCCACATAAAATAGTATCAAAAAAATCTCACAAGGCCTCTGGAGTACATCCTAGACTGGTCAACACCTACTCGACTCCAAAATCTGAATGCATAGATATTAAAAACAAACAATACAGTTCATAGTTGGGTTTGATTTGAAAAGACATAATAGAGTCAAAAATAACGTTTTCAATTTGCATTTCAATGAACATTTTTTTTTTTGCAAAAAGAGGGGTAAAAATTTATTAAGACAGAAAGGAATACAACAAGGAGAGCTCAACAAGGAGCTCAATCCTGAGCAAAAGGATCATCAAATTCTTGCACCATCTCAAAGGACAGTTGCCCCCTATCCCTAATATTCCAACCGGGATCATGACTAGAAGCCCATTTGGCTAAACAATCAGCAGGTCTATTCCATTCTCGCGGAATATACTTGACCCTAATGAACTGAAAAAAGGAAAAGAAGAAAATAATCTACTTAACAACAGTGGCCAGCTGCCAACTAACATCCTCAAGCTCTTGCGAAGAAAGCATGTTCACCACCACCTGGGAATCAGACTCACAAATAATCTTGCTCCGTCCCCACAAGTAACACTGTTCCACAGCATATAACATGGCCTAAGCTTCCATGAGATTATTAGTATAATCTCCCTTATGAATTGAGAAGAAAAATTTAACATTCCCAGAACTACAACGAGCCACTCCGCCAATACCAGCTGGACCAGGATTCCCACGAGAAGAACCATCAGTGTTAATTTTCAGAACTCCACAAGGAGGAGGAGTCCAGTGCCCATCCCGGTTAACTCGACCCTTCCTCTGATGGTGAAGCTGCCTGGACATAGAAGGAAACCTATGAGCCGCAACCCCATCCTGTAGATGAAAATTGAGGCGATTACAGATAGCAAGATCAACCGGATCCATACCCCCATCAAGCTCACACTTCACAAGAATAGTTTCCTGGAGAGAATGTGATATTTTCCACCAAAGATGCAAAACACCAAGCCGAACATCTTGGAATATGCGACGATTCCTCTCCAACCAGATATGCCAAAGCATGAAAGATGGGCCAGCAATCGAAGCAACATGGAGAGAAGAAGATTTGGAGGGAGCACTACCCAAGCGAGCGCAGAACTCAGGCAAAGAGGAAGCATTTCAATGAACGTTTAAGTGTATAAGATTCTCTGTTTATTCCACAAGTCAACTCTATAAAAAATTACCCCATTTATTTATTTGACTTAAAAAGTACAATTACCCTACTTTTGATTTTGAGTCAATTAATCAATATAACTAAAAGGGTGATTATTTATTTAATTATTAAAATAATACCCAATGATTTTTAAATAAGATCATTTATAATTTTATTAAAATAAGAATTATCACTAATTAAATAAATTTACGTCTTTGTTTCTAAATAATTCTCATTATTTAAGTACATCAACTAAATCAAATTTAATAAAGTTAATTATTAGTTATTTATAAAATAACTAGAAAATTAACATTTCATCAATCATTAAAACTTAATTACCTTCCCTTTATTCTCAAAATACATAATACTAATAATAAATAAAAACATTCAATTAATTATTAATAACTTCTTTAATTACTTATTCTATGGATAAACAATAAATTATTACTCAAATAATACTAATAATAAACAACGTTATTATTATTGACTAACATATTAATTTTTTAACACTTAATAAAAATATAATAATTTAAAACATTTAATAATTTTAATATATATTAGTAAATTTAAAACATTATAAATTTCTTTTAAAAAAAATGATTTTAAAAATTGCAATTTAATAACCTAATATTAAAAGGAAAGCACTTTGCTTAATAAAGCAAGCACGACCCTTATTAAAGTCTCGGCTGCCATGCGGTAGGCCTGCTATTGCAGGGCCTGCGGCAGCTTGCTGACGCAGTCCTTGCGCCAGCAGTGACTACCGGCAGCATCCGTGCCCGGGGGGGTTGGGGGAGGTCATGGCCCCCACTTCCCAATTAAAATAAAACTTATAAAATACACTTGCCCTTATTTATTAATTCAACTTTATTTTATTTAAAATAAACTTTTAAATATATTTCCAATTATATATATAAATCTTGTTTTATTTTATTTAAAATTTCCATAATAATACTTTAAATAAATATTTTCTTTTTCCTTTAATTTATTTATTTATTTATTTATTTTAATTTTTACTATAATCTTAATATAACAAATAAGATTTGATACAGAAATAATTCTCACAATTCGAATTTCAACCTAAAATCTTCTTTTTATTTCAAACCCTAATCTCGATTTAATGCTAATTTCTTTCACATGTAGAACGATGTTTTCTAAATGTTTGTTTCAATCTGGATTCACAGATTAAATCAAATAGCAAAATATTCAAAACGAAGGGTGGCAAGATCATACAACAAAATTTGAGAAAGCAATTTTCAACAAGCACGAAGAAGACAGAGATCCGAAAGTGTTTCTAGAATGGTTCACAACCCCTACCTCATACTGATACTAAAACTCTAACAGCTGGATGAAAATTTCTACTACAAGCAATATCCTTCAAGCTACGAAAAAATCCTTCTTTTTCCAAACCCTCTGATTTTCTCTTCAAACCTGTGTGTGTCCTGAAATCTTTGTCTGAAAACTTGTGTCCCCAACAATGACCCGAAAAACCTCTAATATAGAATATAATTACCCTTTAGGATTTCTATCACCACCACTTCTAAATTAGAATAATTTTATTTCATTAATTCTTTCTTGCACAATTAATTTGCTTTTAATTAAAATATTATTTTATTTTTCCTTCATGCACTTTAAGTGAATCATTAAATTACTTTTTTAAACTTCCACTCAACTTCTATTTTAAATCAATTTATAACTTATAAATCTCATGCACACTCAATGTGATTAAATATCTTTATTAATTTCACATGTTTAATCTTTTCAATTAATTTCTTTTATTTTCAACTCATGCATAAATCATGCGAACTATAATCTTTATGATAATTAAATATCTTTTCACTTTTAATTTCATTTTTAGAAACTTAATTGATAAAATATTTATTAACTTAAATAACAATAATATTTAGCATTTATTTAAAAATGCACTCTAAATATATTATTATTAAATTAAATAAATATAATCACGTTCTAAATTTAAACTTTATTTAACTTTCCACTTTACTTCATTTTAAGTTAATTTATTAACTTTAATCTCATGCGCACTAATAAAATATCTTAATCAAGTTCACATATTTTATCTTTTAAATTGATCTCTTATATTTTAAACTCATTCATGCGAACTTAAATCTTTTTCATAATTTAATATCTTTTAACTTCTTAATTTATTTTTGAACGTTTAAATTTGATAAATATTTATTAACTTAAATAACAGATTCATAATCGCATAAGCAAATGTATAAGTATAAACAATACAACGAAAGTACATCCACTAAATAACATCCACTGCACATGTCGTAGGGTATGTGAAAATAGATACTGTACAACAAAATACATGTTAACATATATACATCATCTGAAAAGAAGTCTGTAAGATAAGAAATAAGAATGATAAAGGTACATCTTCTGCAATGAACATCCAACAGCTGGCAATGTGAAGGGGGACCCAAATGGTAAGAAGGCACTACCTCCCGACCGCGTGGTTACCTAGTCAGGCTTCCACTGCCACCGTGCAGGGAAGATAATGAACATTCCACATACGGCTAATCAAACATAAAACATTCCTAGGCAAGGTGCCCCTAATAGCCAAAACTACCTCAATGGTAACACATACTACTCAAGAAGATAAAATAATCCAAAAGTAAGAACACTCAATCCAATACCGACACCACATAACCAAACATCATACACGAAGCAAGTATAAACCAAATACCAAGATCATAAGATAAAGTCAACAAAAGATAATCACCTCAAGTCAAAAGCCACATGTCAAAAGTACAACATCCATGAATCACCAATCATCATCAATGAAAGTAAATAACCATAATAAACACATCAATAAGTACACCACCAGAGATACACAAAATCTACAAAGGAGACTCAGTTTACATATTAGGGAGTGTCATCACATGGCTACTTGAGTTACCCTAGACTGATCTCTTAATAGACCCCGAACCCTCAAGCATTGAGTTACCCAGGACTGGTTACTTTGAACCCCGGACCCTCAACATCACACATATGGATAACTAGAAAGCCCTCTCAAGAAGATGAGGCACTCATCTGATCGCCATCCTTAGTCTATACAAGCACCCAAGGCATGGGTAGATCAAAAATCTCTAACTTCTCTTTTTAGTATGTTTCCCCCACAAAATTTTTAATTACTAGAATATCACTTATTACATAACTTGCATTAGGTTACCCTGGTACTAACCACTTTGGGTCCCGGACCCCTATGCAAGCCACTCCCAAGTCACGTACCTAGATAACCTCTCCTAAGCACATAAAAAAAACCCAGTTGTGTCCCATACCACAACACCCATAAAGATCAAACTCAGTTCCTTAACAGGCAACCTGATAACAAGATGGTTCTCCCACCCAAGTAGACATATTGTACCACCAAGAAAATCTCATAAACATAATTTCAATTTAAATCACAACATATATCATAACATCCAGCCACATAAAATAGTATCAAAGAAATCTCACAAGGCCTTTGGTGTACATCCTAGACTGGTCAACACCTACTCGACTCCAAAATCTGAATGCATAGATATTACAAACAAACAATACAGTTCATAGTTGGGTTTGATTTGAAAAGACATAATAGAGTCAAAAATAACGTTTTCAATTTGCATTTCAATGAACGTTTTTTTTTTTACAAAAAGAGGGGTAAAAATATATTAAGACAGAAAGGAATACAACAAGGAGAGCTCAACAAGGATCTCGATCCTGAGCAACAAGATCATCAAATTCTTGCACCATCTCAAAGGATAGTTGCCCCCTATCCCTAATATTCCAACCCGGATCATGACTAGAAGCCCATTTGGCTAAACAATCTGCAGGTCTATTCCATTCTTGCGGAATATACTTGAACCTAATGAACTGAAAAGAGGAAGAGAAGAAAAGAATCTACTTAACAACAGTGGCCAGCTGCCAACTAACATCCTCAAGCTCTTGCGAAGAAAGCATGTTCACCACCACCTGGGAATCAGACTCACAAATAATCTTACTCCATCCCCACAAGCAACACTTTTCCACAGCATATAAAATAGCCTAAGCTTTCATGAGATTGTTATTATAATCACCCTTATGAATTGAGAAGAAAAATTTAATATTCCCAGAACTACAACAAGCCACTCCGCCAATACCAGCTGGACCAGGATTCCCACGAGATGAAACATCAGTGTTAATTTTCAGAACTCCACAGCTAGGAGTAGTCTAGTGCCCATCCCGGTTAACCTGACCCTTCCTCTGATGGTGAAGCTGCCTGGACATAGAAGGAAACCTATGAGCCGCAACCCCATCCTGCAGATGAAAATTGAGGCGATTACAGATAGCAAGATCAACCGGATCCATACCCCCATCAAGCTCACACTTCACAAGAATAGTTTCCTGGAGAGAATGTGATATTTTCCACCAAAGGTGAAAAACACCAAGCAAAACATCTTGGAATATGCGACGATTCCTCGCCAACCAGATATGCCAAAGCATGAAAGATGGGCCAGCAATCCAAGCAGCATGGAGAGAAGAAGACTTGGAGGGAGCACTACCCAAGCGAGCCCAGAACTCAGGCAAAGAGGAAGCATTTCAATGAACATTTAAGTGTATAAGATTCTGAGTTTATTCCACAAGTCAACTCTATAAAAAACTACCCCATTTATTTATTTGACTTAAAAAGTACAATTACCCTACTTTTGATTTTGAGTCAATTAATCAATATAACTAAAAGGGTGATTATTTATTTAATTATTAAAATAATACCCAATGATTTTTAAATAAGATAATTTATAATTTTATTAAAATAAGAATTATCACTAATTAAATAAATTTACGTCTTTGTTTCTAAATAATTCTCATTATTTAAGTACATCAATTAAATCAAATTTAATAAAGTTAATTATTAGTTATTTATAAAATAACTAGAAAATTAACATTTAATAAATCATTAAAACTTAATTACCTTCCCTTTATTCTCAAAATACATAATACTAATAATAAATAAAAACATTTAATTAATTATTAATAACTTCTTTAATTACTTATTCTATCGATAAACAATAAATTATTATTCAAATAATACTAATAATAAACAACGTTATTATTATTGACTAACATATTAATTTTTTAACACTTAATAAAAATATAATAATTTAAAACATTTAATAATTTTAATATATATTAGTAAATTTAAAACATTATAAATTTCTTTTTAAAAAAATGATTTTAAAAATTGCAATTTAATAACCTAATATTAAAAGGAAAGCGCTTTGCTTAATAAAGCAAGTGCGACCCTTATTAAAGGCTCGGCTGCCGTGCGGCAAGCCTGCTATTGTAGTGCCTGTGGCAGCTTGCTGACGCAGTCCCTGCGCCAGCAGTGACTGCCGGCAGCATTCGTGCCCAGGGGGGGGGGGGGGTTGGGGGAGGTCGTGGCCCCCACTTCCCAATTAAAATAAAACTTATAAAATACACTTGCCCTTATTTATTAATTCAACTTTATTTTATTTAAAATAAACTTTTAAATATATTTCCAATTATATATATAAATCTTGTTTTATTTTATTTAAAATTTCCATAATAATACTTTAAATAAATATTTTCTTTTTCCTTTACTTTATTTATTTATTTATTTATTTAATTTTTACTATAATCTTTATAACAAATAAGATTTGATACAGAAATAATTCTCACAATTCGAATTTCAACCTAAAATCTTCTTTTTATTTCAAACCCTAATCTCGATTTAATGCTAATTTCTTTCACATGTAGAACGATGTTTTCTAAATGTTTCTTTCAATCCGGATTCACAAATGAAATCAAATAGCAAAATATTCAGAATGAAGGGTGGTAAGATCATATAACAAAATTTGAGAAAGCAATTTTCAACAAGGACGAAGAAGACGGAGATCCAAAAGTGTTTCTAGAATGGTTCACAAAACTCTACCTCGTACTGATGCTAAAACTCTAATAGCTGGATGAAAATTTCTACTACAAGCAATATCCTTCAAGCTACGAAAAATTCCTTCTTTTTCCAAACCCTCTAATTTTCTCTTCAAACCTGTGTGTGTCCTAAAATCTCTGTCTGAAAACTTGTGTCCCCAATAATGACCCGAAATACCTCTAATATAGAATATAATTACCCTTTAGGGTTTCTGTCACCACCACTTCTAAATTAGAATAATTTTACTTAATTAATTCTTTCTTGCACAATTAATTCGCTTTTAATTAAAATATTATTTTATTTTTCCTTCATGCACTTTAAGTGAATCATTAAATTACTTTATTTAACTTCCACTCAACTTCTGTTTTAAATCAATTTATAACTTATAAATCTCAGGCGCACTAATGCGATTAAATATCTTTATTAATTTCACATGTTTAATCTTTTCAATTAATTTCTTTTATTTTCAACTCATGCATAAATCATGCGAACTATAATCTTTATGATAATTAAATATCTTTTCACTTTTAATTTCATTTTTAGAAACTTAATTGATAAAATATTTATTAACTTAAATAACAATAATATTTAGCATTTATTTAAAAATGCACTCTAAATATATTATTATTAAATTAAATAAATATAATCACACTCTAAATTTAAACTTTATTTAACTTTCCACTTTACTTCATTTTAAGTTAATTTATTAACTTTAATCTCATGCGCACTAATAAAATATCTTAATCAAGTTCAAATATTTTATCTTTTAAATTGATCTCTTATATTTTAAACTCATTCATGCGAACTTAAATCTTTTTCATAATTTAATATCTTTTAACTTCTTAATTTATTTTTTAACGTTTAAATTTGATAAATATTTATAACTTAAATAACAATAATATTTAGCATTTATTTAAAAATGAACTCTAAATATATTATTATTAAATTAAATAAATATTATCACATTCTAAATTTAATCTTAAAACTTTTATCTTCAATTTAATTCTTTATATTTAAATTAATTTCTCAATTAATTAAATATAATTAAATATTCATAATATCATAATAATTTTCCATTAAATTAAATTATTAATTTAATCTATTAATTAGAGTTAATTAATAGAAATTCATCGAAGACTCACAAAACAACATAGGCACAAAATACTCATGGGTTTAAAAAGGGTAGACAGTCTGTTACGAGTCCTCCTTGCAGGACAAGTATTATAGGCTTATGGCTAGGATTGGACCTGATCATTATCTTCCCATTCTCACCATTTGAGTATTTGTAGTAGGGCATGCTCGTCCTGGCAATTCAGGGAAGTCGATGCCCGGTACCTGCATCCTGCATAAAAGATGAGCATGTACATGTATATAATATATCTAAACTAAACAGATAATGGCGGGGAGTGGTTCATCGTGTAGATCCCGACTAGCAGGTGAGTACGACTCCCTCCCTTAACCACATCAAACACTTCAGACAGAAAGATAAAATAAACACATGCACCATACACGTGCAAGTATGGGGTAAGTATTGTAAAAATCACAAGTCTAACATCAAATGCTTACATATAATAATGCATCTCTATCAATACAACATAATCATCATTAAAGACATCATGTTAACATTTTTATGAAAGAAACCACATTTACTAACTAGGATCATCAAAATATCATTAACAAAACATGAATGAAATCAACTAAGCAATAATAACCGATACATTTGTAATTCAAGACATGAAATAATATCATAATATTATAAATCCAGTATATCTAAAACTAATCAATGCATAAAATTAGCCTAAGGAATTTGACAATGATAACAAAAATGCGAACTAGGGGCAGGCTCTACAACACACACACACATTACAAAGTGAGAATCAATAAATTTGAGAATCCTAGGTTAAGAGTGGACATAGCCTGTTGTTTACAAATGAACCACAATAAAATTTATGTCCACTGTATTGGTGTTTGTTATCCAAATTTTTAATTTTTATTCCTTTTCTTCTACAATTTTTTTTGAGCTAAAATAGAATAAAAAATTCTTACTATGAGAACTCGAACACCACATAAATGTTTTAAATTAAAAAAAACTAAGAAAAAGAAAACTTCACATATTTCTCAAATCAATCTGATGTAAATAGCTCATTTCCCACCATTTTCTCTTTTAAATTTTATTCTTTTGGTCAAAAGTAGAATCTTGTAACATGAGGTGGATTGTTATAATATTCATTCATCCTTCCACTCGAGCTTCATGCCTTGTTGCTTGCCTTTCATGTTGCTCTTGTAATACTTTGCCATGGCTCTGCTTTTCTTCTTCCCTTTTCTTGTGCTTTCCATGTTTTCAATAACCAAAGCTCTCTTTTATTTAGTGGGTATGTATAGGATCATGATGTGCCAAAAAGTAGAGATCTGAAAAATTTGTACTTCTGAAATATCTCAAACCATTTCAAAATCTATTCCAACTTTCTTCCCACCCACCCTGATACTAAATGAAAACAATTAATATCTATATAAGGTCTACTATATCTTTTGATACCAAACCTATATGGTCAACTTTAAAAACATCCTTAAAATGTGGTTTTGGCCTATTTTTATGTGATTTTTACTTCAAACATGTAGCTAATGAATTTTTTTCACCAAAATTTGATGAAATGAAAAGGGTTTCTTATGAATGTTCTTATCTTTCCATAAATGTAAGGTTTGTCAAATTATGAGTTTAGTAAGTAATTATTACTTACTTTCTAATGGAGTTATGTATAAAGTGTTGACTGACACACTAATTGAAAAACAACTATAACTCTCAAATGGTACAACATTTTTTAAATCCAAAAGAGGCATCACATTCTATGTTTTTTCTACTATAAGGGAAAAACATGAAAATTTGAAATTTGCAAAGTTCTGAATTAGTTAAGGTGGTTAGACACAAGAGTTTTTTATTCCAAAAATACTAAAGTCAAAAATGAATTAATTATTATTTATTTAGAATAAAAATACCCAAAAATATGTCTAACATCCAGACATGAGTCTACTACTTATATCTAGAATATTATTAAAAAATATTATCATTTGATTTTGATTAAGGTGGTCAGACATAAGTCTACTTCTTATTTTTGTTTTGAAATTTTTGTAATATTGCATTAAAATTTAAAATTTTGGCCAATCAATTTTTATTTTTTTTGAGATAATTCCTAGTAGTTTAGAAACTAGATTCAATTTTCTAGAGATTCTTTCTCTCAACTTTTTCATATAAAATTAATAACAAGTAGAAAATTGCACGTCAAGTTGACATAACCCTATTTTTTTGATTTTTTATTGCCACTTAAGAGTATAGTTTGGTTGACCATGATCCTACACATACCCTATTAGTAAGTTAAAATCTTTCCCCATCAATATGTTTCATTGATGACAAACTAAGAAAATTCTAATAATGTACGAATTGCTTGTTTTGGTAAAAACACACTTGATTCTATAATTTTATTTCGAGGAACGATGAAGACACTTCTCTTTGACAACTTGGTACAAATTTAATATTGCAGATAGATGCTCCCAAATTGAGCAAAGTTCAAACAAAGGAAATTTTATTAAAAATATTAGTAGTAATCTAAAATCTCTCTTTGTTAAATGCTCCCTTTGTTAAATTAGCAGTAAGCTAAAAAGTAGTAGATAGATGCTCCCTTTGTTAAATGCATTTCTAAATAACCAAATCTCTCTTTTATTTAGTAGTAAGCTAAAATATTGCCCCATCAATACACTTCATTGATGACAAGCTAGGAAAATTCTAATAATGTCTGAAGTGCTTGTTTTGGTAATAACACACTTGATGCTATAATTTTATTTGGAGGAATGGTGAAGACATTTCTCTTTGACAACTTGGTACAATTTCAATATTGCAGATAGATGTTCCCAAATTGAAAAAAGTTCAAAAAAAGGAAATTTTATCAAAAATATTAGTTGTGTGTTATGCTAAAATTTATCCTTAATTTTGATCCTAATTAAAATAATTTTTAAAATAAAACATAAATTTTTTAAAACATGACTAAAATCTGACAAATGTTCTTTACTATATGCTAGATTTCAACAATAATTATCTAATTGATAATTTTAATTTTGATTAAAAATAATATTTACTATATCATTTTCATAAAAACATGAAATTTAATTAAACTGATAGGCTTATATGTGGGAGCTTTGCTCCCAGCTTTTGTAATTTTTTGCCAAAAAATTGTCAACCCTTCTAATTTTTTATACTTTTTTAATATGTTTGCTCATAATAAAACTATATTCTATATTTCTAAATTTGTTTCTAGTTTCTTTTTTTCTCCTTTTTAAATTCCACTTTTTAAATATCACACTATATTCTATATTTCTAATTTTGTTTCTAGTTTCTTTTTTTCTCCTACTTTCATGGATTTTAATTAGCTTTTATTTATAAAAAATAAATTGTTTCCTTCAAAAATGTGTGCTTTCACCCAGAGTTGGGTTTGATATTTGTTGTAAGTATTTTACAAGTTTTTCTCAATTTAACTTTTATCATGGAAATTATTTTTCTCAATTATGCAAACACATAAACCATTTTCATGGGAATTATTTTAGGATAATTGAAAACTATAAATAATATTTTGATATGAGAACCTATATATTTTGATTAGTTTGTAAAGTGAACAATCTAAATGAATTAATTGAAGAGATAAAAAATATTGCTTTTCATAAATTAAAATTTATTATAAAAAAAATTTCTATATAAATTAAAATATATTCATATGCTTATTTTTCTTCTATTATACAAAATTTAAACAAAAAATAACATCCATATTTATTTCTTAAAAAGTAATAGAATTTATTTTCGAAATTTTAGTGCAACATTAAATAAAATAAAATTTTAATATATATAAAAATTACTAATTATACTCTTTTTTCTAATCTTATTTTTTATTTCTAATATATTTACTAAACCTCTAATCTGATAAAAATAAATTTAGTAAGAAAATTGACATTTTCTTCTTAGATGATTGAAAATTCAACTCTTAAATTACAACCAACATATCTATTTGAAGGGTGTTCTATTTGAAAACATGTATCACAATATTATAATAACATAATCATTTGAGATCTAAGTTTAAGAATAGTGCAAAAATATTTTAAAATATTTTGGTAGGGAACATATATATTTATTCACATTATTACTTTAATTATTTTCAAAAGTAAACAATATAAATGAATTAATTGATGAGGTAAGGAAAATTTCTTTAACATATTCATGAATTAAAATTTAATATAAAGTAAATTTTTTTCTAAATTAAATTATGCATGATATGCATATATTGTTTTTCTTCTATTATAAAAAATTTAACAACACATTTTATAAATATTCATTTCCTAAAAAATTAATAGAACTTATTACCAAAAATTTAGTAGAACTTTAATAGAACACATAGTAGGATAAAGAGTTGATTATAAAAAAAATTTAAATAAATAAAAAACAACTTTTTATCTCTAATATATTTACTAAACCTCTAATTCTAATAAAAACATATTTTTAAAAAATGCATATAATAAGTAATATACAACAAATGAATATTTTCTTCTTAGATGATCCAATTTAGATTCTTAAATTACAACCAACATATTTATATAAGCTATATTGAAGTTTACCTTTTTTTTAAATGTTAATAATTTCATTACTATTTTAGTTTAACATTTATGCGAAAAATTAAAATAAAATATTATTATTAATATAAAATAGTTATTAATAACAAATCATAGAATTTTTTGTTTAACTTGTTAATAATCTATTTATTATTTAACAATTTTTAGGGTGTGACATGTATATATTTCTATCAACTTATTGTTGCATGTACACAAACATGCAACTACTAGTCTTAACCCATGTCAAAAAAATAATAAATAGAAAGTAAATCACTTTTGGTTGGTTAGAAGTGTTTTTTTTTTTTTGAAATTTCGCATTCCAAAATTCTAATTAAAAAATCCAATGAAAATGTGATATTAGACTAATTAAAGGAAAAATATATATAGAAAAATAAATCAATTAATGAAAATATTTCTCACATGATTAATTGCAATAAACAATTGAAATTGCAAACCCTAAATTCCAAATCTTGTGTGAGACTCAAAGCTAATAGCTCATGCCCATTTGATTGCAGGCATAGGAATTGAGAATAGGAATGTCTATTCACAATAAGAATTGCTATTCCAATAACAACTATTTTTTTAATTTTAGAATGGACATAAGCTGATTTTGGAAGGGAAATAAAATATGTATTCCTAGTTTCTATTCTAATTGACACACCAAATAGAAAATATAGGACATGTTCCTAATTTCCTATTCCTATCCAACAACCAACGGGACCCAACTTTTGACTTTTAAATCAGTAAGTGTGGAATCGTGTAACACGGGCGCCATAATCCCTATAACATTAATTCCTCCTTCCCCTCACACTTCATGCCTTGCTTGTGTTTCGTTTCGCTCTTGTAATCTGGGCTTACTCTGCCATGGCTCAGCTTTTCTTCTTCGCTTGTATCATGCTTTCCATGTTCTCAATCTCGTTCAGTGATCTTTCTCATAATCACGAACAGAACCACCAACATTTTCTGTTGCAATTCAAGGCTTCCATTGGTAACAGCAATACTTCTCTACCCGACTGGACTCCCATTCACCCACTCTGTAACTGGACCGGCGTTACCTGTGATCCATATTCTCACTCTGTCATCGCCCTTAACTTATCATACATGAGTTTAGAGGGCACCATCTCCCCTGCCCTTGGGAATCTCTCCTCTCTTGAATACTTAGATCTCTCTGCCAATGCCCTCACTGCAACCATTCCCCCCGCTCTCTCTTCTTGCCCAAGTCTGTATTACCTGGACCTCTCCCATAACCAGTTGCACGGCCTAATCCCCTCCGAGATGAGCCTCCTCACAAATTTGAAGATCCTCTACTTGGGAGTAAACAATCTCACAGGTACAATCCTCCCTTCCTTGGGAAATCTTTCTGCCTTAGTTGAATTAAATTTGGGTGTAAATAATCTCACGGGTACCATTCCGCCCACCCTCTCAAGTTGTCGTGGCCTGAATGACCTCAGACTCACCTCTAACCGACTCCATGGGAGCATTCCGCACGAGCTGAGCCTCCTCACAGGCTTGAAGGTCCTCTATTTGAGAGCAAACAATCTCACCGGCACCATTCCCCTTCATTTTACAAATCTATCGGCCTTAGTTGAATTGGAATTGGCAATAAATAATCTCAGAGGTAATATTCCTCCTGAACTGTGCATGCTCCATCACCTTCAGTCTCTTAGCCTTTGGGAAAATAAGTTATCTGGCACAATTCCAACTTCTCTCGCAAATCTGTCTGCCTTAGTTGAATTAGATTTGTCATACAATAATCTCGTAGGTTCCATCTTTCCTGAACTGGGTACGCTCATTCACCTTCAGGGTCTTTACCTTCATGGAAATAAGTTATCTGGTACCATTCCTCCTGAATTGGGCATGCTCAGTCAGCTACGGTATCTTCACCTCCATGCAAATAAGTTATCCGGTGCCATTCCTAACTCTTTAGGAAATCTATCACTTTTGAGAAATTTAAGTTTGTCAAAGAATAATCTCGGAGGCTTTATTCCCTGGGGAACATGTAAAAGCGGGTGAGGTCAGATTTCCATATATAGGAAGATGATACTGCCCACGGATGCGAATGCAATAATCGAAGAAAACGAAGCAGGGAAAGCTCTGACCTCTTACATAATAACATTCTCACTGTATTACTAGTCAAAGTTTTATATCTCAAATTATCTTGAGTTCCATCATGTACTTTTACTGCTTTTCGCAAAATCCTCAGGTTAAGAGCTATTTATTTTTATTTTAGCAAGTTGTAACTTACGTAATTTTTTAACGAGATGCATTGAATAGTTTCTTCGTCTTCTCAAAATATATATTCAGGCCTCAAATTCGACATCACCCTAATTTCTTCTAACGGTTTGACAATTTTAATGTAAATCTATTGATTGTTAATTTTATATTTTTAATTTCTAAATAATTGTTAATTATTAAATTAATAAATATTTTAAAGAAATTAAACTATTATAATTTTTTTTTTTTTTAATATTTGTAAAATGCATAAATTGAAAATAAATTTCTAAATCATATGTGTCATTATAAAAGGAATCAAATTAATTAAGCAAGTTTCTTGTTTATAAAGCTTTATTATATCTTTAAAATATTCTAAATTGTTATAAATAATATTAAAAATATATAAAAATAAAACACATTATATATTATAAAACAAAATATTTATCATATATATGTATCTTGTATGTATTTACATTATTAAGTAATATAGTGTAATGTTTGTAATAAAATTTGACAAATTATTAGTAAATTTGAGTGTCATATTTATAGTTTAAAAAATTAGGTGTCAATCCATACAACCCATTAAATCCTAGGCCTGAATATATTATCCTCAAAGCTGAAATCTAGTGGATTAATCTAGATGATATGCCAACTTTGATTTTTAAGGACGAATTTCTGAAGCTACTTACATAATTCATTCGAAATCGATTTTCTAAATCTGTTTGTAGAAACTCATTAATTGAACAACTATGATTATGAAAAGCTAAAGTCTAATTTGGTTAGCATCATAGTAGTTCTATAATATTTATCATCTAACTCTAATTGATGTATAAAATTGTAATCATAATTTAATAATAACTTATAAACTTGTACTATATAATTTTAATCAAAATTTAAGTCATTTTTAATCAATTTTTAATTCCTTTTAGAATTGCATTCTTACTTTTTATATGCTAATCTTGTTGAACCCTAACTATAAAACTAATTGAATTTTATTCTTAACAATGAGTACAATTGAACCTAATCCTAAATGTAATTACAAATCTAATTAAGTAGCAAAATAAATATAATTTATTACATGTACACACTTGTTTTGTTGTAGATATTATACAATCTTAATCCATTGGATAATTTCAATCTATATTTGAATTTTAATCACATTAATAAATTATAATTCAAAATTTTCTATTACATAATTTGAATAGAGCCCTAACTCTAATGAAATTATAGATGTATTTCTTACCCTTGCAGAATCCTACTCCAACCTATTAAATTGCAATCATAACAATAACTATAATTTAACATAATTATTGAGTACCTACTTAAACCAAATGTTTTTTAGGCTTAGATAATTCAATATTAATAATGTTATATGCACAAATGTGTATATACAGATAATGCAATTTGATTATTGAATAATAAAAAGGTATTTACAATGTTAATAATAGTTTGTTACTTATTGTATTTACCGTAGGCTATACTATTGCAATCAGTTGTACTTAGATATTATACAATTAGTCAGAATGTAAAAATATTTTATAATGTAAAACTATTAAAATAAAATATTTTTCTTCTGTTTGTGATTATATTTTATGAATAACATTTATATAATATTTTTTTAGTTTAAATAAAATATTACTACATTAAGATACAACTTAATTAGTTATAATAGTATGATGACATTTATATTTAATTATAAAGTTTTTATTTAAAAATATTTTTTTCTAAATTAAAAATTAGATGTTTGATGTAAAAGTATAATTTAATTTTTTTTAAATTAATCAAATTTTATTATATTAATTAAATATTAAAAAATTATGTTAAATTTTATCAAATTTTTAACTTTACTACTCTATCTAATTAAGCTATTATAAATTATGATAGATACATGCCACTAAAAACAAAGATGATTTATATCAAATAATTTCCTACATTTTCCAATGAATTTTTTTTCCAAATAATGATAAATTATTTCAAAATTAAAATAATTTATCAATTTCAAATGTACAACATTATAAACTAGTAATCAACTACCATTCCAGTTGTACAATATGGTATATCATGCTGAATTTTCTAAATCTATTTAATTTAATAAAATAATTTCATAATTCAATATTAATATTAAAATCTATGACATGTTTTTTGCTATTTTTCAAAAGAAAAGAAGTATTATATTTTTTAATTAAAATTTGTATATGCTCAGATTTTAGATTCAACTATCCTTCAAAACATCGATAGGCATTCTAAAATAGGAGAAAAGATAGAGTTGTGTGAGCGTATCTTTATACATTAAATTTGACAACCATTCACACATCAAAACTTTAAATTTTATTTTATAGAGAATATACTTTTTAAATTAATTTAATAAACACAACATAAAATATTTGTTTAACTAATAATAGTCATTTTAAAAAAGAATTAAAATAAAAAGCTTAAGTTTATGTTTAAAAAAATAGAGATAAAATATATATAAATAATTTTAAGTGTAATAAATTTAATTTTAATAATTCGTCTAGGAGAATTTTCTATATACATTTATTTAAATAATTTATACTAGTTTATGTCTTATTCAAATTATACAAATTTTAGTAGATTAGTATTTTTTTATTTTTAGCTTTGTGTTAAAATTTCTCGCCTCGGACGTGTAGATGGAAAACATCGAGGAAAAGGCTATAATGAAAATTGGAAGGGAGATTAGACTTGGGAAACTTCCTTCCAACTCACCGTATCGAGAAACGGAGTATCTTCTAATTAATTCAATATATCAATGAGGGTTATTACATGTTTAAGAGCTTAGATTAAGTTATATGTTTTGTTTTAAAAAAGGACAGAAACAAAAATTTAAAAAAATAGTTTTGTTTAAAATATTCCCTCTCATATCGACAAGATAGATCACCTCGTCGGCACCGCATTTATTTTCTTAATAATGTTTCACATCATACAGTATTTATTGGATTGTGCACTCAGTATATCGAAAGAGTTTTGTTCACATTAAATCAAAATGGGTTTTCTACTTCTCAAGTATGAAAGGAATACATGCTTCCTATCCCACACATCAACACAACCCAAGAATGCATTTTCAGAAAGTTGTTTGTTCGTATGTACATAAGATTTTAAAATATAAATTATTTGACATGAATTGAAAACGAAAATATTGCTGCATAACAGTTATTGACAAGAATTGAAAGCGAAAAAATCAGCTACATAACAGTTATTATTGTCATGTCCATTAGTAGTCTATTTCATTCATGTATTAGCTTGAAAAATATTTGATTTGGGTTATATGCCATTTTTCCTCAACTTAGATTACATATATATGAGTGATAGAATCCTTCATTGATTATATTTCATGTGCTAACAAATGATTATGATTATTAATGCAACTATTGTTGAGATTTGTGTCTCAATCTTGCAAGTTCTTTTTTTGAAAAACGCTAGAAAATTGTAGTAAGAAAACTCTAGAAATATTTTTAAAAATTTATAATTTGTTTTTAGTAGTTTTCCACATGTCTATGAGTTGGAAAAAGGTGTATGAATTAATATTTTATGTAATTATGTAATATTAGGGAAAATAAATTTAATGCCCAATATTAAATGTGGAGTAGGTAGCTCATGGTTTTGTAAAATTGCAAATGCTTTCTAAGTGGAAAATCACTATAAAAGGAGGGCTTGGGAAGGTGTTTGAATCATCGAGTTCATTTTGCAAGATTGGTGCTAAAAGGAGTATCTCTCTAAGTCCGAGTCCAAGTTCAAGTTGTGGTGATGCGCTCCTATAAGAACTTGCATTGCAAGTATATTGTAATCTTCTAGATTTGATAATACATTGTGTAGGTTTTGGAGGGTGGGGTTTTTCTCCCATTTCTCCCAGAAGGCCTTTCCCCAGAGTAATCATTGTGTTATGAGTTCATTGTTATTTTGATTATGTTATTATGCATTTCTTGAGATCTTTGCAAGAGTTAGTCATATTTGCATAATCATCCTCTCAAAGATTAGTGTAGGAAGCTATTTCGCACACCTTTGCTTCCTTATAAGTGGTATCAAAGCCTCACTAGTTTTGGTTCTATTTGTTGGGTATAGTGTTTTTTGAGCTAATCAAGGTTTGAGTGGGAGCTTGTTTAGAGGTGTTTATTTCTATGTTGTAAAATTGCAAAGATGGTAGGCACATTAGGGCGGATTGATATAGAGAAGTTTTCTAGCACAAACTTCGAAATGTGGAAGCTGAAGATGAATTATCTATTGGTTGATCATGATCTATGGGATATAATTGATGAAAAAAATTGAGGCCCATAGATCCAACTTTAGCTACAAAGTATGATGTGAGAGATAGGAAAGCTAAAAGTATCATCAAATTATGTCTTGCAGACTCTATACCGATCAATGTCCATGAAGAACCTACCGCGAAGAAGCTTTGGGAGAAGCTAAGTGAGATCTATCAAGCGAAATCACTTGTGAACAAGATTTTCTTGAGGAAGAAGGTGTATTCCTTGAGAATGGAAGAAGGTGGACAAATTTCTGAGCATCTTGAAAGTTTCAATATGTTGGTGACTCAATTGAACTCAATTGGGATATGGATGGATGAAGAAGAAAGGTGCCAAATATTGCTATGTTTGTTGCCAAACTCATGTGATAGCCTTGTCATGGCCATAGGGATCACTGTAGTTGTCTTAAAGATGGATGACATTGTTGGTTCTCTACTTTCTGAAGAGATGAGAAGGAAGGTATCTCTAAATGCCAAAGAGGCTTTGAATGTTCAAGGAAGACCAAAGGAAAAAGGCAAGAATGAGAAGTAACATGGCCATTCTAAGTCCAAGAATAATGGAAGATCAAAATCCCATGGTAAGTCCAAGGCAATCTACTGGAATTGTGGCAAACCTGAACACTTTTGAAAGGATTGCAAAGAGGAAAAGAAAAAGAAGAAGAAGCAAGATTCTAATTTCGAGTTCAAGAAGGAAGATGGAGATGCTTCCATCACTACCTTGGCCACTCATGCAGATGACAATGCATGGTTGATTGACTTAGGTGCATCTTTTCACATAACTCCTAATAGAAATTGGTTTAGTAAATATGAAAAGTTTGATGGTGGTAAGGTGTATTTAGGTGATAACTCAGTTCTTGATATTGTTGGTCGTGGAAGTATTTGTGTAAAAAAATTTGATGGTAGAATTACAAGATTTGATGGTGTTTTACATATCCTAGGACTAGCAAGGAATTTGTTGTCTGTTAGTAAACTAATAGATGCAGGTGTGTACGTACTATTTTTTAAAGCAGGTGTGAAAATTGTGAGAGGTGTTATGGTAATAGCAAGAGGAAGTAGATTAGGTACATTGTACTAGCTTGATGCATGCATAGTTGAGTGCAATAGTACTTCTGATAATAGTGTTAAGAGGACTACTTTGTTGGAGAAGGAGAGGGTTTCTCTTTCAGCATATGGTCATGGTTTCTAGGTACCCAAGGGTGCTCTATCTACTAAATCAAAGTTACTTGCAGAGAAGACTATGTTATGGCACTGAAGACTCGGCCACATAGGTGACAAAGGTTTATGAACCTTAAAAAAAAAAAATCTTGTTGATGGCTTGAATGACTGCAATCTTGATTTTGATTTTTGTGAGCTTTATATCTATGGTAAACAAAACTACTTTCAATTTTACTCAAGTTCTCATAAGTCCTCATGTATTTTGGATCTAATCCATTTAGATGTATTTGGTCTAGTTGATGTTCCTTCTATTGGTAGATTAGTTTATTATGTTTCTTTGATTGATGATTTTAGTAGAAGAACATGGGTTTACTTTCTTAGAAGTAAAGCTAAGGTTTTTAGTCATTTCAAAGAATTTAAAGCAATGGTTGAGTTGTAGACTGCAAAGAAGATAAAGTATCTAAGAACCGATAATGGCGGTGAATATTGCTCCAATGATTTTGACACATTTTGTAAAGATTGTGGTATTAAAAGACAAAAGACAATTCCATATTCTCTATAACAGAATGGAGTTGTAGAAAGAATGAACAAGACCTTGATGGAAAAGGCTAGGAGTATGCTGAGTGGAGCTGGACAAGAACAAAAGTTTTGGGCCAAAGCTATAGCCATTGCCTACTACCTAATAAATAGGTCTCCTACATCAACTCTTGTTGATAAGACACCAATGGAAGTGTGGATGGGCCACAAGCCTTCACTTAGACATCTAAGAGTTTTTGGTTGTGAGGCATATGCTCATGTGCCAAAGGAGTAGAAAAAATTAAACAACAAAGCTATCAAATGTATCTTCATTGGATATAGTTATGGCATAAAAGGATACAAGCTTTGGGATCTTGTTGCACAAAAAGAATTTTACTCCAAAAGTGTTATTTTTAGAAAAACTGAGTCTTCTTTTGTTAGAGTACAACTAGAATAGATAAAAGAAAAGAAAGATGTGATTCAACTTCCTACTACACCTGAGAAAGTTGAATCGAGGCCCTTAGAAAGACAAGATGTTGAAGAGAGCTCTATGATTTTTGAATCATCAAAAGAAGAGGGAGAACCTAATCATGAACTTGAACCTTAACTTGAACCAGATCTTGTTCAAAGGTCTAGTAGATAGAGGAAAGCACCAGAAAGGTATGGATATTCTCCTAATGATTGGTGGTGTATATTTGCTTTGAATGCTAATATTAATGAACCAAAGTCTATAGAAGAGGCTCTTGGTATGAATGATTCAGAGTCCTAGAAGATAGCCATGGAAGAAGATATGGTAGCTCTTAAGAGGAATGACACATGGGACCTTGTACCATTGTCTGAAGGATGGAAGACTCTTGGTAGTAAATGGGTGTTCAAAAGAAAGATGGGTTCAGATGAAAGCATTGAGAAGTATAAGGCATGTTTGGTTACAAAAGGTTACTCCTAGGTTGCAAGAATTGTTTATGGTGAAATTTTTCTCCTGTACCAAAATGACATCCATTTGATTTTTACTCTCTATTGCAACAACCTATGATCTAGAAGTTGAGCAGATGGATGTGAAGACAACTTTCCTTTGTGGAGATTTGGAGGAAGAAATTTATATGATGCAACTAGAGCACTTTGTGGCAAAAGGAAAAAGTCATTTCGTCTATAAATTGAAGAAATCCTTGTATGGTCTAAAACAAAGTCCTAAGATGTGGTACGAGAAGTTTGATACATATGTATTGAGTTTCGGATTTGTGCAATCCAAATTTGATCACTGTATATACTACAAATCTGATGGTGATAGTTTCTTGGTTATTACCTTATATATTGATGATATGTTTTTTATTGGTAAAGGAAAAGGTTTGATTGTAGAATTAAAATCTCGGCTCTTAGCAAAGTTTGAAATGACAGATCTTGGTGCAGCAAGGTACATTCTGGGAATGGAGATTATAAGAGATAGGAAAAATAGAAAGCTTTGGCTAGGACAAAGTAAGTATGTTGATACTATTCTGAGAGGATTCAATATGTAGGATTCCAGACCATTGAGTCCTCCTATTACTATGGGAACACAAGTTCTAGCATACAGTGTCCTACATCCCCATTGGAGATGGAAGAGATGAGTCAAGTACTATATCAGAGTGGTGTTGGAAGTTTAATGTATGCTATGGTTTCTAAAAGACTAGACATTGCTCAAGTAGTGGGAGTACTTTCCTGTTATATGTCTAATCTAGGAAGAGCACATTGGGATGCAGTAAAAAGAGTTTTGAGATACTTGTGAGGTACCTCAGAGTACTCTATATTTTTTCATGGAATAGAAAATGAGCATTCCCAAGATATTTGAGCCTATGTGGATTCAAACTAGGCTATGATGTTGATAGAAGAAGATCCACTAGTGCAAAGGTGTTTACATTATTTGGTGGTGCAATTAGTTGGATGATCAAGCGACAAGTTGTGGATGCTTTGTCTACTATAGAGGCAGAGTATATGGTAGCTACTCATGCCTGCAAGGAAGCTATTTGGCTAAAGAGACTATGTTCAGATATAGAATTCAAATAGGGTACAGTGAAAATTTATAGTGATAGTTAGAGTGCAATCTACCTAGCATGGAACCCAACATTTCATGCCAAGACTAAGCACATTGATGTACAATATCATTTTTTGAGAGATATGGTCGAGGACAACAAGGTGAAGCTGGAAAAGATAGAAACTTTGGTGAATGTTGCTGATGCATTAGCTAAGTCCATGAACATAGAGAAGTTCATATGGTGTTTGGAGTCTATGGGCCTCTCATCCCCTAGCAATTAAATCCATGACACCTTGGATTCCCTAACTCTTGCAAGGTGTTCTACAAGTGGGAGAATGTTGAGATTTGTGTTTCAACCTTGCAAGTTCTTTTTTCGAAAAACTCTAGAAATCTTTAGAAATTTCTAGAATTTGTTTGTAGTAGTTTTCCACGTGTCTATGATTTGGAAAAAGGTGTATGAATTAATATTTTATGTAATTATTTAATATTGGGGAAAAAATTTAATGCCCAATATTAAATGTGGGGTAGGTAGCTCATGGTTTTGACTCATGGTTTTGTAAAATTGTAAATGGTTTCTAAGTGGAAAATCACTATAAAAGGAGAGCTTGGGGAGGTGTTTGAATCATTGAGTTCAGTTTTCCAGACTAGTGCTAGAAGGAGTATCTTGCTAAGTCTGAGTCCAAGTTCAAGTTGTGGTGATGCACTCCTCTAAGAACTTGCTCATAATCTTTCAGATTTGATGACGCATTGTGCAAGTTTTGGAGGGTGGGTTTTTTTCTTTCAGAAGGCTTTCCCTATGTTATTATGCATTTCTTAAGATCTCTACAATAGTTAGTTGTATTTGCATAATCGTCCTCTCAAAGATTAGTGTATGAAGTGATTTTGTGCACCTTTGCTTCCTTACATTTATAATACTTTAATTATCCTTGGTAAATGTGGTTACTCTCTTTATGATGTCATGTGATATGTTTCTCAATGATGATTTTCTTATACTCATAGTCATACATTGTGACATATGAGTATTTGATGATTTGACTCGTGATTTATTATTGTGGGAATCCTCCTTGCATTCTTCCTTGTAACTCTTCCTTTTTTTGTTTTTGAGTCTCACAAATCTTCCCCTGAATTAGTATTACCCTTCTAATTCTTGGAGTCCATGGCCCTCTTCTCTATCTCAAAATTTGAAAAGTTGTGACCTTCATTATTTTCGATGTCAATAATGTCATCTTTCATTTTCCTTTTTTGTGGGTATTTGTAGGGCTAGACTTAGCAAAGGCATTCTTATGTTTCTTGAGTGTATTAATAAAAAAGGATTGTTCTATGGAAATGTTAGTTCTCTTGGGTGTAGAGGGCTAAAGGAAAGCCATGTTTTGGGGTTGTTCCAGACAAGTATATTTTGGGCTCATTTTCTCAATAATGAGTTAGGCTATATATTTCTAAGGTGAGAAATTGACTGATGTTAATAGAAAATATTTAGTCTATGATCAACAACTTTATGCAATTATTCAATCTTTGATGAAATGGAGACATTACTTGATGAGCCTAGAGAATTTCTATTGTAAACTTATCATAAAGTTTTGCAATACTCAGGAAGTCAAAAAAAGGTAAAATTAGAGACTTATTATGTAGAGTGCATGCCGAAGATTTCTTTTGCATTAAAGAATAAGATTAGACTGTCAAATAAGGTAGTAGATGAATTGAGAAAAATAATAAGTTTGTTGACAAAGATGGGATCTGAAGTGCATGGTTTACAAGATTTGAAGAATTTGTATAAAATTGACCCCAATTTTGTAGAATATTGGAAAAATTATAAAAATCACATGATAGATGAGAAAGATGAATTAGCTGAATATTTTATTCAGGAAGATGTGTTTGTTAAGGGAATTCAATTATGCATACCAAGGGGATCTATGTGAGGTTTAATATCATTAGGGCTAAACATACTAGTGGACTTGAAGGACATTTTGGGATTGATAAGATAGTGAAGTTGATTTTCGGGACATACTTTGTTAGAAACAATAGTCCACCAAGATAACTAAGAGCAGGTGGTGGGGGGTGAATTAGTTCCAGCAATTAAAATATTTATCTTCTTTAAACAAACTTAACCATTTAACCAAAGTAAACAAAAACCATACAAAGATGCACATAGACAATTACACCATATATGTTGACTAGGGAAACCCTTGATTGAAGGGAAAACTCTGGTGGGAACGATGCCTACAAGGTGATGTACTAATATAAATGTTCCTTGTTAGAGGATGGACCTTGTTAGGAGTCTATTACAACATTTAGTACAACGAGTCCCTATTAGGAGACTTTGAATCCTTGTTAGGAGATTCCAACCCTGTTAGGAGTTATGTCGACCCTATTATGAGTTGTTGTATAATCTATGCAAGAAGAGCTCACTGCCCAATCATGCAATTTCAACTATGAAAAGAGCTCACTACTCAAACAAGTAATTTACTTGTATCTTCTTCTTTTCTTTGTCGTTTCCTTTGTCCTATCAACTAGACTAATCACTGTTAGACTTTGTAGACTAGGTTTGAATCCAAGTACCAAATCTTGGATCACTCAGAAAAACCTCGGTAGTGAAGTTTCCTTCACTTTCGCATTGCTTTGCTCAACTTCACATTCTGCACTCTCTGTTGCTTTTCCAATAATTCCAAATCATTACATATGATAAAAGAAAATTTTCTTCCTTTATATCAATTCTATAAAACAATTCCCTAAGTTAGCTATTAGACCTTCTCAATTAAGTATTATAGGACCACATTAAGAACACATTACACTTAGTGATAACCTTAATCTTTTGCCTTGCAACTTGAATAACTTTTTGTATACGCAATATTATGACAAGTGAGCATAGCCACATCATCCTGAACATGTCTTCTCCATTTCCTCAACCTCAATTCTCAAGATATCAAATCTACTAAGTGGTATAACAAGTTTATCAGAACATGCCTCTGTAAACTCTATCTCAGAATAGACATCACCAAAACTTACATAACTTCTTCTAGACTTATTCTTTCTTCTTCCAACATTAAATACATATACCAGATACTCAAAAGTATCTCCCATAACCTCTGGTGGTTATCATGCTCAAATAGCCATCAGTACCAACTTTTTTTTTTGTTGTTCTTCTATCAGATTTCATAGAAAATGACTATTTAAATATTAAACATATTATGTTGACATCAATGACAAACTCAGTCATGAATATAACATATCATCATAGTAGTACTCCCCCATAGGAATATCATAAACATTCATGCTTCCAATCAATCTTCCAACAATCTCCCCAATCTTCCAACATACTTTTGGCCACATTTATATAAAGATGTTTAGAAAATGTTGAAGAGTTTTAGAATTTTTTAAGTAGCTAAAGGTAGTTAGAATGTTGGATTTTAGACACCTATAAATTTTCCTAGTATGCCTTGTGAAGATATCGCTATGCACATTGATCTTGGATTTCCTAAAACTTTGAGAGGTAATGATTCTACTTTTGTTGTGGTTGACAAATTTTTCTAAAATGTCACATTTCATAAATTGTCTTGAAGACATTAGATGTAGTAGACATAGAAGGTTAATTTTTCAGAGAGATTGTGAGATTCCATGGATTTTTTAAGACCATTTTTTAAGACAAAATATAAGTTGTACTTGTTATTTTTGGAGAATAATTTAGAAGAAGTTGAGGATTGAGCTTAAGTTTAGTTCTACATTTCATTCATAGATAGATGGATAAAATGAAGTTGTGAAAAGAATCTTGGGTAACTTGTTGAGATGTTTAATTGAAAATAAACCTTCTAATTGGCACTTTGTTTTGTACAAGAAGAGTTTTCATGTAAGAATTCAATGAATAGAAGTACTATGAAGACTCATTTTGAGATTTTGAATGACATGAGTCCTAGAGGAACTACAAAGTTGAGGAAACTGGATACTAAAGTGAAGAATAGTGCTCAAGAAAAGTAATTTGTGGAATTTATGAAGAATTTGCATGAATAAGTGAAGAGTAATCTGAGTGATAGTATTGATAGATATAAAGAAAGAGAAGATAAGAAGATAATACATAAGACTTTTGAAGTTAGAGATGAAGGGTTGGTTCACTTAAGAAAAACATATTTCTAGTTTGGACATATATCAGTGTGATAATGAAGAAATTTTGGCATCACCTAGATCCAATGAGTGCCAAGTGTTCCATTTATTCTCATGAGAGATGGATTTAGGGTGAATCACTACTCATGGAACATGGGTCAATGAGTTTGACTCAAAATTACAAGTTAAATCCTGATAGCAATATCACAATTTGACTTCTTGTGAAAATTATCTCTTACTTATGAATGATATGTTTGTCAATGCTCATTTTTGGAAAGTTGTTGAGAAAGCACTTAATATATTGATGAATATCAAGCATAAGAACGTCGATAGAAAAGATAGTAGCGATGTCAAATAAAATGACGCCTATACGCTTCTTTGTGTGGATCATTATGATGATGGCTTGTGGGATATGGAATGCCAAACAAAGATCGTGGACTAATTTAACAGCTCCTTTTCAATCTCCAACCCACGACATTCAAAATGGTGATGGGCATATCATAGATGCTGCATGTTAACGGTTTGACAGTTTCGTCCTCCATCCCGCGGTTTGACTGTTTGGTCAAGTGTTTATTTTGACCAAGGCAAGGCATTTGGTTGTTTTAACCAAAGTCTTAAATCCTTTCAGCCCGCGACACTCAAGTTAGACATAAGACATGCAACGCATGATATAGACAGGGTACGCAAAATGTTTGTTAAAATATCCATATAACAACGCATACTATAACCCAAGTGATAGACTTCAAGGAACACAATGACATGAAAGGTGTAGATGATGATGAAGGTTCATTGGTTGATGCCTTCTACTATAAGAAAGTTTTATTATGATATCTTCTACCTATTTATTGGTTAGTTTAGGAGTTAAAAATCTTGAAGGAAAGAATTGCCTATGTCCTCAAAAGAACAAGGGAATGGGTCAATAGAATCATAGTGGAAAAAGGGACTGATAAACTTCAAAATAAAGGGAGAAGCAATAATCAAGGTAATCATCTCGAATGGCACCAGAGGTGACTTCTAATGAGAAAATGTAGCAATTGGATGTGACTGATTTGAATGAAGATGAAGATCTAAATCAGTCGGCTTCACAATCAAGAGAAGGAGGACAAAGCTGAAGGGTAAATCTGATAGAGTAAACCAGCAAGGAAATAGACCCAATGAAAAGGTTCAAAGAACCCCTCAAGTTGTTGAACAGTTACTTCCTCACATGGCATAGTACCTTCTCCTTTGAATCTCTCTCCACCTAAGATATCATTGCTAGACATCACCCAGATAGATAATCAATTATCTAGTTCAGAAGATTTGATGATGATCACTGAAAATACAACCAGTAACATAAAAGTTTCACTTCAAGCTACTACACATTCATGGCTGCAAACCATTCTCCAAAAGAAGAAGAAAGTTGTTTAGATGATCCTGCCTCCATTTGACATAGTCTCTAGCATTCTTTAGAAACGTCTTAAAGTGAAGAAGACTAAAGTGATGTCCAAAATGGTCATCAATAAAGCTTCAGACAATGTATGTGTAGAAAATAGCAAAGCCTATAACAAAGAAGAATGTTAATAAAATCTGAGAGTCTGATTTCATTCCAAGTAGGGTTGATCTTGGTCCATCTAGTGCGGAAGGAGATTTTTAGAATTTTGAATTGTCTAATGTACAAATACTACAAACAAGGAGAAGAGATCAAAAGAGAAACTTAAGGAACAAGTTCAGATGTTGGTTTCTTACATCAATTTAATTAGAATTCCTTCTAATGCATAGGAAATAGTTAGTTCACTGGCTTTGGTGGGTCCTGATGGTATCCTTGATCATGCCATCATCGAAAAAGAAAACAAGTACAAGTCCCGCAATATGATAATTGAAGCTTGGATATACAGAATGATTGAAGATGCTTCAAAACTCATAACTAGGATAAGGGAAATATATGGAAATGCCATTGAACAAGTGCAATAAATCTCTAAAGAGATGGAAAGTAGGAAGGAATATAAAGTCACCTGGTAGAGAATAGTTGATGAACTAAAAGAAATATCCAAGTTAGATGTAAACACCCTTATTCTTGAAAAGATAATTGCTGATTCCAGTGAATTTAACCATAGACATATATAAAGTAAAAGTATCAATTTGAAGATGATAAATATTAGCAAAGGGATCAGTGAGTATGAAAAATTGATAACATTGTGTGAATAGGTGAAAGTAAAGGTTCCAAATGAAATATTTTCTATTATTAGAATTGGAGTAGTAGTGAATGATCTTCAAAACATGCATTGCCAATGTCTTCTAGATGCTTTTAGTATTAGAATTAATTTAGAGATAGAGAATTGAGTGTTAGATTCTAAAGTTATGAAGAATTATAGTTTACTCTCCATCACCCTTCAAAACTATAGCATCTCAACACATCAACAGAAGATGGAAGAAGCTTAGGATAAATACTTTACTACTAAACTTAGAATGGAAAATGTATTTATCCCAAATTATGATTCACTATTGGTAATTCTTGAGTCTTACAAGATCTTTAGAAATAACTCAATCATAGCTGGGTAGATAGAGTCCATAATTATAGCTTATGTTTTTCTTTTAGAAGTTTTCCTTGTATAGGTTGATTCTAGCAAGCTTAATTGACCTCTCCTAAATCACATATTTAGGAAGTGATTATTAACCGTAGAGGAGTAGTTCTTAACCTCATTGTCTATGTAAGGAAATCATTTTTCTTTGTATAGGGGACTTTTGGACTTTGGAATTTGGAAACACTTATGTAAAAAAATTGATGAAAGGATAATTTTTGGAAAGTCTGTACAAATTTCATCTTTGAAATAAAAAAATCTCTCTTATGTTCTTGGAGCAAGAAAATAATGGAAAATGCATTTGAGTTCTTTTTCTGAAATCTGAAATGTTAAAGTGTAACATTGATGGCAATGAATGTTTTCATGGTATTGTGTAAATTTTCATGAACCACTAATTAATGTATTGATAATAATGATGTTCAAATGTAATTCTTGATTGTCTTTATTATCAGTTTATGTTAATTCAAGAAAGTTGTGAAGTTGTGTGGTGCATTCATCATTAATAGTTTTCTCATTTCAAGTTTGCATTCATCTTATTGAAAAGCTTTAAAAAACATATCATACAAGGGATTTTCCCCTCTAAATGTAGAGGAAGGCTACTTATTAAGGGCCTATCCAACTGTTGTGAACATTTAGACACATACCCTACATTAGGCTAAGCTTTATCATTTTCATGTGACAAATCTAGTCACCAACAAATTTTTGGCAATTATACTGGGGATCCAAACAAGATAGACTAACATTCATTGGTGATGAATCAAAATGGTGCTACTACATGATAATTTGTTCCCATTTTTTCAGCCAAACCTTGGTTTCCAAGATACCTAGGAAGACATTATTTCATATTTGAACAACTTTTCTTAGAGGTGTAGAAGAAGTGTTCAACAATATCGATAATTGAGCCAAGTCTTAGAGAAAGAAGAAGAGTTTAGTGAATTCCTAAGAGGAATATCGATTAGACAAGAAGAGGTTGTTTTTGAAAGAATTGCACAAGGCGCAAGAGGGAACGAACCAAATCTCATTCTAGTGCAATGTCGGGTGAACAATAAATAATAAACTAGTTGAAAAACCATACACCCAGGTGGATAGACATAAAGGTCTACTAGATGACGATTTTGAAGCTCTTCAAAAGCTAGATAATCAGTCACTCCTAAGAAGAAAATAAATATTAATTCAATTAGTACAACATCTTCACCTCCAAAGGATACTATTTCTCTTTTAGCTTTTCAAGCCCTAATCCTACCAAGAACTCTTGTTCCCATAACCATCAATTTATGACCTTTGAATATCATCCTCCCAACTATGGTGCATCAAGAACCACAACCACCAATTCCATGGGGAGCCATTAATAGTCCTTTAGCCTTGGGAAATCAATTATACGATATGCCTACTAGATCTTAGAAAATTATTCCTAAGTTTTTTGGAGATGAAAAAGTCATAACTGATCACCATGTTAATGATTTCTTCATAGAAAGTGGATTCCTAGAAATATAGTATGAAGATGTCTCAGTCTACCTCTTTGTGGAGACATTCACTGATGTCACAGTTGAGTGGTTTGGTCAATTGTTGGCTATGTCAGTCACTACTTAGGTAAATTTGATCCAAGCTTTTGAGAGCAGATTCAAAAGTATAGAAGATAAATTTTCTTCTCTCCCAATTAACTCAAATGAAGAAAGAAATCCATGATCCAATGTGAGACTTCATTGCTCATTTTAATAAGACTGTGAATCAAATTCTTTTCAATAAAAGATCCACTAAGAGAATCAGATGACTTTCTTCATTAATGTCTAACCTTCTAATGTCAGCTTCTAGATATGACGAGCAAGAGTTCCTAATTTGGTAGTCATGCAAATGTTAGCTATTGAAATAGAGGATGACTTACTCACCTCAAGTAAATGGATCCATGATCTATAGAAAGGAAAAGGTCAACAAATTCCTATCACCACCACTAACCTTCTATATTAGAAATTGGCTAATGATTTCTTAGTATTAAGAAGAATTTGCCCCATAGTCCTCTACCTCTATAGTAAGATATCCCAAGGAGAAATTTGAATTCCATCTCAAAAAAAAAAAAAAATCTAAATGACTACCCATCCAACACAAAGACTAACCATCAAGCATCCTGTGTCATCCAGTAATCAAGTTGCTATGTGTGATGTCTGCTTAACAAAATATCATGATGTTGCAAGTTGCCCTGAGATGGCCAGATTTATGAAAATGTATTTGATGGGAGAGAAAATAGAATAGTATGTGGATCCTAAAGATTAGACAGAGCTGACCTTTGGAACCTCTTCCATAAAATTTTTTGAGTATGAATCTGATGGTGAAAAGGTTGAGGATATTAACAACCATTCTTGCAATGCATCTATGTTGAACTGGAGATAGAGACTAGAAGAGATGTGGGGTAAAGAAGCAAAAGATAGAGCCATCAAAGAAACTTCCAAGCTAATTTTTTCCCATAAGTACACTCAAGAAAATCCCTTGCAAATGAAGGGAACAAATAAAGTCAAGTCTTCCCCAATTGTTAAAGATTCTTTTGATTTTATTGATCTTTACAAAAAGGCTAAAGTTTAGATTTCTCAGTTGGAAATCTTGAAAGTCAATCCACATTAATTAAATAGGTTGATTCAATGCATTGAAAAAGGTAAATGAATGCCTATAAGTACTATCAATCATGAATCCAAATTTACTTTAGAAGAAATTTTTTTAGAAGGTCTCATGATTATGGAAGAATCTTTTGGCACAACTTCATTATTAGATAAGTTTGATCCATTCTATGTTTCCCTTTATATAGCTAGTTGCAAGTTAAGTAATTGTATTATTGATTCTAGTGCATCCAATAATGTTATGCCTTCAAAGGTGGCCCATTCCCTAGGCCTCTTCTAAAGAATCCATCAGGAAGCATGTATTATATGGAAGCAAATAAATTTCCACTAGTTAGGCAATTAAAAGATGCTTAAATAGTTCTTGTGAAACACTTGGAAAATCGATTATAATTAAATATCTTGGTTGCTAATATTCCAACCATTTATGGGATGCTTTTGAGAAGGAGTGTTTGTAGAGATCTCAGGGGTGAAATCAAGATGGATATGTCTCATTCTTTGATCCTGGTTTAAGATAAAAGGATTAAACTCAATCTTGAGCCTAAAGCCAAATATATAATTTTCAAATTTGATGATCTTAGGGCCGAAATATTATGTGTTGATACTAGACATGGGAAATATTTGATGAAACCTATCGAAGAGGACATAATTGAATCTCTATAAGAATTTAGTATAGCTATGATACCAAATAAGAATTTTCCTTAGGCAAAAATTCACCCAAGATCAAGGAACTCAGGCACAAGCACAATGCTAGACCAAAGGTATGATCAAAATAACAATATCCAAAATTGATTTATTTCTATTCAATGTTTTGTTACATGTACATACACACTAGGAGTGTTTGTATATAAAAGGCCTCTAAGATGCATCTAGAATGTCTCTAGAAGGTGCTAGGAGATAAGACAAGCATCATGACAACTAAGCACACATCTTATCTTTCATTGTAGATGAAAGGATACATATGACAAGGTGTATCTCAAGTGGAGATGTTGTAGACACCATGTGTATAAAAGAGGTGTGAACTCCTATGTTGTCAACATGACAACTCACAAGAGTACACATACTCCTAGGTGACTGACAAATAAATAAATAAATAATGTGTTAAGCTAAGTAAACTTAAGTAAGTGTAAATAGTGAATACTTTTTTATAGCAACACCCCCTCTTAAGTGTGACTTAGGGGAATGCACTTAAGATGAAATGCATAATGGGTCCTGGGTACTAGGCCATGTTAGGTAGCCCTGTACAAAATCAAATACAATCTCTCATAAAGTGGAGAAAGAGGGAAAACCTCATGGGAAAAACCCTCCCCAAAAAAGAGATATGAAAAGATGTATGGATGGATGGAGTAATCAAGACCACCCCCCCGCCCCCCCATTATGACATACATCAAGTATATACAAAAGAGAAGAATGAGAAGGATAAAAACCCCTTAAGAGGAGAAAGTCTCCCCCATAAAAGAGATGAAGAAGGAGACAAGGTAGTTCACCCCCCCAAATGTAGTGTGTCGATCAATGAGAAATATTCCAATGTAGAAGCTGATCCATGACCGCTGAATAATGTTCCTCCCCCTTGGAAGAAACAATGACAAAGGTATAGGTGAGATTATTTCCCTATGTGTAGAAAGAATCTCAATGATGAAAGGTGTCTCTGAAACCTGCTCAACTGTCCCTATGCTGATATTGATGGTTGCCCCTTCATATACTGTAGAAAACAAGAAGTACAGATATAGCAAGGATGAATGTGGAACCTATTCCAAAGAATCAATTGTCTCCTCAAATGATAAAGAGACCTCCTACAACTACTATACATAAGGATCTACAATCATGTCAACCTATAAAGACTGATCATGTAGAGAATGGACATGAGGGTTAGAGTGAGCCCTCACAACAACTGGAGAAGGACCATCTTCATCAAAGAGAAGATGTAGACCATCAATGACATCTCCCAAATATACTATGTGGGACTCCACCAAACCTTCAATGTCTGTCAAGAAGTCATCCATGGATGTTCAAGCTGGAAGATAAGGTGTACCCTAATTTTTTGAAGTACATGAATCAATCACTGTGGTAATGGATGAAGTATTCATCTCAACAAAGAGAAGATGAATATCATCGATGATTTCTCCCACATCTTTAATGTGAGACTTCATGAATAAAACTTTAATGTCTATCAAGAAGTCATCCCATGAAGATGAAGTAGGAAGACGTGGAGTTTCCTGCTACACTAAATTCAGAGCATCTATGGCTAGAACTGGAAGTAGAAGCAACAGAAGCATCTGGAGGTGCGATCTCATCGAGAGAGGATGCTATTGCAATTAGAGGTAAAAGATCTTTTGGGAATGGAGGAATGTGTGGGTCTCCATACATCTCCCAAAGATAGATCCAAATATCATATGGATTAGTTGACTTCATGTCATCAAATGAATCCATAACCTTCATATCCATATGTAGAAAGAGGGTACATAAAAAGATGAAACTAGTGTCCTCATTGTAGGGGAGTCCTTTCACATATGGGAATGCATTATGCTGACTAAGATAAGTGAGAACCAATTGACTCCACTACTGATAGTTTTCTAGTGTCAAGGTAATTAAATCTTCCTCATCCATGATGTACTTATCAATGTACCCCCCAAAATGTAAAAGAGAATCAAACAACCCCTCCAATGTATGAATCAATGCTTTATAGGTAGTGCACATACAAGAGACCACTTGTCAAAATGTACAAGGTGCACTTTTGATTTTTCTAGCTAAAACTACCTTTTGAGGCCTAAATCTGGCACTAAGCACTATAGCTTAGATGTACAGTGATTTTGAAAAGTAATCAGAATAATACAATATAGAAAAGTCCCTAAGTCTGAAAGTGATATTTTTGTCCACACAACCTTATAATCTAATTACAGGTCTGGAAAGTAGACAAAAAAATTAAGGACTTTCAAAAAAAAAAACCTAAAGTTGTGACCAGATGAGCCTATATGGAGCGTTTCAAGTTGCAAAATGTAGGATTGGATAGGTATAGTTACCAAAAGATACAATTCTAACAAATCTATGCACCAAAAATAAGAAAAAAATAGTACCAATGAAGAGTTTAGGAAATTCTACCCAAAATTAAAAAAATCACACCTAATTTGGAGTCTAGATGACTGAGTTATGGCCTCCCAAAGTCAGACTATCAAATCAAAACTAAATCTAGATAGGGGTCTGGGTAGTAAACTATGATGTTAAATTTGATGGTCAAATGGTCATCACAACGATTCAAAAGTGCTTGGGAGTAATGATCAAATGGTCATCAAATTTAGGCTAGTAAAATGATGATGTTAACAAAAAAAGGCCACCCAGGGTGATGTGGTAGGGTTGTACTATCTGAAACATATGCATGATGACATGTTGTTATATGGCTAGTCCTTGTTGGCTACTTACATGGTGGATGACATGGGTACATGTGGACCTTGACTATGTCTGAGCTGGTGGGTTAAGTGTCCATATGGTAGACTGGTACTGATGGGGTCTATGCTGGCAGCCAAGATGATTCGAACACGTGGAGGGAACTAGGATTGCTCTATTGCCATCTGGCAAGGTAAGCTAACCCTACATGGTTGGGTAGAAGTTGTCAGAGGTGATTTCTAGTGCCACAGACTGTCATCGGTAAAATTGTTAACTTTGCTGGGGTTTCTTCATTGCACTGTGGCTATGAGAAGGGTCACTATGATGAAGAAGAAACTTTCAACCAGTTGTGTGGTTGGGAGAAGGGTCACTATGTCAGAGAAGAAACTACTCACTGCTAGTAAACAGAATGTGGAGTTATCAGTGGTCAAATCTTGAAGATTGTGTGCCACTAGGTAACAAAATGTTTTGGGATTTATCCCACATGCACCCAATTTGGGGTGCAATATGTTGTAAAAAGAAAAGTTTGCTGAGTTGGAAATAAAAGGCAACTGTTGGTTGGTGACTTGGTCAGTAATGTTGCCATCAATTTATGGGTTAGTAACCAATGGTTGGCTAGAATGGAAATGTTGTGCTCGCTAATAAAATGTCACCATATAAATGATAATGGAATATTCCTAGTGCATAGTGAATATTCCCTATAGGAGCCAGGGTGTCACTACTCGGTTCCTGTAAAAAAAAATTCTCTTCAGGGCCAACTAGCTGGAAAAACATTCAAAAATTTGCACAAATAATCTAATGGAGATGTAGAGAAATATAAATATCTAAAATTGAAAAATGCAAATCTAAAGAAGAATCATTTTAGGTTTGTAAATTAGTCCTTTAGGTGCCAGTTTGCAAAAAAAATTGCCTCAAATTTGACTATGGCCTAGGGTAGGTGAATTTATAGTCAAATTTTACCTAATCAATGTTCTAGATGCAATGGAAAGGTCTACTTTGGCTCTGGGCACTCCCAATGACTATGATACTCTAGATTTGGGCTGAGGTCTTGAAGCAACAAGATGGTCTCAAACGACTATGTGAAAAGAAATTCCCAAAGAGCTCTGATACCACGTGAGAATTTTGTATAGCTATAATACCAAATAAGAATTTTTCTTAGGGAAAAATTCACCCAAGATCAAGGAACTCAAGCACAAGCACAATAGTAGACCAAAGGTATGATCAGAATAACAATATCCAAAATTGATTTATTGCTATTCAATGTTCTGTTACATGTACATCCACACAAGGAGTGCTTGTATATAAAGGCCTCTAAGATGCATTTAGAATGTGTTAGAGTAAATAATTAATTATTTATTCTATTTACTTAAGCTTACTTAGGTAAATGCATTTATTTAATATTTTGTATTTAATGCATGTAGTGGTTAGTTGTTGACAACACAGGAGTTTGTTCCCTTCTAGCATGTTCCACCTTTTGTGGATGTGTGTTGAGTTGTCATCCTTATCTTCTACCACCTTCTAGCTTGTTCTACAAGCTTCCATGAGCTCTTTATAAGCGGCCTCCCTCTTTGTATTAACATCACATCACTTCTTGTATATTGTAAATGCATTTTTCTCTTGTGTTTGCATATGTGGTCTCTCATGTCCGTTTAGGGTTTTTCCCTTGCTCCATGCTCTTCCTCTCCTTGGCTTCTCTTTGACAGGTTTTCACATGCAAGTGATCTTGGACATCTTCGGAGTTGGCTTTCATCAACTCCAACATGGTATCAGAGCCTTCCTACTGTAGCTTTGTTAAAGAATTTTTGAAGCTATGATTTGGAGTCACAAACCCTAGTTTATTTGTGCATTTTTTCTTCAAATCAAGGGATCATCAATTTTTTGGAGCACTTTCAGCCCAAACTGACATTGCCATTGGATACGTAAGGCCGTTTGCAGTCATGATTCATATAAATCTTTTCATTTTTGGAGACAGAGCTCTAGGAGGCAAAAAAAATTTACCCACGGGCCCTTCTGTATGGTCGTACGGACGATCTCGGCAATTTTTCTTTTAAAATATATATATTATTTAGGCGTGCTGCCCAGCAGCCACCACCGCACCATTGTCGCATGGCCCCTAGTGGTGACCCCCGATAGCGCTACGCACTGCACATGGAGCCTCCATCATGGCCCAGGCACCGCTCATTCCACCATCTCCACCGACGACAATGCCCCTCTGTACTCCACTCGGCCCGTGGTTCAGCCCAGTCTCTACCCCCTCTGCCACAGCTCAACCCGAGCTCCTCTAGTCTACATGAGCACTTTGTCAGCTACTATAGCCAATCTCTATCTACCATGTGGAGGATTTTCCCAGTCAGCACCTGCGTGGATTTTGAGTACAGTCAGTACGCTCCACGCATGACATGTGGCAGGGCTGCCACATGGTGATTTTGCCACGTGGCCCCTGCTACATCAGCATTTTGCCACGTGGCATTTTATTTTTCTACGATGGCCTAGAAATTGTCAAAATTAATTGCCTGACTTGCTGATGCCAGTGCTAGCATCTTTGACCTTGCATGCACCTCTCCTGGTTCTATTTTGGAGCTATTGTTGGTTTTTTGGCCATAACTTGAGCATACGAAGGTATTTTTTCAATCTGAAAGAAGCACCGAAAAGCTAGTTCCAAGACAGAGACATTGGTGGTATTTTTAGGTTTTGATGTGTTTTCATAGCCCTTTTTTAGTCAAAGTCTGAAGTTTTTTTTTTTGACTCCAGCAAGCATATCTTTTGTGTCCCATGCCCATTTTTTGAAAACTTTATATTTTTGGAAAGCTGGTTATGTCACCATTTTAGAAATGTAGTCCTTTTCTTTAGATTTTGGCCCATGCTCTTTCTATCATAATTTTGGCATTTCTGCTATATGGTGGATATCTTGAGTGTTTTAGGCCCGAGGATCATTTTCCTAGCATTGTTTCCTTTGTTTTAGGCTGTACTTTGTTTTGTTGCAATTTTTTTTAGTTTTGATCATTGTAGCTATAATTTGGAAGCACTTTTATGCATTGCACTGAGATAAAGTGCCACTTTTGCATTTCGAGGATCATGAACATTGTTTTTGAGTTAGTTGTACATGCACTATTTTTATAAAGCACCATAGGGGAGATAGTTGTTTGCTATTTTAGGCCTCCTCCCTTGATGAAGTGAGTGTTCCTTCCATGGCATTAGCCCATGCAGCATTAGTTTGACCGTGTCTTTATAGGTGTTTGTACCTCTTTCCCTCTCTCATCATTCTCGGTTCATCTGGAGGAGACTTTGGCCCACCTTCTCAGTTGCCTATCATCACACCCTGTTTGCATTAAGGGGGGGTTATGTTGTTATTCTAATGCATCCTTGGTTCGATGGTTTGATAGTGTGAACTATGTATTTAGTTATTGATCCTATGTACAAGGTGATTACAGTGGCTGGCTACCTATGCATTTCGGTGAGATGGATCATCTACCATATAGACATGCTTGGTTCGTGCCTTCTTCTTCCATGGAGGTTTTTCAAATCAGCAGTTTGGCAGATTTGCGGCTTCTTCATGCTTTAGTGATGCTCTTCATGATCACTCTTTGTTCCTTTTTTAGGGGACATTCCCCTAGTTGGAGACTTCTTTAGTTCTTCACTAGGTTAGCTCTTTTTGGGGTAGAGTTTTTCCCACATGGTTTTCTCTCTTTTCCCATTTATAGAGATTGCATTTTCTTTGCATTGTACTTGGGTACCTAAAATGGCCTTGTTGCCAGGACCCATTCTGCATTCATCTTAGTTTTGTGAGCTTAAGGCATTTCCCTAAACTGCACTTAATGGGGGGTGTTAGAGTAAATAATTAATTATTTATTCTATTCACTTAAGCTTACTTAAGTAAATCCATTTATTTAATATTTTGTATTTAATGCATGTAGTGGCTAGTTGTTGACAACACGGGAGTTTGTTCCCTTCTAGCATGTTCCACCTTTTGTGGATGTGTGCTGAGTTGTCATCCTTATCCTACCACCTTCTAACTTGTTCTACAAACTTCCATGAGCTCTTTATAAATGGGCTCCCTCTTTGTATTAACATCACATCACTTCTTGTTTATTGGAAATATATTTTTCTCTTGTGTTAAGCATATGTGGTCTCTCATGTTCATTTAGGGTTTTTCCCTTGCTCTGTGCTTTTCCTCTCCTTGGCTTCTCTTTGATAGGTTTTTGCATGCAGGTGATCTTGGGTGTCTTCAGAGTTGGCTTTCATCAACTCCAATAGAATGTCTCTAGAAGGTGCTAGGATAAGATAACCATCATGAAAACTAAGCACACATCTTATAGTTAATTGTAAATGAGAGGATAACTATGACAAGATGTATCTCAAGTGGAGATGTTGTAGACACCATGTGCATAAAAGAGGTGCAAACTCCTATGTTGTCAATATGACAACTCACAAGAGTATGCATACTCCTAGGTAACTAACAAATAAATAATAAAATAATGCATTAACCTATGTAAACTTAAGTAAGTATAAATAGTGAATAATTATTTACACCAATAGTCTCTTATGCCTGACATAACTAATGATTTATGGTCAATGCAATTTGATGGAAGTTTTTCTTCATCTAGCTCAAGTGTTAGAATAGTATTGATGTCGCCTAAAGGAGAAAAGTTCCCCAAATCTTATAAGTTGGTCTTTGAAACTACTAATAACACCACAGAGTATGAAGCTCTTCTACTCAATTTCGAATACACTAGAGAAAAGGGATCAAACAACTCAAGGTATTAGGAGATGCATAAGTGGTTGTCAGCCAGGTCCAAAAGTGATATCAAATAAAGGATACAAGATTTAAGGCCTAAATAAATAGGGTGTGGGATCATATTGAATACTTTGATGCTTTTTCTATATATACTATCCCTCGATAACATAATTCCAATGAATATTCTCTTGCAATCTTTGCCTCTCTCCTTATTTCTCACCCTTAGTTCATAGAGATACTTATACAGTGGACATGATTTATAGAACCAATATGTCAAATAATTATCAACATTGGCAATTCTTTGATGTTGATGGGAATATCATTGTATTTCTTGAAGAACAACCTCCATTTTCTAATCTAAATTTTGAAAGATTAGATAATGCTAAAATAACAAACCAAGAGGAGATACCAAAAGATAATCCTAAAATCATTTAGCTAAAGCGTACTATTATCCCAAGGGAATTAGCCACTCTCAAAATTCTTTTTGACTAGGATGACAATAGGAAGAAGAAAGTCAAACATGCTAAATCTTCCCATTCCTTGGGTCATGAAAAAGTAAACATTGGTTAAGAGGAAATACCAAAGATGCTCCTGATTGGGAGAGATTTATCATCAAAAGAAAAAAAAAATTTCATGAATTATTTGAAGGTTTATCAAGATGTCTTTGCTTACAGTTATGCAAAATTTGAAAGTATTCATGAGTGGTAAATTCAAGCATTGGATTATGTTGAAACTTGATATATCTCCCTTGTTAGTGTAGTTTTTTATTTTTCCTATTTTGCTAGGTTTTTCCTACACTTTTTAATAATCTCGCTTAGGTTAATAAAGCATGTCTTATTAGGTGAATGGTTGTGAGGTGTCACCTTCCTACATGTGAGCATCCATTAGCTATCTTGGGAAGATACTTTGCTATCTTTAGTCCGATAGATGGTTGCTCCTCATTGGTTGGTGTTGACACCTCCTCCCTCTTCCTAGCCTATATAAGCATGCTACCTGGCTTGTATTTGCATCTCTTATTTTTGCATCCTCTTAATGCTATTTTGCTTCCAGCATTTGCATTACTCTCTTGGAGACTAACTCTATGATGCTATTTTGATTTTTTATCATTTGCATTCATAGTTTAGATATTTACTCTTTGCACTAGTTTTCTGGGTTATTAATCTTTTCAGATTCTAACATGGTATCAGAGCTTTTTTATGTGCAAGAGTAGATTTTAGTTTCCTTATTTGAGAGATTCGGGGGTGGGGGAGGGGGGCAAATAAACTTTATTGTAGTTTTCTGAAAAATGAAGTATGCTCTTCTCTTGCATCTTTGGATGATCCTGAGAATCAGAAAAGTTTTGACAAAAACAGTTTTTCTCTGGGGTTTCAATCTCAAATCTGACAACCAACTTGCATATTTGGAGTTTTCAATCAGTTTTGGAGGTTCCAACATGCCATTGATGAACTTAAGAAGCTGATCCAGCATTTGCATGTCATATTTTGGTTGCTGGGGTCATTTTCTGATTTTTGGAGCCGTTTTTTACTGTTAAAGGCGTCTGATTTACACTACAGCAACATCTTCTGTTCATCATCAAGAAAAATGCTTTCTGGGTTTTGTTCGCAGCCCCGAAAAAGCATCTGGGTATCTTTTAGATTTTGCATGCAAGCTGTATATTTTTCAGAATCGAGCATGCAAAGCTACAACCATACCCCTCTCCGTTGGCAGCCGCAGATTTGAATGCAGTTTTCAAATGTCTCGTTCTTGCTCATCTGGACTCCGATTTTGATGATTCTTGTTATGAACTTGGCTTTTTTTTTTGTGCTTTATCAACTAGTGGAGTTATTTTTTGATTTTCATGCATGAATTCTTCAGAAATTGCAGATTCTCAGCCGTGACTGTGCACAGTTCTCATTTTGAAAACTTCGGAGGATCATAACTTTCTCATATGACCTCGTATCGAGGTGATTCTTTTTTTGAAAGTGCATGATTTTTCGAGTAGATCGCAGTGGTGCTATTTTTTTCCTTGATTATTGTGCCCAAGTTTCACTTTTAGCATATGCTCTTCATGAGGGTTTGTAATGCATTGAAATCAAGACCACTAAGTATCTCTTTCTAGTGGTAGTTTTAAATGCACTAAAATAAAGTGCCAAATCATATTTATTTTGGGGGGGTTCTTTGATTGAGTAAAAAGGGGGGGGCATTGTCATGGCTTGGTTCTCTTCTTTTTAGCATTTCTTTGCATTCCTTCATCATGGATCAAACAAATATGCCCATCCTAACTCCATACAATTACTTTGAGTGGAAATCACGCATGATAATTCACTTAAGGAAAGCTGGATTAAATAGGATAACTATGGGACTTGAAACTGAACCTGCTAAAGATGAAGACAAGCCTAAGTGGTCTAACAAATGTGATGAGGCATATGGAACATTGTGTTTTTCTATTTCTCTTGACTTGCTATTTCACATTAAGTCTTTGGAAACACCAAATGAAGTATGGACAAAGCTAGAAACATTATTTGGCACACAAGATTCAATGAGGGGTCATATGTTGGAAAATGAATTAATTAGTTTGAGTCCAGGAAATTTCAACACAATCCAAGATTTCTTCACCAAATTGAAATCACTAAGGCTACAGTTAAAACAATATGGAATTGAAAAGAAAGATGAACAACTGATTCTCAGTATTCTCTCTAAGCTAAGTTCAGAATATTCTGTGTTTGTCTCTACCTTCTATGCTACTAAGGGTGCACTTGGTAATCAATTCACCATGCCATCTCTAGATGATTTTGCTGTCAATCTCACTCGAGAACAGGACAAGCTAATCCAGATGGGCACTCTTAAGTCCTCTAAGTCACATGCCTTAGCAACCAACCAAGGCACAAAAGAACAAAAAGGACAAAGTAGTAACAACAATAGTAAGGATGAGAAACAAAACAATAGTGAGGAAAAGAAGGATCAGATACCAATTGCTTCAAAAGAAACTATTGATACCTCATCCTCTAAGGGCGATAAGCCTAAGAAAGAAAAGGTTAAATGTTCCTATTGTAAAAGACCCGGTCATGATGAACATAAATGTTTGAAGAAACAAATTGATCACTTGACATACATTCTTAAGAAGAATAATATTAGTGTTCCTGAGTCTATCAAACAAAGTTCTAATGAAGAGTCTAACAAGGCAAAAGAAAACAACAAGGGGAAAGGAAAGGGCAAAGCTCTTGTTGCAGTTGCTTCCTCACCATCCACTTGGGTTCTTTATTTGGGTACTTCGCACCACATGGCTTCATCTAAGGAAGAACTTGCATCCTTGGAGCCATGTACTATGCCTTCTATTTTGATGGGTGATGACACTCCTATTGAGGTATGTGGGAGAGGGTCTATTGATGTGGGGGATGGCACATTCCATGATGTTCTTTGTGTTCCCTCATTATCAACTAATCTTGTATCAATATACCAAATCACTCACACAGGTTTAGGCAAGCGGGTTGAGTTCACTCCTAATTCAATGGAGATACGTGAGTTGCATAGTGATTCTGTAGTTGCAGTTGGGAGAGCAGATCATCAGTCACGGCTCTATTTGTTTTCTCACTTTGTTCCTCATCCTCCTTCATCTTTTTTGCTCACTCACTCTAATGATGTGAGTAAATTATGGCATGAGCGGTTTGGCCATCTTAACTTTCGCTATTTGCATCAGCTCAACCAACAGAGCATGGTCACAGGGTTGCCTTCGGTTCAATTCTCAGGAGGTGTTTGCCAAGGTTGCATTCTTGGTAACCATCCTAAGGAAAAGTTTGACAAAAGTAAGGCATGGAGAGCTTCACAGATACTAGAGTTAGTTCATAGTGATTTGGCTGGTCCATTTCAACATCCTTCTTTCAGCAGGGCCCGATATGTCCTCACATTCATTGATGACCTTTCTCAATATACATGGGTGTACTTTCTCAAACAGAAGTCAGAGGTATTTGATCATTTTCAAGACTTCAAAAATTTTGTAGAAAAGCAATCTGGGAAAGCCATCAAGGTTTTGCGCACAGACAATGGTGGTGAGTATGTCAACCATCGGTTTGAAAGATTTTGCACTTCAGAGGGGATTGATTTACAACATTCAGTTCCATACAATCCTCAACAAAATGGTGTTGCAGAACGAAAGAATAGATCCTTGAAGGAAAAGGAAAACTGTATGATTCACTCTAGATCTCTTGCACCACAGTATTGGGTAGAAGCCATTAACTGTGCTTGTTATATCCAGAACCATGTTCCTCATCGAGCCTTGAAGGGATTTACTCCTTTTGAAGCTTGGAGCGGTAGAAAACCATCAGTTAAGAACTTTAGAGTTTTTGGCTCCCCTGCATGGGCCCACATTCCTACAGAGAAACGTAAGGCCTTGGATCTGCAAAGCAGACCTTGCATATTTGTAGGTTATCCTGATGGTGTGAAGGGTTATCGGTTGCTCCACCCTACTACACATGAGTTATTCATTGAGAGGAGTGTTTAGTTTGAGGAGGGATCTTCAAGCTCACTTTCTATCACTTCTCCAACTCCTTCTACCTTGACATTAGAGTCACTTGGAATACATGACAGATCTTTTGATGAGTCAGATTCACCTGAACAATCTTCTACCTCTACTTCTGATGCAGAAAGTGATTCAGAGAACTCACCTCCTTCCTCTCCTAGTCATCATTCAGAGGTTAATGATTCCCCTCTAGATTCTCCATCTTCTTGCCCACGTTGGGCTAGACAGACCTTGCAGTCTGTAGGTGATTAGGTTGGGGATCCATCAGACACCAGGCGAACTCGTTCACAATTCCAGGATGCTCCACATGTCTTCATTGCTACTGCCTCAGATCCATAGTCCTTTCATGAGGCTTTTGGTATTTCTGAGTGGGATACAGCTATGTAGGAAGAGTATAGTTCCTTGATGAGGAATCACACTTGGGATCTTGTCCCTCTTCCTAAAGGAAGAAAACTTGTTCGATGTAAGTGGATCTATTAGACAAAATTTGCAGCAGATGGGTCAGTTGACAAACACAAGGCTCGCTTGGTGGCCAAAGGATTCTCCCAAGTTCCTGGGATTGACTACTCTGAGACTTTTGCGTCAGTTGCTCGAATGAATTCCATTCGAATTGTTCTTGCCATTGCTATAGCTAATCGTTGGGAAGTACATCAGATGGATGTGAAGAGTGCTTTTCTTCATGGTGACCTTCATGAGGAGATCTACATGGAGCAACCACAGGGCTTCCTTCAGGATTCTTCACTTGTGTGTTGTCTTTGAAAGTCTCTCTATGGCCTCAAACAGGCTCCTTGGGCCTGGTATGCCAAGATGGACTCCTTCCTTCTATCAGTTGGGTTCACTCGGTGCCATTCTGATCGTAATGTGTACATTTTGCAACAGGGTGATTCACTTCTATTTTTGGTTTTGTATGTTGATGACTTGCTGATCACAGGAAGTTCTTCACCCACCATTAAGGCTGTCAAAGTGGCCCTTTAGGACAATTTTTTGATGACTGACTTGGGCTTGTTGCATTACTTTCTAGGGATTGAGATCCTTCAGTCTCCTTCTGGGATCACCATCACAAAATCCAAGTATGCTCTAGATTTACTCTCGAGGTTTCATATGGCTGACTGTAAGCCTGCTCCGACTCCCTTCCTTTCTAGAGTCAAACTTGAGGCTCAATGTTCTTTTCCACTTGTTGATGGCACTTTGTATCGCCAACTTGTTGGGAGTCTCATTTATCTGACTCATACGAGACCTGACATCTCCTATGATGTAGGCATGGTCTCTCAATTCATGCAGGAGCCCCATGAGTTACACTGGAAAGCAGCCAAGCGGATTCTTCACTACATTTAGGGTTCTCATTGTTGTGGGATTCACTATGTAGCAGGTATTGAGCTTGATTTGGTGGGCTACACAGATTCAGATTGGGCAGGTGATTCTGAGGATCGCAAGTCTACTTCAAGGTATAGCTTCTCACTTGGGTCAGGTCCTGTTTGTTGGTCGAGCAAAAAGCAGTCTGCTATTGCTTTGTCTTCTACTGAGGCTGATTATCGAGGGGCTATAAATGCTGCCACTGAGGCCATTTGGATTCAACATCTTCTCACTGAGTTTGGTATCCAGATCAGATAGCCATCAGTCATATTTTGTGACAACCAGAGTGCTATTCAGATCTCACGGAATCCAGTTCATCATCAACGGACCAAACACATAGAGGTCCACATGCACTACATCCGGGAGCTCATCCAAGGTCATGTCATTGACCTTCGCTATTGTCTGACTTTCAAGCAAGTTGTTGATATCTTCACCAAACCCTTCACTGAGAGCAAGTTCCTTAATTTGCGAGCTTTGCTGGGGGTGTGGGATGCTTCATCTTTTGGGGGGGCCTCTTCCTCTCACTCGGAGTCCTGATTTTTTTGTGGGGGGGTCTCTTTTCTCTCTCTTTTGAGAAATCTTATGCACATGGGTACCTCATCAGGCTACTTGCCAGGACCCATTTCTACATCCACCTAAGCTTCGCTTATGGGCGGGTATTAGTGTAGTTTTTTATTTTTCCTATTTTGCTAGGTTTTTCCTACACTTTTTAATAATCTCACTTAGGTTAATAAAGCATGTCTTATTAGGTGAATGGTTCTGAGGTGTCACCTTCTTACATGTGAGCATCCATTAGCTATCTTGAGAAGATACTTTGCTATCTTTAGTCCAATAGATGGTTGCTCCTCATTGGTTGGTGTTGACACCTCCTCCCTCTTCCTAGCCTATATAAGCATGCTACCTGGCTTGTATTTGCATCTCTTATTTTTGCATCCTCTTAATGTTATTTTGCTTCCAGCATTTGCATTACTCTCCTGGAGACTAACTCTATGATGCTATTTTGATTTTGTATCATTTTCATTCATAGTTTCGATATTTACTCTTTGCACTAGTTTTCTGGGTTATTAATCTTTTTAGATTCTAACACCTTTCAATAGAAACAGAGATAATTGAATCTAAAGGTTCTAGATGCTAGATTCAATGAAGTTCATAAAATTATTGAATAAAAATATTATATATCCTATCGATTACTCCACATGGGTATCTAATATTGTCATAGTTAGGAAGTAGAATGGTGAGATAAGAATATGTGTTGACTTTCAAAATTTGAATTAAGATTCATTCAATTATAAATATAGACTCCCTATCATGGATCATATTTTGAAATTGGTGTCAGGTTCTAAACTCATGTCTATGCTAGATGGCTTCTCCGGTTATAACCAAGTCAATGTTGCTTTGGAAGATCAATAGAAAATGACCTTTACTACTTCGTGGAGTACATTTTTGTAGAATCGTATGCCTTTCATTTTGATAAATGCTAGATCCATCTTTCAACAAGAAATCCAGATCATTCATTTTTGAACTTGAGGAATAATATCACTGTCATGTACCTTGATGACCTTATAGTGTTTAATAAATAGAGAAGAGAGCATGTACACCATCTAGAATCTATCTTGTATTGATGTCAAACTCAGGGTATGTCACCAAATCCTAAGAAGTCTATTTTTGGAGTGACAGAAGGAGAAATTCTTGGAATTTTTTTTTCAAAGGAGGGTATTTTGATAGATCCTAAGAGGGTAAAGGTTATCCAATAGTTATTGCTTCCAATGAGTAAGCCAGGGGTCAGGTTATTCTTTGGGTAGGTAAAATTCATAAGAAGATTCATGTCATAATTTTCCAAGATTATGAAGTCAATTGTATATGTGATGAAAGGAAACATAATTTTAAATGGACCAAATAAGGTAAGGTCATTTTTTAACAAATTAAAGCCATGATCGCTAATGCTAATACCTTTTTATATCCATATTTTTCTTTAAAAAAATCATTTGTATTGTTATGCATCTAAAAAAAATTTACTTTCTATATTAACTCAACTTGAGGAAGATAATGCTAAGGCCTCAATAGGGTTCATGAGTGTCCCTCTTAAGAAGCATGAATTGAAATACTCTTTCATTGAAAAGAATGCATATGTTGTGTTAAGAGTGATGAAAATTTTTATATCTTACATCCTACACTCTCATTCCAAGGTATTTTTTCTTGATTTGGTGGTGAAAACTATACGAAAATAGAAGGAGATTGGTGTAAAAAAAGAGCTTCCTAGATAATTAAGTACAAGAATATGATCTTGATATCAAACCTATGAATCTCGTCAGAGGAAGAGGTTTGTGCAAAGCTATCACAAAAAGATTCCCAGTACATGAAGAAGATAAAGAGGGAGAAATACCATTACTCCTATAGTAAAAGTAACACAAAAGGAGATTGGTGTACAAAAAAATAGCTTCCTAGTTAGCTAAACTACAAGAATATGATCTTGATATCAAATCTATGAATCTTGTCAGAGGAAGAGGTTTATGTAAAGCTATCACAGAAAGATTCCTAGGACATGAAGAAGATAAAGAGAGATAAATGTCATTAGTCCTATTTGTCAATAATGTTGATGATTGGTTTTCTAAAATTTCTTATTTCTTGACATATGAATAGTGCCCACGTCATTTATTGCTTAAAGAAAAAAGAACCCTAAAACTAAAATCCACAAGATATATTATCTAGAGTGATATGTTTTACAAGAAGGGAATAGATGGAACATTATTGATATGTGTGGATTCTAACCAAATAAAGGAGTTGCTTTAATTGTTCCATAATGAAGCATGTGGAGGAGATCACTTAGCATCAGTGAAAACCTATAAGATTTTGAGAAATTGTTTCTACTAGCCTAGAATGTTCAAAGATGGAGAAGAATTCATCAAGAAATGTTAATCTTGTCAATATTTCAAAGGAAGAATTTAGTTAGCCACACTCCCATTAAAACTAGTTGTGATTGAAGAAAACTTTCAACAATGAGGTCTACACTTTATTGGTTCTATTCATCCTTAATCCACTATTGAGCATACTCACATTTTGATGGCAACTGATTACTTTAGCAAGTGGGCAGAAGCCATCCTAGTCAAGAAAACATCTTTAGAAGTGGTGGAGAGTTTCATTAAGAAAAATATGTTGGTTAGGTTTGGGGTTCCTAGCAAGATTGTTTCTAACAATGCTACAAACTTCTCATCCCGAGAAATGTAGATCTTTTGTTATCAAAATGGAATCATATTGTCACATTTCTTGGATTATTGTGCACAAGGAAATGGTCAAGTGGAGTCAACCAGTAAAAATAATATGTCTATTGTATAGAAATTGATAGATGTCAATAACAGGTCTTCGCATAAACCTTTTTATGATGCATTGAGGGTGGATCATACAAATACTAAGAGAGAGACATGGTTGTATCCTTTTGAGATTATATTGAAGTAGCTTTTCATCTTCCTCTTGATTTATCTTCTTTTAAGTTGCATAATGCTATTGAGAATCATGAATGCAAAGATGCTCTTGAAAAGATAAATTATATTTGACTAAATTGGAAGAAGAAAGAAAAGTGGTTGTAGACAAGATACAAGAACATCAATCCTGAGTAAAGAAGTTGTTTGATAAGAAATCTAAACAAAGGGTGTTTTAAGAAGGTGATCTTGTCCTATTGTGGGACAAATGCATAGAACCAAAGGGTTTGCATAGAAAGTTTGATTCTTTATGGAAAGGCCCATTCTAGATCAAAGAGGTGTGTGGGAAAAAAAAATTATTTTGACACCTAAGTGGTATCCAATTGCCCTTACCTTATAATGGGAAACACTTGAAGCATTATCATCACTAGAAGGTGTGGCTTGACACCTTTTTGTATATAGTTTATCCAGTTTTGGTGTGCTCCCATTAGTTTTTATGTATCTTCTTTTTTTCTTTTAGTTGTCCCATTTTTTGTGTTTGTTTCTCCTTTTGCAAAGTGGTTCCTTGTGTGACTCTACAGCCCAATTGATAAGGCATTATTTTTATTTCTTTAGATTTAAGCTTCGTCCTTGTTAGTCTTTGTCCACATGTAGAGCCATCTATTGCCCGAATATCAAAATTGTTTCGAATCTTGATAATTATCATTTTCAAACTATAGTTGTGCCTTTGAAGAAACTTCTTTTTTATCATTAAAATGATCTTTTATCCAATTTTTTAATAAGTTTTATCTTCAAATACTTGTGGCCTTGATCTTCAAAGAAACTGAGCTAGAATTTACCATTCTAAACATTCTCAAAATATCTTTTTCATATTTATACTGACAAATGAAAATACCCTTATCAGTTTGTGTTACTTCAATGCTAAGAAAATATTTTATCAAACCTCCAATTTTGTCATGTCAAATTCCTTCTTCATTTCTAAAGATCAAATCATGAACATACAAGAAAACAATCAAAATTTGACCTTGCTTATTGAATTTTGTGTATAGAATTAGCTCACTAGTGCTTCTATTGAATCCATCTCAATCATGTATGAGTCAGTTCTACTATACCAAGCCCTTAGTGCCTGCTTCAATTCATAGAGTGCCTTCTGAAATTTGTAAACCTTGCCTTTGTGTCCTTTTATTTCATAACCTAGTGGTTGTTGCACATAAACTTCTTCTTCAAAATATCCATTTAAGAAAGCCTATTTTATATCCATTTGATAAAGCATGCATTTATTTTGACCTAAAATAGCTAGAGTTATTATAATAATATAGATTCTTGCTATAGGTGCAAAAATTTCATTATAATCAATTCCATATTCTTTTGCAAACCCTTTAGCCACTAGTCTTTCCTTATATTTGTCAATTTATCCATTTGCCTTGTACTTAGTTTGATAAGGCCATTTTGCACCTATGCAGTCTCTATCTTTAGGCAAATCAACTAGTTGTCATGTATCATTTTTATCAATAGATTTCACTTAATTATTCATTGCATTAGTCCATTGTTCTTCCTTATTTACATCTTCAAAATATATAGGATCTTGAGAAAATAGAGCAAAATTTGATTGTGAGTTTATCCTATCCTCTTAATTATATATATCTTTCAAACTTCTAGTCTTATAATTTTTATATCTTGATCTCATTGTGCACTTTTAGGATTTGATTTATTACTTACTTGTGGAATTGAAAATCCTCCTTTCTCAACTCCCATTTGTGTGTTATCTCCTTGTGGGCTTCTTGATGGACTTCCTTTTTGCTCATTTGTTTGATCTACTTGATTTTCTTGATCTTTTCCTTGTTCATCACACAATATTATCATAGTACATGAAATTTTCTTATCTATGCTTACATCCCAAGATTCTTCTTTTTTGAATATAACATCAAGGCTTACGATTCCTTTCTTAGTTACACGATTTGTGAGTATTAGAATGTTCATCATAACCAAAAAATATGCACTTTTCACTTTTATCATCTAATTTACTTCCTAATTATTTAGGAATATGTGCATATGCAATACAACCAAATACTATTAAATGAGAGAAACAATGATGCTTACCACTCCATGCTTTTTGTGGAATCATGGTCCTTGCAATCTTGGTTGGAATTTTCTTCAAGATATAAATAGAATAAGCTACTACTTCAGCCCAATATACATTAGCAAGATTTTGATGCAAAGTGCATAACAAAAGTTTTCTTTATGGGCCTTCAACAAAATTTTAAAGCTATATAACCAACTCTACTCCTACACTCCTTAATCATAACTATGTTCACAAACCTAATAGGCCAAATTAGGCTTGGATTACAAAGAAAGTACCAAGTAATGGGTGCATAGAATCAATCTAAAACTCAAAATATATTAATCCACTCAATTTATAGGTAGAGATTCACATTTATAATATTTTTTAACCATTCAAATGAATGCACAAGAATGTTGTAACTTTTGAGAACAATTTCTCAACAAGGGTATAATTCAAAACCCCCAATTAGTCATTAATAGCTTCAATAAATAAAAGAATTAAAACAATCCTTTTTGTGAGATTGAATAAGAGTGAGTTATAAAAAAATTCTTCCAGTTATAACCAAATCCAATTAAGGAAATAAAATATATTGCAATTTCTTCAAAATTGTTCATATTATGACATAATCTGACTAGTCTTCACTAAAATGATCATAACTTATTCCAAATGTAATGAAAATCATCCAAACCAAAACAAGATCAAAGATAACTCATAGACCATTTTGAAAACATAAGTTTCAGGTATATATCATTCACAATGAGTTCACAACAACCAAAAAATCAGAAAAAGTGCAGGAAAAAATAACCAAAAAGCTGAAATATACAACATCAAAATAAGCTTTCCTTAATTCCAAATCCTTCCTCCAAATTCTCCAACTTCTCCCACTTACAATTTCATATTTTGGAGACCAAATATATATAATTTGGAATCACATTAAACTCTTCAATCAACCTACAATTTCCCATTAACATCTTTAAACTAACTTTTAAAAAGTTGTCACCAAGTTGTAAAAGTTGTTATTACACTTTTGGTACCTTTTGAACAACTTTTACAATTATTATCTAAATGACTTCAAAATTTCCATAAACCCTTAAAATATGATAGATATGACTTTAAGACTCCAATTGATATATTTTCACTATATTTTCATACACTTGAGTGATTCTATCACACTTGAAATTTTTTCAGGACATTATAGGTCACTATGGTTTTAATGGCTTTTATAGCCTTACAGAATAATATGATTGAACTCAAAATATTATTTAGGTCCTTAAATAAAAATCAAATCATATTAAATACAATGTAAAATATGAATTTATCCATGAGACATCCAATGAATAGGTTCTCTTGCACCATACTCTCCAACTTTGAAATTTTCCAAGTCTTCTTGGAAATGGGATTTCAAAGATCTCTTCATCTTCACTTTTGATCTTTCAATCATTTTTCTTGATAATATGAGCTTGTTAAGAAAAAATTTATGTCCTCTCCAATCTAATTTCCTCATCACCTGTATTTAAATTAGCATAGTAATAAATTCATTCACAAAAATCAATTGATTATTATCAAAATCAATCACAAAAATTGCATCTTTCTTCTCAAATCTTCTTGGAAACTCTTCCCTTTTACCATAATTATCATCATAAATATGATCACTCTCTAGTATTTGTTCATTATTATCCTTATATCTGAAAATACTTCAACATAGTCATTTTCAACATTGTCCATCTTCATGGAATCTTTGATTGGTTCAAATTTATTATTATATTCAATCAACTCTTCCTCTTTTGTTTCTTCTGTCCTTGTTTCTCTTTGTTCTTTCTCAAGTTCATTCTTTTTTTCTAGATATTTTTCAACTTATTGATCCTCTAAAAATTAAATTCTTCATGTCATTCACCATTTGGTATTCTTTTCTCTAGGATTTTAAGAAGTGCCTCAAACTTCTTTGTATTCTCTTTGCTTCTTTTTCCAATCTTTCTATCTTCTCTTCTCTTTTCTTTTTTTCTTCCTTCTTCTTTTCTTGTGAATCCATACACTAAAAATTACCATGTATTAATTTCATAAATAAATCCATTTTCAAGAAAGTTTTATTTACCTTTCTTCATCTTTTCTTTGATACTTCTCCTTAGGGCTTTCTCCTCTTTTCTCTCTTGGCCTAGTCTCATGGTATCCAGGTCTCCTCTTCAACCTATAAAAGACAAACATACGACCATAAAATACCTTTTCCCCAAACCTTTTCAGGATCAAATACCACTTGATACATAGTGCACAAAAAAAGTGTGTTTTATGAGCCTTCCATAAAATTTCAAACTTGTAGAATGAACTCTACTCCTGCACTCATTAATCCTTACTATGTTCACAGACCTAATAGGCCAAATGAGGCTTGGATTACAAAGAAAGTCCCAAGTAATGGGTACATAGAATCAATAAAAAATTAAAATATATTATTTCAGTCAATTATTAGGTATAAATTCACATTTATAATCTTTTCCAACCATTCAAATGAATGCACAAGAATGTTGCAACTTTTAAGAACAATTTTCTCAACGAGGGCATAATTTAAAATTCTCAATTAGTCATTAATAACTTCCATAAATAAAATAATTAAAACAACCATCTTTCTAAGATTAAATAAGAGTGAGTTATAAAAATTTTCTCCAAGTTATTGCAATTTTCTCAAAATTGTTCATATTATGACAGAATCTGACTAGTCTTCACTAAAACGGCCATAACTTCCTCCAAATGTAATGAAAATCATCCAAACCAAAATAAAATCAAAGATAACTGATTTGTTTTTTGAAAATATAAGTTATAGGTCTACATCATTTCACAATGATTTCAAATCAACCAAAACATCAGAGCAATTTCAGGAAAAATAATTAGAAAATTGAAATATATAACATCAAAATAAGTTTTCCTCCATTCCAAATCCTTCCTCCAAATTCTATAACTTCTCCCAATTAAAATTTAATTTTTTGAAGACTAAATATATATAATTTAGAATCACATTAAACTCTCCAACCAACCTACAACTACCTATTAACATCTTTAAACCAATGTTTAAAAAGTTGTCACCAAGTTGTAAAAGTTGTCATTACAATTTTGTCAACTTTTGAAAAACTTTTACAATTATAATCTAAATGAGTTCAAAATTTTCATAAACCCTTAAAATATGATAGATATGACTTTAAGACTTCAATTAATATATTTTCACTCTATTTTGATACATCTGAGTGATTTTATCACACTTAACATTTTTTAGGACCTTATAGGTCACTATGTTTTTAATGGCTTTTATAGCCTTACAAAATAATTTGAGTGAACTCCAAGTAGTATATGGGTCCTTAAATAACATTGAAATCATATTAAATACAATTAAAAATATGAAGTTATCCATGAGACATCCAATAAATAGGTGCTTTTGCCCTAGATTTTTACCTTTCAACATGCTCCTTGCCATCTCCATTATTGTTTGATTCTTCCTATCCACAACACCATTCTCCTGAGGTGTATAACTTGTAGTGAATTTCTTATTTATTCCATGATACCTGAAATAATCTAGAAAATCATTTTACATATACTCTCCTCCTCTATCTAACCTTGATACCTTAATGAATAGGCCACTTTGTTTTTCAACCAATGCTTTAAACTCCTTGAATTTTCCAAATGTCTTAGATTTATATTTGAGAAAGTAAACCCATGTCTTCCTTCAATAATCATTAATTAATGTTAGAAAATATATGATCCCCCCTAATGATGGTTCTTGCATTGGACCACACAAGTCTATATGCACGATTTCTAAAGGTGGCCAAGCTCTATATGACATTTCTTTTGGAAAACTTTGTCTATCTTGTTAGCAAAAATACAACTTTCACATGAGCTCAATGGTGAATTAATAGGGGGTAAACCTCTTACCATGCTTTTCCTTTGAAACAAACATAACCCCTCAAAATTTAGATGACCATACCTCAAATGCCTTTTCCATGATTGATCTCAACATGTTACTTTGAAACTCACACCACTCTCCTCCATCACTCCACTTTTCATGTGAAGTGGAAACATTATATTATCTATCATTTCAACCTTTGCAATCACCATGTTACTTGGAGAAATATAAAATATAGTACACACATTACTCTCAAAAACTACTTTAAAAACTTTGTGTGTAAGTTGTCCCACACTTATAAGATTATGCTTCAAATTAGGTACAAAATACACATCAAGAATAAATTTCTTACCATTGTCACCACATTAATTTTACCTTTTCCTTTGACTTCTATTATGTTAGCATTACCCAATTTGATTTATGATCTGGCTCAACTATCCAAGCTTTCAAATATATCTCTATTTCCTATCATATGATTACTATAACCATTGTCTAGAAACCAAACATCAGTTGAACTCTCTTGAGCAACATGGCATGTAATGAATAATGTCTCAAAACTACTCTTTGAAAAATTAGAATTCTTCTTCCCTATATATGCTTTTTTCTTTCTACATTCATTTGAAAAATGTCCAAACTTCTTGCAATAATAACATTGAACATATTATTCTTCATACCTTTGTGATGCTCAATTTTTATTGTGTCCCCTTGAATTTTGATTTCTCCATCCTCCAAGATCTAGACAATTTTGTTCTTATCTTTGATAGTTGTTTCTTCCTCTGCCAAATGTCATCTATGACTTGAAAACATTTTCCAAAGTTGTGTTAGTATTCCTATTCATCCTAGATTTATGTGCAATCAATGATCTAAACAAATAATCTCAAGACAAAAATGATAGATCTTTCATTTGTTCAATCATCACCACAACAATAGCAAAACTTCTTGACAAACTCCTTAAAAAAATTTCTATAATTTTTTGATTAGATAAATACTCACCATTTAATATAATTTGATTGAGAATATTCATAACATTAGCTGAAAAATGATCTACTGACTTTGATTCTTTCATTTGTAGATTTTCAAAGCTTCTCCTAAGTGATTGCAATTTGGTTATCTTAACCTTAGGTGTAGCTTGACAACATGTACTTTACAAAATCTCCCAAACTTGTTTAGTTGAACTTACATTTCTAATTCTTTGAAAAATTAATTCTTCCATACCTGTTTATATGAACATCATAGCTTTCCCAACTTTTTCTCTATTTTTCTACAATTCCCCTCTCTATTGATCATTTAGATCAAATTCACCCACTAGTTCTTCAAAACCTTTCTCAACAATATGAGTTAGCTCTTAAGATCTAAACAATTTTTTCATTTTAATTGTCCAAGTATAATAATTTTTACTAGTGAGAAGTGGAAATTGAGGTTGCACATAAGACACATTAGAAGCCATATTTTCACTTAGATTTATAATTCACTTTGCCAAAATAATTTAAAATCTTTTATTCCACACTTCTCACAACTTCTTTAAAACCAATTACAGACAAAATATATTGTTTTCTTCCCATTCAAATGATTCAAATATATTAATATTAAAATCATTTCTCTTTGATGCTCAAACAGAATAACCTTCTTAAAACCACATATATTGAATACCTTCCTCAAGTAGCAGAATGGCAACTTAGACTATGCAATCTAGATCTCTCTTTAAAGTTGAGGCTTCTCCTCTTAAGAAATCTCCAAGAGTTCTTGAAATGTCTTAAAGGAAAGAATGCTTCTGAGAGGGGAGGGGGGGGGGGGGGGGGGGGGGGGGCGTGAATCAAAAGTACTAGCTTTTAACCTATTTTTCACAAATCCTTAATAACATAATATTGAAATGTACATGCATGCATATCAACATTAAGTAATTATGAAAAACACATGTGCATCACCACATAACACTTGAAATTTTGGCAACCCAAAAACCCTCTAGGAATAAGAAGGTAAAACTCGGTTAGGGATGATACCCACAAAATCAGTGTAGTAATAATGTTTAACCACTTCTGATCGTCCACCCTGTTAAAGGCCTTCCCTATTAAAGGCTTTACACTGTATCAATAGTGACCTAGTTAAAGGATTTACAAACACTTTACATGAAGTGTTACCCTGTTAAAGGATTTAATCACCTATTTAAAGGATCTACAAAATAGCTATTAAGCTAACCTATCACCATAGGGTTTCCATTCTAATACAATTGCTAGAGAGTATTAGGTATAATAAACCTAATAGCTTACAATCCTTTGATTGCTGAATACAGGCACTTGATCTTCTTTCTCTAATCTTGATCCTCTGAGATATGATATTCTTCACTCTGAAAATAGTTTCCCTTACACACCTTCATCCATTCTCATATACAATGAGATTTAGTCTTCCTCATAAAGACATTCGAAGACTTAGGGTTAGATGTAGATCTACAATCCATATTGAATCTCTGTTTCCCACTCATTCCTTGTACTTTTATTATTGGTTGCATGCCTTCTCCATTTTTCTTATTGGCCGCATGTAGATTGCATAGGAAATACAAAAGATTCAATCTAATTATTTAATCCTTCGAGATTCATCATATGTCAGCCATGAAAATGGTTTGCATCTGAATTAGTAACATTACAAACTCATATGTACATTCTATGTTACTCGACACTTACTGATTCCTGATGCTTAGCACATGTAACAAACTGGCTTACTCGGCTTCTATTGCATTTCTGTATTGCTTGGCATCATTTGTTACTCAGCACTCAAATATCACTCGGTACTTGTATAATGCTCAGCACCTAAAGTCATTCAGCACTTGATCTTCACTCGACACTTGATCTTCACTCGGTACCTGAAGGCTACTCGGCACTTGAAGATCACTTGGCACCTATTGGATTTCCTAACTTAGCTCATGTTGTGGCTTGGCATACATAAGGGCTTGGCTCCAATGTAGAAAATGGTTAAGTGTGTTGGCAGTCAAATGTGAAAACCATTCTGAGACTAACAATCTCCCCCTTTGACATGAGTGAAAAAACACTTAACTGACCTTATGAGTACATTTACTAATCTACTCGGTATATATAGAGGTTCTAAAAGCTTGATCAAAATTTTGTAATTTACAATGTATACCTCAAAATTATTGTAACTCCCTCTGAGTTGATTGTGCCATTAGCTGCGCTATCTTAGTAACCAAAATTTTATGTTGAATATCATGCTCCCCTTTTTATCTTGTCTCTCCTTGTTAACTTGTCTCTTTTTCTCCCTCATTCATCTTGTCTTCCCCATTCATCTTGTCTCCCCCTTTTTGACACTTATGTCAAAGGGTTTTAAGGGTTAAGACCATATTTCACCAAAAATGTGCTATTTACCTCCATAATCATCCTAAGAGCTGCATCCCAATTATGCAAAGCAATTTCCAATGACTTGTGATGGATGGTAGTCTCTGCAGCAAGGTGAATAAGTCCTTTTGAAGTTAAAACATTAGGATCTTTCTTGAGAACAACTTCAACATAGACCTATTCTTTATGGAGTACTTCTAAATGTGGGGTAATGAAGGATTGGAGATGTATCAGTATTGCCTTGATGGTGGCCTCTTCTACTGTTAATACGGCTATTTCTTTCTGAATGTGAGGCGTTTGAGCAAAATGCTTCTCACTTTGAGCTGGATCTTTGGGTAGTTGCATGCTTGAAATATTTAAATTCCTTTCCATGCTCATTATCTTTTGGCTTGTCTCCTATGTGAAGTATGAAAAGTCACACAACTTTTTGTATAATGAGAATATATTCTCAAGTACCTTTTTCACTTTGTCTATGGCCTTTTCCAATTCAATCTATGAAAGTGCAATTTCACTAGATTTATTCTCATTAACATTCCCTTGAAATTTTCTTTCAGACCATTCCATAAGTTTTGCATCTGTCTCTTGATCTGCATTTGTCACCCGGTCAACAATATCTATCAATTGTTCCATTATATGCTTGGACTCATCTGGTGATTGAATATTGAAGGCATCCATAAAGATGTCTTTAATCTCATGCAGTGTTTGTTTTTGTTTATACTCCCTGAGTATCTCTTGCCTTTTTCTTCTATTTAATGCTTCCTACACCTCATTGATTTGATCAATGCTTATTATTTTTGAGTCATAACTCGGTATGACTATCTCCTCATCTAGTTAGGGTCTCCATAGTGAAGTACCCTTGCAACTTTTGTAGAACTTGATCTTGGTGCTGATATTTGCAATGGCTATTGTGAAGGAATCCCCGAGGTAGGCAAATTTATCAATGTTTGTATTGCCTCCTGCTCTTTAGGGGTTTCCTCTATTTTCTCCTTCTATCGTCTACCTTGATCAATTATAGTAATTTTAGGAAGTGCACCTTGTGTTTGTGTTGTAGGATCAGATGTAATAGTCTGTACTATTTGTTCTATTCCTTTGTCTCCTGCTGCACTCGGCTTCTGTACAGTGGTGTCAACTATGCCTGATGAAACAACTGTTGGCATTTGAAGTTGACCACTAGTAGCTATAGAGATGATGGAAGGTGGTTCTTGTGGATTCACCTTATCTCTAACTATATTTTCTACTAGTTTTTGTAATTCATCCACACTGACCAATACTAGATTTTCACATAATCTTGCTTGTTGCATGGATTGGTCAAGGATTCTTTTGAGATCCTCTACAGTTAATGGATTGATGTTCTGAGCAGAAGTGTTAGAAACATCTTGTACTATTACAATTTTTGCAGGTGTGATGGGTACATGAGGAGGGATAGAAGGTGGCAATTGTGTGTCTTGCACACTCTGGTCTTTATGTTGCTCTTGCTCAGCTATTGCCATTTCATCTTGCTTTTGTGTCTCCTCCTCTGTTTCTTTCTTTTCTTCTTCCTTCTTCTCTTCTTCTTGTTTCTTTTCTTCTTCCTTATTTTCTTCTTTTCCTTGCTCTACTTCTATCTTCTCTTCTCTCCTTTTTCTTCTTTCCTTTGGTGGAGCAGTAGCTTCTTCCTTGTACTCTTCTTCAAGAAAATCTTCAACCCTTTTGTACAAATTCTTCCATGATTTTGTTTCTCTTTGTACAATTTCTTCCATTTTGTTTTGGAGAATGAGAAATGCCCTATACTTAGGTGTAAACCTAGTATTATGCCTTTTGACTACTTTCTCTATTTTCTCCTTAGTTAAATTAGGTATTATTCTTGCTAGGGTTGATTCTCTCATCTCCTTCTCCATTTTCAAACAAAAATGCCATTTGTCTTCTACAATTTTAGACAGTTCATTTGGCAATTTTCCATCTAGTTCAAGAGGAGTATACTTGAACTGTTCCATCATTTCATAAACTGATTCTTCAATTTTATTTTGTTCATCTTTACTGAACTTATTGAAATCAACTTTATTTATGTTTCTTAAGTCTCCATTTCCATTCTTTCTACATAATGTATCAACTGAAAAATAGCTTACCTTTTTAGATTGATCTTCTTCATCAGTATCAGGTTGAGCCACATATTTTATTCTTTTCCTTGGCTCTTCCTATGTCTCCTTGATTGTTTCCTTCTTTGTAGCATCTTCTTTAGCTTTTTGTGTGGAGGTCCTCATTGTAACTCTGGTTGTTGGCTTTTGTGGTGATGGCATGGTAGTTTTCTTTGGTTTGGGCTAAGCTGGAGGTTGTTCTGATGCCTTTCTCTTCTTTGGCTTGGCTTGGGTTGGTGCTTCATCAACTTCTTCTTCCTCAGCACCTTCCTTCTTGTCTTCACCTAGGCCTTGAGTTAATTTCATTGGGCCTTGCTCTTGTTCATCCTCATCATGATCATTGTCATCATCATCATATTCTTCTACTTCAGCCTCTATTCCTTCACCAAATTTCTTCTTAATTTTCTTCATCAATTTATCTTTCTTCTTCAATGTGGAGGCAATCTTTAATTCCATATTTATCTTTGACCTTACCACATCATAAGTGCCAAAGTGTGGGGCACTCTTATCTGTCTCTTCTGCCAATAATGTAGTTATGGTTGCAGATGCTTCATCTATGTTAATCTCATAACCAAATGGTCTTAGCCATCTCACCCTTGGAATTTCTGCTTGGAAATAGGTGAAGTCAATATCAACTGAGAAGCATATATCATTAATATGTTTTTCCACTAAGGAAACTGGTATTCTCACCCATAGCTTCATGGATTTCTTGAAATCCTCAAAATAGCTCGTCATCAGGGTATCAAAATTGTCTCCCATTGGCTCTATATATTCATTAATTTGGCATATGATATTTTTATCATTTCTCCATGTAACTTTGCCAAAAGAGGGAAATTCATTCTGAACATAAAAGAATACACAAACCAGAATTGCTTCAAATTTGCATTGATCACCCTTTGTCCTTCTTATGGTAGCTAGGTTTTCATTAATATATTGTAGTTGCAGTTCTACAAGATCATAAGTATGATCCTTTTTCACTAGTTTGTAGCCTACATCTAGTGCAATACATGGCACACTGTTGAGTCTACTGGATTGATAGAATTTATGTGCAATAACTCTAACAACAAACTCAACGAGAGGATCCTGAATGGTGTGAATTATCATTCCTCTTTTGTTCCACTGATCACTTGTGTTCTTTTCAATAACCTCCTTGGATTCACTTCTCGAGGTCTTGAACCGATTTAGGGTAGGATATCCAGTTACCCTATGAATGATTCTTTTTTTGATTTTGACAGGGACATCTTCTAACCATAAACTACCATCATGAATCTTGCTCAACACAAGTCTGATCCATTTTGTTTTAAATATGGTGAGAAAACTCAAAACTCGTGTTAAACCCTTCCTTTCAACAATTTTGTATTCATCTTTCAAGATTCCATCGACACACAGCTTCGCAAAGGCTTCTCTTATTTCCATGTCTCCTATGGCTCCTATCTTGAAATTATAGCATCTCCTTACATCCTAAACCATAACAACATTTGGGGGTATGCAAGAAAGGGCTCCGACGAGATCGTTCTTGTATGCAACTTCAAGGATGGGACAAAAATCAAGTTGCCTAACCTCATTAGATACTAGTTGGACTTCAAATGATTCTTTATCCTGGGTTTTCTTAGAACTCGAAGCCATTTATGCAAACTAGGGTTTCCTTTACACAGAAATATGAAATTGCATAGCTCGGCACAAATGAGAATACCTCAAGATCGATGAAAACACGTTGTAAGAGGTTGCAGTCTACTTGGAATGCTAGATTCTCTGCTATGAAGTCGCTCTGCTCTCTTTATCTTCTTTGCTTCTTGATCATGATGAGGAAAAATGATTGAAATCGTGATAATATACTCTATTTCCATCGCATTAAATGCTCAACTACCAACTTGGCTTTTGAAGGATTTTTAACCTTACTCGGCTTGCACTACATTTCCACTTTACTCAGCTTCCATAGGAGTTACTCAACTTGGCATTAGCTATCAACTCGATCACTTTTAGGAACTCGACATGCATTGCAGTTTTACTTGGCATCCAAAGATAGCTCGGCATCTTCATTTAAAGTTTTTGTCTTGGCATCTTGTTTCATGCAAATTTATACTTTGCATTGCTTCTTCATGGTTTAAGGTTGATGTATGATACTTCCTTATATGTATCAGCCCTGTAGGCTCTTTCTTGTGTTTAATTAAATGAGAAATGATCACTTGACCTTGTGGGTGAAGTGACCCTTTCATTGGATGAACTTGATTCATTCTTTTTCTACCATGTTTTCTTCACGTCTGTTCTTATGTGTTCCACATCAATCTTTTCTTTGCCCTTGTTTACTTCAATCTTTGGTACCTTTGATGTTGTAGGACAATTTTTGCTGATATGACCAGTTTTCAAGCAACTAAAACATGTGGTTTGGTTTAACCATATTTTATAGCTCCCTTTGGAATGTGTTCTTATGCAGTTCTGGGGTATATGTCCATATTCTTGACAATAATGATAGCTATGCCTGGTGTTGTAATTCCAATGGTAGTGACTTTCATTTCCTTTTATTTTTGCTAGTTGATTTGATGTCCACATAGGCTTTGATCTACATTCAAATGCTCTATGTCCATACTTCTTACAATTATGACAATGTCCATCAAATCTTTGTGTCCTTGTGACTTTAGATTTGCAATCTTGTGTCATATGTCCTTGTATGTTCAACTTGTGATAGTAACTCTTGCTCTTGGGTGTGTTTTGCTGATTGAATCTTCTACTCGTGCAAATATTAGCAGTATGCCCCTTTTTATTACAGTAATGACAAATGGGTTTAGAATCCTTACCTTTTTCACTTCTTTGTTCAACACTCTTTGATGATTCTCCTACTTTTGTGCTATTGTATCCAAGTCCTAATGCATCATGGGCAGATCTTCAAAATTTCATCAACTGTTCAAAGTACTTGATGACTTCACTTGACTTGTTGAGATTCTTTGCTACCTCCTTTTCTCTGTTCAATTCATTCTATAGTTGTTCATTCTGCATCTTCAAAGTAGAGATCTCAATATCTTTCATATTGAGTTCATGATGAAGGTTCATCATTTGGGCAAGTGTATCCATCTGCATGTTTGAGATCCTTGTTAGTTCAGTACATTTTTCTTCAAGTCTGTTTGCAATATTTCTTTTGTCATCTTCCATCATGACTCTATCCTCAACTACTCTTTTCTTTTGTTTAGTGATTTCACATAACATTATGGCATGTGATTCATGTTCCATCTAGAGAGATCTTATCTCATCTGCTTGAACTTTGTTTTTCTCCATCAGTTCTGCTATAGTTGCATCAAACTCTTTAGTGTCTCCATTGGCAAGCAATTTTGTGGTGTCAATTTCCTTGTAGTTTATATCATTTTTAGCTATGGCTATATCCTTCCTTCTTTTCAAGGATTTTCTTAGTTCCTCCCTAGCTTCCTCTACTTTGTGTAGAGCTAGTTGCACATCAATCACTTGATTGTCAATAATCTTCCCAAGTTTGAAGACTTCCATATTTAGACCTTTTTTGCCAAGCTATTAGACTTCTCCTTGTGAGAACCTTGATGCTCTAATACCAATTGTTGAAATGTCTTGATGGAAAGAATGCTTCTAAGAGGGGGGGGTGAATCAGAAGTACTAGCTTTGGCCTATTTTTCACAAATCCTTAATAACATAATATTGAAATGTACATGCATGCATATCAACATTAAGTAATTATGAAAAATACATGTGCATCACCACATAACACTTGAAATTTTGGGCACCGAGAAACCCTCCAAGAATAAGAAGGTAAAACTAGGGTGGGGATGATACCCACAAAATCACTGCAGTAATAACATTTAACCACTTCTAATGGTCTAACCTGTTAAAGGCTTTACACTGTATCAATAGTGACCTAGTAAAAGGATTTACAAACACTTTATATGAAGTGTTACCCTGTTAAAGGATTTAATCACCTATTTAAAGGATCTACAAAATAGTTGTTAAGCTAACCTATCACCATAGGGTTTCCTTTCTAATATATTTGCTAGAGAGTATTAGGTATAATAAACCTAATAGCTTACAATCCTTTGATTGCTGAATATAAGCACTTGATCTACTTTCTCTGATCTTGATCCTCTAAGATATGATATTCTTCACTATGAAAATAGTTTCCCTTATACACCTTCATCCATTCTCATATACAATGAGATTAGGCCTTCCTTATAAAGACATTTGAAGACTTAGGGTTAGATGTGGATCTACGATCCATATTGAATCTCTATTTCCCGCTCATTCCTTGCACTTTTTATTATCGGTTGCATGCCTTCTCCATTTTTCTTATTGGCTACATGTAGATTGCATAGGAAATACAAAAGATTCAATCTAATTATTTAATCCTTCAAGATTCATCATATGTCGACCATGAAAATGGTTTACATCTGAATTAGTAATGTTACAAACTCATATGTACATTCTGTGTTACTCAACACTTACTGATTCTTGATTCTCGACACATGTAACAAACTAGCTTACTCGGCTTTTGTTGCATTTTTGTATTGCTCGGCATCGTCTGTGACTCGGCACTCAAATATCACTCAGTACTTGTATAATGCTCAACACCTAAAGTCATTTGGCACCTGATCTTCACTCGGAACCTATTGGATTTCCTAACTCAGCTCATGTTGTGGCTTGGCATACATAGTGTGCTTGGCTCCAATGTAGAAAATGGTTAAGTGTTTTGGCACTCAAATGTCAAAACCATTCTGAGAATAACAAGAGTCTCCTTAAAATGGCTTTGATACCACAATGTTGGTATAAAAATACAAGGAATAAGATAAAACATAAAAAAACTCACACTTATATTGATACACAACAAACTCAACTTATATTTCCTTGTGAAAATTTGATTACAAATTCCTTTTTTATATAGGATTTAGAAAAATCTAGAACCCTTTCATTTTACATGTTCAAAATGGAAATGAAGTAGCCAAAGCATGTGATACCTATGATTCCATCTAGAAGCCCATACAATAAAGTAATCATAAATATGAAATGACTAAAATACAACAATGGGTGGTTATGGACTATACACCAAGTTCAATTTTAAATATAGTTGTTGACCTGTGGTTCATAGAGTTAAATATCTACCAACAATGGTGAGCCAAACTTGAGGAAAACTTTATGTTGGGAAACTCATAATAAAGATGGAGGTAGTTTCTAAGCATATTTGAAAAATTTTTGTTTGTTCCCAAGCTTTGGCCAACTCATTGCCAATCAAAATTGGTATCGCAATTGATCAGTGTGAGCATCTAAACCTCCCTCCTGTATACTTCACAAAAATTATGGAAATTCCTTTCAAGGAGAGCTATGCATAGCAAACATTAGAAGAGCATTTATGTATGATTTTAGAAATTGTATTCAACATTGTAAGTGGTTCCAAAAAATAATGAGTATTTCATGTTCTTTGTAGATTTGGTGGAGAAGAAGAGATCTGCAATGATGTTTGGAAGAGTGTGTGCAAAGGAGAGTTGTGTCATGCTGGTTTTGTCAAAGTGAGGAATTCATTATATCAATTTGACCATTAGCTCTTTTTCTCTTGAAATTGTGGATTATTTTTAGTATTGATTTATTTATCTCTCTTTGCATATGTAAATGAAAGGACTAAACAATGTTCAGTGTACATAGGAATATAATTAATCCATGTCAATATAATTTGGTGCAATAGAATGACAACTAAATAGTAATTTAAGTAATAGTTATAAATATGGACATAGATGGTGAAATCATCATTATGTAGGTCCTATAAACTTATCCAAAAGAAATGTGCCTACTAGTAAATATTAAACCAAGAGAAGAAGTAATGTAGAGATAAATTCAACGGAAGAAAAAATCAAAAGGAACCAGCACCAACAAGAGATATATAAAAAAATTCTTCTTAATTAATTCATCCAATGAACAGTACATACACTTGCCCTCTTACACATTTCTTCTTCTTCCTGTAATTACATATTCAAAAACTTGCCCTAAACCTAAACCTAAACCTAAAACTCTATTTATACTTGCTAAGACAGTCGACGATAAATTCTAGATTATTACAAAATATTAAAAAAAAGCCTATGGAATACTCTAGATTGATATAGAATAGGGAAGAATGACCCCACAATGATCTATAGGAATCCCAAGAAAAGATCTTATCGTAATGACAAAATCGGGATAAATTCTTCATTTAGAAATCACCTCCAAAATATTTTATGTGGGTGCTCCTGCACCATACTCCCTAGGAAATTTTATCTCAAGCCCACTTGAGATGAGTGCTTGTAGAGTGGTACCTTGCTTCTTGATATCTTGTTCAATCATCCACACAGCATTTGCATCCGAATAACCTTTGAGTTTTACCAAACACTACTTGGACTCCTTTCCTCTTGTCAGTGTTATGACTTTGTTGTCAAGTATCCTTTCTAGTTTTGGTGTCTGCATAAATGGTAGATGTCGAATGTTTTCTGTATCAGCAATTTGTCCTATATCAATTTATTTTGTGGGTTCTTTGAATGGTGCGAGGTCTACTATGTTGAAGATGCAAGAAATGCCAATCTCAGGTGGCAATCGAATATCATAAGCATTGGTTCCAAACTTCTTCAATATTTGACAAGGACCTAGTTTTCTCAACATAAGCTTGGTAGATTTACCTTTTGGTAGCCTCTCTTTCTTAAGATTTTCCCATACTAAATATCCCATTTCAAATTCCAAGTGTCTCCATTTCTGATCTGCATGCTTCTTATACTTGTCAGAGGTTTGTCAGAGTTGTTCTTTAACTTCATCATGGATTTGTTTTATGGCTATAGAAAATTCTTCTCCTTGGGCACTAACTTGTTGCTGTGAACTCATATCTTTTAACTCAAAAATCCCTCTAGGATGAATTCCATAAACCACTTAAAATGGTGAATTTTCTATACTTCTATTGATGGAGTCATTATATGCAAATTCAGCTTGGGGTAGGATTACATCCCATTTTCCTACATGTTGTCTTGTGAGTGTTCTTAACAAATTGCCCAAAGTTCTATTAACTACCTATGTTTGGCCATCAATTTGAGGGTGGTAGGCTAATGAGAATGATAAATTGGTTCCAAGTTTCCTCCATAAAGTTATCCAAAATTGTCCTAAAAACTTCACATCCCTGTCAGAAACTATGTTGAGAGGTAGCTCATGAATCCTTATGACTTCCTTGAAAAAGAGATCTGCTATATGAGAAGCATCATTGGTCGACTTAAATGGTAAGAAGTGAGCCATTTTGTTGAACCTATCTGCTACAAAAAATACACTATCATGCCCCTTTTGTGTTCGTGGAAACCCCATTACAAAATCCATTGTTATGCTTTCCCAGGGTCTAGATGGTATTGGGAAAGGTTGATAAAGCCCTCCATTTGTAGTCCTTCCTTTGGTCCTTTGAAAAATCATACATGTTTCCACAAAGTTTCTAACATCAGTCTGAAGTTTAGGCCAATAGTAGTACCTTCTAACCAATTCTAAGGTTTTATCCAAACCAAAATGTCCACCCATTGTTCCACTATGCTTCTCTTTGATAATGTTTGTCCTCATAGAGCACCTGGGTACACATAGTTTTCCTCCTTTGAAAAGAAGTTTTTCTTGTATCAAAAAATCAGGGAAATTAGCATGGTATCTTTCACCAAACTCCATACATACCTTGTAGATGTCACCAAAATCTGGATCTACTACATACATGTACTTGAGTTCTTTGATTCCCATACTTTATAGCTATATCTAGGAGATAGCCAAATTCCTTATACTAAGCACATCAACAACCTTGTTTGATATGCCCTTCTTATGCTTGATCATGAAGGTATAGGCCTATAAATACTCCACCGATTTTATGTGCCTATGACCTAATTTGTCTTGGCTATTCAGAAAACTATTGTCTTGGCTATTCAAAAAACTAAGTGCTTGGTTATCAGTATATACAACAAACTCCTTTGGCAACAAGTAGTGTCTCCACCTTTTGTGAGCTTGAACCAATGCATACATATCTAGGTCATATGAAGAGTATTTCTACTTGGCTTCATTGAGCTTTTCACTTGAGAAAGCCATTGGTTTTCCTTCTTGACTAAGAACTACCCCTATAGCAACCTTGCTAGCATCACATTCTACTTGAAAAACTTTGTTAAAATCAGGTAAAGAAAGAATTGGTTGCCCACTAACCTTTTTCTTAAGCAATTCAAAAGCTTCATTTTCTGATTGACTCCATGCAAACTTACACTTCCTTCCTCCTTTAATAGTTTCCAACATAGGAGCACATATATGACTGAAATTTCTTATGAATTTCCTATAAAATGTAGCAATACCATGAAAGCTTCTAGCATCTCCAACTATTCTTGGGGGTGGCCAGGATAGTATAGCACTTACCTTATCTTTATCCATCTTCAAGCTACCTTGGGAGATGACAAAACCAAGATATGTCATCTCCTCTTGCATGAACAAACACTTTTCCAAATTTATTACCAATTTCTCCTCATGAAGTCTTCTCAAAACCATGTCAATGTGATCTAGGTGTTCTTCCTTTGTCTTGCTGAAAATTAATATTTTACCTAAATATACTATGATGAACTTGCCATTGAAGTCTTTGAGTATTTCATTCATAAGTCTCATGAAGGTACTAGGAGTATTAGAGAGTCAAAATGGCATTACCTTCCATTCATATAATCCATCATTTTTTTTCAATATTGTCTTCCACTCATCTCCATTTCTTATCCTTATTTGATGGTACCCACTTTTTAAGTCAATCTTGGAGATATACTTTGCACCTCCCAAACAATCAAGCAAATCTTTAATTCTTGGCATTGGAAACCTATATCTAATTGTAATCTTATTAATGGCTCTAGAATCAATGCACAACCTCCATGTTCCTTCCTTCTTGGGTGCCAAAACAACAGATACAACACATGGGCTTAAGCTTTTCATAATCAAGCTAGAATCAAGTAATTCCTTTACTTGTCTAGCAATATCTTCATTTTGTTGTGGTGTCATCTCGTATGCAGCCTTATTGGGTAAAGTAGATCCAAGAATGAAATCAATACAATGACTAATGTCTCATATAGGTGGTAAAGACTTTGGCATACCTTCTGAAATTAAATCCTCATATTTATCCAAAACTTCATTCACTTCATTAGGAATTTCCTTCTTTGTTTCAACCTCCTTTTTGTCATTTCCAATGGGTTCTTGTGGTTGTGGGTTAGGCATCAAAAGAAAACAAGGTTAGGTTCATCCTTCATGTCCCATAAGAATTTCTTTTTATCAACCATCATAATTTTGGCCTCCCTCTCTTTATTTTCTTCCACTTCTTCATGATCAACAAATGGAATTAATCTAATCACTTTTCCATCCTTCTTGATGGTGTATATATTGAGTTTTCCATCATGTTGTGCCTATAAATCATACTGCTAGGGCCTACCAAATAGTAGGTTGCATGCATCCATGTCAACTATATCACACAAAATTCTGTCCTTCTACTTTCCAATCTGAAACTCAACCCATGCTTGGTTATTTACAAGAGTTTGTTGACCCTTTGTAAGCCATGAAACCTTATAAGGAAAAGGATGAGGTATTCTCCTAAGTTTTATCTTCTGAACCATCTCAAGAGAAACTAAAATCTTAGTAGATCCTGAGTCAATAATGACTTTGCATACATTACCTCTGGATTTCCAAGCAATCCTAAATATGGTTTTCCTTTATGGTGGTTCCATGGTAGTAGGCACTTTCAAAAGTGTTCTTCTCATCATTAAACTTTTTCCTCTTTTAGGAACACTATTTGAGTCAACCATCTCCTTCTCTTGGTATTCATCATCTTGTACCAAATGTGTTCTTCTTTAACCTTTTGAACTTGAACTTGCTCTATCCAGACACCTAGATGAATAATGTCCCTCCTTAGTGCAATCAAAACAAACAATCAGACTTGTCCTTCTACCACCAAATCCACCACTTGAATTGTTTCTTCTACCTCTAAAGTTACCTCTAAAATTTCCTTTTCTTTGACTAGTTTCTTGCTTTATCTCTTTATGATCTTCATGGTTTTGTCCTCTTCCTTGGAAATTTCCCCTTCCCCTTTGATTTCTTCCTCTTCCTTTGCTATTTGTTCTTGCCTTCTTTTCAATTTGGCTTCCACCTTCAATGCCAATTAATAACATTTCTATACTATATCAGGACACAATAAATTAAGTTCTTCTTGAATGTTCAACCTCAATCGATTGAGATATCTAGCAACTTTTACACTTTCACATTCAGTCTACTTTGCCCTCAGGCTTAATTTTTGGAATTCTTCTATATAGGTTGTGACATCTAGCTCCTTTTGTCTTAAGCTTTATCTCCTTTGATGAAGTTGGATTTCATAATCATCAGGTAAGTATGTTTCTCTCACCTTGGCACACATCCTTTCCCATAAAGTTATCATGTTATCAACTTCTTTGACCCTTTCTCCTTGAGTGAAATTCCACCAAGCGAGGGCTGGTCCCTTTAACTTTGACTTGGCAATTTTTACCTTATCCTTTTCTACTATATTTTCACATTCAAAATGGTTGTTCAAGGCTTCTATCCAATCCACAATAGCATCAACATCCATCTTTCCTGAGAAGATGGGTAGGTCACCTTTGGCATCCTTCTTACCAACTCTTTCAAGGGCTTCTATGAAGTATCTCTATTCTACAAGTAAGTTAACCACCTCTTGCTCAGGGGTATCCCCTTCTTCCCCTTCTTTCTCTTACTCTAAGTAAATCTTTGTTGTCTTTTCCATCTGGCCCTTCATCTTCTCAAATTCATATAATAACCACTTATTGATTTTCTCATGTTCTTGCATCTTCTTTGTAAGTTTAGCATTGGTGACCATGTTTGATGTTTCAACTTTTGACTTTAATCCAAACATAAAATCTAATTGCCTTAGGAACTTTTCCCAAGCTCTAATACCAAAAATGATGCAGAGATAAATTCAACGGAAGCAAAAATCAAAAGGAACTAGCACCAGTAAGATATATATAGTAAAATTCTTCTTAATTAATTCATCCAATGAGCAGTACATACACTTTCCCTCTTATAGATTTCTTCTTCTTCCTATAATTTCATATCCAAAAACTTTCCCTAAACCTAAAGCTAAACCTAAAACTCTATTTATACTTGCTAAGACAATCTACGAAAAATTCTAGATTATTACAAAATAGGGAAAAAATAACCTACAAAATACACTAGATTGCTATAGAATGGGGAAGAATGATCCCACAATGATCTGTACGAATCCCAAGAAATGATCTTATCATAATGACAAAATCAGGATAAATTCTTTATTTAGAAATCACCTCCAAAATATTTTATGTGGGTGCTCCTCCACCAAGTCTTTAGAAATAGTTTGAGAGGCAACTACTATTTGTGAGAGATAGATCTTTCGTGCAAAAAAATCATATATGATCTAGAAATTAACAAGCACGACCTATAATTATTATTACTTTTAAAATCATAATTCTAGACATTTGATAATATATGTGGTTTAATTATGTTAAATATTTTTCATAAAAGAAACTTTCAATTTTTTAATTATACTTTTATATATATATATATATATATATATATATATATATATATATATATATATATATATATATATATATATATATATATATATATATATATATATATATATATATATATATATATATAACATAGTGAAAATAAAAAAATAAAACTATTAAAAATTAATAGAATAATATTGATTATTTCAAAAATTGCTTTAAAAATATTTTAAACTTATATTTTCTAAACATTTTACTATTGAATTATATAATGCAATATAAAGATATAATATATTATTAGCTAGATTTTTTTAAATTAAATAAAATGATTGTTTGTTAGTCTATTTTTCTAAATCACAATACTTAACATATATTGTCTTGGTAAAAGAAAAACTTTCATCAATAATTTTTTTAATGAAAAAATTAGATTAGTGTAGGTTATTTTGGCAACTTTTATGTTGTAAAAATGATATTAAATATATTAAAATTTTGAATAATAGTTTTGTTTCGAATTGTTCTTCAAGTGATTTATGCATGACAATTGTCAAATTTTTGAACTAGACTAATAATTAATTTTCATTCATTCATTCATTATGTTGATATTGATGAATTTTGAATGACTACAAATTATTGACTATGTGAAAGTAATAAAACATTTGGCAAACATAGTTGTATTTTTTGTTTGACATTTTGTCATGTAGAACACACTTTGGAGACCTTGTTTAAGTTTTTCAGATAATGTATTAAAATAGGTAAATTAGAGTAGTAAGTTCTTACATTTAGAGTGAAAAATCATCAACAATTGAGCACACAAAAAATATTGTTAGTGGAAAGTCATAATTAATGGGTGGGTCATTGCAAAATATTGTTAGTGGGAAGTCATAACCTACAATGCCCCCACCCCCAAAGTCCATATGAGATGGGTATTTTATTGGAAAAATACAAAAAATAAAGCAATATAGTTCTTACACAAATCATTCCACAAAGATTTTTTTTAGATTTCCTCTATGCAAAGGTTAAATTGCATTGTAAATAATGAGCATGTTACTTCTATTCATAATGTCTTAGTCAAACAAAAATGTATCATATTTAATATAAATATATGTACATGTAAAATTTAACAATATTATGATTTCAATATAACAATATTGTGATAATAGATAATTTTTAAAATATTACATGTTATATACAAATATTATATTTCTTGACTACAATTGGTGATGCATTTAATTTAAAGCCTTGTGACAAATTGAAAGCTCTTTATATATGTTACTTGGCAAGCTTTGTTCTTCCAAATGGAAGAGTTTTTAATTTCATATAGAGAATTAGATTGAGAGTATTAGAATTTTGAGCATATTTTTATATTTCAACATTGGATGAGCTAAGTTTTAAGGTCACAATAATCAATATTATAATTGTACATTTACAAATTGTAGTCAACATATTGTAAAACTTTTGAATATAAACTAACCAACCCTTAATATGATCAAAGAATAAGGTGAAACATTTTTATAAAGTGAATATTCAATGCATTTGTCAATTTGCCTAGCTTATTTTAATCAATAGACCCATAGATGTAAAAGAAATTAAAAGTTTACAGTACAATGATGAATCAGTTACATTTCAAAAGGCTAGGTTTTCCCAATTTAGGTAATAAATGATAATTAGAAGTAGGATATATGAGGGATAATGAGATAGATGGGAGGGGGACTCAACAAGATTAATCATATTAAGAGAGATAGAGAGGTGAAAATATTGATATGGATTAAAAAATAGAGAGAGAGAGAGAGAGAGAGAGAGAGAGAGAGTCATCACTGTAAGAATGAAATTATTATTTGTGAATCTTATGTTTCAATAAATAACTTGAAGAGAATAGATAAGGATGACCCACATTCCAAGAAAATAATAATGAAGGAGAAATTATATAAGGAAGTAGATATAAGGATGACTCAAGCATATTAGATAAGGAGGGAAAATGTAATAACCCCAATTGGTTATAACTTCTTCAAATACAAAATTCTTCTCTAATTTAGTTGTTTGACATTTCATTAACACTTTGCAAGTAAGCTCTAATACCAATGTAATATCCCTTGTCAATTTGAACCTCAACTTGTTGATTTCAAGGTCAAGGAATATTGTCAAACAGTTCCAATACAATCTCTATGCTTGATGTTTCTAAGTTTCAAACTAATTATGCTTGCTCGAAATGATATCAAAGAGAATCTAAAAGCCTATAATTGATACCTACTATATCTAAGAAAAGAACTTAATGTATATGTAGTTCTCTTTTGTCTTTTCAAATGCATATAGATGAATTCTAGATGAAAAATATGCACTTACAGCCAATTGGTATTTTATCAAACACTTGGCATGCACACTATTATGTCAATCATGGAAGATCTATAAATATGCACATTATATCAAATATATAGACCTGCAACTTATCACTCTTGTACTAAGATATTTTCTAATTCAATGCTTAACATAATATTCCAAGGCTCTTGGATTTACAACCCCAAAACAATTGAGTAGAAATGACATTATAAATCTATTATAAAATGTGCATGTACAACTACTTATAAAAACCAAATTTATAATGCCAAATGACCAATTTAAATGATGCAAATTAATTGTAGAACCTAATATAAAAATTTCCCAATGAAGGAGATGAAATTGTAATAATAATCAAGCCAAGCATTATAGTGTAGGTACTGTTGATGGTACTTTAGAAGGGCCCAACAATAAATGTATTATCCAATTTAAGCACAAATAGAACTTGAGAATTAAGCTCTCCTAAATGCCAAATTTTGTACATATTTCACCACTTCAAATGATTACAACACTGAAGAATTGATGCTTTCTAATAGCTAACTGAAATCAGAAACGCTTAGTTTCTTCTCCCAAGTTTATATCAAATGCAATTGACAATAATTGGATGCCTAACAATGAAGCTTTTACCTCTATTTATTCTTTTCCTTCACCCTTCTAGAAGGAAATAAAATATTATTTAATATCACTATCTAGAAGCTTCCCCCTTTCCAATACAATAATTAGTTGTGCTTATAGAAAATTAAATTAATTAAATGTAAAGTCATATTTAGATTTATTTATTTATTGACTCTAATTTAATTTATTTCTTCACTTAGCCTTCGGAGAATGGAAAGCTAAGAACTTCATTCAGGATATAAAAGATGGGGGACATTACAATCTGCCCTCCCTAAAATTGCTTGTCCTCAAGCAATCTAACAACACAATGAACTCCAACCTCTACCTGGATCCCAAATGAAGTACTATGTGGCATCTTTGTTAACATAGAACCATTTGCATACCACTAACATCATCAGGACCAACAACATGACTTGTAGTATAACATTCAAAACATGTGCTAATGATGTAGGAGTTAGAATATGACCAAAATAAAACCCCAAAAGAAATATCTTCATCCTGGTCCCCACCCATATAATATATACTGGACTAGGATCCTGATCAACAATCCCTTGAAGATATGTAGCTACAAGAGAACCATATGTACTCATGCCAATTGTATCAACAATAGGTGTAGCTATGTCAAAATATTTGGAAACAAGAAAATTTCTCACTACCACAACACAACTAAATCTTTATAGATGGTGAAATTTGAGCCCAAGTCCACTCATGTGAGTGATCAATAACAACCTCAAATAGCATATTTTCATAAGACAATGTTGCATCTATGTCAAACATAGGATTATCCATGAAGTGAACATCAACACTCTGTTGATCAATAGTATAACATGACTCAGTCACTATATCACTCACCTCATTAACAATAACAAGTGTACTATCATCAAAACACACATCAACAACTACATGCATACTACTAAAATCCTCATTGGATGGCTCAACCAACATAGAAGTGGTTGCTAATGTGATGGTATCCTTGCATGCTCCTACTCTCACTATTGTTGCAATACCATTGTTAGTGTAGTTTTTTATTTTTCCTATTTTGCTAAGTTTTTCCTATACTTTTAATAATCTCACTTAGGTTAATAAAGCATGTCTTATTAGGTGAATGGTTGTGAGGTGTCACCTTCCTACATGTGAGCATCCATTAGCTATCTTGGGAAGATACTTTGCTATCTTTAGTCCGATAGATGGTTGCTCCTCATTGGTTGGTGTTGCCACCTCCTCCCTCTTCCTAGCCTATATAAGCATGCTACCTGGCTTGTATTTGCATCTCTTGTTTCTGCATCCTCTTAATGCTATTTTGCTTCTAGCATTTGCATTACTCTCTTGGAGACTAACTCTATGATGCTATTTTGATTTTGTATCATTTGCATTCATAGTTTAGATATTTAATCTTTGCACTGGTTTTTTGGGTTATTAATCTTTTAAGATTTTAACATGGTATCAGAGCTTTTCTATGTGCAAGAGTAGATTTTAGTTTCCTTATTTGAGAGATTTGGGGGGGGCAAATAAACTTTATTGTAGTTTTTTTGAAAAACAAAGTATGCTCTTCTCTTGTATCTTTGGATGATCCTAAGAATCAGAAAAGTTTTGACAAAAACACTTTTTCTTTGGGGTTTCAATCTCAAATCTGACAACCAACTTGCATATTTGGAGTTTTCAATCAGTTTTGCAGGTTCCAACATGCCATTGATGGACTTAAGAAGCTGATCCAGCATTTGCATGTCATATTTTGGTTGCTGGGGTCATTTTTTGATTTTTGGAGCCATTTTTTACTGTTAAAGGCGTCTGATTTACACTACAACAACATCTTCTGTACATCAGCATGAAAAACGCTTTCTAGGTTTTGTTCACAACCCCAAAAAACCATCTGGGTATCTTTTAGATTTTGCATGCAAGCTATATATTTTCCAAAATCGAGCATGCAAAGCTACAGCCATACCCCTCTCCGTTGGCAGTCACAAATTTGAATGCAATATTCAAATGTCTCGTTCTTGCTCATACGGACTCCGATTTTGATGATTGTTGTTATGAACTTGGCTATTTTTTTGTGCTCTATCCACTAGTGGAGTTGTTTTTTGATTTTCATGCATGAATTCTTCAGAAATTGTAGATTCTCAGCCGTGACTGTGCACAGTTCTCATTTTGGAAACTTCGAAGGATCATAACTTTCTCATACGACCTCGTATCGAGGCAATTCTTTTTTTGAAAGTGCATGATTTTTCGAGTAGATCATAGTGGTGCTATTTTTTTCCTTGATTATTGTGCCCAAGTTTCACTTTTAGCATATGCTCTTCATGAGGGTTTGTAATGCATTGAAATCAAGACCACTAAGTATCTCTTTCTAGTGGTAGTTGTAAATGCACTAAAATAAAGTGCCAAATCATATTTCTTTGGGAGGGGTTTTTTTGATTGAGTAAAAAGGGGAGGGGGGGGGGGGCATTGTCGTGGCTGGGTTCTCTTCTTTTTAGCATTTCTTTGCATTTTTTCATCATGGATCAAAAAAATATGCCCATCCTAACTCCATACAATTACTTTGAGTGGAAATCACACATGATAATTCACTTAAGGAAAGCTGGATTAAATAAGATAACTATGGGACTTGAAACTGAACCTGCTAAAGATGAAGATAAGCCTAAGTGGTTTAACAAATGTGATGAGGCATTTGGAACATTGTGTTTGTCTGTTTCTCCTGACTTGCTATTTCACATTGAGTCTTTAGATACACCAAATGAAGTATGGACAAAGCTAGAAACACTATTTGGCACACAAGATTCAATGAGGGGTCATATGTTGGAAAATAAATTAATTAGTTTGAGTCCAGGCAATTTCAACACAATCCAAGATTTCTTCACCAAATTGAAATCACTAAGGCTGTAGTTAAAACAATGTAGAATTGAAAAGAAAGATGAACAACTGATTCTTAGTGTTCTCTCTAAGCTAAGTTCAAAATATTCTGTGTTTGTCTCTACCTTCTATGCTACTAAGGGTGCACTTGGTACTCAATTCACCATGCCATCTTTAGATGATTTTGTTGTCAATCTCACTCGAAAACAAGACAAGCTAATCTAGATGGGCATTCTTAAGTCCTCTAAGTCACATGCCTTGACTGCCAACCAAGGCACAAAAGAACAACAAGGACAAAGTAGTAACAACAATAGTAAGGAAAAGAAACAAAAGAATAGCGAGGAGAAGAAGGATCAGATGTCGGTTTCTTCAAAAGCAACTATTGATACACCATCTTCCAAGGGCGATAAGCCTAAGAAAGAAAAGGTCAAATGTGCTTATTATAAAAGACCTGGTCACGATGAACATAAATGTTTGCAGAAACAATTTGAACACTTGACATACATTCTTGAGAAGAGTAATATCAGTGTTCCTGAGTCTATCAAACAAAGTTCTAATGAAGGGTCTAACAAGGAAAAAGAAAACAACAAGGGGAAAGGAAAGGGCAAGGCCCTTTTTGTAGTTGCTTCCTCACCATCCACTTGGGTTCTTGATTCGGGTGCTTCACACCAAATGGCTTCATCTAAGTAAGAACTTGCATCCTTGGAGCCGTGTACTATGCCTTCTATTTTGATGGGTGATAACACTCTTGTTGAGGTGTGTGGGAGAGGGTCTGTTGATGTGGGGGATGGTACATTCCATGATGTTCCTTATGTATCCTCATTATCAACTAATCTCCAATCGGTACACCAGATCACTCACACAGGTTTAGGCAAGTGTGTTGAGTTCACTCCTAGTTCAGTGGAGATATGTGAGTTGCACAATGATTCTACAATTGCAGTTGGGAGAGCAAATCATCAGTCATGACTCTATATATTTTCTCACTTTGTTCCTAATCCTCCTTTGACTATTTCACTCACGCACTTTAATGATGTGAGCAGATTATGGCATGAGCGGTTTGGCCATCTTAACTTCCACTACTTGCATTAGCTTAACCAGCAGAGCATGGTCACAGGGTTGCCTTCTACTTTGACATTAGAGTCACTTGGAATACATGATAGATCTTCTGATGGGTCAGATTCACTTGAGCAGTCTTCTACCTCCACTTCTGATGCAGAGAGTGATTCAGAGGACTCGCCTCCTTCCGCTCCTAGTCATCATTTACAGGTTGATGATTCTCCTCTAGATTCTCCATCTTCTAGTCCACTTTGGGCTAGATAGACCTTGCAGTTTGCAGGTGATTGGGTTGGGGATCCATCAGACACCAAGCAGACTCGTTCACAATTCAAGGATGCTCTACATATCTTCATTGCTATTGCCTCAAATCCACAATCCTTTCATGAGGCTTCTGGTATTTTTGAGTGGGATATAGCTATGCAGGAAGAGTATAGTTCCTTGATGAGGAACCACACTTGGGACGTTGTCTGTTTTCCTAAGGGAAGAAAACTTGTTTCAATGTAAGTGGATCTATCAGACAAAATTTGCAAGCTTTGTTGGGGGTGTGGGATGCTTCATCTCTTGTGGGGGCCTCTTCCTCTCACTTGGAGTCCTAATTTTCTTTGGGGAGTCTCTTTTCTCTCTCTTTTGGGGGAATTTTATGTACATGGGTACCTCATCAAGCTTGACTTGCCGGGACCCATTTCTACATCCACCTAAGCTTCGCTTATGGGGGGGTGTTAGTGTAGTTTTTTATTTTTCCTATTTTGCTAGGTTTTTCCTACACTTTTAATTTAATCTCGCTTAGGTTAATAAAGCATGTCTTATTAGGTGAATGGTTGTGAGGTGTCACCTTCCTACATGTGAGCATCCATTAGCTATCTTGGGAAGATACTTTGCTATCTTTAGTCCGATAGATGGTTGCTCCTCATTGGTTGGTGTTGCCACCTCCTCCCTCATCCTAGCCTATATAAGCATGCTACCTGGCTTGTATTTGCATCTCTTGTTTTTGCATCCTCTTAATGCTATTTTGCTTCTAGCATTTGCATTACTCTCTTGGAGACTAACTCTATGATGCTATTTTGATTTTGTATCATTCGCATTCATAGTTTAGATATTTACTCTTTGCACTAGTTTTTTGGGTTATTAATCTTTTCAAATTCTAACAACCATCAACTACATGATCCAAGGAACTTATGCCAACAACTGCATCATCTGACTTAACCTAACATGAATTGTCATCACATTCTACCTCAATTGTTCCCAACTCATGTAGTGTCTCATAAGAAATGTCCAAAAAATCTAAAGTTGCAAGTATATCATCACATTTTACTCTTCAATAAAGCAATATGATGCTCTGCTCAAATCTTAGATTCAAAATTAGTTGTGTTAATTGTTTGTGATTTTTATTCATCTCATTCACTAGCATATCCAACTTCTTTAGAAAATTGTGTATCTCAAAATCTCCATCCTCTAGTAGAGAAGTATGACCTTTGCGGGTATAATGAATACCAAACCTTCTATCACCATTCATAATGCTGAAAACCAAATCCCCTACCGGTGGGTCAAAAGAAAAGTTATGAGCAGTCCTCACAATGTAATGTCAATAAAAAGTTTCAATCTCTATTAAGGGCCCATCATCATCAAACTGGGAATCAAAAGATGTCTCCAATATTTGACTCCAAACTATTGGTCAATTAGGATCCTAGCAAGCCCTCTCAACAAACCCAAAATACTCCCTATTGGGAAGCATTATAGCCAAGGTCTCTACAATCTTCCTCACCAATCATCATACCCTCAAATATACTATATGAAAGCTCCCACAAATCTGAGCTCTCAAGAAAATGAATGATAAATTACAGTAAAAATTATATGTGGAAGCATCAATCTACTCCCCCACAATCCATAGTTGATCTCTCTAAAAATGTGACAATACCAATTGCCCAATGCTACCAGTCATATGAAAATATGAAATAGATTCACTTCCAATAGAAGGAAGCAAATCACCATGAGAGCTTATCTCCACTAATTCTCTCAGATCCTTTGTACATACTACACTCATATCATGGACAAATGTTCTCACCACATCATCACATCCTTCATCCTCAACTGTAGAAGAAAACTACATCAACCACAATATGTAACTAAATAGGGTCTAGGGCTGGTGTTGAATATACCCATTCTAACTTCATGGTAACCTTATCCAACTATGTCTATGACTCCTAAAGAGTCAATTGAGTATATTGAAGAGTGTCCATAGTCACCTCAAGCTCACAGGTGAGCTTAGCCACCTCCTTCTCTTTCCCTAAAAACATCTCATAGTAGGTGAGCTACCATAGTCCAAAAGGTATTCTAACTGAGAGTAACTATGCTTCAAGATCCTAACAGCCTCTTGAAGCACATGGACCTCTATATCTCACTAATTGCACTGAGATAGGAAATTGAATTAGAACTCTCCACTACAGGATTGCTCATACATGTGCTATCTTTCTCACACAATTTTGCATCTAACATACAACTACCATGTACCTCAACCAACTCCTCATCCAAAGAAATGAAAGCCCTTGCCATATAAATCTCCTCACATGTCTCAGGTTCCACATCAATAGTAAGATCTTATAAGCATCGATCGTAGAAGCCATCCAAAACCTCCTCGGAGTCATCAGCCAATATCTGACAAGAGGTGTCATACCCAGTACATCTCATAGCATCATCAGATGTGTTCGTACTATCTGCATCGACATCTCCTGAATAAGCCTCAACTATGGACTCTTGACTCTACACACGTGACTCAATGCTAGGCTGCAAATCAAAAATAGAAGAGCATAAACCCATATCTACTAACTCCACTAAAACACCCACATCACCAACATCAAAGCTAGGTGACTCTATACATGTCTTAGTCCCACCTGATGAAACAACAGCCTCCTACACTATATAAACACCATGAGATTTCACATACAAATCTCCAATAATAATCTTGTCCTTGAGAGAGTCAAAAGTATCATTGGTCACAACTGCATCAACTATCTTTGCACTAACTATAGCAAAAACTCTAGGAGCCTTAACCGGATGAAGCTTAGTGCCGCTATCCTCTACTGCCATTGACACAAACACATGTCCCTATGAAATAAGTTCATCATCAACACAACATATAGGACTTGTAGGTGCCATACTAAATATAGGTACATCTGCATCAGGGACACTTGTCAGGGAAAACTCAAGCTTCCTTCCTTGCAATCTTGATGTTGGCCTTCTTAAGGTAGAAACCATATACCTTGTTGCCCTTTCAATTATCTTTGGATCTGACAAGCTCTCTGTCAATCTCTATTGATGAAGCTTAATTTTCTCCATACTCTCCTATAAAGCCTTCATCTTTACACTAACTTCCTCATTGCTCCATTGACTTCCTGAACTGTCAATTCTCCTATGTCTATCTATGACTAGAAAATGCTAGAGTGTTGTCACTCCAAATGTAATAACAAATTTGATAATAATAATTATTTTCCTACCCCTCAAGATGGAAGGAAATCATTCTAATACCACTGTAATAACTCCAACTAGTTATAACTTCATGGAACACCAAATTCTTCTCTAATTCAACTATTTGACATTTGGTCAAACACTTTGCAAGCAAACTTTGATACCAATGTAATACCCCTTGTCAATTTGAACCTTAACTTGTTGATTTGTAGCTGAAGGAATATTGTCTAACACTTCCAATATGATCTCTATGCTTATTGTTTCTAAGTTTCAAACTGATTATGCTTGCTTGAAATAATATCAAAGGGAATTTAAAAGCCTGTAATTGATAACTACTATATCTAAGAAAAGAACTAAATGCATATACAATTCTCTTTTGGCTTTTCAAATGCATATAGATGAATTGTAAATGAAAAATATGCACTTACAACCAATTGCTATTTTGTCAAACACGTGGCATGCATACTATTATGTTAACCATGGAAGATATAAATATACACATTGAATCAAATATATAGACCTACAACTTATTAGTCCTATAGTGAGATATTTTCTAATTCAATGCTTAATATAATATTCCAAGGCTCTTGGCTTTGCAACCCCAAAAAATTGAGTAGAAATGACATTTTAAATTTGATATAAAATTTCCATCTGTAGTTACTTATGATAGCCACCTTTACAATGCCAAATGAACAATTTAAATGATGCAAATTGATTGTGGAGCCTAATATATAAATTGCCCAATGAAGGAGATGAAATTGCAATCATAATTAAGCCAAGTACTATAGCACGAGTATTGTTCACGTCATTGTTCATGACACTGTAGCAGCCAACAATAAATGTATTCTCCAATTTAAGCACAAATAGAACTCCAGAATGAAGCTCTCCTAAATACCAAATTCAATGGATATCTCACCATTGCAAATGGTTGCGACACTCAAGAATTGATGTTCTCCAATGGCTAACTGAAATTAGAAACCCTTAGTTTCTTCTCCCAAGTTTATATCAAATGAAATTGACAATAGTCAGATCCCTAATAATTTAGCTTTTGCCTCTATTTATTCTTTCCCTTCACCCTTTAGAGGGAAATAAAATATTATTTAATTGCACTCTCTAGAAGCTTCCCCCTTTCGAATACAATAATTAGCTGTGCTTCTAGAAAATTAAATTAATTAAATGTAAATTCACATATAGATTTTTTTATTTATTGACTTTAATTTAATTCATTTCTCCACTTAGTCTTCAAAGAATGAAAAACTAAGAACTCCATTGAGGGTCTAAAAGATGGGGTATATTATAGAAAAATATCGAGAGAGGAAAAGGCAAAGAAGAAGGAAGTAGGAGGGATAGAAATAAGAAAGCATAGAGGAGAGTTATGAGATGAATAGATAGAATGATAAAGACATTTTTTATAAGTATTAGAAAGCAACCAAAGGATAGGGGAGCTAGCCCCACTATCCTTATAATGAAAGATAATGAGAGAATAAGGGGGCATGGGGGAAGAGTGAATAAGGTGAACATTATAGAGAAAAGGAAAAAGAGGTGAAGTGAAAAGATTGATAAAGATAAAATTAGCAAGTGAAAAATAGGGAGGGAGAGAGAGTGTGTGTGTATAGATAGATGGATCAGGATCGAATATTCAAAAGGATGATAGTTCAGAGAGAGAAAGAGAAAGATGGGAAGAAGAGAGGATAGGGATAAAGGGAGAGAATAATAAAGATATATGTGGTGCTAGATGGATAATGCATAGATAAATAGATAGATAAATAGATCAAGTGCATACATGGAATAGATCAAAGGGAAATGGAGGAAATGAGATTTAGATACATGAGAACAAAATGTAAAGAGGGGTAAAATAAAATAGAAATAGACAGAGTAAAAGAGTGTCCATGTACGTGAATATCAAAGATATAAAGATGGGAGTAAGAAAGTAGTCAAGGAGAGTTTATGAATAACTATTCAAAAACATAATAAAAAATATACAAAAATGTCGACTTAACCCTTACACCCTTCCAATCCTAATTTTATTTTAATTGGCAAGGCATCTTATTTTCTTCACAAAAACCATCTCGTAAAAGATAATCAAACATATTCAAAATGTCAAAGTAAATGGACTATCCGCCAGTTATATTTATTAAAAACATCAAACCGATACGGAGAAATCGTATCCAATGTGCATTGTTTAAAACAAATTATCTGCAAAAAATAATATTTACCCTGGGATTTAGCTGTTCACGCGTTGGATTGCCCGTAGTTTTCAGCGAAGGAATTTGGGTGGGCACAAGAAACTTTGGACATTCTGGTACATGTTAAAGCTAAATTGGAAAAGCAAGATATCCTCAATGCCTGCTGCCTTCTATCCATTGTGAGGTAAAGCAAAATTCTATTTTGTAAAATTATTGTACTCTGCATACGTTGAATTGAGGAGCTATGGATATTCAGTCTTCAATTCATAGTCAAACAGATTTCTCACTTCTATTTTTAAAAGAAGCATTAGATCAAAGTATTGGGAAAAATTGCGGGTTTTCTCCTTTGAGCGTATTTATGGCATCGAGCTTGGCTGCAGGTGGAACAAGGGGCGCAACACTGGAACAGTTCTACACAAGTCTCAACTTCAGTGATGTCAATAAATTGCATCAATTTTCTTCTCATCTTATCAATGTAGTCTTGGCAGATGGAAGTGTCAATGAGGGTCCTCCGCTATCATTTGTAAATGGATTATGGGTGGATCAGTCCATGACCTTGAAGCCCAATTACAGAGATCTTGTGAAAAATCACCATAATACTGAAATTAATACGGTGGATTTTATCAATAAGGTATATGTTTTTTCCTTTATCTTTGATTTTGTGCATGCCTCTTCCTTTAACTTTGGTATATAGAACATTGAATATATTGATTAACATGAAAAGTAGATTCAGATGATTTTAGTATACTTTGCAATTTCATGTTTTTGAATCCTCAACTCAATGAAAAGTTATGTTTCTGTGAAGTTGCTCGAGAGTAATAAATCTTGTTGAGTGCCTCTATTTAAATGGGTGTGAGGTAATCACTTTTTAAGGTATGAGAATGTAATGCTTTGCTTAATCTGCAATAAATATTTGATAGAAAAACTCATCCTGGGTATGCTGTTGGCAATAACAAATCTACCATCAACTATAGGCCACAATAAAATATGCTGCCGTTTCGTAATTTTTTGAAAGATCTTGCGTTGGTTATTCTTATTTTATCCACAATTCCCCATTGAAATCATCTTTTTTCCACTCTCCTCTTTCATCCATTAGTCCAAAACAAACCAGGAAAATTTCAGACAACTACTTTTATAACAGAGACTTAGACATTTCTCCCCTGAATTAATCAGCAAGACTACATTTAGGAACTAATTTCCTACCATTTTGCTGACTGTTATCAGGCAAATGAAGCTCGATTGGTGGTGAATGAATGGACAGCAGAAGAGAGCAAGGGAAAGATACAAGACTTCCTTCCACCCGATTCTGTATCCCAAGATACAAGGCTGATTTTGGCAAATGCCCTGTATTTGAAGGGCGCATGGCAGAAAAAATTTGACCCATCTGCAACAAAAGAAGGTACTTTCAATTTATTGGATGGAGAAAGTGTACAAGTACCCATTATGACTACTAAAAAGGAGCAATATATTGCAATTCTTGATGACTGCAAAATACTATACCTTCCCTATTTTCAGGGACAGGACAGGCAATGCTTCTCCATGTACATTATACTACCCAATGATATCAATGGTCTTCCTGAATTGGAGAGAAAAGTTGATCTTAATTTTCTTGAGCACCATCTTTACCTGGGAAACAAGGTGGAGGTACGTTCTTTTCAGCTACCTCGCTTCAAGATATCATCTAGTGTTAATGCAACTGAGATACTGAAAAAGATGGGACTTGTCCTGCCCTTCACTGATGGTGCCAATTTCAATGACATGGCTGAATGTTGTTGATATTGTGAAGGCCAACAGTCATCATTGTTCCCTCCAATAATCGAGTCTCTTGATTTCCAAAGACTCTTTATTTGTAATATTATTGGAGCCCATTTATATGCTGCTCCTGCTCATTTTGTAAACAACTTTTTCTTATTAATTCAATACTCTGCAGTCTGGACGTAGCCACTATTGTGATGAACCAGGATAAATTCGGTGTTGTATATTTCTTCTTATTGCGGCATTTAATTTCTTTGTTTAAATCCTTTCAAATGTGTGGGTGGGAGTCTGTGCATTTCAGAGGTTTATCACAATTCATATGTGGAGGTTAATGAGGAGGGTACTGAAGCAGCGGCTCTCACTGCATTGGAGAAAGAGAAGGTATACGCAATCACATACCCAATTGAGGACTTTGTAGCTGACCATCCATTCATGTTTGTGATCAAGGAAGACCAAAGTGGAATTATCCTCTTTGTTGGGCATGTGCTCAATCCATCAGAAAGCTAATGTGAATAACCTGTAATGTTTGAAGTCAGCCCACTGAAGATATAATTAGGAACAGGAATAATTATCGGCTATTGTAAAACAAGCAGGATAGAATGTTTGGCACTTCTTGAAGCATAGAATATCCACTGTTTAGAATTAATGGCATTTTCACAAACCTTTTAAAGATTTCATGAGTATAAAGAAATAGATTATTTATTGCTTTGCTATTTTGAAATCAGGTTTATTGTTGTCACCGATGTATGTTGTCTTTCACTGAAACTAGGGCTTGTCGTTAAAGTATGTATTTTGCTTGTCACATTTGGGATCACGTTTTTCCTCAACTCATCTTTGGATAAAAACAGAAAGCTCATATTTTAAGTTCAGTTTGACGTTTACAGCACAGAAATAGTTTGAAATTTTTATATGTAATCTATTTAAAAAGAGTGGCAGAAAGTTATTGATTTATAAGTCGTTTAAATAATAAAAATAAGTTCAATTTGAATCTAGTTAAGATATAAGTATTTATGAAAGTGTTTCAATCTTTTATTGATCTACCGGTAAGTACAGTTTAATGTGAAATTGATATTGTTAGAAGGAATGGTCAATTAATGGAAAGAAATTCTACCTTTGCATTTATCTTATCTCTATCTCTTCTGCCCTACCTTTCTTTCTTATTTCATCTCTGTCAATCTCCCACTAATACTTTTCCCCTTCTTTGTCTCTGTAATAACAGTTTCTAATTTGACAACAATATTCTATGCTACTATCAACATGAATACATGAAGGGTACCAAGAATTCCTCACAATCATAAGAAAATTCATAACAAAGTTAAAGAGTCAATCATAAATATTCAGATCAAATGAAATAGGAAATTCAAATGAGAGGATAGCTACTTTAGCCAAGGTAACAGGGAAGGAAAAAGATATTTACAAAGTTCTCTGCAAACTAAGAAAAGCATTCAACCAATCTATCCATCTTCACTCCAATTTTTAGCTCCATCTACATCTACCAGAATCAGGTGAAAGGAACTCCTCTATCTTCCCTCCCTTGCTTTCATTATCTGCACGTACATGTAGTGCTTCATTTAAAAAATCAATTGAGAACGCTATTTGACTAGTTTGAACTAAATGCTGCATATCCATGAGTCCTTAGATCAATGAACTGGCCGTGGAAAACAAAGATTTCTGTAGGCATAGTTTACCCCAACACGAGCTTACCAGCTCTCGTTTTCCTCACTATATAGAAAGCAAAAAAAAAAAATTTACATATTCAAAAAAGGAGCCGGGGGATTAAAGAAGGGACTACCCAAATGTATTGAGGATCTCATCTTGAAATCGATTTATAAATATTTATCTAAAATTAGTTTTTCTTAAAGCGGAGGGTGTGAATGCAGTTATGATTGTGTTAGACCAAAGCAAAGCAAACCCAGCAGCCAAACCACGCGAAGAATAAAGCTAATCGTATTGATTTTTTCGATGATATTATCCATTATAAATAAGACTACTGAACATTCCAACTTGTCAGACGTTTTCAATATTTTTAACGAGGCAACACTACATAAAGGAGTTCGTCTTTTACTAATGTGTATATGTTTACCTCTTCCCCAAGCCTTCATTGTGACTTCTCTTTTGACTTTGTCACCTTTTGCTTCGCTATCTCTAACAAATAGAGATGAAACAAATATTGTTCATACAAAACCGATGTCTTTGTTTTTAACGGTAGGGTAAGGGACATGTGAGTCTTATAATGAATATAATAGTAGAACTATTAAGAGGATTATAAAAGGATTACTATTCATGACACATGAGTTTGACTAAAAAATTATATAGATAAATTCAAATAGCAATACTATAATAGTTGAGACAATCACTGAATTTACTTCAACAAAGCTTTAATTTAATCTTCGATATAGAAAAGTGATCAAACTTTAACTATTAACAACATAGTTCTAACATTGGGGAGTTCTTTCGAGAGGATATAAAGGAACCTAGTTACAAGTATAGAGGACAAAAACCAACAAATAGAAGTTTTGGGAACTAGTGGTTTTGAACATTAATGTCATTGCAGGTTTTGCACATAAAAAACCCATAGTTGACAATTAGAGTTTTAGTTTTGGACATTGAAGGGTGGGACATTATTATTATTATTATTATTTTTTGTTTGAAAAAACAGGGGTAAAAATTTATTCAATAAAATCCAAGATACAGAGCAAAGGCCAAAGGCCCAAAACAACACTACATACTCATGTCCTCTAGTAACAACTATTCAATAATCTCACAATACTCAGAAGGTAACTCATCCCTACCATTAATATCCCATCTACCCACATTCTTTGAAGCCCACTTTACTAGACAGTCTGCCACTCTGTTCCATTCGTGAGGGATATGATGAAAGGAGATAGAGTCCAAGGAACTACAAAGATAGAATTTGTCTGGCCAAAGAGGCAAGTTGCCAACTAACATCTTCTAACCTCTGGTTATTCAGCATATCCACAACGATCTGAGAGTCAGACTCACAAATGATCTTCCACCACCCTAAAGCACAACCATGTTCAATAACAACCTTAATAGCCAAGGCCCCCATAAGATTATTAGAATATTGACCCTTGTAAATAGAGAGGAGAAAAATCACACCACCATCGCTGGCTCTACCAATAGGCCCGATACTGACATGACCAAGGTTCCCTAGAGAACAGCCATCTATATTGATCTTCAAAATCCCAGTTAGGGGAGAAGACCACCTCCCATCCCAAAAAACCCATTGCTTAACATGGCTAGGTCTTTTTCCAAGAGTGCATCCCTGGCTGTTATCTCTTGGGTTTAGATTCTTCACAACAACATGATCCCCAGGAGTTATAATATCAGACATATCACACTTTGCATAAATTGTTTCTTGGAGCCTATTTAGAATCATCTTCCATAATTGGTAGCTTCCTAATTTGGAATCACAAAAAATTCTGCGATTCCTTTCCAACCAAAGATTCCAGAGAATGAAAATCGGGCCAACCGTCTAGGCAACCTGTAAGAAAGAAGTCTTCGCTAGAGGTCTACCCAAACTTTCCCAGAAATCAATAAGAGAAGTGACATGAATACAACCATGACACTAGGCCTCCCACCATCTATGCCATATTTATCTCGAAAAAGGGCAAAGGAAAAACAAGTGGGAGGCACACTCCTCATTATGCAAACAAAGAAAGCAAACTGAAGGTCCCTGAAAACCTCGTTTGTGAAGAGTCTCCCAAGTGAGGCACTTCTTCTGAGCCAACAACCATAAGAAAAAATTACATTTGGGCCAAGAAAAATTTCTCCAAACCTTCTTCCACTTGTGCACTTCAGCCAGACTCTGTAAGTTCCTGTCAAGTATAGCATAGCCTTGAGCCATTGTAAATTTACCCTTTGGACTAGGACTCAAAGACAAGACGTCCCTACCATTAAGGGAACTGCAAAACCTATCCTCCAAAACTTTAAAAAGAAGGGCACAATCCTCATCAGAGCCACCAACCAGCCACCCTTGAATATCCTTCCAACAAGTCACCTCAACCTGACCGAAGCCTTTGATAGTCTTAAAATGCTCCACCATAAACCAGCCAACATTAGTAAAAGTATGCGAAAGGGGTAGAAGTTGGGGAAAGCTAGAAGAAATGGGAGGGTGGACATCCCAAGAGTATTTCCAAAATAGAGTATCTAAGCCTCTGTTACAAATCCAAAGAGACCATCCTTAACTAGTTGGGCTCCCTTCTTAAGAGTATCCCAAATACAAGAGCCTTTACCCACCAAAGGAAGTTGTGGCACCTCAAAGAAATCTACACTAGAAAAGTACTTATGGGAAAGAATCTTTGCCCAATATTGTCTTGATTGTTACACCATCACTAGTACAACTTGGTAGCCAAGGTTGTGACAACAAGAGCCATCGAAATAAGTCCAATGCCTCTAGCATGTTTCGGCCTACACATAGACTCCCACTTGAGTAGGGTCCACTTTGAGGAAAGAAGGCTACCAAACCAAAGGAATTTCCGAGATAAAGCATCAAAATTCCTCACAAAATTAGAGGGTGGAACCTAAACACAACACCTGTAAATGGGGAAAGACTACACCACAGTCTTTAGCAAAACTACTCTCCCAGTAGAAGATAACCAACTATAAGTCTAGTGACTAACCTTACTCTTGAATTTATCCAAAATCCCCTAGCAATAGTCCCTCCACTGAGCACCCAAGGACAAAGGGGCCCCAAGGTACATCAAAGGAAGGGAACTAATTTGGAACCTAAGAATTCTAACAATCCTATTCTAAATAAGTCGAGGAGTATTAAAGAAATAAATGGAAGACTTATCATCATTAATTCTCTTACCTAAGGCTTTCAAATAGGTATCCAAAGCTTTCCTAATATTTACTGCCTCACTGATTCTATCCATGCCCATCAATCCGGTATCATCCACAAATTGAAGATGAGAGTATGAAGGGTGGTAATTTTTCCAGCTGTAGCCTTTGATAAGTCCCTACCGCACTTGAGTTTTTAGAAATCTACCAAGACCCTCCGCCATGATAATGAACAAGTAGGGAGATAGAGGGTCCCCTTTTCAAAGTCCCCAAGAGGCACCAAACAACTCTGAAGGATCTCCATTAAGAAGAACTGAGAAGGAGGACGAGGTCACATAGCTAAGAACCCAATCCACCCAATCCTTAGCAAACCTGAAAGTCAAAAGAATTTTTTGTAAGAACTCCTAACTCACCCAATCATAAGCTTTGGCCATGTCCAATTTAATAAACATAGCTTTCTCCTTAGAAGTAGCCATAGAGTGTACAACCTCCATTACTATCACAACCCCATCCAAAATTTGTCTTCCGTCAACAAAGCCACCCTATTTAGCAAAGATCAAAGAACCAAGGAGTGGCTTGAGCCTCTCAGCAATCAATTTGGTGATGATCTTGTAGACAACATTACATAATACTATAGGCCTAAATTGGTCCAACTGATTTGCCCCTTCCTTCTTGGGTATGAGAGCCAACAAGGTAGAATTCAAAGACTTCAACATCTATTTATTCCTATGTGACTCCTAGACCACCTCTTGGAGATCATACTTTATTATCTCCCATAATTCTTGGAAAAGCTCAATCGAAAAACCATCTGGGCTAGGGGCATTATCTTTCTTCATATTAAACACAACTTTCTCCAATTAAAAAAGAAAGATAGGGCTTAAGAGGGTGCCATTCATCTTAGTAGAGACAAGGTGAGGGATACAATCCAAGATGTCCAGCTCCTCGGGTCCAATAGAAAGATCCTCCCTAGAGAAGAGAATAGAGAAGTAATTGACTACTTCCCTAGAAATATCTTCACAAGAAAAGATCTGTGCTCCATCAATTAAGACAAGAGAGGAGAGAGAGTTCCCATGGCTTCGTGCCTTAACAGAGTTGTGAAAGAAATCAATGTTCCTATCCCCCTCCTAAAGCCAATCAACATGAGATTTCTACTTCCAGAAAATCTCCCCCTGAAGCTCCCATTCTTCCAGATCCTTAAGAGCTGAGGACTCAGCTTTACTCAACTCAGAGTTCAACCCCTGGTCATGAATCTGGCGAGTAATATCATCCAACTTGCTTTGAGCATTAGTCTTCTGAACATGTAGATACCTGAAGCACTATTTATTCCATCTCTTAAGCATGTACTTCACATGTTGAAGCCTCTTACTAAAAGTGTACATGGCCGTACCATGAGCAGTTCTCCCCTCATACTACCAATCCACCATAAGATTAGGTAAAGATAAGTCTTTGAGCCACATTAGCTAGAATTTAAAAGAGGGATTCTTGGTGACTCTGTATGAAGTGATGGAAAGCTTAATGGGCGAGTAATCCAAGCCCCTACAATCAAGAATTTCAGAATTGGTGATCCACTTATTGTCCAACCAATAGCAAGAAACCAAAAAATCTGTCAAGCCTTTCCGAGATAGAATCACCACCACATCTCTGATTAGTCCATGTAAAGACATTGTTGGTTGGATTCACATCAATGAGAATCAATTAGCCAATCATATCTCTAAGCAGATTTGAAGATGGGTCTAGCCTAGCTAGCCCACCTCATTTTTCCTCCAAATTATTAACTGCATTAAAATCTCTAGCCATAATCCATGGGAGAAAGGGGTCTAGGGACTGGATGAATCTAATATGAGCCCATAACTAGGATTTACTTATAAAATTAGTAGGAGCATAAATATTAGAAAAAAGGCACCTTTCTCCAGTCTCAAATCTAGTAGCAACCAAAGAAATGCAGGACCAACTAGAGATCCACCATAAGGGGGAGACTTTCCTTGGGTCCCAGAAGCAAGCCACCCCACCTAAAAAGTTAAAGGCACCCACCCCCTACCAAGAGCCTTGGGGGCAGATACACGTAGCACAATTAGCCAATCCATCCAATGAAAGTTTAATTTACTAAATAAAGACCATATCAAGAGACTGAGACTCAATTAATCTATGAACAACCTTTTTTCTAGGAATGTTGTTCAACCCCCTTACATTCCATGACAAAAAAATCATTTATGGGGGTGGGAGAAATGAGAATCAATGGGTTTCATAGACCTAGACTCAACCAAATTTCCACCCATAATCTTCACCTTCTCCTAGTCAGTCTTCCTACCACTCTTTGATGGTTTATCTAAAGGCTCCTTTTTAAAGGATTTCTACTGTATGCCTAAAACAAGAGGAGCCTTATTACTCTTTGCAGAATTAGAGGTCCCCTTGGGCATAAGGGGGTTAGGAGCTACCAAGATTGGGCCCTTCGAACCCTGTGACCCACGAAGATCTCCAATATCCTGAACAAGAGGAGGCAAATCAATATCTAGTTGCCTAGCCTGTAGGTCCCCTATAACTAGAAACTGATCCTCTCTCTGCATATCCCCAACTAAAATCTCATGTTGACCTTTGGCCTTAGGAGAGAGCTCAACTGGGATACCTTCCTCTTGGACCATGTCTCCAAGAACATCAAACTTGTTAAAGATGTTGTCAGTCTGCCTATCCATCCAGCTTCTCTTCTTAACTTTACCTTTGTTATGAGATTTAACCTGAGTAAATCCCTCACTATCAATAGGTCCATTAGATAATTTAGCCTTCCCCTTGTCCTCTCTAGGGGGTTCAAGAGCATCCAAGGTGGGGTTCTTATTCTTGGGATATCTACAAAGTAAATGCCTATACTCATGGAAGATTCTGCATCTAAATGGTAGGGTCTCATAATCCAACTACTAAATCCAAGAAACTGAGTCCATACAAATCTCCATAGAGTCTGGAAATAGATTATTTAAATCAACTTCTACAAAAATATGAGCAAAAGAGATTACCTTATGATCTTGAGTCTGTGTAGCAAGTCCCACAGGTTTTCTTATAAGCATCAAGATTTAGTGAAGAATATCTTCCAAAGGAAGTCTCGGTAAGCAAACCCACACTGAAACTCAAGAGGAGATTTCCTTAGTAGAGTTAAAGCTCATGTGCCAAGGCTTGATAAAAAGCCCCACCTGGTTATAAAAATAAGGGTCACCTTCAAAAACCTTATTCTTGACTGACATGCTTGAGAAGATAACCATGAAATAATTGTTAGCTATTACCAGAATCTCCATATCTCCTTTTGGGTTCCACACCCAATGGGCCCAAGAATCCAACATAGGCAATAAAAGCCAAAGGCCAAAAATTTGCAAATAAGAGCATGATTTCTCTAGTACTCAACATCCTCCAAAACTTGTTCAGGTTGAATAACCAAAATTGGTTGGACCTTGACTTTCTGCAAACATGCATTAATTTTTTGTAATCATATCTTCCCATTTGAAGAGGATTCTCCTTCCCCCGATTGGGGTTTACCATCCTGAACCTTACTATTGGCATGCACTATTGAAGTCATATCATCCATCTCCAAGTCTCTAGCAGAAGGCATGGAGGTGATACCAAGTTCCCCCATTCACCTAGAACTCGGACTTAGCAAACTAAAGAGAGAAAGAAGGCAGAAGCCCCTCAACCACACCCATTGTAGGCCCCCCACCAAGGATGTGGCAGTGGCAAAGGATGAGATGTAGATGCCCACCCACGGCCAAAGGAGGACCAAGCTACCCAAACCAGAAGTGCCCACCCAAGCCAAAGCAAGCACTAGTCTTTGAAAACAAAAAAATGGCATGTAGTAGGGTGAAAAACTAGTCGTAGGTTGAGCTAGGGCATGTAGACCCTAGCCACAGATCAAAAATCCCATGCCATCCCCTAACCTTTTTTCAATCATGGGACATTGGGTTCATTTTTATATGACAACTTAAAAAAAGGGTAACCTTCTCAAGAATATATGAGATTCTAGATGCAATATATAGTAAAAATTGTATAATTCCTTCTCTTGACACACTATTCAACATTAATTTGAAAGTTCATGATAATTGAGAGGGGGATTCTATGTCATAAACATAGGGTTTCATAAGTTATTAATATTTATTTCTATGAAGATTCAATTTTCTCTAATTAGCCCCTTGAAGTTTTTATGGGACACTTTTGTAAGAGTCTAATTGGTCAAGCTATGGAGTGGTTTACAAAAATTACACCTCCACTTAAGTCTTTTGATGAGCTTGTTCAAAGATTTTCCCAAGAATACTCTTACAATACTCAATATCTTGTGATAATTTTTGACGTGTGCAATATCAAACAAATAGCGAATGAACCCTTTGTTACATTTCTGCAAAGGTGGAGGAAGTTGCATTCCATATATCCATGACAAGTTCCCAAAAATGACAAAATTGGCATCTTCATCAATAACCTTAGACTTAAGTTTCATTATGATCTTAGAAAGGAATTATTTCTCACCTTTGATGAAATGATTGAAATTGCCTTTCATAGAGAGGATTTTGCAATAAAAAAGGGAGAGATTACATTGAACAAGGACAAATCCAACAATGGCAATGACTATAACAAAGATAAGAACAAGCCTTGGAACAAGAAAAAGCATGTTATCAATGATGGTGTTGTTGATATATCTAAGTCTAAAGAGCCTATTTTCAATTTGACTAGTGTTATCCAAGAAACCAAATAATGAGTTGCTTCAAATTCTAAAGATTATAATAAGACTAAATCATGGGAAATTAATCCTAAGCATGATTTTACACCTTGTGGAATATTCTTATGATATGATACTCAAGACTTTAGTTTCAAATAAGATCATTACCCTTTTAGATAACTCAAGACCTTATGAACCTAAGGTGAAACTTAAGTGGTGGAATGACAACCATTATTGTGACTATCTTAGAAACAAAGTGTGATTATCCTAGAAATAAAGGACACAAAAAGGATAATTGCATAAGGTTTAAGCATGTCACCCAAGATCTTATTGATGGTGAGAAGGTTGGACTAGATAGTCTTGTCAAAAAAATTGATCATAAGGCTTTTAAGGAACCAGTCCCTAAATATGACAAAGGGGAAGCCTCAAGTTCAAAGAAGAATGGGGATGCTAAGATCAACTATACCTATACAGACAATGACAATGTCATTCATATGCTTGAACCTATGAGTGAGGGATTTAACATGGTGGGACCTAAAAATGATGGACCCAAATATGAATCATATATTGATGAGACACTTAGAGTTATCTTGGTAGGTTTTGATTCTTTAATGTGACCCCAATCTTGCAATGAGTGTAAACCCATGATCATGCACAGAGGTGTAAACTCTCCTTCACATGCTAAAACTATAAATGTTGTCACTAAGAGCTAACCTAAGATCATCCTGAAGGGATCAAATTCTTCAAAATAAGATAATCCTAAGAAGGTGGGATCCTCTTCCTAAACAGTTTCTACCTCTAGAAAATGGATCTGTAACCTACTAAATTAACTTCAATGTACCCCATATCTGATTTCATTTGAGTTTCTCGAGTTATCACCTACACATAAGGAGATTTTAAAAAAATACTTACAAGAAGCTAATGTTCCTAAATACATTGATACTGATCAATTTTAGACTATGGTTAATTACATTGTTTCTCCACATTACCTATCATTTTTTGAGGAAGATAGCAAGTGTTAAGCCATCTTCATAACCTTGCCTTACATATTGAAGTCCAAAGCTATCAAACCCAGGTCAAACTCATGTTTATAGATAATGGCACTAGATTATGTATATGAGCAATGTTAGTATGCTAATAGAAGCCAAATTTAAATAAAGCTTCTACAAACTAAACAAAATTCATAAACTTCAAGATAGACTAAGATGAGCTCTCAATTGAGAATATGAGCCATTAATGGACTCTCTCAATAAGAAGCTCTCTTGTTGAGTGGCTTTTTCTAAATAGATAGGATGTATGCTCAAGCTTATGCTTCAAAAAGGGCTTCAAATGGAGTTGGAATTTGGGTGTGAGTGTATGGTTTTGATGTAAAATGGCTTCTTAAAATGGCATTACGAGTTTACTTCATGGATTGTGTTTTTTTGCAAAGCGGAAGGATCCAATTTATAGGCAAGAGGCTTGAGGGATTGAGGGCTAAGATGGAAGGATGGAAAAAAGCTCATGGAGGGCTCAGATTGCATGAGAAGAGAGCACATGGATTGTGCTTCCTTACAGCCAATCAAGGAGTGACACATGTCACATGGTGAGAGGATGGAGGAAAGGGGAAGGATGAGTCAACAAAGGAGGCTCAAGGGATAAAATCTTCATAAAGACCCTCATAATGGCTTGTAAGAGAAATAAAATGGCTTGGAAGAGTCATTTATAGCCTAGTGGACTTCATAAAGTTTTATGGTTGAGATATTTTGAGGGAGATGAGAGCAATTTCGACTTGGACTTGATTAGGAAGGTTTTAAGCTTGCTTAGGCTTGTACAAATGATTAGAGGATGGATTAGGATGGTTTAGGATTAGCTTAGGGATAGGCAAGTGGATGGCATTTAATGAGGGTGGGTGAAGGAGGAGATATTTGTTAACTTTGGCTTGGGTTAGTAAGTCTTAACCCATGTTTAGGGAATGTGACAAGGTTAGGAGGGGATTAGGATTAGTTTTAAAGACATATTCTAGAAGAGTCTAGACTTTGGATGAGGATAAAGACTTTCTAGAATAGTCTAGAATTTCCTAGGATGAGGATGAAGACTTTCTAGAAGAGTCTAGAACTTCTTAGGATGAGGATAAATTAGATTTTTAGGAAATAAATAAAGTTTTATTTATTTCAAGGGTTTGGGTTGAGGAGATATTTATTAAATTTTTTTTAATAAACATGAGGATTAATATTTAATCTTAATTAAATATTTTTAGTTGGGATTAGGGGTAGGAAATGATGGGATTAGCCTTTAATCAAAATTAAAGAAGGATTAGAAGATTTTGGAAGAGGTTAGTGGTCTTAAGGAAATTGGCCAAGTTTTGGGCAAAAAATAAAATTTTTATTTATTTTGGGTTTTTTGGTCAATTTATTAATTAAATAATTAATAAATAAGGAAATAATGTTTAAATAAGATTTAAACATTTTTGGGAGGGATTCCTTAATTAAATATTTTTAATTAAGATAAAGGGATTTAATGGCATAAAAATAAATAAATAAATTAAATAAATGATGATGTCATTAGGATTTTTTCAAAAAATAAAAAATACTTTATTTTCTAAAGGTTTTTAGGTGTCTACAGATTAAACTTTTTTTATTTCAATGTGGTTAAATAGTTAAGATTATCTAAGTTCCCTATTGATCTAAGGAGAAATATTACCATTTAGGCTTATAATGAAGTTTATAGGTATTCTAAGGGCTTGGTTGTGTTTCTTGTCTAAGTGGGCCCAGTGGAAAAAATTGTTATCTTTCAAGTTCTTGATATGCCTCCTACTTACAATATGTTTCTAGGGAGGACATGGATACATGACATACAAGTGGTTTCCTTAACCTACCATGAGTACATAAAACTCCCCTTCAATGGTACTAAAATTTATATTCTAGGGGATAATTCCATGTATATCAAACTCTTATGGATGATTTGTTAGCTATGCATAATAGAGTTGTTGATGAAGCTAAAATCAATCTTGTTGACTGGGAAAAAAATGGGAGATGCTAAATATTGGAATGGGGAGTATCAACTAGACTCCATTGCTACATTCTCATTATTTCCATGTGCTTATGATAAACCCTCAGAAGCTATGTAACTTTCATCTTCTTCTATCATAGTTTATGGGACCTTTTTCCCATCTTTAGTACCTCTAGAACATGAAAAAGGACAAGTTATTAGGGAGTGGATCTATATATAGGAAGAACCTAAGGAAGTTACACTTATTACTATAGTTTCTCCTAAATGGTATGGAAAAGGCTATGAGTTTTAGCCAAAATAGGGTATCCATGTCATGGTGCTTTGAGTAACAAGCACCTCATATCATGCATTTAGCTTGGTCTTCCTTAGAAGAATGAAAAAAAAAAATACATTGAGTTCTTTAGAGATAAGAAAATCAAGTTTGTATAGACCTATGAAGACGTTCCCAGGCTTGGCACCAATCTATATGTATAAAAACTCTTAAGTTTTGGGTTTATATAAGTTATCAACTATGCTAAATGGATTTCAAACCTTGCCCCATCTAAACATGACAAATCCATTTGTGCATACACATATTTTTGAGATGTTACCAAATCTTTAACAAAGGATAACTTTCCACTTCCAAACATAGACATGATAGTGGATATGATTGTGGGTTATGAAATTTACTTTCTTATGGATGATTTATCAAGATATAATCAAATTAAAATAACTTTTGAAGACCAAATAAAGATTGCCTTCACATGTGCAAGGGGAAGATTTTGTTGGGACATCATGCCATTTAAATTGAAATACTTTGGAGCTACCTATCAAATATCTATGACTACCATCTTTCATGACATGATGCATAAGAATATGAAAGCTTATATGGATGATATCTTGGCAGTATCTAAGAAAAGGAGCACATGTCTCGAAGATTTTAGCTTAATCTTAGATCAGATAGAATAATTCATGCTTAGATTGAACCCTAAGGAATGTTCCTTTTGTGTCACCCCATGAAAAATACTTGGATACATCATTTTAATTAAAGAAATTGAGGTTTACCCTTAAAAATTCCAAGATATAATAGAAATGCCACCTCCCAAAAACATAAGTAAGTTGAGGAGTCATCAAGGATGTATTCAGTAAATTAGGAGGTTCATATCCTAACTCATTGATAGAGCTCAAACTTTTAATAAGAATATACATAAAGGAGATATATGTACATGGAATGAGAAATGTGAGAAATTCTAAATTAGATTAGAGAATATTTAGCTAAACCTCCAATGTTAATGCCTCCTATTCCAAGGAAACCACTTATTCTATACATCTCATCTACGACTACATCCATGGGAGAAATTATTAGTAGAAAAAGATTAACAAATAAAGGAAATGGCTATATAATATAATAGGAAACATTAGTACCTATAAGCTCAACTAAAATAAAATTGAAAAATATTTTCTCATTGTGGTGTTTGCATATCAAAAACTTTGACACTACATACTTGCACATACTACACATTTGGTAGCTAAGATTGGCCCATTAAAGTATCTCTTAAGTAAGGGTACTTGCACTGATCAATTAGCAAAGTGGATGGTGATTCTATCAATATTTTACATTCAATATATCAATCATAAGGTTATCAAAGAACAATCTTTAGAAGATCAACTGGCTGATTTTGCACTCCATGATAATGCTCATATCCAAATTAACTTTCCTAATTCATCTATTATGTATGTGACTGAGCAACCATGGAAGATGATACTTGATGGACCTCACACTCAAAGCAGTTTTGGTGCTGCTCTTTTTTTGTCACACCTCATGGATACATTATTCCAAAATCATATAAGTTTCCGTTTCTTTGCACAAACAACATAGTAAAATATGAGGCTTTGAAAAATGGGATTAAACTAGATATTGAATAGAGGATCACCAAACTACATACCTTTGGAGACTCTCATCTTATCATTAATAAGTCTAATAATCAATATCAAAGAAAATATGAGAAATAGATTCCTTACAAGAAAATGATTAACAATTTTAAGAATTACTTAACTTTTGTTACATTCCACCAAATCCCTAGAGTTCAAAACAAGGTGGTTGATTCCATTGCTACTTTGGCTTTCATTTAACATTATAGGAGCATGAGTTCATATTTGAGTTCTTGGTGGAAGAAGTATGTTACCCTCCCTATGATTCTCATGATAACTATGTCATTTGTACTATGGTTCATCATGATTCCTATCAATATGCTATCATTTACTCTTTCCTACAAGACCAAATTGTTAGAAATAGATAATATTGAGAGGGGGTTGGGTTGGTGAATCAATATTTTCAATCTTTTTACCCACAACTGAATAGCGTTAATTACTTTTCCACTAGCATAAGAAAGAGAACCAATAGTGCTAAACAAAATAAACAACCATACACAGAGAGAGCTCATATGACCATATTTTGTTAACTAGGGAAACCCTATCAAATGGTAAACCTCGGTGGGGATGGAACCCATGAGATTATTCACTATATAAAGAATATGGTTAAGGATATTGACCCTGTTAGGAGTCTATGAAAAATGTATAGTGTCTTGAGTCTGTGTTCGGAAACTAGGCCTTGTTAGAAGCCTCAACCTTGTTAGGAGTTTCTTCAACCCTATTAGGAGTTGGTAGATCATATACAAATGTGTGCAAGAAGAGCCCACTTCCCTAACATGCAACTATATAATTGAGTTCTTCAAGAAAATAGATATACATACAAAAATAGGTCACTTGCTGATCTTCAAAAATCTTCTAATTGTTAGTAACCATCCATAATTGAATTACTTTTTGTACTTCACAATTCTTCTAACTGCTAGTTCTTCATACAAGGGGTAATTGCACATATATCAAATTGCATCATATCTCATTTCACATAACATTATTTTGAATAGCATTTTCCATCATACATATTGCATACTAAATTCAAAATTAAAGTTCTTTACATATAACAAACACATTAATAATTTCTTTCTTAGTTAGTTCACATATCATCGATAGAGGAAACTCAACAAGATTTAACAGTCAAAACAATTGTGCAAGTCGTACAAGTCAAATTGCTGACATGCTCTATTCTATACTATGAGGTATCTGCATTAGTATTTCTTCCATAGCTTGAGCTCAGTTGATCATACAAACATGTGCACTATTATGCATCATCAGGATGATGTCATGCATCTCTAGTCAACTGTGGGAAAATTGGCTAAGTCCTAAACATGTTGTCATACCAATCAACATAAATAACCATGACATAGTAAAATATTGTATTCATGTTTTGAAAGGATTGCATCCCTTATAACTCTAATTACAAAGTTTTCCTAAAGAAAAGCTTACTACTATACTTCAAAATATAACTATATAATTTGCAATTACAATTTTCCTTATTCTCCCCCTTTGACATCAATGAAAAAGGTGCCAATAAAAGGAAAAATTTGGCAAAATCTGGTACTTGCATCAAAACTTGGAATAGTAATCACTGAAGTTAGTCTTTAATAGTGCAAGGTGTTTCTTCCAACTATCTTTCAGTGCATCAGACACACTGATTAATGCACATAGAGCATATGTGGCTAACTCGGTTGCATTCAAATCTATAGCCACAAAATTTTCATATGAGGACTTGGCTGCTAAGCATTCCTCCATTTGATTTTCTAGCAATGTAATCTATGGGGATAAGTGATCTCTCTAAAGAGTGAATCTTTTTAGTTCTTTCTCCTTTTCTGCTTGAGTATCCCTCATGCTATCATGAAGTGCTTGCATAGTATGATCAATGGTTTCTAACCTCAAATTCTATAAAAACAAAAAAAATTGGATTTGATTGTGTATGCTTTTGTACAATCAATGTTTTGGATCATACTACATGATCTATCATTAGGATGTGAAAGAGAATGATAAAAGAGATATGAAAGATCATATCTCTAGTATCCTACTCTTTCACATCCTGATGATGGATCATGTAGTATGATCTGAAAAGTTGATGGTAAAAAAACATACACAATCAAATTCAAAAAATTTCATTTTTATAAATGGATTGTGGAAATCTTATGATGTTAATTGTAATTCCATTTTAGAAAGTTATTAGTGAGCATTTGAAGCTCAGTTATCTTCCCTTTAATTTGATCATGAAAACCTTGATGGTGAAGGCATGCCAAGTTTTACTTAACATATATCTATTTCCCTTCTTCCATACTTTATCTCAATCCTTTAATGCATACATTCAAATTTTCTATATCATTCCTTATTTTTGTACACATGGTATTCAGAAGTTTTCCATCATGCTTAGTTTGTGCTTGAATTGTAGCCACATTGGTAAGAGTTGTAAACTCATTATCAAAAGTTTTGCACAAAATTACTGCTCTCTATTGAATATTTATAGGTGTGTCAACAAGACATACTATCTTTTTCATTCTATCCAAAACTGAAGTCAGAGTCTTCTCAATAGACTTGACATATTTCTTCTTTTCAAGAAATTTACTTAAAGAAGATATGAGATTTTGAGCCTCATCTTCTTCTACTAACTGAACTGTTGTTGTCGTACCCACTACTACTTGTGAAGGTGGCATAGAAGGTGTTATTGCTGATGTTGCTAAGAGAACATTTGAAGTAGCTACTTCAATGCTAGATTCAATTTTCTCAGAAGGTGCATCTTCTTCCTTAGGCTCCTAAACTTTTTCTTCATCAGACGAGTTGCTGTAATCAACATTATTGTCAACAATGTTGAAACCAAAATCTTTAAAAGGGTCCTCAATTTTATCGATTGTCACATTAGTGTCATCCACTTGCATAGATTCACTACTAATGGTAATATGTGGTGAATCACTTGGAACAGGTGTTTCAAATGGTTGCTCAAAATTGTGAGGTGGACTAAGTGTAGTAGGACTTGTTTCCTTTTTCTATGCACACTCCTTAGACTCCTTAGGCATAGAGCTTGCCTTCTTTGGCTACAAACTCTTCTTTGGCATCATAGACATGTATGTGACTATTGCCTTTTGTGTTTCCACGTTTACTTCTTCATAATTTCCTCCCATGAGGAGAATGGATCTCTTTTTATTCCTCAATAATGGTGCTATTCCCTTCAAAATTTCAGTTATCTCTTCTTCATTATTTATAATGCATAGCTTCTTCACCATATTAATTCTTATTTTCTTATCTTCCTCAATTACTCTACTTTTTCTATTTAATATTCCATTATAAATCGTTAGGTATTTGACCTCTTATGCTATCGTTAGGTATCATATTCCTAACTACAACATTCTCTAGCTATCTCCTATTCATATTATTATACAAGTCATAGTACTTATTTAATTGCACAAAATTGTTGTCATTAATGATTTGCGTGTTAAGATACTCTACCTTAGGTTTTCATGATTTTCTTCCTACTGGAGTCTTCGCTTCCTAGTTTGCTAGTTCCACTGGTCTATCACTAGTTTCTTCTTTAGATTCAAAGGAACTAATTTGTAAGGTTCTTCTCCTCTTGCTTGGACCACTTGTAGTTCATTTGACTATCTTCACATGAGGGGGTTGGGTCTTTTCAAGCCTTGTAGACTTCCTTGGTACTAATGCTTCTTCTTTCTTCTTTGGGTGCCTTTGATGTTGCTACTGTGCAACTGTTGCATAAGGCATTGTAGGTGCTTGCACACTTCTCTGGGAAACTATAACCTCTTTAGTAGGTCCAGCCACTTCAATAGGTGTGGGGGTCAATAGTTCAGATTGGCCACTAGCTTTCATTTCCATCGCTATCCCTTTTACCTCTTCAAATATTTTTCTTGTCATTCCCAATTCCTTCAAGATAAAATCAATCACTTTTTCTACCTTCTTCTTGGAGTCCTTGATTATCTAACTTGTTTTAACTTCCCTCATCTTCTTAGTATATGTCCCCCATCTAGGACATTTAGAATCAACTTCTGAGTGTAGGATTATCTATGCATATCCTTTAATCAATTCCTCACTCATTTTATAGCCCATAGGTTGAATGAACTTAACTTGAGGAACTACTGCCTCCATACGTGTGAAATCTATTTCTACCATGAAGCATAGTTCATCCTTATATTTTTATAGTAGTGCAAGATGTATCCAATAACTTTGCTTCATTTAAGATTGGAAAGACTTCATCATTTTGTCAATATCATTGTCTTTGACTATTTTTGGTTTGGTTTTGTATGCATGAGTGACAATCTACATCGTGCATTCACTCTCATCCCAATTTGTGATACCAGGAAACTTCTTTGTTGCATAGAAGAATATATGTGTTAGTAGGGATTTTAACCTATAGATTGCACTCCTAGACTTCTTAATTCTTGATATTATCCAACAACCATGTTCTAATAATGTCACATACATTTTAACATCTTCACCCTCTATTGCCATTTAAGTTGTATGAATAAATATTCCAGGGACTAAATCTATCCTAGATCCATGGTTGAATTTGTATCCCAAAATTTTACTATTGAGTCTTACTCCATTATATTGAATGGTGTTGAATTTCATGTTTCTGCCATCAAAACATGTGTTAAGATTTGTTTCAACTAACTTGAACACATTCTTTATGTCTACTAGATTGAATCATTCATTACTCAAACCTATGAACTTGTGAATTAGGTCATTATCAATACATATAATAGAATCTCCCAACCATAGAAGGTCATCATGAACTCTATAATTATTCTTGTCCATTCATGATTATCAAATTCCATGTAGAACATATGCTTAACTAGGTTAAGTTGTTCTAGGTATCTATGTTTTGGTTTTAGTGACAAATCATTTTTGCACACTTTCTCCAATTCCTTATGAATCTCTATATCTCCTAAGCTTTCAATTTTGTAGTGAATATAAGCTCTTATATCCTCGACATGAAGAAGGTTTTCTAGAACTTGCAAAAATGCTCCAATAGGGTCATCAACAGAGAGACAAATAGGTGTTTCTTGAAATTATATCTAGGTCTATTGCTTATATTAAACACTTCTCTTCTTTCCATTTCTGAAAAATATACTCAATAATTCATAAAATACCTCAATTTTGTGTTTTAGGGTTTGGGAAAATTCGCCTATCTACAAACTTCTTTTACCACTCCAAATCGTGCTTCAATCTTGCTCTTAAGACTTTGCACAAGCAAATGATGCTTGCAAATCAATTTGCATCCTTTAAATCTTTCACAATCTATACTTTCAATTAAATGCATATCTGCCACTAGTTTTGTATACTGTCTCTATATAACAATGAGGTTATTCTTCCTATATATCCTTATCCTAATCATATTAAATAGTGCACACTTTACTGTAGACTTCTTTCAATGTCTAGTGCATTTTGTTAACCGCACAACCTATGATATTCTCTCTAACATCAATTATTAATAGCTGACACACTATTTCACTGAGAATGCTTAATTCTGGTAGGATGAGTCATAGATAATAAGTTACTTTATTGTCTTGTTAGGTATATCTTCCAAAGTTGTATGAGAGCTTTTAGGTTCCTTTTCCTTTACAAATGTTTCCTTGAATTGTTCTGTCTACTCCTTTAGTTCTTCATTCAAACTATCATCACTTCTTTTATTGTTCCTTCTGTAATTCTGATTCCTTTTTAGGTCTCTTCTATCCATTCTACAAAACATTGTTGTGTGTCCAAAGTTATTACATAACTAGCATACAACTACATTTCTTCTTTGTTCATTTTGCTGATCGTCAGGTGCTCTGCAATTCCTTGCAATGTGTCCAAGATTGTTGCATCTGTAACAAACAATTTTTTTTCTTTCTCCAATTTCATTGTTGTGAGATCTTCTTCTATTTCCTACAATGGTTAGTGTTCCTAAACATTCTACTATTTGCATTATTACTATCAAATTTAGGTTTCTTACAATCTACTACATAATGCCCATATCCATGACAATTATGACAATAAAAATTTGAAATAGGTTTGGAAGACTTACCTTTGCAATCATTCCAGTATGTTCAAGTTCATCACAACAGTCATGAGATTCCTTTCTTACATTGCCCTCATCTTGATCAAATTATTTAGATTTCTCAGAGTGAGTAACATTGCCTTTGTCTTTAGATGTATCATCTATTTTTCTTAGATCCTTTTTGACTTTAGGAGTATCAGGTTCTTTTCTCTCAATAGATTTCTTGGTGTATTGTCCAAGGAAAAATCCAAGTCCATTTTTTTCATAACTACATCTTTGTATAGATATTTGTTCATCAAGCTTCTCACTACTAGTATATAATTTCTCAAGTTGTTTTTTGGTTTGTGCAGCTCACCTTTCAAAAAAGTGATGTATTTTTCTAATTCTGCATGCTCTAACTTAATAGATTCCAATTCATATGTTACCTTACTTAATTGGAATCTTAGATCTACATTTTTAAATTTTTATTTATGAGTCATTCTTTCCTCCATATTTCTTAAGACTTATCTTGAGTTCAACTATTCTCAACTCATATTTCAAGAACTCATTTTCTTTATTTAGATCCTTAATATCATCATTACTTGTTTGCTTACTAGGTCCTTTTTTCTTCAGGTCATCTATCTTGTCCTTAAGTTCACCAATGTAAGCTTTTGTATCTTTACATCTATATTTTAGGCCATTTCTTTTATCAATAAGGAGATCAATTTGTTCAAAAGCTTCTTCAAGATTCTCTTTCAATTGTTCCATATCCATAGGGATCTTATTCAAGCTATTAAGCCTCTTCTGAATAAGTAGGCTATGATACCAATTTTTAGAAATAGATAATATTGAGACGAAGGGGTGAATCAATATTTTCAATCTCTTTACGCACAACTAAATATTATTAATTACTTTTTCACAAGCATAAGAAAGAGAACCAATAGTGCTAAACAAAATAAACATACATACAAAAAGAAAACTCATGGCACCATTTCTTTTTAAACTAGGGAAACCATGGCCAAGGGAAAACCTCGATGGGGATGGAACCCACGAGATGATTCACTATATAAATAATTTGATTGAGTATATTGACCCTCTTAGTAGTCTATGAAAAATGTATAGTGTCTTGAGTCCCTGTTAGGAGACTAGGCCTTGTTAGAAGCCTCTACCCTATTATGAGTTGCTTCAACCCTATTAGACATTGGTAGATCATATAAAAATGTTTTCAAGAAGAACCTACTACCCTAACATGCAACTATACAATTGGGTTCTTCAAGATAATAGATATACATAGAAAACTGGACCACTTGTTGATCTTTGCAAATCTTCTGATTGTCAGTAATTATGTATAACTAAATTACTTGTTGTACTTCACAGTTCTTCTAATTGTCAGTTCTTCATACCAGAGGTAATTGTGAATATATCAAATTGATTCATATCTCACTTCACATAACATTACTTCACATATCATTTTTTGTCATACATATTGCATAATAATTTTGCAATTAAATTTCTTTACATATACCAAGCACATTAATAATTTCTTCCTTTTTTGGCTCACATATCATCCTTAGAGTCAGCTCAACAAGATTTAATAGTCAAAACAATTTTGCAAGTCGTACAAGTCAATTTGCTAACATGCTATGTTTTGTACTATGAGCTATTTGCAGCACTATTTCTTCCATAGCTTGAACTTGATTGATTGTATAGACATGCACATTCATATGCATCATCAAGATGACATCATGCATCTCTAGTTAACTATGCAAGAAAATATTCCAAGGGAATATTCTGCTTTCAACAAATCTTGTCATTTTTCTATAACACTGTCTAATACTTAGACAATTTTCTTTCACAAATTAACATGACTAAACTGTAAAACAAATGTTGTCATAAATGATAACCACATATCCCACCTTGTTTGATTGATTGGTTATATTGTCAACACAAATCATCCTTGATGGTCTAACCTACAAGGAGAAATATCAACCCATTTTTAACACTTCCTACTATATCCTCATCTCGGGTGATATGTTTAGGAGGGATCTACATGAGACACTTCTTAGGTGTCTAGAGAAAGATGAGTCAAAACATGTGCTAGCCTCTATTGCTACACTCCCTATTTCTTTCTGTTCCTATGGTAAACCTGCAAAAGCTATGATAGTTTATGGGACCCTTGTCCAATCCTCAATGTCTCTAGAAAATGAAAAATAATAACAATCCATTAGGGAGTGGATCTATAGGGAAGAAGAACCTGAGGAAGATACACTTACTATTGCAGTTTCTTCTTAATGATATGGAAAAGGATGTGAATTTTTAGCCAAAATAGGATATCTAGGTCATTTTCCTTTGAGTAACAAGAAAATATTTCTTGCTAAACCCTTCAATCACATGAATGGAGGAAAATATAAGGATAATAATGAATTAAAATACTCTAATGTTGATGCAAAACCTATTTTTAATTGATCTCTTGATATGTCTAGTGAATATGAAGAAAAGATTGTACCTACCAACACTTTTTTGAAAGATGAAGAAAACTTTATTTCGTCTACTACCATCCTTTGGAATGCAGAAGGGTTGCCACTAGAGTAGGATGATGGATCTTCTACATCTAAACAAAGTGAAGTGTCAAATATAAAAAATCCTTACAGAGAACATATTCACAAAATTATGGCACATTTTCTACAAAGAGAAGAAAATATTGACTCATGTAAATATAACTAGGATTCTCTCTCAATAGAATCAACATAAGTGGTGGTAAATATTTTCCATACTTAAGGAATCCAAATCAAATTGGTAGATGAGTCACCTATAGGATATGATGATTCAAACTTTCATGTTCCTTTTATTAATAAATTTGACCATGCTAGGATTTAGATGGATTTAGATACATTTGATAGGAACCTTATACACTGAATATCTTGTTATTGGAGATAAATTCTCATGTATTAACAATCTATAACCTTCCACTTCCCTCTCTCTCAAATACCCTAACCTCATTGATTGCTCACAATGGAATCAAAAGCCTAAATTACTCTCCTTCTAAAATGACTATATGAAATAGGCTACTACCTCAATTCTATCAAGCATGTAGCTTCTTCCACTAGTGAACTAGAAACAAACATGACTAAGATAGATATCAAGTACCTTAGTCACAAAATATAAATAAAATGAAAAAGAATAGGTGAAATGATGGGAAAAACCACTTTGTGGCAATGTGACAACCTAAAAATGTAAAAACAAGAGATATATATATCCAAGTTTGAAAACCTCTTTAAGGCACCTAAGGATGAGGTACTTGGTAGCCTACCTAGTTACTTTAAGGAAATCAATTTTTTTGGACCTATGCAGACATGGCAGGGATTGACATTAGTACAATCATGCATCATTTATCTATAGCTCCAAGTGTTAATCTAGTCAGATAGAAATTAAGAAAGATGCATCTACATAGCTCTCTTGGTCAAAGCTAAAATAGAGAAAATCTTGAGTGTTGAATTTATATGACCTATAAACTATGTTGAATAGATCTCAAACATTGCCTGAGTATCTAAAAATTAAAAATCCATTTGTATCCACACATATTTTTTAAACCTTCACAAAGCTTTCCCAAATGATGACTTTCAACTTCCAAACATACACATGATAGTGGATATGACTATGAGTTATGAAATTCACTCTCATGGATAGTTTCTTGGGATATAATTAGATTAAAATAGCATTTGAAGACCAAGAAAGAATTCCTTGACATGTGCATGAACAACCATTTTTTGGACATTATGCCATTTTTAAAAAATGTTGGAGCTACCTATTAAAAAGCTATGATTATAATCTTTCATTACATAAATTTGAAACCATCGATCTTGGTATCAAATCGTTAGTGCCATTAGCTCTTGATGGGAAAGTGAACCCTAGCAACACCATTTTTCTAGCCATGGAGAGCCTCCATCATTTGCGGCCACCCTATATCGAAGAGTCTCTAAGGTGCTTTAAGTATGTCTCAAGGTCAATCTTCCAAGGGTTTTAACTCAGAGCTCATGGGGGCTATCAATGAAACATCAAATGCTATAGGATGTTCATGCCAAGGCCTACAATAATCTATCTCATTTCCAAGGTTCTCTAAGTATGTTTGGGCAGGTGAACCATAGTGACATCTTAATAGATTGTAGAGATTATTTCAAATTAAACATATATGATAGCATTTCAAATTAAATATTGCATCAAAATTTGATAATAAAAGTTGTTAAAATATTATTCACAAATTATTGCATTTGAATCAAATATAGAAAACATGATCAAAATGAATGATCTTCCATAAACATGAACAATAGACATGATCCATGATAAATTGAACAATACTATACTAAATTAATATGTATATCATTGTGCACATAAATAACAAAAATATATATCAAAATACATAGATCCGTATACAAAATGTGGCTGATCATGCCATAAGAAGGTGTATCATATCAATGTTTTTGTATACAATGTGGCATATGCCATCTCAAAATGTCTCATAACACATTCTATGACAACTATACTATCCTAGGCTGCTGTTGGATGATCGAAATGTTGCCTCTTCACCGCACTAAGTGGATTGGATGTCTTCTACATAAACAAAAAAGGAAAACCCAAAGTTAGACAATTAAATTTATATGATTCTATGTATCTAACATTGAATTACTTAAATGCATAATGATATTTTTTTAAATGAAGATTTATAGTATTATACTTTCATGATAAATACATGTCTTGTTGAATTCCTACACTGGTCAAGAGTCCTCACATATGTCCTTGGCAATGTTTGAACCTCATTGATTATGGCTTGTGTATGTTCAAGTATGTTTTTCAAATGAATCTACAACTTAAACTATAACATTATAATTTATAGCATACTAAATTTGTAACATATAATCAAGAATTAAAACCATAGCTTACCTATGTCAACTCCTCCTCTGGATATAATGGCTGCATCAGCAAAGATACAAAACTTTGGCATCCAACCTACTGTGCTCTAGGTGTTTCCTATGAGATACAAAATACTAGTTATTAATATCACAAAAATTAGTTTTTAATTTATTTATGAAAATAAGAAAAATTAAAAATAAATGATACTTATACATATGATGGAGCTCTCACTATGAATGGAAATGCCTAAATGTCTTTTGCGTGGATTCTACCTAGACTCATCACTAATAGCCATGCCCTATACAATAAAGAATGTAATTAAATTTCATTACCACAATTATTTTACAAGAATGCATCTATATTTAATCACTTCAAAAGCACCTAATTACCTTTCCCTTTTCAATGGGTTGTGCCTCATCCCTTGCACTTTGCCCCCCACTAATAGGTGATACCTGCAAGAGAAAAGAAACATTAGAAACCATATATGCCCCAATATCAAATAGAAAACAATAATGAGAACACAACATAATGTACCGTAGATGTCTCAAGATGAAATGAAATATCCAAGAGCATGACATTATCAAACTCTTTGAGCTCCTCCTCTGTCATCAACTAAACATGAATGAAGATCGCATACATGTATAAGTCAATATGGGTTTAAAATTAAAATTACTCTATTATAAAGATTAACTTTAAATCACATATGTTGTAACAAGAAAATGTATACACACATACTGACACAGAAGGACTCCATGTCTCTACATGCCCCTCCTCTCTCACATTATGGTGTGTAGCCTCTATACACGCATCTGGTGTATCCTCCTCAAATACAAATTGATACTTAGAAAAATCACCTATGGGACCCAAACAAATGTTATTATACATTATGTAAGTATGGGGCACACAAACATGTGATGAGCTCACTGATGATGAATTTGTGCCAGTATCATCAACATGGGGAGGCAACACTAACCTAGCCTAAGATATCAATAGGCTACTCAATCTATGGATGACTCTAATAGTTTGAGAGCTAGCCTCTACAATGATATTAGGATGTTATACTCAAGGAGGGGGGAGACTATCGTAGGGGGGACAAAAGTGCTAGCTTTCTTCTACTGGGAAAATGTTCTATCCTGAGGAGCTCCTCCTTCTACACCCATGTTGGGCTTCATGCTCCAATAGTTCACCTTGAGGCCCAACACAAATTTAGCATACAATTTTCTAATGAAATAAAATGGCACCTCTAAATTGCTATGTGGAGGGATGTCAAAAACCGTCCACCAATGATCCCAAAAGTTTGCATGCATAGCCTCGTTTATGCACCATTTAATTGATAGTTTGGGCTTTGTGTGTTCTACTTGTTTACTAGTTTTTGGGTCCACAAAAAGGCTAACCATATCATCTTTAGTTATATTTAGGGCTGCAACCTCATCATAGTCTAACCCATCGTCAAACGTAGCATGCATTTGATGATGCCAGCAAAGAGAAACATTTTGTTCATTGGTAACTATTTCAATATTATCCATAATGGTGTTTAACATGAATAACATGCGAGACAATGTGGGTATAGTATTATATGTGGTTCGGAAAACCCTCAATTCGATGAGATTTTTAAATATCAAATCTTTAATTCGAGGAGTGTTTTGAGGGGGTAAGGGATCGTTTGGTGTACGATTACAAGGGTTCACATGATCATTTGGTGGAGGGCTACAAGGAACATTGTTTCTTGCCCCGGTATCATCATTTGGGTCAGCCATACCTATTAATTTTCAAAACATAATTTCTATTAAAAATAAACCTAAATTTCAACAATTTTTATTAAAAAAACCTAGATTTTAACCAATTCAATTAAAAATAACTAATTTCTAATAATATTCATTCAAAAAATTAAAAAATTAAAAATAAAAGCTTACCCTTATTGTATACCTGTTCTGAAATCTGATACCCGAATAGAGGTCAACACTCAAACAAGAAACAACACAATGTGAAAAGAGCTCTTGGGATTTTTTTTTTAAAATCAATGTTATAGGTTCTGGGTATCTAATATGAAATCAGTTTTGCAAAAATAATTCATCCTAACTTTTTAGCTTTGGTATAAGGATGGGTGGAAAAAAGTTAGAGTGGATTTTGAGATGCTTTTAGACATTTTCAAACTCTATTTTTTTCACATTGCCACTTTTTGGCACAACATGATCTTGCACATACCAAAATAAGTTTTTAGGAAAACCTTAGATTTTATTATCAATGAAAGACTGGTAAAAATAACATTTTCATAATGTTTGAGAATTGAAATGGTTCTTAAAACTACCTAAAAGAAATTATGATTTTGGGTTTCTCTCTTCTTCACTATTTTAGTTTGAAAAGAGATTAGATATTCTAGGTTTCTTTCTTGGTTGTAAATAATGTCTCATTCTTCATATATGGTATTGGCTATGTGTTCAGTCTTATGTGACTCAATCAAAATAGAGGATGATTGATGCTTGCATTTCTCAGCAAAGATTTTTTTTCATCTCTAGTCAAGCGTAAAAGTTATAGTGTGTTTGATATAGAACTTTCTCTTTCATCATTGATAGTTCTTCAAATATTGGTGATAGTTACTTTCAATTTCCTTTTAAGAATTTGATATGCCAAATTCCTTGTTGATTCAGCAAAGTGGTTCACTATACAAAGATTTTTTTTGCATATTTAAATAGTTACGATTGTTTAACAAATTATGAGAGTTATTTTTAACTACAAATGTTTCCCTATTTAAGAGAATATTGATGTGTGTTCAAACATGTTGAATACTTTATTTTTTATAAAGAAGTTAGAACTTTTGAGATGAATCTAAAAGTCCATCTATAAGATTATCTACATGTATAGGTGTATGAAATTGAAAGCATACAATTATATATGTATGTAATATTGGAACCATATTTTTCGTAAGGGAAAGAAGGGTTGTAGCCCTAAAGTAGTTGTAGCTATGACTATAAAAGTAGTTGTAACTCACTAAAATAGCTGATTCAAATGGAGTGGTAGAAAGGATTTTTGAGGATTTTCCACTCGGCACAAATCTCATATCTCTATTTTTTGTGAGTTGCATCTTTTCTATTCTGATATCTTGCAAAGTTCCTTTTTCTTAAAAGATGATATGAATGAAATATTACTTGTCCATTTTATATGTAAGAAGAGCTTAAACTTATTAAAGACACAATTATGATTCACACCCCCCCTCCCTCCCCACCATAATCAGAATTGCAACTTCTTCCAACACTATCACCTCACATGACAATTATGTCCATGCCACTGGTAAAAGGAGTAACTATTCTAGATAGATACAATGCTACTACAAGATTACACTAGCTTCATTCAATTACCCTTTTGTCTTGGCAATCTACAATAAACTTTCCAAGTTATCACACTATGGGTTCTAAAGGTGAGTTTGCAAATTTAATTTTCATAATCAAGATTCATTGGGGTAAAGGACACAACAAAGACAAACTTATAATATTTTTATTAAAATCAGAATACACTAAAACAATGAAAGTAATATTGGTTCATACATTCAAGAATTATTTGTGATGGAAGCATAATAATTCTTCTATAGAATGCTTAGAAACATAAATGTGGCATACATGAAGGAATTAAGTCATAATGTGGATGTTCATTGTTTGAACAAAGGTTGACTACTTCACAACTATCATTGAGTATAAAAGAGAATGCTAATTTAACACAACATGGGGAAGTTTTATGTCAATAAATTCTAAAAGGAATAAGATTACAAAATAGAATCATCATGTGAAGTCAAACTAATGATAAAATGGTAGTGGAAACATTTAGGTCCTGGTGCGATACTATTTCCAAATGCGAACCACATAGCATAGGGACATACCAACCAAATTTTCTCCCATGGTGCTTCAATGACATATATTAGTGGGTTTTGAGTGATAGATATATTATCCATTGGTAAACATGCTTCAATGAAGTATACGGGTGGGTTTTGAATCACATATATATTGTCCAACTAGTAATGTTTTCAACTAGCTAGCATTGCATAGTGGTGGTAAAAATAATAATTTAGGCACAGATGGTTGAGATCACGAAATAATCAAGAAGATATCTAAGTAAATGGTGAATAAACTGATATAAAAGATCATAAGTATCGTAGCTTGTAAATTATGATGATTACTTCTTATCTCCAAACTCCATACATAATCTTTAGTGCCAAAGCTCATCTTCAACTTACACTTAAGAGGAAACACAATAAGTAAGGACTAGTATGAATTCACTCCTACAAGGTACAATTAGAGTAAACTAATGAAAATAAATTGATAAAAGTATGCGAATGTGTTTCAATCATTATTTTGCACTAATGTCAAACCTACTACTTGCTGGTAAGACAATTACTTAGTTGATTCGAGTACTATCATTTCTTTGATTGATGAGGAGGATTTGATCAAATGAGATAACAAAAGAACCTAGAGAAAAGGTTTAGTTATGGTATGTGATGAGTCTAAAAAAATGCCTTTATTTTGTTATGTTTAAGATACTTTATGATACTCCGTTTATCCTTGTTTTAACACTTATAAGCCTATGTTTGATAAAACTTTGATGATTTATGGGGTAGAAAAACTATGCCATCCTTTGCCTAAATTATATCTAATATGCAGTATTTCATATAAATATCCAAATGTGCGTTCTTATGCTTGAATTTAGTTTGATGGATGTTTATTTGCAAATATTTCTTATATCATAACTAACTTGATGATAAGGATTAAATGATGAGTGGAAGAATCCAGAAGTTGGTTGCTGTCATGTCCCCTTTTCAAATAATTAAAAAAGAAAACCTTTGCTAAGGCAGGCAGGCCCAAGAATGTGAAGTTTCGGAAAAAGGGGGTTAATCTTTGGAAACCGTTGGACTAATAAATGAAAATTATTATTAAAATAAGTTTCATTAACCTCTCTTGGACGTGAGTTACAGTTATACCCTCTTTTAAGGGGTTTGGAGGCATTTTGGGCTCATTCCAGAACTTGATTTTTGCTCATTCTTTGTTATTCTTCAGAGGCTGCCAAACCTGTGGAGAAGGAGACCCAAGAACGGGAGTTTGCAGGTTTCCAGGGAGACCCAAGAACGGGAGTTTGTAGGTTTCTAGGAAGGCTAAGGATGGGAGTTTGAAGCCATTCCATGTGCATGCTCATACAGAGTTTGTCTTTGTGCTGAACAGTGCAGATTTGTGGGTTTTCGGGTGTGTTTTTTGTATGAGTTTGGTGTTTACAGTTGAGTATTTCATATCAGTTTGGTTTGCTACTGTATATCAGACTTTTAAATGTTAAAATAGAGCTGAATATATATATTGGGACATGATTAAAATTCTGAGATAGATTATTAGTGTTTTTGTGGTGTTTTCGAGCATATTTTGTGCTATTTCGGGAGCTCGATGAGCATAGTTTTGGTCCTACATTTTTGAGCTGTTGTGTAAAGGCTATACGGATCTGGAAATGTCAATTCGTAGGCTGTTATGCTGCTGAAAGTTCTGTAAAAATTTCTATTTTCAGATTTATTAATAATTTGTGAAGTTGTGAAGCTTTTAGCACTATTTTCAGCATACCCGATTTGGAGTTTCTTAAGAAATTTGGTGGATCTTTGTGATATTAGTTGTCTTGAAAATCTGATTAGAGGTTGGGAATATCATATAAAATTAGAAAAGGGACATTTCATTGGTATCAGAGCCATGATCTTGCCAGCCTGAGGGTTTGTAGAAGTTGCAGGTCAGTTTTGACAACTACCCAGATCTTGCATGTCAGTTTTGACAACTACCCAGATTTTGCATGTCATAATTTATGGTTGCATGTTTCTTCTAATAAGATGCATGTTAAAATTTATGGTTACATTCTACTTCTAATCATTTTCATGTTAGTTCTTGGTGAATTTGGTGGTTGTAGAAGTTTGCATTTCAGTTTTGACAAGTACCCGGATCTTGCATGTCAGTTTTGACAACTACCCAGATCTTGCATGTCATAATTTGGTGGTTGCATGTTGCTTCTAATCAGTTGCATGTCCAAATATATGGTTTCATGCTACTTCTAATCATTTGCATGTTAGTTCTTGGTGAATTTGGTGGTTGTAGAAGTTTGCATGTCAGTTTTGACAACTACCCAGATCTTGCATGTCAGTTTTGACAACTACCCAGATCTTGCATGTCATAATTTGGTGGTTGCATGTTGCTTCTAATCAGTTGCATGTCCAAATCTATGGTTGCATGCTACTTCTAATCATTTGCATGTTAGTTCTTGGTGCTTGAAGAAGTTATATCCTATTGGGGTTACACTCTACTTTATCCAGAATGGACAGGTATAGTACAGAGTCTGAGAGGGAACGATCTTGGACAATTGATAGCCAGAGTCAAAATAGTAGAAAGGATGGTTATTTAGACATTCGAGATAAACTTATGAAAATAAGCCATGACATGTCTAAACAGTTGGTTGAGCACCACCGTATAAATGACATGTTATCTGACCCAGCTAAGGTGGATAAGTTGACTGGATTTCTATTTGGCAAATTTTCTCACAGGACAGATGACACAATTCCCAAGAACTTGCATGAGGAGTTTGAGAAACTAGCTGATAGCTAGGTAGAGGTCTCAGATTATACTTTGCCACAGGAGGTGGTGGGAAAGGATATCACACAGATTGATAGTAACAGTCAACTTGATACTCAAATTGAGACAATTGTTTACAGGTCGTCAAAGGGTGATGACACAGGTATTCAAGATGGAATAGTTACAATAGGCAGTGACTACAGTGTAGTGGGTTCAGATGATGATTATGAGGATGTTGTTGTGCAGGATGGTGAGATACCTGGTAGAGATGAGCAGACATTGAGCATTCATGACTTTGCTGAGAAAGAGTACCAGGCACAGTTAGATGCTTCATCACATGAGGTTGAGGCTGGTAGTACTTCACATGATTTGTCCAGCCAGCTGAAGGTGAACCAAGATAGTATTGTGACTTCATTATCTCATCATGACAGGTATGTGGAGTTAGTTGGTATTGGTCATATTACTCAAGTGAGGAGTTTGCTTGAGTTACCAGTTGATTCTAGTTTATGGATATGGACTCGAGATTGTTATATTGGCATTTGGGATTCAGTTGACTGGAGATCTTTAACACTTTTTGGTACCAGTGTTTGTTTGGGTGCTATCATGGATTTGATTAGCAGATTACATGGTGTTTTCTTTTCTTGTGCCAATATCTTGTTTGATGTTGGTATTAGTTTTTATACACCAATGTTGGGCTTTGTTCATATATCCAGTCGACCATACTTGGTGGAATGTGTTGATGATATTTCATATTTGGCAGTGTGTATAGATGAGTCCCAGGATCATATTGGCATTGATGACATCTAGGAGGATGCAGTGGGCAGTTTTGAAGACTTAGTTTCCTTGGGTACAGAGGAGTTGGACAGAAATGCTAATGTTTTTGATACTCCATATGTTGATATGAGCTTTAGATTTGATTCACAGGATATGGATGGTAATACTCTAGAGACTAGTAACTTTGAGGACACTCCTTCAGACAGTGCATCAGAGGAGGTTTGTAGGAGATAGTCAAGCCAGTGCCATCATGTGTCTAATTAGTTGAGAGTTAGTGACCAAGACATTGCTATCACTTGCCAACATTTCGATGCTGCTCGTCAGTTGTTAGTAGTTTATGGATGGGGTTCTCCTACTAGTGATGAGCAGGGAGGAAGTTATCTTTCCTTGACAGAGATCCACTCTTTATGGGAGGCTATTCAGATTTTGAGACAAAATTATATGCAGTTGGTAGCCGACAGAGATTATCTTATGGAGTGGGGTAGTACAGCATATGATGCATTGTTGGCCAAGGAAGATGAGGTGAGTGAGCTTACTGAGCAGCTTGAGGTGACTTCTGAGATTCTTGAGAGTACACAGTTGGCTCTCAAGGAGTCACAGTTTCATTTGGCTAAGGTGACCATGGAGTTAGAGCGACTACAGTCTTTACCTAATTCTATACAGTCACAAGCTGTGGTGTTTGGTGATTCAAGGATGTCCATGGCCGAGATTGTTAGAGATAGTGGAGATGGGGATGCATTCATCCTTGATACTAACATTGGCATATCAGGTTCATTCCCACTAGAGTCAGGTTCAATTGAGTTGGGTGCTGTAGCAAATTTTTTTGGTGTGCCTAACATGGTGGTGACCTCTAGTACTAATGGCACGAAGACTAGAGATGTTGTATCAAAGACCATGTGTGACGTTGGTGAGTTGATAGTTGGCATGGTTCCTACTAGTAATACTACTCCCTTCGCAATGTCTTCAGAGGTAGTAGTCAGTTCCAACTTGGTTAATGATCGATTGCAGTTAGTTACGTCTGGATTGCAGTCTGAGCCACTGACTGAGATTGGTGCATTCTATTGGCATTACACTGTGAGGTATGCTCATCTATCTACCTTTGATGACCATGTTGATGAGATGATGATACAGAGATGTACTTTGGTTCCTAGTGCTTATCATCAGTTATGGGATAGTTTGATGCCTCGGGATGAGAGTTGTGATGGGCATGACATGGTGATAGGTCCTGCAATTGACAGGTTGATAATACATGACTTAGAGCAGGAGTTTTGGAGTGATGCTTTAGCAGGTGTTGTTATTGATTCTAGTCCTTTGGCTATGACATCTCTTGACTTAGCTGGTGATCAGTCATAGTGGGTTGTATCACTTCTTCATGGTGAGCTGTTGACTGAGGTTGGTTTTTTTTATCAACATTATATTGCAGGGTATGTACATCAGTTAGCATTTGATCCTTGTGCTGAGGAGTTGATGGCAGACAAATTTGGTTTGGATTCCATTTCTTACTCTTTATCTTGTAATGTCTTTTCACCATCAGCAGTGTATGGGAATTATGGTTATGAGATAGTGGTCGATAATTTGCAGAGTTGTGTTGACTGCATGAGTTGTACAGTGTGTGGATTCTCCATACTTGGTACAATTTCATTCGAGAGGGTTCACCATTGTTGCAGAGTTGGATTGTACATTCCATATAGGCCAGTGGGATGCGTTGATGGTATTTACTGTGTTGGTAGTTTGATTTGTCCACTTTACTTGGGTTCTGATGTTCTAAGAGTTTGTGCCTCATGGGTTTTTGATTGTGCTAGTGGTGATTTCAGAGTTTGGTTGAGCTATACTTGTCAATTTGATTATGGATTCCTCTTGGTCATATTGTAGAGGATATTGCAGGAGCCTGTGTTAATTGGTAGTAGTATAGTTCATGACTACATTTGGGATCCAGGTGGATTGATTGGTTTATTGTTCAGCCATTGCTTGAGGACAAGCAATGATTGGGAGGGGAGGACTTGTCATGTCCCCTTTTCAAATAATTAAAAAATAAAATCTTTGCTAAGGCAGGCAGGCCCAAGAAAGTGAAGTTTCGGAAAAAGGGGGTTAATCTTTGGAAACCGTTGGACTAATAAATGAAAATTATTATTAAAATAAGTTTCATTAACCTCTCTTGGATGTGAGTTACAGTTATGCCCTCTTTTAAGGGGTTTGGAGGCATTTTGGGCTCATTCCAGAACTTGATTTTTGCTCATTCTTTGTTATTCTTCAGAGGCTGCCAAACCTGTGGAGAAGGAGACCCAAGAATGAGAGTTTGCAGGTTTCCAGGGAGACCCAAGAATGGGAGTTTGCAGGTTTCCAGGAAGGCTAAGGATGGGATTTTGAAGCCATTCCATGTGCATGCTCATACAGAGTTTGCCTTTGTGCTGAACAGTGCAGATTTGTGGGTTTTCGGGTGTGTTTTTTGTATGAGTTTGGTGTTTACAGTTGAGTATTTCATATCAGTTTGGGTTGCTACTATATATCAGACTTTTAAATGTTAAAATAGATCTGAATATATATATTGGGACGTGATTAAACTTCTGAGATAGATTATTAGTGTTTTTGTGGTGTTTCCGGGCATATTTTGTGCTATTTCGGGAGCTCGATGAGCATAGTTTTGGTCCTACATTTTTTAGTTGTTGTGTAAAGGCTATACAGATCTAGAAATGTCAATTTGTAGGCTGTTATTCTGCTGAAAGTTCTGTAAAAATTTCTATTTTCAGATTTATTAATAATTTGTGAAGTTGTGAAGCTTTTAGCACTATTTTCAGCATACCCGATTTGGAGTTTCTTGAGGAATTTGGTGGATCTTTGTGATATTAGTTGTTTGATCTTGAAAATCTGATTAGAGGTTGGGAATATCATATAAAATTAGAAAAGGGACATTTTAGTTGCCGACAGCATTCAAGGAGAAACGAGCATCAAGGAACAACCACGAAAAGGAAGTTATAACCACTCCAGGAAACATGGTAGCTAATAAGGAGGAGTTTTTACAAGCCATTACCTTCTCTGCATTTACGTTGTAACAAGCGGATGTCGCGACTTCATTGCTCCCTCCTCAATTCCGTTATCCTTCCTTTCTTCTTTCAGTTGTTCTCCTATATTCTGTCCTGTAGACTTAACTTAGGATAGTTACTTTTTTGTTATGTAATAAAGAGTAGATTCCCTATATATGTCGAGATCGACTCCTATGTGTGAAGTTTTTAATTTTTGGTTTTGATAAGTTTTATTGAGTAAGAGAGAACACTGATTCATAGTTTGTTGTAGTTGTGTTTTACAATTATGAATTATGTAATGACTAATTAATGAAATGAATTAGTTCTCTTTAGTTTCTATCCTGCATTGGTAGATTAGAGAAGCCAACCAAGGGGGCCCACTTGGAAGGTGGATTAGATTAGGATAGAATAGATTCATTTTACTAAGCATTAGTAGTATTTTAAGTAAGATGTAGCTAGTTAATTCCTTCTTGTAGCATCACACTTCATGAACGTTCCTGCAGCATTTGCAAGAACAGTCTAATGGATGAGTCAAGATGGAATCTCTGTTATCTTGTCATTGTATTTTCAACATTCATAGATTCAGTAGTTTTCTTTCCACAACAATAGTGTAGTTTCCTTCCTTTGCATTTTTACTTTCCTACAGCACAAGCATAATGACTCATCAAGGTACCTAGTGCACATACTGTGCTGACCATTTCAAGTATACGTCCCTGGGTTGACAATCTAAATGCACCTCATGGTAGGGGAAAAGTAGTCCTTAGCTTGAATAGATTATTCCTAAGCTAGGCCTAGCGAATGACTATGGAACACCTATTGTGAGGTGGTTCATTTTTGGCACCATTTCCGGGGATGGTGTCAAGCTAAGAGCATTTTTGAGTCATAGTTTTTAGATTAATTTCTTTTTACCAGTGTGAAAATTTTAGTTGCAGGCATCGAAGAGGAAGACGACGAGATGAATATGGCAAATTTCTTCCATAGGGATCTGTTAATTTGAATGAATAAGTTGAAGAAGAAGTTGAGTTGCCCTTTGAAGATGTAAGTCCTATTTTTCCCACAGTATTATCATCAAGAGCTGAATCCCTAGATATATCTGGTCTCCAACCTTTCACTAAAATATTGACCAGTTTTCTTGATAACACTACCTCGAATCCACCAGTTGTTAATCACCTAGTGCCTAACCTTCCTTTTCAGTAGCAACCTCATAATCCAGTCCCACCAGTCATGGCACAACCCACTTTTCCATTTCCACTTCCAAGTCTCATAACCAATGCCAATCTCAAGAATATACCTCCCATTGCTCTTCCAAAGTTTTATGGCCTCGCAACTGAAGACCCCGATACCTTCTTGTTTGAGTTCAACATCCTTTGTTCTAGTTTTGACTACAACACTGATGCCCATAAGCTTAAATTATTTCCAACCACATTGAAAGAATCAGCTTTATGATGGTTCATGGGCTTAGGAGCCAATGCAGCTGTAAATCAGGATGAAATGCAAGCCTTGTTTTTGGAAAAATATAAAGAATATTGCAAAGCATTTGGCACAAGAGGAGATGATATATTTAGGATATCACAGAAGGAGGAAGAGACATTAGAAGACTATGTTTCTCAATTTTTATATACACTACAAAAGAATCCTCAACACACATTGTCTGAAGATTCCCAAAAACTAGTCTTTCTAAGAGGAGTGAATGAAGATTGTTTGGAAGCATTGGACCTGATGGCCGGTGGAGATGTATATCAAGCTCAATGGGATGACCTCAAAAAGATATGTTTGAACTACTCAAGGTCAACCATGAAGAAAGGTCGAGGACCCCGTTCTACGGTTACAAAAGGAATTAGTCAAGTCATTTCAAAACTTGAAATATCCAATTTGTTGTCAGATTTCAAACAAGACATCAGTAATGATGTCGCTACACAATTGGATACAATGAATGCAAAGAAGAAGCAAGTAGAGGCTGAGTTACAACTAGCTAAGTACTGTCCTCATTGCCGAAAGCAAAAGAAGGATTGCCACTATAAATTGGTTGCAAGCATGGAGAACCAGCATCTTCCAACTGAATATGTAAAGATAGATGGGGATGATGAGCAAGTATTCTTTGTTGCTCAATGCTGACCATGGGCTCAACGTCAAGGTATGCCTCAAGACCCCTTGCAAAATTCAAATTCATATGGTAATCAATGGCAAAACTGCAATACCCAAGGTCCTCCACAAAACCAACCCAATTGGAATAATGTTGGGAAAAATAACCCACAACAGTCTCAATGGTCTCAAAATTTCCAACAACCTTGGCCTAACCAGCAGAATAACCAATGGCCCGAGAACTAGCAGAACCAATGGCAACCACCCCAAGGGAATTGGCAATCTCCAAACCAAGGGAATTGGCAATCTCTAAACCAATGGAAGGGATCTCAACAATGGCCTAACCAAAATACTAGTGTTCCACAATTACCCCCTCCAGCTCAACAACCTACTTTAATGCCACCACCTGCAAATAGTGGACCTCAAAAGAAAACACAGCTACTTGCACAGCCCCAGCCAAATCCAAATAGCAAACCATAGTAGCCCATGTATAGTACTGATACCCAACAGTACCATGCTTATGCCCTAGATGTCGCAGATATACATTTGAGATCTGGAACGACCTTACCAGCACCAAGGCCACCTCTTATAACTGAAGTATCAGACTCTCCTGCAGCATCAGAACCTTTGGTTGATGAACTTATTGACCCAACTAATGTTACCATACCAATACCAAATCAACTAGTAGTAGAGCCTCCTTTTCTAGACCAACTAATACAAAAGAAACAAAGCAAGGAACAACCCTTTGACATTGTTAACCAGTTGAAGAATATGCATGTCCAAATACCTTTGTTTCAAGCTATTAAGGACATTCCTGATTATGGAGAAGCTATAAGCGAAGCTTGTCTAAAGAAACCTGGAAGGAAGAAGAAGGATCCTACCATAGTTAATGTTGTTGGACATTTAGCTGATATCATGTTAGGAAGAGTGATTTCACCAAAATATTTTTACCTAGGGATTCCAGTAGTAAGTGTCAGCATCAATGGTCAATTTGTTAAAAATGCCTTAACAGATTTGGGAGCTTCTATAAATGTGATGACTAAAGAAACCATGAAGAAGTTACAAATAGAAGGATTAAGGCCCACACCAACTATTCTGCAGCTTGCAGATAGTTCCACTGTCACTCTTGATGGAATGATAGAAAATATTGTTGTGACCTTAGATTCCCTAGAATATCTTATGGACTCCATGATTTTGTCCCCTAAAGTAAACCTATCTAGCTATCCTATCATTCTAGGTAGACCATGGTTGGCCACAGCTGATGCAATCATAAATTGCAGATCAGGGAATATGACCAATATCAAATGGCCAAGCAACCAAGCAATTTGATCTATATCCTCTTGCACAACCATTACCAGATTTGAGTACATCTTTTTGGCCAGATTTAGGAGATGAAAAAGAAGAGATAAATTCCATAGTACAACTAATGATGTTACATAGGCAATCTTTTCTAAAGTTGCAAGAAGAAGATTCAGTAATCCAGAGCATCCTTACCAACACCTGTGTGGTAGGAAAAGATGTGTCTAAAAGCTATGTATTAGAATTGATTACATATGAGGAGTGTGATACAAGTTGTACTTTACTTAAGGAACCTGAAAATATTTGTTCACTACTTCCCTATGAAGTAGAAGGAAGTCCAATCTCTGAAATTGCTATGGTAGAATCCACTATTCCTATTGAATTGAGTAAAGGCCATAAACTGCATGTTAACCCCAAATTGATATCCATACAGATGGAACAATTAAAAGAATTGCTTTAAAAGCATGAGAAGACTTTTTTTTGGGATTATGATGGGTACATTGTGTACCCATAGGATATACATTAATGAAGGTTGTCTACCACTTCGTCAACCTCAGAGGAGTGTAAATCCAAGCCTCAGAGAAATAGTCAAAACAGAATTGCAGAAATTGCTTGATGCTGGCTTTATATATCCTATATCTGATAGTAAATGGGTATCACCGCTAGTTATAGTACCTAAGAAAGGACGAAAATGGAGAATTTTTGTAGATTATAGGGAGTTGAATAAGGCTACTAAAAATGATCATTTCCTTTACCCTTCATAGATCAAGTTTTTGATACACTAGCTGGAAAGAAGTACTTCTCCTTTTTAGATGGATACAGTGGCTATAATCAAATCAGTATTGCTCCTAAAGACCAAGACAAAACTACATTTATCTATCCATGGGGTACTTTTGCATACTCTATTTTACCATTTGGTCTTTGTAACACTCCTGCAATGTTTCAACGGGCTGTAATTAGTATTTTTGCTGATATATCACATGATTGTATGGAAATCTATATGGATGACTTTACAACATTTGGAGTTACTTTTGAAGAAGCAATGATAAATCTTGATAAAGTTTTGGTAAGATGTCAAGAACATAATTTGGCACTAAATAGTGAAAAGTGTTTCATGCTCATGCAAGAGGGTGTGGTACTCGGTCATTTCATATCTACTACAGGTATACAAGTAGACCCAACTAAAATTGAGGTAATTCAAACATTACCCATTCCCACTAAATGAAAAGATATCAGATCTTTTCTAGGACATGCTGGATATTACAGGCGTTTTATAAAAGACTTTACTAAAATAGCTAGTCCCTTGTATAAGTTGCTTACAAAAGAAGCTGAATTCAAATGGACACATGAGTGTGATAAAGCTTTCCTGCAGCTTAAGCAACTTTTGACCACAGCCCCAATTTTACAAGGCCCTGATTGGAACCTACCTTTTTACATATATATAGATGCTTCTGATTATGCCATAGGAGCAGTTTTAGCACAGAAACACTCAAATCTTGAGAATGCAATTTATTATATTAGTAAGAGTCTTCATGGTCCAGAACTGAATTACACAGTGACTGAAAAAGAATTGTTAGCAGTAGTCTATGCTCTAAATAAATTTTGGCATTACGTCACAGGTTATCCTATCTATGTTCATACTGATTATGCAACAATCAAGTATCTCATGAACAAACCTGCTATAACTGGTAGGTTAGCAAGATGGTTACTATTGTTACAAGAATTTGACATAACCATAGTAGATAAGCCTGGAAAAAAAAAATGTCGTAGCAGATTATTTGTCAAGAATCAATCATCATGATACTGACACTACTACGGTAGATGATGCATTTCCAGATGAACATTTGTTTCATATTGCTGTTAAATTTCCATGGTATGTAGATATTGCTAACTACATTGCAACTAATAAGACACCAACTCATTTTTCTTATAAGGAGAGAAAGCTACTCATATAGAAAAGCTTCCATTTCTCATGGATAGACAATTTTCTATTCTATACTAGACCTGATCAAGTTATGCGCAGATGTGTAAGAGAAGATGAGACATATGATATTTTGCATGCATGTCATAATGAGCCCCGCAGAGGACATTTTGTAGCCAAAAGAACAGCTTTCAAAATCTTAGCCACTAGTTACTATTGGCCTACCCTTCATAAAGATGTAATCAATTATACAAGGAAGTGTGACCAATGCCAAAGAATGGGTCCCTCAATCAAAACAGATGAAATGCCTCTGAACCCTCAAATGGTGTTAACACCATTTGACAAACGGGGAATGGACTTCATCGGTCCTATTGATCCTCCATCCAATGGGAAGTCTTATATTCTTGTTTGTACTGACTACATAACCAAACGGGTTGAGGTTAAGGCTATGAAACATACCTGTGATGAAAAAGTTGCCGAATTCCTATATGAAGAGATTTTTACACATTATGGAGTTCCTAAAGAATTGGTTATTGATCAAGGCACACAGTTTACTTCTAACCTGATTTCAGAATTGATGAAATAGTATAACATCAGGCATCGCAGATCTAGTCCTTATCATCCACAAGCCAATAGACAAGCATAAGTTACCAACCATGAGCTGGAAAATATTCTAATTAAAATAGTCCATTTGCATCGTCAGGATTGGACCAGTTGGTTACAAGAAGTTGTTTGGCCTTATAGAATAACTTGGAAAACCACTATCGGATTCACACCATTTGAGCTTTTGTATGGGAAAGTGGCAATGCTTCTAATTGAATTTGAACACAATACTTTAAGAACAACCTTGACCTTAGATATTGTTCTTCCTGTAGCACAAAGAGAACGTCTCCTGCATCTTAATTCTTTGGATGAAATGCACAAGACCACTTTAGAACATACTGAACTAGTGCAAAAATAGAGAAAACATTGGCATGATTCTCATATCCTCAACAAACAGTTCAAAGCTGGTGACTGGGCATTATTGTATGATTCCTGCTTTACGGATATGCCAGGGAAGCTGTAGACGCGATGGTTAGGACCATATCAAATCATCCATGTCTTTGACAATGGAATAGTTCAACTAATCACATTTGATGATATGCCTTTCAAAATGCTGATCAATGGTCATCGACTTAAACTTTACAAATAGCCTCGAACAAAAGCCGAGTTCATGCAACAATTCGAACAACCGAATCCAACAACAACTCAAGTATCTCTTCCTGCAGCCGAAGGTAAAAACCTTCCACCTGCTCTTCTTCAACATTAATTCTAATTTGCATGTCCATAATAATAACTTTATGTTCGCATAAAGTTCATTTTCTTTTCATGATATTTCTTTCCATTCATATCTTAATCTTCCATCCACCCACCTCACTCCATTTCTTAATCTTCCATCCACTCACTTTCTAAATACTTATGTTTTTGTGTTTTCAATCAAATTTGCACATGCTAATGGATGCTACCATTTACATTATTTCCGCCACCATTTTTTGGAGCATGTGACAATCCGCTTAGTAGGTATAAACGTTTTCAAACTATTATTCATTTATAAGTTTGCAAATTTTGTTAATTATATCTAATACTGCATAGTCTTTATAATTACAGTGTATTCCAGTCTGTAACCCATACTAGTCTGACACGTCAGGACACTTGTCGTAAAATTAGCAGGGGGGAGGGGAGTGTCATACTATCCAATGACATGCCTGATTAACTGTGATGATTTTCAAAAATCTTGGCATTACCCTTTATTAATGAGAAATTTTTGCCATAAGTATGCCATTGCAAGTGTTGTACTCCCACTTTCTGAATGAATTTTTCTTTGTTCGTGCCAAATTTTTCGTGCTAAGCCATGATGTGACCTATTTTTTTTAAATTTTGGCATTTGAACCATGTTTCTGGATGATTTCCATGCAAATTCATGATTTACTTTTACTTAAAGTTTAATTATGGCACATAACAATTGGTTATGGCAATTAATGTTCCCAAAAAAGAAGCGGTGAAGCATTTGAGAAATCACGCAGAGTTTTGAAGTTTGCATTCAAAAAGGGAGAGGGAAATGGAGTAGCAAAAGTATCAAAAAATGGGAGGAAGTTTACAGAGAAAAGAGCCAATCGAGAACATTTTATTGCTCTTTGATGTAGAAGCAGTAAGAAGATTCAATGCATGTGGGTGGTTAGGTTATTGTTTGAATTTAACAACATATGATGAAGAAGCAGCTGTAGAATTCACCAGGACATTTGGTGAAGGTGAAGCTTCTATGTGGAGTTTGATAGTAATTGCAACAAAAGAACAAATTGCAGAAGTAATAGGGTTACCTCCTGTTGGAGAGCATTATTCGAGCTCGCATGATGCTAGGTCAGCAAGGGCCAAGTTAACTACCTCACATGACCCTCCATTGGATGTTACAAAGCAGGGGTGCAAGAGATTGTCTTTGTTGTCTCCATACCTTGACCTAGCAATGCATGTCATTGGGTATTTTGCTTGTGAAGGAAGATTTTCTCACTTACATGCACACCATTTTATGTTGCTTAGTTGTATAAGGCACAATATTGCTGTGAATCTCCCAAATTGTTTGTATAATATGCTTTGTATTAGTGCGGAAGAGACTCAAAAAGGGAAAGATAATTCTGTCACTCACCATGCTTTGATTAAGTTGTTAATAGAAAGGTCTCTTAGGGACGTATCCCCTTTGACATGGGATGAATTTGTGAAATTTAAAACCCTAAAACCCCAAGTTGACCCTAGTGAACGACAAGGTGAGGAAAACATAGTTCCCAGTAGTGAGCCTGCAGAATAAAATATTAAGGGAGCTGAAATAGAAAACGCACAAGGGATTGAACTGAAATTTGCTTCCACTCAAGTGAATGTGCCTCCACCTGAAAAAGACATTCCTAAACCCACTACTAGTCAAGCTAAAAGGAAACGGAAGTCACCGGAAGAAACTGTTGCTCAACAAAAACCTAGTCCTGCAATTAAGCAATAGAAGAAAGCAAAGAAGGTTCCTGCAGCAACTAATCTTGCAGTAGTGATACTGAAATAGAAAAGTAGGCAAAAGACAATAGTACAAGAAGAGACTCTTTTTTGGAGAAGCCCTAGAATGAGAGGGCAGATTTTTAAAAATCCTATATTGTCTAAAGCACCTGCTCCAGAGTCTCCTGTGCAGATAATTTTTGACCATTCTCCCCTTCACACTGAGATGACAAAAGCTTCTAGTAGTCCTCCTACAGTATGTGAGCAAGAAATTAACAAAACCTTAATAGATTTACCAGGTGTTTCAAGCCATGAGAATGAAGAAGTTCCTGAAAGTCATGATTTGAATACTGCCTTAGTCCCCTATAAGTCAACATGGATCAATAGTTTGGCAAAACATCTATAGTAGGAATGGAAAAAGAAAAAGGATTATGAAGAGGATAACAGTGTCGTCACCTTGCAAAAACTTCTTTTTCAATTATATGGACAGCATTTATTTGCTGAAGCACTATGAAAAGAGGAGAAGAAAAGAATGAGCAAGATCATAACATTAAAAAATGAGGAGATTGAAGAATTGAAAGAACAGCTAGAAAGACAGAAACAATGCATGGAACATGCACTTAAATTAGCTGATCAAGCTCTTGCTTGCAGACCACCTCCTTGAGTATATGCTTTTTTTTTGGAAGAACAATATCTTTTGTTTCAGTTGATGTTAACCCTCAGAAATGTAAATGCAGAATTCAAAACCGCACAAGAGTTTTATGGGCTGTATCAAACCTTACCACCATGGCAGCAAAATCTCTTTTGTGTGAGTTGTATATTCATAATTTTTTCATTCCTGCAAAAATTGAGTGGAATCCTTTGCTCTATATAGGAGATGTGCATTTGAAAGCTTTAATGTCATGGATGTCTAATGAGGCGAATTATGACAAGCAACTGGTTAATTACAGAGATGAGGAGAGAACAAAACCTTTACCCTTGAGGGCAGAAAGTAAAAAAATAGAAGAAATGCTTCGAGACTGGTTTACATTAACCTATGGGAAGAGTAATCCATACATTAGAAAGAAGGTATTTAATGCTAGAGCCAAAGTATATGCCGAATATGAAAACTTGCCCTACTTTGCATTCCAAAGAGCTATGACCAGAGTAAGAGGTAGATGGGCACGATTACCTGATTCTCTCAAGAAATTAGAGCCACACAGTTCTATTAATTTGGAAGCAGCACTATATAGAGTTCCAAAATATTTAGAACTGGGAAAGCAACTAAGGCCAGAGCTATGGTGTCCTTTAACCATGCAACCTCTAATGCTTTTATGGCCCCTGTATGATATTGATGTTGACAAACTTGATAAGTTGCAGGAAGACCACAGGCGAGAAGTATGGGAAAGGACCAGAGGATTCTATTATACCTTCAAGAGTAGCAGAAAGGGAAAGATAGAAGTTGGGGAGCTCAGATCTTTGACAAAGAAGTATAATGCTTGAGGAAAAGCATTAGTTTAGTAGGGGGCAAATGATGAGTCTAAAAAATTGCTTTTATTTGGTTATGTTTAAGATACTTTATGATACTCTGTTTATCCTTGTTTTAACACTTATAAGCCTATGTTTGATAAACCTTTGATGATTTATGGGGTAGAAAAGCTATGTCATCCTTTTCCTAAATTATATCTAATATGCAGTATTTCATATAAATATCCAAATGTGCGTTCTTATGCTTGAATTTAGTTTGATGGATTTTTATTTGCAAATATGTCTTATATCATAACTAACCTGATGATAAGGATTAAAGGATGAGTAGAAGAATCCAGAAGTTGGTTGCCGACAACATTCAAGGAGAAACGAGCATCAAGGAACAACCACGAAAAGGAAGTTGTAACCACTCTAGGAAACATGGAAGCGAATAAGGAGGAGTTTTTATGAGCCATTAGCTTCTCTGCATTTATGTTGTAACAAGCGGATACCACAACTTCATTGCTCCCTCCTCAATTCTATTATCCTTCCTTTCCACTTTTAGTTGTTTTCCTATATTCTCTCCTGCGGACTTAACTTAGGATAGTTACTTTTCTGTTATGTAAGAAAGAGTAGATTCCCTATATATGTCGGGATTGACTCCTGTGTGTGAAGTTTTTAATTTTTGGTTTTGATAAGTTTTATCGAGTAACAGAGAACACTGATTCAGAGTTTGTTGCAGTTGTGTTTTACAATTCTAAATTATGTAATGACTAATTAATTAAATGAATTAGTTCTCTTTATTTTATATCCTGCGTTGGTAGATTAGAGAAGCCAACCAAGGGGGCCCACTTGGAAGGTGAATTAGATTAGGATAGAATAGATTCATTTTACTAAGCATTAGCAGTATTTTAAGTAAGACGTAGCTAGTTAATTCCTTCCTGTAGCATCACACTTCATGAACATTCCTGCAGCATCTACGAGAACAGTCTAATGGATGATTCAAGATGGAATCTCTGTTATCTTGTCATTGTGTTTTCAAAATTCATAGATTCAGTAGTTTCCTTTCCATAGCAGTAGTGTAGTTTCCTTCCTTTGCATTTTTACTTTCCTGCAGCACAAGCATAATGACTCATCAAGGTACCTAATGCACATACTGTGTTGACCATTTCAAGTATACGTCCTTGGGTTGATAATCTAAATGCACCTCATGGTAGGGGAAAAGTAGTCCTTAGCTTGAATAGATTATTCCTAAGCTAGGCCTAGCGCATGACTATGGAACACCTATTGTGAGGTGGTTCAGTATGTAAAAAGGAGTACAAAGATTAGTTAAGACAATGCTAATATAGTGCATTGATTATCTACTTAAGGTTGCAAAGGTTGGATACATTAAGAAAGTCTAGAAGTACAAGTAATCTAATAATTAAGTTTGTCAAGCTTGATTGAGTAGACAATAGGTGTCAAGCAAAGTTAGTGCAAGCCAAGTAAAAAATCAATTGGAGTTGAGAGAAGTTGAAGTTTAGCATATGCAAAGTGATATAATGTAAATTGAGTAAAGTTTAGTTGATGTCAAGCACTAGTAAACTATAGTGCTTTCTAAGTGATCTAGTTGAAGACGAGTAGAAGAATGGTATGGAAGCTGAGTGACAACATATTGATGCTGAGTGCTAGTATTCATGTTAAATCATGAATTTCATGAATCAGAGCCAACTATTATGTTTCTTGAATTTTTTGAAGCATGTGGAAGATAACTATGATGAGTTAGTGACACATAATTCATGGTAAATCATTTTGAGGTGAATTCAAAGATGATTGAATGAGAAGTTTCTAGAAGAGACTAAACTAAAAAGCTGGGTAGATTCATTCAATCCTACCTAATCCAACCTAACCTAAAATAGATGATAAAGGATGAGAGACAAAATATATTAATTTTCTATTTACAGAGATGGCTGGTCAGAAGCAAGGTTGGTCAATGTTCTATAATCTAAGTTAGATAAGAGGTGTAAGATGTTGCTTCATTGAGAGATCGAACATAAGAGACTACAATTGGTAAGAAAAGAATGAAATCTTAAGAGTATGAATGCTTAAAGGCTGAACAAGCTATTAGAGCTAAAGTGTGTGAAAGCCAAGCAGAATAGAGGACTAAAACAAAGATCTATAATCTATAAGTGAGTTCTAATTTGTTATTAGATCAAGACTTACTATTACTTTCTAATCACTGTACTAGTCTAGGGTAAATCCTTTGGATTAAGGTTGACCTAGTAATCATTTCTAAATCCTTTAACTGGGTGACATTCCAAGTGAATGATCTAAAGTCCTCTAACAAGGCTCACTCCTAATAGGGTGACTAAAATCCTCTAACCAGGTCACATTTCATAGTGTGTTGTGTAACCTTTAATAGGGTTGGCCTTTCATAGGGCATCACTTCAAAAGAGTGAGAATGAGTGGCATGTTACTGGTGGCTTTTCTCAAATTGGGTTTCCACATAAAATCATTGTGTCAAATGTGTTGTTGAATTTTTCATGTTTCATGAGTGTACATTTCTACAAAGTTGAATTGATAGTAACCTACAAAGTTTGATTGTATGATCTAATGGATGCATGCATGAATACGTTTAATGGATATGGGTTCACTAAGTTGTGAAAAGTTTTATTTATACATCTAGACCTTGGATAATTGATTCACCCACCTCTTAGTTACTCTAAAGAATTCCAACATAAATCTCACCAAGTGATGCTTTTTTTTCTTAGCCACAGTTTTTTTGAGCACCTAAATAAAGCATTGTTACTAAAATAGGAGAAATCTTGTGGCCCTTGATTATTTCATGCATAGTATGATACAAAATGATAACATGATGTGCCCTTTATGTCAAACCTTCCACTTTGGGGTGGCTTTACGATTGTGAAAGTTCAAATTATAGCTTCTGTTAGAGGATGGATTCTCATAGAATGTAAATAAATTTTTAACTAATGCATAGCTTAAGATGTTCTTTTTACCTTGTGTTCGCAACTTCTTTAATAGCTATAGCCTATTGCCACACTAATAACTATAGTATTTTAGGTCATATATACCCTAAGATAAATTATAATAATAAACTTGTTGAGGTGGGAAAAAAGACTGGAATGAAAATGAGTTTGAAAGACGTCCAAAAATTTGTTGAGAGAAAAAGACAGAGAGATATGGAAACATTATTTTCTACCTTGAGATTCTTGTTGCCAAAAAGACTACGTTAGGGTGTGTTTATTGGTTTGTAGTTATATTTTTTGTTATAACCATTTGGGTTTACTCCAGGTCCACTATTTTCATCTATTTGATAGTAGGCTCTAGATTTCTAGGAAAAAAAATTGTCAACAAACTAGCTATTAGAAAGTACAATCTCAAAGTCTTACACAAAAAGAGATACTACATTATTGCTAAAATAAGTTGTCATGATTGGGATATTTTGGTTTCAGGAAAAACACCATTTTTAAATCCTCACCATTCTTCAAGGCATTACTTCTAAAGGGACCTCACCTCAAATGGATGGCGTGAGTATATAAGATTCTTGGCATGAAGGTCTACTTGTCTCAAGCCTACTCTTTGGCTTGCAAATGCATTAAAATCAAAATAAGTGAAGTTAAATGGAGAAGAAAATCCCTAAATTGGAAACCATAATAATGCTTTTAAACTATGACAAGAGAGATAGCCATTCAGTCGAAAGAAGGAAGAAACTATTTGAAGAGAATCAAGAACTATTAACCCTACTTAGGGGGGGGGGGAATAGGCAGAGAAAAGAAAATAAAAAAAGGTAAGTGGCAACAACAATATTTCTAAAAACACCCAACACACTACCTTGACAATAAAATCATATGGAAGAAAGATAGGCCAGAGCATTTAATACATTGTATTTATAATTTTAAGAAATAGGCACACATATTCATGTTTTGATCTTCTACTTCTCCTGCCACACTAACACACATTAAATTTTAATGTTATTGTGAGAAATCACAACTTCAAAACTTAAAATTTTGCTTGGCAACAGAAGGTGCCAAGTGATAGGCAGTGGGTGCCAAGTGAATTTGGCATGTTAGGGATCCAAGTAAGCTAAGAAATAATGGGGCTTCACACAATAGATGGTAAGTGACTCGAAAACAATGGGACCTAAGTGAACTAGATCACCAAAGGAAGGTGGAGCTCAGAAGGCTCAACACACAACCAACACAAGGATCAAGTGGACTTGGTCAAAGAAGGAACTAAGTGAACTTAGTAGGCATAGGGTGGAAACTTGATACACATAATAGTAACTCAATAGAATCAATACAAGTGTTGATCGAGTTAACACTAGGAGGACATAATTAACAAAGGAACCGAGAAAGTTAATGAAAAACTTTATGTCAAAACTTTTCCACCATTAAAAAAAAGGAATAGTGACAAAAAGCTTTCAACTCTTATATTCTCAAATACTTATTGTAACATGCATGATGAATAGGAGGGAGACAACAAGTAACCAAAACAACTAGATCGACTAGTATGCTTTCTTTCTTTCTTTCTATTCATAAATGGGTTCAGCTAAATACAAATATGGGAGCATAGGGATTCAACCAGACACATAATACTTTAACATACAACTTCTACTTGAATTACAAACTTGCAACACTATAAGGTTGAATACAATAACACCTGAAGCAATCATTGTTTCATAGGAAAAAAAAAATCAAACTCAAAAAAAAACAAAGTGAACAAAGACTATGTTGGTACAACTTTTTTCTTCTTCTAGTTCCTTCTGCTCTCTAAACTTTATGTACTTCTTCTTTGCTCTAATCTACTGATCTTCTCTTTACATTTTGCACAAATGAATGAGCTTCATTCCCTTTTGTCTTGTATCAAAAATATTTCCCTCTCTTTTCTAGATTCAAACTCACTAATCGAGTTAATGAATGTCAAGTGGGTAGGTGGGTGTTTGGCTCCAAGGGCAACCAACTCTTATCTTTTCAAATTTCTTACACTCTCCCTTTGTACTGAGCCAAACAAAACAAAGATCACTCCTAATCCAAATCAACTACACCAACACTCCTTCTTAGGTGCACAAAAGTTGCTATGCCCAAAGGCTTAGTAACTATGTCTGCTAGATACTGTTCAAAATTACAAAATTCCACTTTTATGTTTTCATTCTCCACCAACTCTCTGGAAAAGTGATATTTGATTTATACGTGGTTGCTTCTCCCATGGAAGACTTGATTCTTAGGCAGTGAAATTAAGGAAATATTGTCACAAAATATTGTAGTTTTATCTTCTTGCATTTCATTCAAATATGTCAAGATTCTCCTTAACCAAATAACTTGATGTGTTCTTGCATTCATTACTATGTATTTATCCTCTATTGTATATTTAACAACAATAGGGTGCTTCTTGGATTTCCATGAAATTGCACCTGATCCCATATGAAACATGTATCTAAATATTCTCTTCCTATCATCTAGACTTCTAGCACAATCACTATCTTTGTATCCAAACAACTTAAAATCATTAATCCCAAATCCCTTGATACCATTCACATAACTTAGAATCCTCTTTCCTGCTTGTCAATGGGAATCCTTTGGTGTTTCCATAAATATGAAAATCAAACTTACTATATGCATTATGTCAAGTCAAGTTGTTGTCAAATACATTAAGCTTCCAACCACATTCTTTTATAATGTTGGATTCACACTTTTTATGCACTCTTCATTGCTTGATTTCAAACCCATTATTGTTGGTGTTGGGGCTACTTTACTATTCTACACTTTGAATCTCTACAAGTTTTGATTTGCATATTTTTCTAGAGAGATGAAGATGCCATCGTGCATTTGTTTTACTTCTATGCCTAGAAAGTACAAGTCAAGAGACCTAGGTTTGTCATCTCAAATTCATTCTTCATGGCCTCTTTGAACTTACCAATTAGGAAATTATCATTTCAAGTGAAAATTAAGTCATATAGAGCTCTCTTCAATCTATACACCTTGTGTTCTTCACTCAAGACTTCATAACTAGCTAGCTGCTCCACATACACTTCTTCTTTCAATACACCATTCAAGAAGGCAGACTTCACATCCATTTGGTATACCTTCCATTTGTGCTAGGTTGCAATTGCTATGAAGAACCCATGGTTTCCATTCTTGCAAATGGGGCATATGTCTCATCATAATGTCTATCATATTGCTGCTTGTACCCCTTGACCACTAAACATGCCTTATGCCTATCTATTTTCCTTTCAACATTGTACTTGTTCTTATACACCAATTTAACCCAATTACTTGATTCTTGGGAGGAAAAGTAGTTAACTCCCATGCCCTATTTCTGTCAATAGCATCTGTTTCTTCATCTATGGCATTACACCATTTATCTTCCTTCATAACTTCTTAAAGATAAATTAGATCACTATGAGAAAATCATGCAAAATTTACACTCTCATCAAACTCTTTATCATAACTTTAGTCTTGGTATATCTCCCTTAGACTCTTAGTCTTTCTTGGCAATAAGGAGGCAAGAGTGGGATTTTAATTTTTAGTATTGTTGCTACTACTATTTTGTATACTAGCTCAGGGTTGTCTTGAACTGCTAGGAGCCATCACTCAACATGTAAGAGGCTTCTTGGCCTTTTGCCTTTGTCTGCAATTGTCTAAGTTTTTTTCTCCATCATCTTCTTGATCACCAATATCTTATTCTTCTTCAATAGTCTAAACTTTACTTGAAGTACTTGAAGATTCATGTACCAAGACATCCCATGATTAATTTTAAAAAAACTCCACAACTCTTGAAATGATGATCTTCTTGGTGATTGGATCATAAAACTTATAAGCCTTTGACTCTGAGTTGTAGCCTGTGAAGATACACTTCACACCTTTATCATCCATATTTTTCTTTTGTTCCTTTGGCACATGTGCATATGCTACACATCCAAACACTCTCAAGTGTTCAACTATCCATCCATTCCTTGACCATGCCTCAAGAAAAATCTTGTCATGAATTGACTTTGTAGGACACCTGCTAATCAATTTTATTTTTTTTGCTTTAGCCTCTCCCCAATATTCGGTTGGGAGTCAATTTTATTTCATCATGCTTCTTTCCATCTCAATAATGGTATTATTCTTTGTCTCGGCCACTCCATTTTGTTTTGGAGTATAACTAGTTGTAAGCTCCTTCTTAATATCATTCTTCTTGCAAAAATTTACAAATAAATTGGGGTTATACTCCCCTCCTCTATTTGACCTAAGGACTTTTACATATTGTCTATATTCTTTTTCAGCCAGGGCTTTAAATTCAACTAATTTATCAAATGGTTTAGATTTTCTTTTCAAAAAATACACTCATATGCTCTAACCAAAATCATCTATGAAAGTCATAAAATAAGTACTCCCCCCAATAGAAGTAGTTTGCATGGGGCCTACTAAATCTAAATGCATCAATTCTAATAATACCCTTGCCTTTATAGAATTACCAGAATTTAAGGGAAGCCTATGTTTCTTACCCAAAATGCAAGCCTCACACTTGTCATATGAATCTACAATTCTTTGACAAAAAATTTAAAACAGCAAGGAAAGGATGTCCATACCTAAGATTTCATAGCTTGGAGGGGTTTTCAATCACACTCCTATGAGCTAATTGCTGATGTACTATTGTACATGCATACTTGTGAGGTGTAACACCAACTTGAGAAGAGAAGCATGTCTATATCCTCAAAGGGAACATCTAGCTCTTTTTCATTTGGATTGCTAATAGTATTCTCTTACTCCCATTCTTTTCATGAATGACACACTTTTCATTTTCCATCAGCACCTTGTAACCATTTTGAATGAATTGTCCAATACTCATTAAATTGTGCTTCATACCTGGGAAAAAATATATATTTTGTATCTCCTTCTCACCTTACTTGGGGCAGACCATGACAGATCCTTTACCCACTATGGGAATGGTTCCATTATTTCCCATATTAATTGAAGACTTGAAACTTCTACTAATGAAAGAGAATATACTTCATTACCACTCATGTGGTTGTTACAACCATTGTCCAAGTACCGTATCTCAGGGCTGCCTTCTTCGCCAATGTTATACATGATGAAGGTTGTGGGATTGTTTGCATTTCCCATGTTCACATCAGTCACATTTGTATTTTGTCTTGATTGATCACCTTACTTCTACCACCATTCACTTGCATAATGCCCAAAATTATAACAGTAGTAGCATTCTACATTTATTTTATCATAGTTGTAATTCTTCTTACCTCCTCTAGAGCTATTTTGAGAGGTGCTTGCTGCCTCTTAGTTCTTGCTCATCCTGAACTTTTTGAACCAGAATTCCTTTGACCATTCCTTCCACAACCTCTACTTCTTAAACCTTGACTAGACCCATTTCTTCCTCTCCCCCTACCTTTTGAATTCTCTTGATCCTTTAAAGATTTCTCTTAGGAAGTTGTTGCTGATATGTTTATCTAGTGCTCATGGGTTTGAAGAGTTCTCATTAACTCATCCATGGTTAATATGGTGAGGTCATTTTCATCCTCAATGGTTGTTACAAGATTGTTATATCTCTGAGGTAAACTCCTCGATATATTCTCCACAATTATTTTCTCTTCATACTCTTCTCCATTTGATTTGTACTAGTTTATCAAAGTGGTGATTCGTGTGCTAAATTTTGCAATAGGCACATTGTCCTTCATTTGAAGGTTCTCAAACTCCCTTTCTGATCATCTATAGCTTCACTAATCTAACCTTATCAATCCCCTTGATGTTTGTCTCAATTATATCCTATGCTTCCTTTAAGTAATTTGTTGTTGCAATCTTTGCTTTTAGTATTTTGTCCATTACTTTGTTATCTTACAAGTTGTAACAATCACATATGACAATTTAAGATAATTACAAGTGTAATAGAAATATGACATCAAGGTTGAGACATATTTCCAACATTCTCCCACTTGTCAAACACCTTGCAATATTCAAACTGATGAAACTATATCATCACAATGATCCATGAAACCACATAAAGTTTAACACATTCTCTTGTGTTCCAACTAGACACTTGCCCAAAGAACACAAGCATAAGATCTTAGTGATAACAAAGGCTCAAAAAAATACCACTAGTCTACTATGCTTATGAGCTATACAAAAGCATAAAAAACATCAACTTCTTAGCCTAGCACATCTGCAAAGTAATTCCCTAGAAAATAGGATAAAATATGAGCCAAAATAACAACCAAGTTGATTGCTCCAATCCTACAACTAAAGTCTCAAGATTGGAAATGGCATTTATAAAAAATGCTAACCCATCCAATCACTCATACCTCAAAGGTATCCAACATTAGGAAACTCATGCCAACAACAGAACCAAACCCATAAACTGCATCTTTAAGCTCTATGTGCAAACCAGTCGATGAAGACCAAACACATACAAGAACTCCCACTACATGGGTAATGTCAAATCTGAAAGACCAGAGGCATCCTGAGTCTACCAATAACAACACAAAGAAAGTGTAACAATGTAGTACCAAGGACCATCCACAAACACATGCAAATCATGTAGCAAAAATACTACAACAAACATCTCTCTCATCTAGTCTTCACATCTCTCTTGTGTTGTGTACATCCAACAAAGAAAAGAGATAAATGAACCACCATGTTATCACCAAGTGATGATGTATGACCACAAAAGAGTGACCAGCATAGCTTCAATGGATCTCAAAAAACAATGTCTTGTGAACCCAAACATTCAAGAAGATAACCAAGACCAAAGAGAGAACCTGCAAAGCATAAGCATGTAGTATGTCCTACAAACACTTCTAAATGTTAGCTCTATAAAGTATGATCTCCTTTGCAACCCCAAGGGAAAAGCCACAACAACATCCAAAACTGTTCAACCTCAAGGGATCAAACATAGCATGATATCATGAATCTATATGGATGTACGCCTTTTTAAAGAAGGTCAAACAACTCATTTCCCATTTTAGGAAATCAGCCCACTACCATCTCCTATTGTCATCATAAATGAAAATACACTTCAAGGAGATCGCCATGTTATCCATATCTCATAATGAATCCTCCAAAACCATCTAACTATAGCTCAAGATTCATAAATATGAAAGAAAATATAAATCACCTAAAAGTAACATTGGGCGATACCTCTCAAGTGATAAATTGCCAAGTAGACCAAGAGTGGGGAATGAGAATGCTTCTCCAAGATATGCGAGTCACACATGACTTATCTAAGAACAATCTCCTCATAGGTCTCTGTTGAACTCACATCCAACCAAGGTGTAGGCTTCTTGGACTACCTATTGAAATCTCATCTAGAGTATCCATTTCAACAATATTTCTCTCATATCAAGACAACTCTAGCCTCACCTAAGTCTCCAAGTATCCACAAGCACCTGTAATCAATCACTCCATGAAAAACTCCACTGCAACATAGCACTATCATAAAGTATCAAGAAAATAATCAAAGTACTCAATACCAAGAAACTAAACCAAGATCAATGTCAAAGCTCCAACCGTGGAATCAAGAGTACAAACATGACATCATGATCTAAACCATATCCTCCAAAGAGATAACATGCTCCATGTGATCATATCAAATAAATGTATCATGTCACAACTCTAAATTGGTAATTAAGAGAAAACCATGACATAAAAGCCACCATGATAACATATTAAATAAAAGTAGAAATAACATCTCTACCAAGGACTCCTTGAATCCTAAAGATGTCAACATCTCCAATTACTTGAAGATACCATCTCCAATTAGTGAACCAACAAATGTGAAAGATCCTACTGCAACAATAGGAACTAAGTCATCCTCCAACATCTGTAATACTAAAGAAGATCATCCATCACCATGTGATAAATAAATACAACCACTCCTAAAGCTCCCATTGAAACATGATACCGAACTCCCCAAGCATATGACATACCATTTTCCAAATCTGAAAATCATCAAAGCCCACACATCACATTGAGTGATGCCAAGATTTTCAAACTAAGGAAATTCATCATGTTATAGGACACCATAACTGACTATCCAAGTACTCACTTATCATCCATTCTCTTATCCCAAAGCAACCACACTAATGCACAAGTGACCAAAAACAAGGTAAGTTAACAAATCTACACCAACATTGAATCAAATATGCTGGATATAGACAGTCCACATCTAAGTTATCCCACTACAATTAAATGGGTGGCTTATCCACCTAACTGTGTAACTTGTAGATCCAATCATTGCAACATGCAAACCCACTATCACATTAGTGATATGTACAAATGAGATCAAAGAGAATAATCATGTAGACAACATGACTCAAACACCAAATCAAGCATAAATATAATTTGTCAATTATGTCCACATCAAGCACCATAGTCTAGGAATCCAACAAAACATCACCATAGAAATATTGAGTGACTAAGCATGTACCAACATCTCCATATAGAGAAATAAATATACCTCCTCTCACCATGCACAAAAAATGCATGCATGTAGAACTACAACTATCTCATCTAGTAACATCCTAGAGAACCTAGGATCTAGAAAATAGCTCTTTAGTAGATCTACAAAAAACACAAATTTTTCTTTTTTCTTTTTGAGTACACAAAACTAGCAAAGCCATTGTGTCGAAGAACATGATGGCTCTGATACCAAATGTTAGGAAAAATTCAACAATAACTAGATAGATTAATTAGAAATGGATGACAAAACATGTAAACTATAACTCCAAAACTTTATGTGGAGAAACCCATTTGGGTAAAAACTCCACCAAAGCTCCAACACTTTATTGCTTCACAATGATAGGATTACATTGCTACATTCTTGCATTTCTCTAACTCGCTCTAAGTTGCTCTATTGCTACAAATACAAGCACTGAATATATAGCCACGAGAGAAACCATAAATCATTTAAAGAATGATTTCTCAATCCACTATCATAAGATAAGGCATTTTATCTTCTCCATTTTCATAGTGGCTATTCCACTATTAATAAGATAAGCTATCTTATCTTGCACATTCATAGTGGCTTGCCCACTATCATTAAGATAAGGTGTCTTATCTTCTCCATTGTCATAGTGGCTACCAACTATCAATAAGATAAGGTATCTTATCTTCCTCATTGTCATAGTGGCTTGCCCACTATCAATAAGATAAGGTGTCTTATCTTCTCCATTGTCATAGTGGCTACCAACTATCAATAAGATAAGATATCTTATCTTCCCCATTGGCATAGTGGCTCACCCACTATCAATAAGATAAGATGTCATATCTTCTCCATTGTCATAGTGGCTGCCAACTATCAATAAGATGAGGTGTCTTATCTTTCCAATTTTCATAGTGGCTTTCCCACTATCAATAAGATAAGGTTTCTCATCTTTCCCATTGTCATAGTTGATTTTAGTATTTTATTCATTACTTTCTTATCTTACAAGTTTTCACAATCACATATGACAATTTCAGATAATTACAAGTGTAATAGGAATATGACATCAAGGTTGAGACATATTCCCAAGATTAAGATCTACTACATTATAGGCATTATATCTTAGGTGTTCTTTAACCACTTTTTGTGCATTATGTTGGCTATTTAAGTTTATCTTTCCAAAAGGTATCCCAATAGAGTTTGAATAAGGAATTGAAGATAAGCACCCTTGTACAGTAGAAGAAAAACAAATTGTAACACCAAAAGGGTGAGCCAAAAGACACACACCCACATAGCTATAATGCCAACACAAGTCAGAGCACTTGTCGAACATATCAATTTGCATCTCCGTCATCCTCAATAGAATTCTCGAACTCCTCTCCATTGCCTAACAACCAAGCACTCCCACTTTCACTCTAGCTTATTCTCAATCCCCTATTTTCTAGATGTTAACCCCATTTGGTAGTGGAATACAAATGGAACAGGCATATATAAATATTTCGTTTGCATGCACCAAATCAGAATTACGATGAAAAATAGGAATAGGTATTTCAATTTTGGCCCAAATATGAGGTTTTGCAATTCTGCCTAAATAGGTGGAATTCAAATACGTATTCCTATTCCAATTTTATTTATTTTAGAAAACACAAATTTTTGGGTCCGTGAATTCCCCATCAAATTCTGGCTAAACCAAATAGAGAATATGAATATCTACCCCCATTTTCTATTGTAGAATAACTATTTCAGAATGACAAACAGAATAACATTTTTATTGATTAATATGCTTTTATATTGTAGATCAATTCAAATTTATTAGCTTTAACAATGAAAAATTTTAAGTGTAAAAACACTTATATTTCATACCATTATAAGTGTAACCACCAATTTCGTTATGCCGAAATTGCAATCATTTGCAAAGGGAAACAGCATATATCGATGAAAAAGTGTACCTGATTTAAAACAAGGATTCACTAAAACTTAGCATCCTATCAAAGAGTAGAACACTTTTTACCATGTGTGTGCATGTACTGCCCTGATAGGTTATACAAGAGCCAACTCAAAGGCACATTAAGTTTCACAAGTACACCAGCTGAAAAAAATTAACAGGGGAACAACCCGCAGATTGTTCTTGGCGTGCTGACTCCTTCCCATGTCCTATTTGTTTCCCATGGCGCAGAACCATCGCCCTCAGCGCGTGCGTATGTATGATGCTTCATGCAGCTGCTATGCACTGGGTGGGTTATAAAGCTGTCCCACAAACAGAGATCGAATGAACCGGAAAAACACGTTAATCAACAAATAGTGCATCAGAACACACAGATGGCTAATCAATAGGCCACATCTACTCCACTCCGTTATAGATCTCTGGAAAAGAATGGGGGCTTAACAAGCAAAGAGAAAGCCAGGAAGGCAAAGAGGCGGCGTGGCTCTGTCGACTATTACGTGCTTATCCGTCTGCATGCATCGTGCCCCTTACTGCGTGAATGCAGACGTGCAATAATCTAATCACTTAAGTATTGTTATTGTTCATACTTATATTTGTTGTCCAAATTCTACAAAGATAAAAATCAACTTTCTAATGGATTCAGTATGTGTCCAACAAAGACGATGAGTACTCCACTTTTATATTCCTTGATCACAAACATGAATGGATGATCAGCTATGAAGTCTTCAATTGGGTACATGCGTGCGAATTTAAGCTTAATTTTGACTACACTGATGGCTGTTGCTTCTGCACCCACCTCGTTAACTTCCACAAACGATTTGTGCAGAACATCTGAAATGTAGAGAAGCCCGCCCTCATAAAACTCAACCATGTCTTTGAAATTAGCATGCTCGTTAAAAGGTGAGACTAATCCCATCGTTTTCAAAATCTTAGTTGCATTAACACTAGATGATACCTTGAAGCGAGGCAGCTGAAAAGAGCCTACTTTTACCTTACTTCCCCGGCACAGATGGTGCTCAACAAAATTAAGATCAACCTCTCTCCAGTTCGCGTACGCCATTGATATCATTTGGCTGTTAATTATTGTTAGTTGGACAGCTGTTATTTCTGACTCGGAAATAGCAGCACTATTTATGGGTAGCTTGGACAGCTGTTCGTTCTTATCTATGAATAGCGGTTGTATTTATGGGTGGTTTGGACAGCTGTTTGTCCACTTGCCAAAAATTAGTAAACGGTTATTATTTACTAATTTTAGTGATTCTTTTTGGACACTTTGCAACCAATTCTATTATTGGTTGTCGAGTTGTCTTAATCTCAGCCGTGGTTAGATTTAATCTCGGTCGTTGGTTTACCAACAGGAGTAGTATAGAAAGGGGTCATTGGGTCATTTGGATAAAAAAAAGAAGAAGCTTTTGTGGAGAAGCTTTGGTGAAGCAGTTTGTAGTGTTAGCAAACAGTCTTGCAGTGTTAGCAAGGGCACAGGAAAAAGAAGCTTTGGTGAAGCAGTTTGCAGTGTTAGCAAACAATCTTGCAGTGTTAGCAAGGGCACAGAAAGAAGCTTTTGTGAAGCAGTTTGCAGTGTTAGCAAACAGTCTTGCAGTGTTAGCAAGGTCACAGGAAGAAGCTTTTGTGAAGCAGTTTGTAGTGTTAGCAAATAGTCTTGCAGTGTTAGCAAGGGCGCAGTGTTAGCATGGGGATAGCAGTGGGGAATATCAGCGGGAGAAATTAGGAGGTTGTCGGAATTCTACTAGTGAGAGGCAAGGAATTTTGTATCTCTTGATTTGCTGAAGTTTAATATAATTCCTCATCTGTAGAACTGGTTTTCCCTTAGGGGTTTTTTTCTAGGGACAATTTGTCCGAAAATATTGTGTTCATTTTGTTGCGCATTTCTTTCCGTATTTTATAAGTGAAGTTGCAGTTGTGTTATTTTTCGATATTAGCTAGAATTTGTTTTCAGCAGTTTAATAATCATTTGTGATAGGAGATTAATAATCAGTGACTGCAATAGTTTAATTTTTCACATGGTATCAGAGCTTTGTTAAGGGTAGAAGAGTTTTGCCCTAGGAAAGAAATTTTGATCTTTTTAGATTTATTATTGCTTTAAACTCTTGAGATGGCTTCAGCTGGTTTGAGAGATCAGGATAGATTAGATGGTGCCTCAAATTTTGGTGTCTGGAAGGCCAAAATTTCTTTATTGTTGGAAGAGAATGGTACCAAGGATTATGCTACCAGTGGTGTACCTGTACCAACAGATGCAACACAGCTTGCAGCATATAGGAAGGACGATGCCGAAGCGAGGAGGATTATCCTTGATGGTGTCAAGGATCATATTGTTCCACATATCTCGGAGCTAGATATAGCAAAGAAGATGTGGGATGCCATTCTAAATCTATACCAGAATGCTACCACTAACAGGAAGTTGATTCTTAGAGAGAAGCTAAAGAATACCCAGATCAATCAGAGAGAAGATGTCACAAGTTACCTCACCAGGCTCAGACTTGTCAAGGATGAGTTAGCAGCTATTGGAGATAGCCCTAGTGATGATGAGCTAGTGAGAATAGCCCTAAATGGGTTTACTAAACAATGGAGTGTCTTTGTTCAAGTTGTCAGTGGACAAGATACTTTACCGAGTTGGGATCGACTATGGACTGATTTCACTCAGGAGGAGTTTAGACTAAGTCTTGTCAATGGGGCCAACAAGAGTCAGAAAAATGAGGTGGAACAAGAGAACGTTGCCCTAGCGGGTAAAGGGAAAGAAAAGAAGGGATCTAGCAAAGGATCAAATTCACAAAGTGAAAAGAAGAAGAAGGACCTTTCTAAGGTCAAGTGCTTTGGATGTCACGAGTTTGGCCACTATGTCAGTGATTGCCCAGAGAGAAAAAAGGGTAAGAAGCAGGTGGCAGCTTCAGCAAGTGCATAAGAACTCTCCAGTAGAATGGAAGATGAGTTTGCACTCATAGCTTGTATGGTTAGCTCAACCTCATAGTGTGTTTGGTATATAGATAGTGGGGCATCATTTCATATGACAGGAGTTAGAGAGTACTTCTCCAGTTACAAGGAGGAGGACACCAACATCCAGATTTCTATGAGAAACTTGTTCAAACTCAACCCTGTTGGGAAAGGGACTGTTCAGTTTCAGAGGGAGAATAGAAAGATAATTCCTCTTCATGATGTGTTATATGTGCCGGGCTTAGGTATGAATTTGATTTCTGTATTTGTTCTTCAAGATATGGGGTATAATGTACTCTTTAGAGGGACACATGTGTTGATTAAGCACAAGGATTGGAAATCACCCATAACTATTGGAGTTAGGAGTGGTCGCCTTTATAGATTGCAGTTTGATACTCCTAAGGCACTTATGAGAAACAATAATCCTAGAGATCTTGGAGAGCTATGGCATAGGAGGTTGGGCCATATTCATCATGGAGCACTTAGATTGCTTCGTGAGACCGTGACAGGTGTTCCAGAGGTGAGCATAGAGCATGACGATGTATGTAAGGGATGTGTGTTGGGGAAGTTTGCGAAAGCATCTTTTCCAAGGAGTGACACCAGATCTAAGGGTGTTCTTGATCTAGTACATTCAGATGTTTGTGGACCAATGTCAACGAAATCTCTCAAAGGATATGAGTACTATGTTACTTTTATTGATGACTTCTCTAGAAAGACCTGGATATACTTCTTGAAGACTAAAGATGAGGTTTTCAGTCGATTCCAAGAGTTCAAGGCTCTTGTGGAGAACTTGACAGGAAAGAAGATAAAGGTTCTTCGGTCAGACAATGGAGGCGAGTACAAAGGAAATATCTTCGAGGAGTTCTGCACCAGAGAAGGAATCAAGAGAGAATGGACTATTCCTTACAATCCACAACAGAATGGAGTTGCTGAGAGGAAGAACCGTTCTATATCGGAGGCAGCAAGAGCTATGCTACATGACCAGGACATGCCCCGTTACTTATGGGCAGAGGCGTTTAATACAGCAGTCTACATTCAGAATAGAGTTCCACACAAGGTGCTAGGGAAGATGACACCAGAGGAGGCTTTCACAGGGAAGAAGCCAGATGTTAGTCACTTCAGGATATTCGAGATTTTGGCATATTGTCATATTCCTGGAGATACACGTACAAAGTTAGATCAGACTGCAGAGAGGGGGTACTTTGTTGAGTACAGTGAGACCTCAAAGGCATACAAGATTTTCATTCCGGGGACTAAAAGAGTTATTGTTAGATGGGATGTCAAGTTCATGGAGGACAAGGCATTCAAGAGATCTAGAGATTTGCCAGCAGATGATCAGAGTGAGCAGCCAACAAAAGCTCCAAGACCAAGTCAAGGGCATCAAAGCTCAAGTACAGTTACCAGTACGAGTGTAGACTCAGTTAGTGAAGATTCACAGAGTATGGAACAACAGGTGCAACAGGAAATGCATCTGGAAGACTTAGAGGTTGACATTTCATCCTCTACAGTTGGCAGCAGGAACCATGTGGTTCCAGATACACAAAGGGATACTCAGGAGTTTGTGGGAGCTCCTAGGAAGAGTACTAGACAACGAAGACAACCAACCAAGTTCAATGACTATGTGGCATTAGTTAGTCAGTTGGTAGATAGTGAGCCTTCTAGCTATTAGGAAGCTGCAGAACATCAGGTATGGCGAGATGCTATGGTTGAGGAATATTCTTCAATAATGCAGAATGATGTGTGGGAGGTAGTACCTAGACCAACAGATAGGGTTGTAGTTGGATCACGCTGGATCTATAAGATAAAGCATGGTGCAGATGGTAGCATCGAGAAATACAAGGCTAGGTTTGTGGCAAAGGGGTTCTCTCAGAAGGAGGGAATAGACTATGAGGAGACATTTGCTCCAATTGCCAGGTATACTTCTATACGAGCTGTAATCTCACTTGCAGCACAGATGGGATGGCAGATCCATCAAATGGATGTCAAGACAACATTCCTCAATGGTGAGTTGAAGGAGGAGGTATACATAGAACAACCAGAAGGCTTTGTAGCGCACAGCAAAGAGACCCACGTGTGCAGATTGAAGAAAGTTGTTCGACTACAATACATACCTACAGATGAGCAGGTAGCAGACATTCTGAAGAAAGCTTTGGGAAAGGCCAAATTTATCTTCTTCAGAGATAAGATGGGTGTCATGCAGAACAACTTCCTCGCTAAGAGGGAGTGTTAATTATTGTTAGTTGGACAGCTGTTATTTCTGACCCGAAAATAGTAGCACTATTTATGGGTAGCTTGGATAGCTGTTCGTTATTATCTATGAATAGCGGTTGTATTTATGGGTGGTTTGGACAATTGTTTGTCCACTTGCCAAAAATTAGTAAACGGTTATTATTTACTAATTTTAGTGATTCCTTTTGGACACTTTGCAACCAATTCTATTATTGGCTGTCGAGTTGTCTTAATCTCAGCCGTGGTTAGATTTAATCTCGGTCGTTGGTTTACCAACAGGAGTAGTATAGAAAGGGGTCATTGGGTCATTTGGATAAAAAAAAAAAGAAGCTTTTGTGGAGAAGCTTTGGTGAAACAGTTTGCAGTGTTAGCAAACAGTCTTGCAGTGTTAGCAAGGGCACAGGAAAAAGAAGCTTTGGTGAAGCAGTTTGCACTGTTAGCAAACAATCTTGCAGTGTTAGCAAGGGCACAAAAAGAAGCTTTTGTGAAGCAATTTGCAGTGTTAGCAAACAGTCTTGTAGTGTTAGCAAGGGCACAGGAAGAAGCTTTTGTGAAGCAGTTTGCAGTGTTAGCAAACAGTCTTGTAGTGTTAGCAAGGGTGCAGTGTTAGCGTGGGGATAGCAGTGGGGAATACCAGCGAGAGAAATTAGGAGGTTGTCGGAATTCTGCCAGTGAGAGGCAAGGAATTTGGTATCTCTTGATTTGCTGAAGTTTAATATAATTCCTCATCTGTAGAACTGGTTTTTCCTTAGGGGTTTTTTTCCAGGGACAATTTGTCCGAAAATATTGTGTTCATTGTGTTGCGCATTTCTTTCCGTATTTTATAAGTGAAGTTGCAGTTGTGTTATTTTTCGATATTAGCTGGGAATTTGTTTTCAGCAGTTTAATAATCATTTGTGATAGGAGATTAATAATCAGTGACTGCAATAGTTTGACTTTTCACATTGGCAATATAACATACATGGAGGAGGACTGGTTTGTTGGTGATTAATTCAAATTAACAGTTCATTACTGTTGGCGATTAATTCAAGCTAACTCTAGTTTACTTCTAGTTTGGATGGTGCAACTGGACTATTTAAATGCTGCATTCTCTTAACTGGGGATAAAACTTACATGTGTCACTTATTGCTAGGTATTTCACCATGATTCCCTATTCTATGGAGTGATTGGTTTTGCATAAATGCTCATGTTTTGTAATTGATACACAATGAATGAATAATAGAATTTCATTAGTAACCAGTTCTATTCTTCCTCTATTTCTGTAACTTTTTGCTTTTATCTTTCAACAAGATTGTTCGTTAAATTTCAGATTTAGCATGAGTAGAAAATTCTACACGGTTGTCCTTTCCCTGAAAATAGAAGAGGCATAGGATTTTGAAGCCGTCAACTATTTTAATAGATTGTTTCTTTCTAATAGTCATCATCGGTGTTTCCACACTCTGCCCATTCAGCAAATTAAATGTACCTTTTTTTGTTGCAGAGGCGTCAAATTGTTTCTGCCATGCGCCCTTGAAATACAAGGCGTTTGCCAAAATAGCCTGGTATCGCCATCTATAGAATCAGGTGAAAGAAGCTCTTCTATCTTCCCCTTACTCTCATCGGCTGCCCATTTATTCACCTCCATTGTAACTTCATAGCGCTGAAAAAAGTCCACAGAAAGGCAAGATATCAGGTGGATGTATGTTATTAATCACTAAAAGGTGTGTCTAATTATTAGCCTCTATGGACTGAATTAATGGCGAATGGTGTCAAACCTTTTCTTTCAAGGGTGAAACAAAAATATATAAACTAGAAGCTCTCAGAATTTTTGAAGCAACAATATATTAGACTCTGGACTGTTAATGATTATTTAGCGATTGTCAACGCCATGATAATAACATGCATAGGGTTTCAAGTTTTTTTCAAAAAAAATTTATCCACTGAAAAAGATATATAGAAAATTGATGATTCGAAAACATTCCAAATGCAGATTAGACTAAGGCAAAAGAAAGCACACAAGTGACGAATAACGAAAGACATATACCTTGTTGATAAAATCTACTGAACTAGCTTTAGCATTATGTCGATTCTCCGCAAAATCTTTCAGATTGTGTTTCAAATTGATGGTGTGTTACACCCATACTCCATTCACAAACGTGAGAAGGGGACCTCCCCTATCAATTCCATCTGCCAAGACTACATTGATGAGGTAAGAAGAAATATTGTAAAAACAGTTCCAACAAAATAACAGCAGTAATAAATAAATAAAAAACAGGGCAAAAAGAGTTAAAAATATATATATTTAATTTAATAAAAACTGTGTACAGCAGCTGTTTTCAACACATATATATATAGCTATTACAACTTTGAAGCCTAGAGGCTTCTTGCTTTCTAGAAAACTCTAACATCTGGAAACATCTTTTTACAACAGCTCTTTTTTAAAAATATTTTTATTTCAAAAACAGCTACAGGAAGATTCTAGAAATATTCTTTTATTTTTACACAATCTTAACTATCTCTAACATCCTCCCTTAAGATTGGCTAGAAAAATCAAAATAAAGGAGAACATTATATGACTATCCCCCCTTAATGTCCACCTCAATCATGCCTAGCATGCCCCATAGTTTCAGAAATCTGGCCTCAAGTATACTCTTAGTAAATATGTTTGTTGCTTGGTCTTCACATGGACAAAATTGGAGATTAACAAAATTTGCTTGAACAAGATCCTGAATTTAGTGACCATCAATCTCAATGTGTTTTGTTTTAGCATGAAAAACATGATTATTTGCAACTTGGATTGCACTTTGATTATCACAATGCAAAGGAGTAGCTGAACTCTGTGCAAAACCAAGCTCAAATAAAAGGTTGTGAATCCAAGCTGCTTCATTTCTAGCTTCTTTTGTTGCTCTATATTCTGCTTCACATGAGGACAATGATGTAGTAGTTTATTTTTTGTTGCTTCATGTAATTGGACAGGACCCAAGCTGAAAAATATAACCACTAGTAGATTTCCTATCATCTATATCGCCTCCCCAGTCTGAATCAGTAAAACCAAGCAAAGAAACTGAGGACTTGTAACTATAATGTATGCCATAGTAAATGGTTCCATGAATGTATCATAAAATCCTTTTGGCAACCAACCAATGAGTTTCTTTTGGTTCCTACCTAAATCTAGATACCAAATCGACTACAAAACAAATGTCTAGTCTAAAATGTGTTAGATAAACCAGGCTACCAACAAGCTATCTATATAAAGTAGCATTTACCTTCTTGGAAATACATTCTTTAGTAAGCTTAATTCCAGAATGAAAAGGAGTAGGGGTTGGCTTACATTCAAGCATGTTAAAATTTTTTAAAAGATCCAAAGCATATTTTGCTTGAGAGATAAATAACCCATCATGAATTCTACTAATTTGCAAGCCAAAAAAATAATTTAGTTCACCCAAATCACTCATATGAAATGCCCCTTTAAGATCTGATTTCAAATCATTAATTACCCCAATATTTGGTCTAGCTGTGAGTAAATCATCCACGTAAACTGCAACAAGAATAATTTCATTTTGCTCTCTCTTCACATAAAGATTTGGATCTGATTTTCATTTTTGAAACCCATGAAGCTGAAAATAACTTTAAATCTTCTCATTTCATGCTCTTGGTGCTTGTTTAAGCCCATCAAGTGACTTCTTTAATCTACAAACAAGATTAGGATGTTGCTGATCTACAAAACCTGGTGGCTAATCCATATATATTTCTTCATATAAATCTTCATTTAAAAAAGATTTTTTCTACATCCATTTGATGAATATGCCACCCAAGACTTGTAGCCAAAGAAAGAATAATTTTAACTATATTCATTTGAATGACAGGAGCAAAAGTGTCTTCATAATCAACACCCTCTTTTTGATTAAATCCCTTATCAACCAATCTAGCTTTAAATTTTTATATAGCACCATCTAATTTAAATTTTCTTTTATAAATCCATTTGCAACCAATGACATTCTTACCTTTGAGAAGTGTCACAAGTTCCCAAGTTTTATGTTTCACCAAAGCATTATATTCTTCTTCTATAGCTTACGCCCATTCTTTCTTCCTTCTAGCTTTCTCATATGATCTTGGGTCATTTACTTGTAATACTTTGATCATGAGAGCACTACCATTCCTCTCTTGAATCTTTGAGCCTTGCCTATATATTTCTTCAACACTCCTTGTTGTTTTTCTAGCTAAAAAGTCATCTTCTTCATCATCACTACCTACAAAAAAGTCTAGTTACAAGCATTAGTTGTTTCATTTTCACTAGTATTTTCATCATTTGTAGAAGTGCACAACTCATCCTCATCAATGTCGTCTCCATTTCTTTCTAAAATATTTAAAAAGAGAGAAGCATTTGTTGTCGTAGAGCAAGAAGGAGTGGTTGTAAGTTGTGAATGCTCATCAAACTTCACATCTCAACTAACAAAGACCTTGTTTGTTGTCAAATCATATAAATTATAAGCCTTTGATTCTTCAATTCTTCACTATAACCCATAAAAAAACACTTATGATTCTTTGGTTCTAACTTTTCCCTTTTTGTATCAGGAATGTGTGCCCAAGCAATACACCCAAATACTTTAAAATATCCAATGTGAGGTTTCTTACCACTCCATGCTTTGGTGGGGATTCTATTTATAATATGTGTAGCACAAGAAACAACCAAACCCTAGAATTTATTATGCAAACTTTAAAAATACAACATACAACAAGCCATTTTAAAAAGAGTTATATTCATTCATTCAGCCACCCCATTTTGTTGAGAGTATAAGGAACTATTCTTTGCACCTTAATACCATAATTTTCACAAAATGACTCAAATGCATAATTGCAATAATCACCCCCATTATCTGTCCTTAAAAATTTAATTGTTTTGCCACTTTGATTTTCAACTAATGGCTTAAAATTTTGAAACACTTCAAAGACTTCTTTTTTCCTTTCAAGAAAATAAACCCATACTCTCCTGTTGTAATTATCAATAAAAAGTTAGAAGGTACCTGGCACTTGAAAGTGAAGGATATCCTGGTTCACATAAATTACTATGAATGAGTTGCAATGGATGCTTAGCTCTCCATGCTTTACCTAAATCAAAAGGATCTCAATGATGTTTCCCTAACACACAACCTTCACACACACCTTCACAAGCTGAAATTTTTGTTAATCCTCTATCCATATCCATTCTAACCATATCTTGTAATTTTTTATAATTTAAATTTCCAAGTCTAGCATGTCAAAGTTGTGACATATAATCAGTCTAAACAATAAAAGCATGAGAGACTATATATTTATCATCAACAAACCCCACAAATTTAAATAGATTCTTTTCATGATCAACTCTACCAATAGCAATTAGATTGCTTGGGTCTTTTCTATCTCTAACAATAACTTGATCAGCATTGACAAAAAACTCATATCCAACTTGAACTATTTTGTATACTGAAATAATATTCACTTCCAATCCTTCAACCGATAAAACATTTTTCAAAGATTCATTTGTTACATTAACAATTCATGTTCCTAAAACTAGAAGTTTCATTTTATTGCCAATAGAAATTTCTTGATTTGAATTCTTCCCTTCATCAAAATCAATAAACAAAGATTTATCCCCAGTCATGTGAGATGATGCCCTGGAATCTAAAATCTATTCTTTATTAGAATCTAAATCAAATTATCCCTCCTTAACACTAGATTTACTCTTGGGTGTAGCAATTACCTCCTCAATTGATTTTTCTTGCCTTTTAAAAAGATAGCTACAAAACTATGTTTATCCTTCTTTCCATTCTTAAACCTTTCTTGCTTGGGCTTAAATTGATGACTTTCATTTTCCCTCTTCTTCAAACAAAATTTCTCCATGTGATTCTCACCCCCACAATACCTGCAAATAATGGGCTTTCTTCCAGCTTTCTTTTCTACACCATCATTTCTAGAAAAATGGTTAGAACCTTCATTATTTCAAAATTTATTATTTCCTTTCCAATTCTTTTTTCCATTATTTCTGAAAAATTTACTTTTGGTTGTATATGCATGATTCTTCTTAATATGCCCTTCTTTAATAAGCTACACTTTTTCATTTAAAATAGATTTGCAAAATTGATCAAAAGTTCACTGGGGGGTATTGGGATTTAGTGGAAGAACCCTTTTCCTTGATTCATTAAATACATTATATGGTTGGGGAAGCTTACTTTCAACCATTGCAATCAACTAAAAATATTTTTTTGCATATTACACTCCTTTTTTTTTTAGTTGAGCACTTAAAAAGGTAACTTCATTGAAGTAATCAGACATTTTTACAAAATCAGATAGATCTAAATTCGTCAATTTTTCTTTTATACTAAACATGCTAGCAATGTCTGCATCTTTATAATCTTTTTCTAAAGTCTCCCATAGCTCTATTGGATTATCAATATCAACAAATCTTCTATTTAGATTGGGGCTCAAAGCTTTACCAATAATACCTCTAGCTTGCTCCAACTTGCATTTCCACAACTCCTTTTCTCTATCATTTTGTTGAGGTTCCCTAATTTATTTATTTACTATCCTCCATAAAGCCTTCTCTCATAGAGAATTCTTGACTTCAATCTTCCAATCTACAAAACCACTTCTATCAAAGATAGGAAAAACTTCATTTGAAGAACCCATGTTAGCAAAAAAAAAAGCTTTCAAAAAAATCTAGCAACGTAACAGCCATGCAACCAAATATCACTCCAAAAATATATTAGCCCTGCAAACAAAACATTTTTAGAAATATATTTTCTTGCATCAAAACCCTCTAGCAATATTTCTAGCTGAACTTCTAGATGAATCTCCAACTGAACTTGGCTAAACCTAGCTCTAATACCATGTAAAAATAATCCCAAAAAAAATAGCAGTAATAAATAAATATAAAATAGGGCAAAATAGAGTTTTATATATATATATATATATATATATATATATATATATATATATATATATATATATATATATATATAATTCAATCAAAATTGTGTACATCAACTGTTCTCAACACACATATATATAGCTATTACAACTTTGAAGCCTAGAGGCTTCTTGCTTGCTAGAAGACTCTAAAATCTAGAAACATATTTTTACAACAGCTCTCTTCTTTAAATGCTTTTATTTCAAAAATAGCTATAGGAAGATTCTAGAAATATTTTTTTATTTTTAGACAATCTTAACTATCTCTAACAAATATTATGGCTTCTTTGAGTTTGAGACAAGTACAAAACTGGTCTAGTGTTGTGTCCTTCACTCCACCTATAGCAAAACTTAATGCCACATATATGCTCAATGGTGAAAATACAAAATTTTTCTCTACAGTTACTTCAACTACTTTCTTTGAAAAATCAATTGATAACTCTGTTTGATTATGAATTGAAGCTTGGATATCCATTACATCTTAATTCAAGCTAAGCTCATTACAATTGTGGTACACTTTAACCCAACTCCAAGTAATCTCCTCTCTTCTATTCTCAATGGATAAAAAGTGCAAAGACACTTTTGCTTTTTATCTGTAAGCTTACCTTAAACATATATACAACTATCCAATTTTCTTAGTGAATGTGTTTTAGATTTCTTTAAGAAAACACAAGCACAACTAAACTGTTGTGGTAAATTTTCATAATTTGTAGGATAGTTATCTTTAAACCATGTATTTTGAGTCATCCTTAAACATCACACATTAATGAAAATTAAGCTTATTATTTAACACTTTTAACCTAGAAATCAAGCCTTAATATGTGATATTTATAAATTTAGACATTATTTTAAAGATTGAACTAAGGGACACTCCACACTGTTTGTCCTTTTAAATTTGTTCAATCATAAATGTGTCTATGCTTTCTTTCTTGTGTTCCAAGCCTTTCCTTACGACCACTTATTTGGTTTCTAACCTAAAAATGGGACTTTACTAATCATATAGATGAAACATTTGGTGTAAAAGAATAATGTTTCATATTTATCTTTTTGTTAGTTTTAATTGTACTACTATGTAGAGAGAGCAAATTAATTTGGAGATGAATATCATTCTTCCGAGAGTAAGCATGAATTGAGATAGAATATATAATATTTATTTCTTCATTATTTTTATTTGTACTACTATATAAAGAAAGAAAATTAGTTTGTAAATGAATAGCATTCTTCTAAGTGTAAGAATGAATTGAAATAGAAAAAATAAATTTCTTCATGAAGGTGTAACGATTCTAAACCTTTTCATATTTTATGTTTTACTTATTTGTGTTAGTTTAATTTTTAATACCTAATTAATTTAAAGTTTTTATAGATCAATTTCTTAGAAATATTCTTTATATAGCTATCATCCAACAATAAGTTCTTTTTTTGGAACTCCAAATTCTTAGAATTTGTGTCTTGAACATTAAGTTTTAATTTTTTGTAAGTAGGAATATGTATCCTTATGTACTTATTGTTAAGAATATTAGCAGTAAGTGTATTCAAACATTAAATACTGCATATATTCTCATTCTTAATATAATCTTACACGTTCAAGTATTGAAGATATAGATTGTCTCATACAAATGTTTCACCGCTGATAGTATACAATGATATTATATCACTTATAATTACCATCAATTATAATACATATCTTTCTTTAACTTCTAGTTACTCTGATTAATGAAATGGGAGACATCTCTTGTCATCAGGTATTTGCGGGTATGTAATACGATTAGTCATTAGGTCTCTTTAATAATATAATAGTTGTTAAGAAAAGACACTAACACGTATATCTGTTGGGACATAATCTCGTAGGATCATAACCTTACTTGGTTGTGTTTCAATAGGTATATATATTAGTCTCATTTGTATCTATAGATCATATCAATCAAAGTGGCATAAATATCTTAGACCAGAAAAAATATTATTGCATTAAGAACATATATATAATTGAGAAGTCAAACACTTAATCGAAAATATAGAAGTCTATTAAATCATTAAATCAAACTAATATATAATGGATATGTCTCCACCAAGATCCATTAAACTTTTTAAGGTATCAAAGCCGGGTTGGTAGAGAGACTATCATTCTAATTTTATAATTAAAAGAGACAATATGTCAAATAATGTAAGAGTAGAGGACAAACTTGAAGGAGAAATGAATTTCTTTTCTTGGAAAACTCAAATTACTACAATTCTTGAAGAATTAGAACTCGAATATTTTATTGAGTTAAATATTTCAATTCCTAAAGATGAGGTAGAAAAGTTTATTTGGAAAAGATAAAATAAGAAAGCTTGGAAAATCATTGTGGATTCTGTAAAAGATCATATCCTTCCATCTATATCAAATCTAAGGAAAGCATATGAATTATTCAAAACAATTAAGGATACATTTGATATCAAAACCTCAAGTAGACTGAATACAGTAAAAAATCAACTAATGAATACTAAAATGAGCAAAGGGGAGACAATCTCATCATATTTTAGGAAGATTTCTGAAATTAAAAATCCTCTAAATGCTATTGGAAGAAAAATAGAAGATCAAGAACTATCGATAATAGCACTTAGAGGATTTACATTATCATGGGAAGCATTCATTCAAGTAATAAGTAGACATACTATACCTCTTTTTGATAAACTAAAGAATGATTTCATATCAAAAGAATCAAGGCTAATTTCTAGAGGGATCAACTCAAATCAAGGGGGAGAAAATCAAGCTCTTTTCTCAGCTTCAAATTACAAAGGCAAAAACAAGAAATTTAAAGGAAAGAAATATGACAAAAAGAAAATCAAAATTACAAAAGAAAAGATTTTTCTAAAATTAAATGTTATAAATGTGAGAAACTTGGGTATACTTTCAGAAATTGTTCAGAAAGGGAAAACATCTTATCTTCATTAGCTATTTAACAAAGAAAGATGAACATCTATTATACTATTCTACATTATCAAGTGAGATAAACTCTAATGAAAATGTGTGGATAATAGATAGTGGTGCTTCTCACCATATAACAGGATTCAAAGAAAAATTTGAAACCCTTGAAAGTTAGAACTCTAAAGGAGTCACCATTGGAGATAATTCCACCCATCCAGTTAGAGGAATTGAGACCTATTCTATACAACTAAGAATTGGAGTTACACTACAATTAAACGATCTTCTAGTTTTACCAAGTATAAAAAAAATCTGATTTTAATTTATGGATCAGTTGATGAAGGATTCCAAGTCACTTTCAATGAAGAAAAAGTTTTGTATTGGCCTAAAACCTCAAATCTAAAAAAATCCATCACCATAGGAACCCGAGATGGGACCTTATATAAACTATGCAATATCCAAAAGAAAGAACTTAATCTTGAAGTAACAATTTCCAATGACATATGGCATAGAAGACTTGGACATATTGGATTTAGTTTACTTCCAGATGTAGATAAAATCACCTTTGGAATGCCAAGTCTAAGATCAATACACATTGGTGTCTGTAAAGGATGTTCTCTAGGAAAGAACATTAAAAACCTTTTCCTCCTAGTGAATACAAGTCTAAATCAGTTCTAGAACTAGTTCACTCTGATTTATGTGGGCCCATGCCAACACTCTTTCTAGGAGGTTACTCTTACTACATCATATTCATGGATGCTTACTCAAGGAAAACTTGGATTTTACTTTCTAAAAGTTAAAGAATCTAATGAGGCTCTATCAAAATTTAAAGAAATTATGGGAAAGTAAACCTCAAAGAAAATTAAAACTCTAAGATCTCATAATGGGGGAGAATATGCTTTTGAAAATTTTAAAGATTTTTGTACTTTTGTTGGGATTAAGAGGGAGTATACAATACCATATAAACCTCAATAGAATGGGCTAGTAGAAAGAAAAAAAAACTATTGTTAAATCTACAAAAAGCATGCTTCATGATCAAAACTTTTTTTTTTTTCATTTTGGGCAAAAGCCACCAATACCGTTGTATAAATTCAAAATAGATGTCCCCACTCTATACTAAAAAACCTAACACCTGAAAAAGTCTTTACAGGGAATAAACCTAACTTAAGTCACCTTAGAATTTTTGGTTCCCTGTTTATATTCACATACCTAAAGAAAGAAGAACTAAGTTAGATCCATCTGAAAAGAAAGGGATATTTATTAGGTATAGTGAAAACTCAAAAGGGTATAGAGTTTATGTTGCTGGACAAAGATGAGTTGAAGTAAGTAGAGATGTCATATTTGAGGAAAACTCTACATTAAAACTAGCCACAAATATAGAAGATGAGCCCATGATAGACTTAGATGAAAATCCTTTAATTGAAATTCAGGGGGAGAACACATCAGAAGGAAATGAAATATTTATAGATACAGAAGATAGAGATACCTCCAATATCAAGAAAAGGCCCTTATGGGCAAGAAAAATGATTGAAGAAAATAATGTTGAAGCAAATGATATTTTGAGAGAAAGTAAGAAAACAAGAAACAAATCTTGTTATACTACCCTAGTAACTAAGCTTACAAAATATGAACCAACAACTGTTGAAGAATCCATTACTTTTCAAACATGGAAAGATGCTATGACTAAAGAATATTAGTTGATACTACAAAATGATGTCTGGGATATTATACCTAGACCTAAAGACAAATCAGTTGTTTCTTCAAAATGGATATATAAAATCAAATATGCAGCAAATGGTAGCATTGAGAAACATAAAGCATGGCTTGTTGCTTGAGGTTTTTCCTAGAAGGTAGACATTGATTATGAAGAAACTTTTGCTTTGGTTGCACATTATACTTTTGTGCGAACAAATATTTCAATTGCAATAGCTAAAGGATGGAAGATACATCAAATGGATGTGAGGACTCCATTCTTAAATTATGTCATAAATTAAAAACTATATATTGAACAACAATAAGGCTTTGTTATAAAAAAATAAGAATCTACATGTGTGTAAACACAAGAAAGCTCTTTATAGTCTTAAACATGCAACTCAAGCTTGGTATGAAAGAATAGACATCTACCTCATCAAATTAGGATACTCTAAGAATGAAGTCGATCCTAATATATATTTCAAAATCCCTAATGATGATATGTTAATACTTGTGTTATATGTTGATGATCTATTGATAACAGGAAATGATCATCTAATTCAAAGATGCAAACAAGATCTTATAGCTAAATTCAAAGTCAAGGATCTAGGTCTACTAATTTATTTCTTGGGACTAGAAATATGTCAAAAGAAAGATCATATATTTCTAAATCAAGGTAAATACACTCAGGATATCTTGACTAGATTTGGAATGATGGAAAACAAACCACTTGCAACTCCAATTGAAACTAATTTATAGAAACTACAAGAAGAAGTAGTGCATTCTAAATCTATTGATCCCACACTCTATAGATAAATTATTGGGTCTCTCATGTATTTGGTAAATAATAGGCCCAATATATGCTATGCCATAAATGTATTAAGTCACTTTATGTGTGACCCCAAGAAGATACAATTAATGGAAGCAAAACACATCTTGAGATATCTATGTGGCACTATTGGTCTTGGACCAATGTACATAAATGTTGACATCAAACTTGTAGGCTATATTGATTCCCATTTGGTTGGATGCTCCTTGATTGTAAGACTACAATTGGATATTGTTTTAGTCTTGGATCAGCAATGATATCATGTTTCAATAGAAAAAAACATATAGTTGCTTTGAGCTCTACTGAAGCTGAGTACATGGGAGCCTCCATGGGAGCACATGAAATAGTATGGTTACAAAAGATATTATTTGGATTATTTGGAAGAAAATTAGATCCCATAGTGATCCATTGTGATAACCAAAACTACATCAAACTCTCTACTAATCTAGTGTTGCACAATTGATCAAAGCATATTAAAACTCCATACCACTATATTTGGGACATGGTTGACAAAAATGTGATCAAGTTGATCTATATAAGCACTAATGAACAAAATGCTAATATTTTTACCAAGCCTCTTGCAAGAGTGAAAATAAAGTACTTCACAGGTAAACTTGGTGTAACAAATTTGAAATTGTAAGTTGTGAATTATATATATATATATATATATATATATTCATGAATATTGAAAATTAGATTGCTTGCAAACTTGTAAAATGAAAAGTGGCGATATTTCATATGTGTTTAACATCACTATTATAAGGTGACAATATTATCAATAGTTGACCAACCTTCTAACACAAAGATGTTGAAGGAAAGTGTTATCATTTTTTTTGGGCTAGATTTTGCCAGACATATTAACCATCATGATTTTTCAAGCCAAAATTTGCTGAATATCATAAAAATTATTATGTTTCTATGGGTCATATTTTTCCATACACCATAATTATTAAATCACAGTTGAGTGGTATATATATGTATGTATATATGTATGTATGTATGCATTTATGTATGTATGTATACATATATATGTATATATACAAATATGTATATATGTCTATATACATATGTATATACATATATACATATATATATACACATATATACATATACATATATATATGTCTATATACATATGTATGTATATACACATTTGTATATATGTATATATACATATATACATACATATATATATATTTATATACATATATATGTATATATGTGTGTGTGTGTGTGTACACACACACACACAAATATGTTTCAAAATGTCATTGCTAAAGAGGGAGTGTTAAGAATATTAGTAGTAAATGTATTGAAACATCTATGATCAAAAGTTAGTAATATATATATATATATATATATATATATATATATATATATATATATATATATATATATTCTTATTCTTACATAATCTTACACCTTTAAGTATTTAAGATGTCGATTGTCTCATACAAATGTTTCAATGCTAATAATATGGAGTGACATTATATCACTTATATTTTCCATCAGTTATCACACATATCTTGCGTTGACTATTGGTTACTTTGATTAATGAAATGGAAGACATCTCTTTTCATCGAGTATGTGTGGGTATGTATTATGATTAGTTATCAGGTCTCTTTAATAATATAATAGTTGTTATGAAAGACGGTGATGTGCATATCTATTGGGACATAATCATGTAGGTTCATAACCTTACTTGGTTGTATTCAAATAGATATATATTAGTCTCATTTGTATCTACAGGTCATATCAATCAAAGTGTCATATAGATCTTAGATTAGAAAATATATTATTACATTAAGAACATATATATAATTGAGAAGTCAAGCACTCAATAAAGAATATAATTGATATGTCTCCACCAACTAAGATCCATTAAAATTTAGACTTATTGTAAGGATAAAGCCGTTTCTAGACAACCTCCCTCCTTAAAATAATATTCATAAATTTTTATCCAAATGGTAACATCTCCAAGTATTCTTCCTATTAGTAGGCTATAGCTCCATTTTTTCCTCTTTTTTTGCGTATATTTAATTATTTCTCCCTCTTCTAAGTACCAAATATGCCCCTTGGTTGTAAGTTTTCTTTCTCTAGTGCATGTATTATTTTAATGGTATAGTTTGGTTTATCTTGTCTAGGTTTTGCCAAAGATCTTGGTTGGCCAAGGAAACATCTAAAAATATCCTTTACACTCCTTGTAGGGCTAGATGGAATATACCATTTATCCATTAGAAGACCAAATCCAAGCTATTTTCAATAAGAGAAACTAAGATTCTTGTAGTTGATGTTTTCACGATGTTTACAAATTTTAGAATCAAGGGTGATTCTCTAGGGTAGGGGCTTGTTGTAGTCAAGAGTCAATATCTTAGAGTCCATGAAAGATGATGATCGATACTTGTAGAGAAGGTTTTTTAGTGGAAACAAATTTCCTAGAATATTTGACTATACTCTTTAAGGTGTTGGCGCTACAAAACAAAAGAGAAAGACTTGAGAGATGGAATCATATTTTAACTAGGCTTCAACTTATGAACTCATTGATCGTTAAAATCTAATTTCAAAAATAGGAAAGATTCTAAGAATACTTTGATCGTATTTTTAAAATAGAAAAGATAGAAAGAGATCATCAATCTACCATAGAACTAACCGACCCATTGACCTTCAAATTCAATAAAACCATGCTTAAATGATGAGCTCGGTCAACACTAGGTCTAAAATAGTAGAACAAACCAAATAAGTGTCATCATGAGATCCATAAAATGGCTTCATCCATAAAGGTATTAGAATGAGTGGTCGTGATAGCATATTATACTTTAATAAAGAACTTTATACATAGAATCTATGAATGCCTCACATAGTTTTATATTTGAGAGATAAGATTATTTCATTTATTTTATATTTATTATAAAAGTATTGTTTGTCTCATTAAATGTAGTTAGTTCAGTGAGTAAAAAATAGAATAAAGAATACCTTATAAAACAAATACGTGAATTACAAAGTGCAAGGCCAAGGGAACCCCAATAGAGGTGATTAAACCCCTTGCAAACAAACACATAGTGGATGCATGGTACAGGAAACAAGATTTGATATAAAATCAACTCTTATTCATCAATTAATTGATTACATGCAATATGCTAGGCTGTTCCAAATTATGGCTAATACAAAATAAATTATAGTAATAGTTCTTCAAGAGCTCACATGATCAAAATACTCCAAACCCTAGCATGTCTAGATCTTTAACTCCACAACAATCTTCTAGAATCCCCAAGAAAGATCTAAACTTATGCTCAGAAGCCATCAAGATATATTATTGTTTCCTAAGCCCACACTTAGGTACTAGCTCTACTAAACTTCACTTCTCTAGGTTTCTTCTTGAGTCTTTACTTCTCAATGTACTGATTCCACTGCCTAAAACATAGTTAGAGTAATTAGATATTTTCTAATTAACTCTAGTCTATTTAAGTTAAACTTTAGGCATCAAATAATTAATTATTTTGATGCAACCCAGGTTAGACCTTTTTTAGGGTTTTGATCTCCTTTATAAGAATGATCTTTTTAAAAAGAATTATTGATTGATTTAGTTTTGATAATAATAAATTCTCTTTTTTCTCATCAAGAATATCTCTTCTATGGATCTAGGAATTCCAACCTCAATAGCTTATGCTTCTCTAGATTCTAGATTTCTGTGATAGGTTTTTGCATGTAGGTGATTATTGGGAGCTATGGGGTTGATCTTTCATTAACTTCAACATGGTATTAGAGCTCAAGATCTACATGCCCCTGTTATGTTATTGAGAGATTTGGCATTTGTTTTCAAATGTGTGACTTTTCGAGGATTTTGTATTGGATTTGTAGAGGACCTATTCTTTGGAGAGTTTTTAGCTCTAATGGATATCACTTGTTGAAATTTGAGGCAAATTTTTTCATCCAAGGTGTTTTGACCTAGGCACGCAAAATGAGGTGATGATATTTTTTAATTTTAAAAAATATATCAATGTTTTTCTATCAAAAATTTGTGGGTATGTCTTTTAGCTATGATGGAGATTTTTTTTCACAATCAAGGTAAGGAGGCATTGATTTAATTAAAAAAAGAGGAGGCCTTTTGTGAGCCGTATCTACAAATAACAGGTCTGTCAGAGTCATATACCCTATCTTGAGAGCCCATGCCACATGGTGTTATTGGACTGCACCTACAATTTTTGTCTCTCCAATTTCTATGCACATAGGCGTCACCTCGGGCTTTTCTTCCTTTTGAGTGTTCGAACTACTTGGAAGGGTAGTTTTCTCCACTTGACTTCTTTTCTAGGAGATATCTCTATGATTTGCACCTGCATATGAAACTTTTTGGTGAAACTAGCATTTTGGCAAAACTCTATTTTGGAATGGTTTTGGTTTTTTTGCACCTTTTGAATGATTGATTTCTTATGTGGAGCGCCCTAGTGAATGCACTATCATTCTATTGGTGAATGCTAGCAGCATATCCACCACACTTTAGGAATCAGTTTGATCAAAAGGGTTTAGACATCACACACTAAACTTCATTTCTAGACCAAAAGAATTAAATAGTCAAATTGGCTATTTTTTTCTTAACTTAATTCTTCCCTTAATATGTGATGTTTAATGGTGGCTCTCCCACGTCCCTCAATACCAGATTCCACATCATCAAACGAACCCACCAATAGCTTTTTTTATTTGGTGTACCCAAACTGGTATCGGGAGTATCCAAGGAGATTTCATGACTTGGAGTTAGGTGGTATTTGCCTCTCTTTTAGGCAGTTTCCATTTTATGGTGGTTTGCAGAATTTTTTTTGGGGCCCCGTGCGTTTTGTTTTAGTGCAATGTCGAACCACCTTGATTGGCTCTACATGTGCCATGTGACACCCCATTGGCATCCCACACTCTGGAGAGTGAAGATGCGCATGTATTCTTTGGAGACAAATACATGCGTTATTTGTCATTTTTGTTTGGGACGTGTTTTTATGTAAATGGTGCTTTTTTCCATTTACACATGAGCCTTGATGGGAGTTGACCTCTATATTTCGTGGTATTAATGCTGTTGTCTAATTTCTTGGGCATGTTCTGAGCTCCATGCACATTTCTCTGTGTCATACCAATTCACTACAATCTTCACAAAATTTGGGCATGAGTTTTAGTTTGGGCGAAGTTGATGGCAATGTTTGTGGAGTTTTTTGGAATCGTTTGGTGGGTAGCCTGTTTGGCAAGTTTTGATTTTGTTGCACCCGCATGCCTTTCTTGGAGACTACACTCGCACACTTTGATCCTGTATTCAATGCATTTTAGGGATCACTAATTTTGGAGTGCAAGGCACCAAGGCCACATGGCCTATACAACTCCCACAGTCAAACACCTCCTTCGTATACTATGTTGTTCATGCTGGCCACACCTTAGTCCAGCGTAGCATGTGTTTTGAAGTGTACAGTCAGTTTTTTTGTCAATTCACGTGCCTTTTTTAGTGGTAGCACGCTTTATGGGTCTGCATTTTTGTGCTCCTCTCTGTGCAACACGCGGACTCCAAAAAAGGTTTTCCAGGCTCTTGGTGGTTTTAGGGACGTGGGTAGTTTTTCTGATGTTGACAATTTGTCTTAGTTGGATTATTTTTTCATACATTTGGCACATTTATTTTGGCCACTCGTTTGCTTTCAGCACTGGCTCTTTTATTGGCAACATTATTGTTATCCGGTCATAAAGTATTTAAATTTTTGAACCTGTTAATCCCATGGTTATGTGTGAAATACATCCCATTTTGATTGTTGAAATGATTATTTTATCTCTAAGTTTTTGTGAATTCTTAAATCTTCATATCTCTGGCTCGTTCTCAGCTCTGCCTAGCACTTGAAATTTTTAAAATCCAACTTCTGAGCCCCAAGTTATCGCAGGTTAATGAAGAGACCCAAATTACGCATTTTTAAGTTTATCATTAACCATTAACCTCTCAAATAGGTTAATGATAACTTTCAAATTACGCATTTTGGAGTAGGTTAATTAACCTCTTGAAAAACACGTATTCATTAACCTCTCAAACAATGATAACTTTCAAATTGCGCATTTTGGAGTAGGTTAATTAACCTCTCCAAAAACACGTATTCTCTAACCTCTTTGAGATAGTTATTAACCTCTTTGAAATTTCTCCATTAGAAATTAGATCTACTTGATGCCAATGCTTTCCATACTGAAATAATTCTCAACTTGCAGTTTTCCTTGTTTGCTAGTGACATGCACAGTGGGAAATAATTCAAATTTTGTAAGCATGTGCAGCTACAACATTTATGAAGGTCAATTCAAGTGTACATTCTCTCCACGTGAGTAGTTAATATGCTCATGTTGCCATCACTCCAGCTTGATGATATGCAGTATACCACCTAGCTTCATGCCAGCAGTATAAATCGTGATGCATGATGGAGAGATAGTTCAAGTTGGAAGCTACGATAATCTTCTATAGAGTAGTACAATGCCAAGAAGCTTCGCACCCACTTCATCAAAACTAGGAAGCACTCTGATGTCTTTCTCACAACTAAACTGGTTCAAATGTACGGGAAGTCTGGAAATATTGGAGATGTGCAGTAAATATTTGATGAAATGTCTCAGCAAAATGTAGTGACATGGAATGTCATGATTGGAGTTTATGTTCAATGTAGAGAAGTAGAGGAGGCACTAAAAATCTTCTGTCTAATGTAGATGAAGATGATAAAAATGAGCCATTTTACTACAAGTAGCATTGTCAAGGCATGCACCGCACTATCAGCTTTTAAACATGGTAGGGAATTGTATGCTCACAATATAAGAAGTCGGTTTGAATTGGATATTGTTCTGTACACTATTCTAATTGATATGTAATGGAAAAGTGGGAGCAAACTGGATGCATGTAAACTGTTTGACAAAATTCCATTGAGTAATCAAATTTCATGGATTGCAATGATCACAGGATATTCCCAAGTTAACTAAGGTGAGGAAGCATTGAAATTGTTTTCTGTAATGCATAAGGTGGATGTCAAAGAAGACAAGGCAACCTTTGCTAGTATTCTCAAAGCATGTGCAAGATTAGTGGCACTTAAACAAGGAAAACAAGTCCATAGTTGCACGATTATAAGTGGATACGAGTTGAATATTTTCACTAGAAGTGCCCTGTTAGACATGTATGCAAAATGTGAAAGCATGGAAGATGCACAGATTGCATTTGACAACATGCCTTTTGAACCAAATGCCATTGTATGGGGATGAATACTTGGAGCTTGCTAAAGTTATGGCAGTATAGAGCTCAGAGAATGCACAGCGGAAGCTTTTTTTGAATTGGAACAACACAGTGCTACACCCTATGTCCTCCTATCACAAATATATGCCAAATGCCAGAGGTTGGATGATGCAAAGAATGTGTTTTATAGTATTTCAAAGAGAGATGTTGTCTCTTGGACTGCAATAAAAGAGTGGAGCAGAGTAGGAATGTTTACATCAGAAGAGAGGGAGAGAGTATACAAGATGCTTAGAGACTTGAGCGACTGACTAAAAAATTGTGATGAAAGAGTGTCTGATTGTCTCTTGATTAGACTTGAGCAATGCTCTTATTACAATATGGATGAATTGGGTAATATGCTTTGCGCATTGGTAGGCCATGTTATTGTTTTTGCTTTATTAGAAGTGCAAGATGTGATGCTAAAATGCCAAAGCAGTGGTCACTCCACTAGTTTTAGCAGGCCTTGATGGTATTTTAGATCATAGGGTGAACCCACAATAGTGGGTTACACTTTTTCGGAGGAAGAAATTCCTCCAAACAAGCGCGGGTCTGAAAAATTACCCATATAGTTTCGATAGAAGCTCTTTTTCAAAGTTTCGATCGAAACTTTACTTAAGTTTCGATTGAAACTATGAAACCCACTAGCATAAATAACGGCGTAGTCGGATTCTCTCCTCATTATTTTGGTCGAAAGTTGGAGAGAGACTGGCATCCACTTTAACGACCGTCTGAAAAAGGTATGAAACATTTGTTTTTTCCTTTTTTCTATTGTTTTAGTTAAAATTTATATATTTTTTCGTATATTTTATTGTTTTTTATATATGTTTCTTTGTATATTTTATTTTACTATTCATGCTTAAGCCTCTAATGTTATTATGAATCTCTAAATGCACAAATAAGATTTTTTTAAAGATAATTTTCATCTATATTAGATCTAAGTATATAATATTGTCTTTTAATTTAAAGTTTATTTAAAAATTTATTATTTTAGATGTTTTGAAATGTATTTAATTTATGTATTTATTACAGTGTTGAATGATTAGATTAGATGTAAATTTATTGTTTAAGTTACATGTAATTTTACAAATAAATATAATTTTGACTTAGAACCATATAACCTTGACCTAGAACCATATAACCTTGACCTAAAACCATATAACCTCGACTTAAATTCATTATTTAAACTATAATCATGACCTAACCATATAGTTATGTACAATAAAACCCTAAACATATATAAGTAAGTACTTAATCACATAACAACTCGCCAAGGGATCCAAACAAAAAACTTCTAATACTATTTAAAATAATTTTACTTAAATTGTATTGTACTTTGTTTCATGGATCAAAAATGGATGATGTAAACTATTTTATAAATGTATATTCTTTCAGCCTTTCATACCCTGTGACATGTACAGTGGATGATTGTGCATTCTGAATTAATTTGCCAAGTGGCATTCGAAACAAATGTATATAAATTATTTAAATGGATTGAACTGAAGTCTAGTTAATATTATTTCATGTGGATGTGTTATTTATTTTACTTTTAGTACTTATAATTATTTAAAAATGAAATGTAAATGTGCTCATTAAGGAATTTGCAATCTCTTATGTTTTTTATAATTGTAAATTATTGTATGTATGTTATTGTTTGCTTAGTAAAACTTTTGATTAGTTCTTTGGATCCCTTGGCTAGGCCTCATTTAGAATTAACTATAATGTCAGTTTGTAAATTGAATTTAAAAATAATCTAAGTATATAATTAACTATATTATAATTCAATCACATGTCTTAACTTGGGTCCAAATCCTAAATTAAATACATATATAAGAATGTCAGAGATTAATTTGCATCTAGGTAAGAATATAACATACATATACATACATACTTGAATGTATATAACTTAGAATGTGTATGACCTAAAGAATACATGTTACAACCTTTAATTAATAAAAGTTAATTATACGAACATAACTTGATTAAATAATATACAAGTTACATAAAAAAATGTACATCATATAATCTAATGTTCATGTAAAGATTAAATATATTTAACTTAAATTTTAAGTCTTAAGTTCCTTTATGCTAAACAGTAGCCCTAAATTATACTAAACCTGGTCATAATCCTAACTACAAAACCCTTTAATCATAAATTATAACCCCTAATCTTAGATGCACACTTGAAACCATAAAACTTTTCTAAATCTCAATTTGAACCGTAGAGGTCTAAATGATAAACCCCAACATTAAATAGTAAATCATATTAATACTTGATCCTAACTTTAATTATATAAATTTATTTAAACTATGTGTTAAAACCATAATCAAAATTTTTATTGCTAATACAAATCCTAACCCTCAGAATCATACTTCTAGTTCAACATGATGTAAACCCATACCCTAACCCTCTAACCATACTTCTAGCAATGATCATGTAAAAACCTATAAGCTATAATTGAATAAATGTTAAACCATGACCCTAAATTATACTAAACCCTAGAATCAAGATGTATGTACACTAAGATCCTAAAATTTGTTAAATTTAAATGCTAAACTCTAATTTTAAAAGCTAGCTAGATATAAACTAATTTAAGTACTAAACCATTATTCTAACCCTAATCATAAATTGTAATGGTAAGTTCCCTTATACTAGATGATAAGCCCCAACCCTTATCCTAAATTATAAGCCCTAATCATAATCCTAGATCCATAAATTTAAACCCTGATGTACAAACCATAACCCTAAAAATAATACTAATAACAATGTCAACCCATATCCTAAAGCTATAAATAGTACTAATAGAAATGTAAACCCAATGTACCCTAACCCTAGAATCATAACTATAACCCTAAATCCTAAATGCTAACTTGCCTACTTTACTAACCCTAATTGATCTAGACTATAATTTCTACTCAAGTACTTGGGACCTCCGACCACATGATCCTAACCCTTTAATCATGGTCTCAATCCTAAATCATAGCCCTAACCATAATTCTAACTCTAACCCTAAACCTAAAACTAAAATTTAATTATCCAAACCCTAACCCTAACCTCAAGATCTTAAAATTTAATTTCTAAACCCTTATATTATAAATGATAATTTATGGGCTAAATCATAAGTTATATATATATATAATCCATGCATATCATATCAAAAGAATCATATAGAAATGTCATTTATGACATGTCCATCATATCAAAATATCAAAAAATGAGTGATATCATAATTTAGCATTATATCTTAATATTTAACACTAAAATAAACTAACCCCTGGGTCTTGACCTTAAACCAAATTGAATATATCAAACTAGATTGAAAGGTAACCCTGGCCCTTAACTAATTAATATTATACTTATAAACCAAATTGAATTAAACCATGATCATAAACAGGTAATTATATATCCCAAGTTAATAGTAGAAACCTTGAATTTAACCTTAAATCCTTTCCCCAACCATTAACAAAATTGAATCATTACCCTAAGATTGAATTGAAACATTAATTCAATTTATTAACTCTTGTCCTAATTGAAACCTAAGCATGTAAACCTAATCAAATAGTACAAACCAAATTGAACCCTAATCCTAAAACTAATTAAACATTGATATCAAGGTCTCAAAATGATACATCAATGTTATATATATGTACACAAATAGATCTATATATGCATATGTGTCATGATATATATATATATATATATATATATATATATATATTTGCACATATCATGTGCACGTGTATATATATATGCACATGTATGCATGTATATATACACATGTGCATGATAGATCTATATGTGCAAATATACATATCATGTACATGTATATACACATATATCTATATATACATATATATGCACATATTTAAACTTCGTGGACCTAAATTACATCTGACAAGTTTATGTGCACACATATGTCTAAAACCTTTGAACATTCAATCTAACTTAGATAGATATATAACTTGCACACATGTAGTTCTTAAAAGGTCCCTGAGTTACAAACATTATATATATAACAACATATGTGTTTTAAAATTTAGTTTTCTTTTAAGGTATATGTTCATAATTTAAGTTTTACGACTTTTATATATATGTAGACATGTACGTGCATGTTTAATTTTATTAAAATAATTTAGATACAATTTTTTTTATTTTGTCAAATTGTACATACATATATGTTAATATAAATTTCAAGTTTATTAAATGTCATACATTTTAATTTTAATTTTTAGGTTTACACATTATACACGCACCTACATACATTGACATGGCTGATCAACAACCTTCTGTCCCCCTCGAGCAGCCTATACCCAGGCCTGAGCAGCCTATCCTGGGCCCTGAGCAGCAGCCTATACACAGGCCCGAGCAGCCTATCCCAGGCCCTGAGCAGCAGCCTATCCCTCCTGAGCAGCATCATGTCCCCCGTGATCAGCTACCTATCCCACCTCAGGAGCTCTATGATCGCACTAACTAGGAGATTCATAGACTCCAGGAATCCTTGACTAGTGACACATGCTCTAGTGTTTATAATGGTACATGCCAGACTATCTTACGTAGCCTGACATTTATTCGAGATGAGATTCATGGCGTTGCCCCATATTCTGCACATACTATACAGGCTGTCCTTAACAGTAAGAGACGAGAGGTCTCCTCTGGTCTTTCACTCCAGGAGGTGCAGGGCTTGCTGCTCAAAGATGTCCTAAAGAGGGAATGTTTCCCTCATTATCTTTCACAAAAGTATGTGAAGGGGTATTCTCCCCTTAAGTCTACAGATCCACAGATGGCTACATTGATATACCCATGCTTCCTTGCTACCCATGGTCGTTATCCAAATAATGACCAAATTCCACTCTATTTTGCCCGACAGCTTTATGCAGAGGTTCGCTTACGCAGGGCGGTGAACTACACAGATTTACCAGGACATTTAGGATAGGGGCGTGGTAGATTGGCTGATAGGCAACTAGGTCGTCCCCCACTGGCACATAGACCGATTTTTGAAGAGAGGGCACTTGCTATTTCCCCTATGTTAGGTCCATCATCTGATGAGCCCATGCATACCACTCAGTTACGTGTGGTCCTTCAGGGAGTTGGAGAGATTGCAGCAGCTGTTAGATCTATTTCGAGTGATGAGGTTGGTTAGTATTTGATGTCTCATCGGCATTCCAGATCATCATCCTATGCTTCATCTTCAGGAGACTTGTACAGTGCAGCAGGCATCCCTTCAGTGGCTAGCTTAGAGGGTCTCACTGGAGTGTTGGCACGAGATACTATGATTGGTTTGGCTGAGGATTTATTAGATACATATAGATTTGTATCAGAGCTGGAGTGTTGGCACAAGATACTATGATTGGTTTGGCTGAGGATTTATTAGATACATATAGATTTGTATCAGAGCATCTTGGCATACCCATATCAGATGTTCGAGGTCGTGTCCATGGTAGTACTAGGACACATCCTCAACCATATTCCTCTCATCGATCAGGTAGTGGTCATGGTGGTACTGCACATGATGATCCATCTACTGACCACTCTTTTGCTCCACAGAGACATATACATACCACAGACCCTTCAGCCAGTGTTACAGTGCAGGCTCAGAGTTCAGATGTGGGCCTTGATGATGTTGATTTGAGCTTGTCGACCATAGGGTGGATGGACTTGTTGACACATGATGATTCTACTTCTATGCCATCTCATGTACATAGTCCACTTGGCTTGTCATTATTAGGACATGTGCCAGTCACCAGCCATGGGGCCCACGTAGATGCAGAGATTGAGCTTGATGCGACGCAACGAAATCTAGATGCATTAGTGGACATGATCGATGCTAGGTAGTCTGAGTATTATCAGATGCCACCATCTACACAAGTAAAAAAATTTTCAAGTTCATGTTAAAATTTCAATCATTTCAAACTAATTTAATTTAGACATGTGCATGTGTGCACATGTACATGTATATCATGCATGTAGATTCAAATGTAATCATGTAGAGAAATTTTAATTTGATGTGTTGCTCGTGCACATGTACAATGTAGGGGAACATGCCTATTTTTACTCTAGCTTTGATGCCAGATCGTGTACGTCGTCGAGACTCATTGGATGATGTCAGTAGTGGACATGTAATGTTTATTTATGTTTTGATTAAATACATGTACATGTATTTCAATATCACTTTCTCTTGATTAAATGTATGTATGTATTGACATCACTTTCTCTTGAATTTATATATAGGGGTCAGCACATCCTAGTGAGCACCTTGATACTAGTCAGTCTTCAGAGTGCGTTGTGAGGAGGCGTGGCGATGATAGTCCTGCACGTGATGATCTATAGTTTTTTTTATCTAGATGATTTGTTGTAGACTTTCATCCAGAGAGACATTCATATATGTTAGATAGACACTTTATATACACACATGATGCATGTTATATTTATATTTGATTTGATATAGATGTACCTGGATTTACTTGTCTACATGTGTGCACGCTATATTTATATTTGATATTATCTTCTGATAGATCTCTAGATAGATACATGTTTTTGTTATTTGTTCTCGAGATGATTGATACATGTTGCATTATGTTGTGGAATCTAATGTACATACTAGATCTAGATCTAGTATATTATAAATTGTTTCTATCTAAGATATGTAAGTAATTTATTTAGATATGTACGTGCATGTTTAATATATTGATTAAATTTAGATATATATATATATATATAGTTCATGTAATTTAAATGTTTGGTAATATATTGAACAAGTATTAAATGTTAAAGTATCAGGTAATTAGTTGTACATAATTCCTAACTCGAGTAAATCTATAGAACTCATCCCTTTTATTTGTACACATATCCTAGAATTTTATCCCATTAAGCCCAAAGTTGTAAAATTCAAGTCCAACTTAAAACATGTACATGTTCAAATTTTAGTTTAAACAAATTGCAATTTGAACTTGAAAGCTCACATGTCAAGTAATTAGTTAAATCGAAAGCTCACATATCCTAAAATTGAAAGCACATATCCTAATTAGTTAAATTGAAAGTGTACATGTGTTCTAAAATTGACAAGTTAAATGAAGTAGAAAGTTCAATATAATAGAAAGTTAAATGAATTCTTGCATTGAGTTAAAAATGAAAAAGTAAACGTTCAATTTAGAAAATTAGTTATTGGACACCAAATTTCAAATTGTTGAACACAATTTAAAATAGTTTGAACCAAATTTCAAATTGTTCTTGAGTTACATTTCAAATTTTAATCATAGTGAAATTTTAATTCAAGTGCACACATGTATCCTAGGATTTTATCCCCTTAAGCCCAATGTTCTAATTCAAGTCCAACTTAAAACATGTACATGTTCAAAATTTTGTTAAACAAATCACAATTTGAACTTGAAAGCTCACATGTCCTAAAATTGAAAGCTCACATGTCAGGTAATTAGTTAAATTGAAAGCTCACATGTCCTGAAATTGAAAGCACATGTCCTAATTAGTTAAATTGAAAGCGTACATGTGTCCAAAAATTGACAAGTTAAGTGAAATAGAAAGTTCAATATAATTAATTTTACAAACTCCTAATTTCATCCTCTTAAGATAAGTGGTGTTCGAATTTCTTTCCCTCAAGGTGCACATGTCAAGTAATTAGTGTACACACATGTACATATAAGTTCATAATTTCTATAATTAGTTACTTTAGAAAATTCAAAATGAAAGAGTAAAAGTTCAATTTAGAAAATTAGTTATTCCACGAAATTTCAAATTGATCAAATGATTGTTCAACCAAATTTCAAATAGTTTGAACCAAATTTCAAATTGTTCTTGAGTTACATTTCAAATTAGGAGTTGTTTCTATCTCATATCAAGTGGATCAACACGTTCTTTGATAACATTTAATATTTTCTCATGATCATCAATATGGAGCCTCCACTTACGTATTCCAGGTCCTTTGACTGGATGAAGAGTTAGACCAATGGCAATAACATGGTTACTATATTGATATACCTTATTGTTAGGTTGATAATCGGTGAAATGAATCCCACTTTTAAGTACTTTTATTTGCTTCAAATATGTTCCTTGTACAACAACAAAACCTGCACATGTACACATTTAAAAAATACATCAATCTTGAATTTAAGTCAAAGAATTTGAATTCATTAAAAATATAGATACTTGACATACATATATACATAATTCAACTATATACTAACCTGTGGGAAAAACAATTTCATCACTTATTTCAGTCTTTGTTAGCTTCTCTCTTTCCATGGTGCAACATAATAAATAATAGCTAGCACCTTCTACATTTTCCGATTCTGCTATGACTACAAAAACATTTCCTACGCAAACTTATATATGTCAAAATTCTAGATACACGTCATTTACATAAGTACATATATATAATAAAAATTAACCAAAATTATGAAAAATGTATAGATGTACATGATCTAGCTATATATATAGTTCATACATACCAACTCTGATCAGTCCTAAAATATGGCTATAATCACTAGAAATCAATGGAATATCATCATAGTTTTCGTCCTCAAACTCATTCGTATTAATAACATCTAATGGCACCAAAGTCCATTCACCCACATATCCACGTTCTTGATTAATGCAACCGCCATGGTCTTCATCAATACAATTAGGACAAAAACATGAGTATTCTCTTGTATACAATGACCACAAATTACTATTTGTACTCATGACTGAATGCAAAGATCGTGTCTTCTCTACCCTCTTGCATGCATGCATTGATCTTCTATCAACACCTAAATGTGTACACAAGGTCCATAATTTAGTTAGAGATCATCTAAGGTAACATATTAAATATAAATTTAAGATTCAATTTAAAAATATGAACAAATTAATTTATATATACCTAATACCTCCCAAAACACTCTAAATGGTATGACTCGATTCGCTTCTGATGATGTGTTATCTATATTTGTTGCCACCAAAAAATGTCTTTTGCACCACTCAACCACATCATGAGCATTATTAATGTGATATCCTTTATAGTCCATTTGATACTTTCTTAAAGCATGTTTGATACAAGCTCCTGCACCATCATGCTCACCCTTTCCATGTCCACTCTCAAAAAAACTCCAAATGTGTGGTATATTAAGGTATCGATGATATCTACATAATGCATAAAATGGTCTAGCTGATTTAAATTGTGCTGCACATCCATCTGACCATACCAAATGTTTTTCTATTTTAATGTTTTTGTTTTTCAAAAATTCAAAAAATGTCTTAAAACAATGTTCCACAAAATGTGTGTCATGTTCTTTGTCATCACTAATATAAAAGTGATACTCTTTTTTAATGACTCGTGCTTGATTTGTACTTTCCACACCATCCAGATCAATTTGTGCATGTCGATAAGACACTTGAACCATAATAGTAACCTGCTCTGTATAGTAGTATTCTGCTTGAAGTTGTTTTTGAGATACGAAAGAGTAATTCTTTGCAAAGTCAACAATAGATAGAATTGTTCCAAGTGGGAAAGTTTCTCTTAGTGTTTGAAATTTTTATCCTTGCCACTTAGCAAAAAATGCATGGCGTATATATGGTTGAATCAATTTATGAAAGTTTGGCATAAATTCTCCAACCGATATCTCATCCTCTACATATTCTAACCTTGTTGATTCTTTTCCAGCTTTTGTTTTTGACTTTATGTACTTATATCTCTTACATTTTACCATCCTTGTCGTATTAGTATCTTCTTCTCTCAAAGGAAATTTAGTCAAGTTACCACATGTTTCACAAGTTCCTCTTATGCAATCTATTTCATGGACACAATCATTTGGTTTGTCACATAAGATTGATGTTATGAATTGACTCGGTCATTTAGGAAAAGTATTTTGAGAAGTTTCACCACTTTCTTCTATCATCTTTCGAAACCCTTCATAGTACAGATCAAATTCAACATGATATCGACAACAACATGTTTCAAAAGATTTATTTATCTTCACAAAATAGGGCTTCTATCTTTCAAACATTGTTTGTCCAATCTTTATGTTAGGATTTAAATTACAAAATGAGAGATACAATTCATGTTGAGTGACATCCAACCAATGTTTTGCATGTTGAATATATTCCTTAGGCCCAATCCTCTTCTTGATGATATCTCTTCTATTTGGTGAAGGACGAGTATTATCAATCCAAAATTGAATAACTAAGTTCTTAACTGTTTCCCCAATCATGTCAGATCGAGGAGCTCTACTCATTAGTGCCCAATTGCCTTCTAATGTACTATCATTCAAATTGTTTCTCCTTTTTAGATAATGTAGTACTGTCTTTCGACTATACCCGAAATGAGATGATAATGAAGAGATCTGTCTAATTTGGGATGTTTTCTTATTTAAAATAGATGTTAGTATCACTCTTCGTACAATGGATTTATCTACAGATCTAGTTTTTTTCCCAATGGAATGTAACCCACCCTTAACACTTTCAACAATATCTTTTTCTAGTTTAGAAGTCCTCATATTTTTTATACTTGTATCTATACCCAATAGTCTGAGTGGCTCTTTTAATTCATCTTTGAGAAGTGAAATTGATAATAGTTGAGTTTTCTCCACTGTTGATAGATTCTCAAATTGTGCAATTATGTCTTTAGACTTTTTATTCAATTTCCTCTTCGTAGTATGTGTAGGTTGATTAGCATATTCTCTCAATGTTTCCACATCCATTTCAATTAAATGATCTATGTTTCTATGATTATTTTTTCTCTTCAATCTTTAAGCTAAATTAACATTCTCATTTGTTGTTTGATCTCGGGCTGCACAAGAAAAAATTAAACAAAGTCTTAAGATACAATCTAGATTTAGGGGACATATATGTATACATATATACATGTTTAACTCAAGAGTGAAATATTATGTACTTGATTAAATTATCTAACCTTCAGATGGCCCTTCTTCAATATCCATTGCTTCATCTTCAATTTCCTCATGTCCAACATTTTCATCATCTACTAGAATTGCACGTGCACGATATAACAAATAAAGTCAAGTAAGTTTATAAGGGGAAATATCGCTCACTAAATTTAAAAATTAAAGATATATAGTTTGATAGAGACCTAGAATTCTAGAAAGATCTATATTATATACTTGCAAGAGATGCACATGTACCTGTTTGAACTTGGGATGAACCTTCTCCAATGTCGATAGGTTGTCCTGGTTGACTACGTCCTAAATAAATTCATTTATTTAATTTTAATCATAATCTAATAAACCTTAATGGACTATAAATTATTAACATAATTGAATAAACAAGGTAATTCCCATGCTAAATAAATTCATAATTTAAATTTATTCATAATGTAATATTCACCCTAAGGACTAATATGGACATAATTGGATAAACCCTAATGGCCTAAATATGAACATAATTTCAAATAAACTCTTAATATTAAGTTAATCTAGTAATGCTAATTTAAGATAAATATGATATTCCTAATTGGATTTAAACCCTAATCCTAACTAAATAAACTAATTAAATACATTGGAAAAAAGATTGTGCATATGTACCTGATCTAAGGTAGTATCTTGCTAGCATTTTTTGACGATTTTCATCTTCTTGTTCCTTAGTTCTTCTTCGTGCATATTTACTTGCTCTTTTATCTTTATTGCCCATGTTGTAAATTCTTCCTCCAAAATTTGAAAATAGGTTGAAGTTTGTCAAATATTTCTTTCTACCCAATTCAAAAGCCAATAACTTGATTTCACATAAATGCAAATTGTAAAAAATGAAACTCATATTTATATACAATTTTTTTTTTTTTTAAACCTCTTTATTAGCTGACTAGACAAAAATCCTAAGGAGCCGACTAGAAAAACACCCCTATGGTCTACTTCTATGTGTACTGTTGTTGAAAGCTGCAACAATCCATAGATGTAGTAGCTAATAGGTGGATATGATGATGGCTCATCACAATCAGTCCCAAAGGATTGAAAATTCTATAATTTATATCAATGGGAAGACAAGATTGTAGAATCACTATCTAAACTACAGTCAATGCATGAGCAATTGATGTTGTGAATGATTATTTCTTTGTCAAATTTGGCGATGATCATGAAGAAGTGTTTGAAGACATGTTCCAAGTCATACATTTCAATCAGTGATCTTTGTCATTTGAGATTAATTTTGCGGAGGTTAATTAACCTCACCCAAATCACATATTTTGGGGGTAGATACTAACCACAAAGAGGTAGTTATTAGCCTCTATGTTTATATAAGGACTCTTATTGGCTTTGTAAAGGGGACTTTTTGGTTTGAAAAATAAGGGAACACTATGCTGAAATTTTGATCTAGAGATAAATTTTGGGAAGTATGTACACTTTTTATCTCTGAAATCGAAAAATTTCTATTATCTTCTTGGTGCAAGGAAATGAAATGAGATGTGCTTTGGGTTTCTTATTTTAAAATCAAAATTGTTATCTACTATAGTAAACATTCTCATGGTATTGTGTGAGTGTTTGTGAATAATGAATGTGTTTGGTAATACTGGTTTCTTTCAAGCGTAGTTCTTGATCACCTTTGTTATCATTCTTGTTTACCCAAGAAGGTTGTGAGGGTATGTGGTACATTCATCCTGAACGGCTTTATCTTGATCTTTGAAGTTTTAGATTCTTTATTTGAAAACCCTTTAAAAATTATATCATACGAGGGAGCTGCCCCTCTAAATATAGAGGAAGGCCACATATCAAGGGCCTATCCAACTGTTGTGAATGATTTTCCACACACTCCATTGGAAAAATTCTATTGCGACAAATTTGTTTACCAACATATTTTTGGCGACTCTGCTGGAGAGACTGAACAAGAAAGATTGATAGTCGCCTGTAATGAAGCACGATGGTGCTACCACATGAGAACATTTTCCTAGTTCTCTAACCAAACCTTGGCTTCCAAGACACCAAGAAGGATATTATTTCAGACTTGAACACTCTAGCCTAGAGGTGTAGATGAAGTTCTCAACAATACCATTTGGTGAATCAAGTTCTTGAAGAAGAAGAAGAGTTCAAGGAAATCTTACAAAGAGCTCTTATTGGTCACAACGTGCTAGTCGTTGAAATAATAGTAGTTATCCCAAGAGGAAACATGCAAAATCTTGGTCACATCCAAAACCAAGTGAACAATAATTAATAACATGGTTGATAAGAGGTACCTTCCCTAGAATGAAGGTTGGCGACTCTATTTTAAAGATTGATTATCAGTAACTCTATTTGAAGGCAACAATTTAGAATCATGGTTTGGTACAAGGGAAAAGTTGAAAGTGATAGTGATAGCGATAGTGATGATGAATAATTTTCATATCCTAAGAAATAGATTCCTAATGAGCCCCTGCAATTGAATTCTTGAATAATTTCTATGGTGGTAAGAGGCTAGACCCTAAAATGGTTCATCCCCACTTACTTCAAGTTTTTCAAAAGATCGAAGAAGAGGATGGAAAGGATTATGGTTTTCTTTTTCATGATCAAGAATCCTTCTTGGAAAAAGATTTAGCATATAAAGATAAAGAAGGCCTTGTTGAAAAATGTGCTTCATCTAAATCAGCAATGAGAAATACTAAAAATGTCTCTTATGCACCTATATCCCAGCAAAATCATATTGATTCTAAGTAGGCAAGCTTCTTGAAAAGTTTCTATGGTGGATAGAAACTTGACCCAGGAGTGATTCATCCATCTTTGCTCCAGACTTTGCTAAAGATAGATGAAGAAGATGGTAAGGACAATCAATTTTTCTCTCACAAACCAAAATCATTTTTAGAAAGAAATTCCACATGCGAGCATAAGGAAGAACTTGATAAGAAAAGTTATTCATGTAAAGCGAAGATGGATAGTGGTGGTCAAAAAGGTGTCCCAATGCCTACACCTATTGCTCATCAAAATCATATTTCCATTGATCCCAATCAAGTTGAATTTTAAAAATATTCTATGGAAATGCACGCCTAGATCCTAACAAAGTACATCCTTCTTTACTTCAAATGTTGTGAGAACTTGAGAAAGAAGACCTATGCAAGAATTATTTTCTTGATAACAGAACATCTCCTGATCCAAATGTTAGAAATGATTCATCTAGTTCTTCATGCATGAAAGAAGACGAGGATTCTACATCTAATCAAGGAGATGGTGGAGACATGGTATCTATAGAAGAAGAATGGTCTATTAATGTATCAAGAAATCATTGTGAAAATTTCCAAACCCAGGAAAAACTATTCAATCATCTCGATTGTAATAGAAAAGAAAATGAAATATCAAAATATTAAGAAACTATGAAACATATGATTGAAGCTGAGGAAAAGGTGGATCACGATGAATTTCATAATACTTTTATTCCTACTTGGTGCCTTGATGCTTCAGATGATGACTTCCTATGTGGAGAAGATCTTCCCATTCATCCTTCCATGATCATTCATGATGAGAAATCTATTGATCATGTCAATACTTCAAATGTTTTGGCACAATATGAAATCACTACCATTGATGGAGATAAAAGCACTGATGAACTTCTACAAATATCTGCTTTCCTTGAGGAAATGGAGATCTTTACATTTGATGATATTGATGAACTTGTGATTAAAAGATCGGTTGATGAAAAAGATAAAAACCAACTTCTAGGAGAAGAAGATGAACCATATAACTTTGATTCTTTGTCATGCATACCAACTTTCACATTTCATGAAAGATGTCTTGGAGAAGAAATGATGATTCAAAAGGGGATAGATATCATTGAACATATTGAAAATGAAAGATATATGGATATGAAGACAAGTTTTGCTATTCCAATGGAAGTGAAATTAAATTCTTATGGATCATTCAAAGTCCAAGGAAATCCTTATTTTTGAGTCTTTTCATCAAATAGGAAATTCTATGCCAAAGAACTTCTATGAGAAGAATAACCATAATGAAGAAAGTAATGAGTTAGTAGAGGATCTCATGGAGGAATCTAGTGAAGAAAACTCTTATGATGTATTTACTCCAAGTTTGTGCTCAAAAGCTTTTGATGGTAATTTCCTCTATGGAGAAAGTTTTTACTTTAATCCTTTGTTTCTAGATGAAGGCATTTCTATTGATACTTCTCAAATAGGTGTTCAAGGACAAGGTTCAATGGCTATAACTCTAGAGATTGCTTCGTGTCATAGATTGTATGAAGGCAATCAAATACAAAGTTTGGTATCTTCTTGTCTTAACCATTAGAAGACCCTTTAGATGGGAAATTTTAATATTAATGGGATGAAAAATGAAGTTATGGCCGACATTTGTGAAGATGGTATCCATGTAACTCCGAAGTGCCTAAAAATTCAAGATGATCTTTTGGAAGATAAAGAAGAAGAAATGGATCATGAGAAGATTCAATATAACATGGATGTGGATCCCAGTTGGAATAATTGTAGAAAGGATTCAAATATGACCATGCCCATGGAAAATCAAGAGCATCTAGTGTCAAAAATGAGTTGAAGACTTCATGATGATTAATTAGTAAAAATTCAACTAGAGGGCTTGCCAAGTAGAGGAGAAGATCAGGGATGCATTTTGAAACCTAATAATCTTATACTTCAACTCTTTGAAAATGAAGTTATCAATGCTATGCCACAAGAGCTAGAGTAGATTTTGAAGTCTGAGATTTTTTATGAAGCCTAGTTATTTGGATATGTTCTTTCATCTAAAGATGTGGAGCATGCTAGGAATTTTAGAGTTAGAGTTCAAGGAGCACACTTATACTCGAACCCATGGAAGCTTAAGAATTGTCACATGTTGGTACACCATGGTATTTATTTTCCCTAGCCAATGAATGGATTTGCATGATTATAACTTAAGTCATTGAAGGTAGGGAAACCTGCCTTGTATATAGGAGTTTGTGTTGCTTTAGTTTTTAATTCTGTTGTCCTATTTTTGGCGTTCATTCCCTCTATTGTAAATTGGTCCCTCGGATGACTTTATTTTACAGCCCAATGGATAAGGCACTATTTTATTCATTCTAGATTTGAGCTTCGTCCTTGTCAATCCTTGTCCCCAAATAGAGCTAGATGTTACCCAGTCATAAAGTATTTCAATTTTTGAACCTGTTAATCCCATGGTTATGTGTGAAATATGTCCCATTTTGATTTTTGAAATGATTATTTATCTCTAAGTTTTTGTGAATTTCTAAATCTTCATATCTCTGGCTCGTTCTCAACTCCGCCTAGCACTTGAAATTTTTAAAATCCAACTTCTGAGCCCCAAGTTATTGCAGGTTAATGAAGAGACCCAAATTTATTCTATTTTCATTTATCCATTTTGCTCCTATTTCCTTCACAACAGATATTGTTTTCAGGAATTTTTTATTGCCTCAATGGTCATTTGACCATCAAATTTATGCTCATCACTTGCTGACATTAGCATCGCATCAACATTCCTGTCACCCCTTTAGGCTCTGTTTTGACCTACCTTTGCATTTTTGCTTATATCTTGGGCATATGGACTCCATTTTTTGCAAACAAGATATCATTGAAAGATGGTTCCAAGCTTGTCATAGTGGTATAGTTAGTTTTTAACTTTGAATAATTTTTTATGGCTTTTTCTGCTATCAAAGTCAGGGGTACAATTTTGCACTCTTGGAGACATATCTTGAGCATCTGATCTCTAGTTTTAGAATTCTTTATATAGTTGGAAATGTCTTTATGATCTCTTTCTAGAGAAGCTAGCTATTTTTCTAGCTTATTTCAAGGCACATTCTATTCAAAAAATTTCATTTTTCTATTTTGGTGGATACCTTGGTTATTTTAGGTTCAAGGATCATTTTCATTACTTCAAATGATTTGACATGACTTGTACTATCTACTGTATTAGGCTTATGTCTCTTTTGGGGTATTTAAACATCATTTGTATACATTCTTGCAAATGCACTAATATAAAGTATCATATTCCATCTATTATTTTTCAATAGTTTTTCCCTATTTCAATGCCTTTTGACTCGAGTACTCTCATTTGATGACACTCATATAGAATATTGTATTCTTGCGATTTACCATATCTAGTGCCTTATTTTACATGCACTACTTTGATTAAAGTTCCATAAGGGGTTGATGTTCTGCATTTGATTTTTTCTATCTTCTTTGTTCAAGTGAGTTTCCCTTCTATGATATTAGCTTCATGACATGTCTAAGATTGATCACCTCAGTACACTCATATCTAATCCTTTGTGTATCTTGAACATAGTTCCTTAGCATGCAGTTCTTTTGGTCCACTTTTCCAATTGCCTGTCATCTTACTCTTGTCTTCATTAGGGGGGTTCTTTTTTTGTTTCTCATGCTTGGTTTGATGGAGTAAGAAATGCATTTAGTATCTATTCCTATGTACTAGGTAGATGCAATAGCTAGGTAGCTATGCATTTTAGTGAGATGGATCATTTACCATATAAACACTTTTCTTTTCATTCCTACTTTGGTTGCAGCCTTCCATGTTTGATTGATCAACTCTTCAAGCTTTGGTGTTTCATGCCATCAACATCTTCAAGTTTAGTTGTTTTCCTTTGTGTGCCTCCTGATTTGGTGTAAATCATAGTCTTCTCTACATGGTCAAGTTCTATTTCAATGCAGGTTCTTCAAATCAGTAATTACTTTTGACAGATCTTTATAGTTTCTACTTGCTTCAATGGTTTTTTTAATGATCATCTTTTGTTCTTATCTTCTAGAACATTCCCTAGTTTGGAGGCTGCTTCAGCCCTTCACTAGTTCTTTACAACATTATTTTCATCTCTTTTTGGAGTAGGGTTTTCTCCATGTGGCTTTCTCAATTTCTCCTATTTTTAGAGATTTTGTTGTTTCTAGATTTTTATTTACTCCCTAAATTTATCTTAAAGGGGGGCGTTAGATTAATTTGATATTTTCTAATTAACTCTTGTATACTTAAGCTAACCTTTAGGCATCTAATAATTACTTATTTTATTAATTATTTTGATGCAACCTAGGTTAGAACATTTTAGGGTTTTGATCTCCTTTATAAGGATGATCTCTCTTCATAATTATTGATTGATTCACTTTTTGATAATAATTTTTTTCTTTTTGGTCATCAAGAATGTCTCATCTATGGATCTAGGAATTCCAACCTCCATATCTTATGCTTCTCTCTTTTTGTGACAGATGTTTGCATGTAGGTGATTCTTGAGAGTTGTGGAGTTGATCTTTCATCAACTTTAGTAAACATTTCTTAGCCTATCTTGTTACACTTGTATGACCACAAGTTGGCTTATTAATAATAGAATTATCTAGTACCCAAATAGACATAACACACCTTAGTATCCTTACTAAAATTATTAGATACACATAGGATAGAGAGCCAAGACCCTAAATACATCCTCACACATCCTATGATTGATCCATGTTGTAATCACTTGCTACACATATTAAATACACCAAGTTGGTTGATCAAACATCCATAACATCTAGTTAGTGAACCAAACCACTATGTTTCATCATCAACCACTAAACAAGCCAAATATACATTGATCATACCAAGTAAGCACATCCACCAAGATCCCACAAGAATCACTAACTACTAGTTCCACCAATAAGATCAACTAAGAACTGTATAGGTTACCAAGTTCCTTTAGTCACAAAGTAGCTTGGGAAAATCTATACCAAAGAATAACTCCAATAGTGACTAGACATCACCTCCTTTCAACATAGTTCTTCAAATCCAAGGTCAAAACCATTCCAACATACAAGATTTCCACTACCCAAGATGCTCTTCTATTAGACACCCTAGGTGCAAAAATATGTTCTTAATAATTTGAAGAACATCTTTGTGAATTCAACAAATTAAACTTAAACTAGTTCTTTACATACATGTCTTCCAAGTCTTCAACTTCTATACTCTTCCCCTAAGTAAATATTTACAAATCCTTTCCTATGATAGACAAACATTTACTCTACCTCTTCACATCCTTCCTCAATGTACCACAAGTTTGTTTCCCACTTTGATCTCTAACTCCTTGAAAATCCTTCAACTCAACTCACCTAAAAATCCTAGGTTCCTTCTACCGAGTTCTACATTTTGTAAAGGAATAAGAGTAAACTTCTTTCCATTCCTCTAAATAGTAAACACATTCTTGATGCAATCATACACTGCCCTGCAATTATACTACCAAGGTCTACAAATTAATACATAAAAGCTACTCATGTCCACAATATCACACAATACTTGATCCACATACTATCCAATCCAAAAATCAATAAGACACTGCTTCTCCACTTCCAAAGCATATTCATCTTGCAAAAAATTAATCCTATAAGGACAAGGATATCTCAGTTTCATCAAACCAAGCTTATGAACCATCTCCTTGATAACTAGGTTATCAATAGTACCACTATCCACACTCACATTCAACCAATTGCCTCCAAACATACAATGAGTCCTAACCAAATTTATCCTTTGACAAAGTTCCAACACTTTCTTACCAAACAATACCCACCAAGATACAAATCTATCTTCCACCTTGGGCTTATTCACCAAACCCCCATTCTCATTCACCATAGTATCTCTTTTATCACAAACCTTCTTGTCAACATTGGGACAATGAAAGGATCCATGCCCTTTTTCACCACATTTGGAATAAGTACCTTGAAATTCACTACTAATTGTTCTTCTCCTCTATTCAAAAAGCTTTGATTAATCTCCAATAGTATATTTATCCTTCACTATGTGACCTTGCTTCTCCTTCCCTTGAGAATTACCTTGATATCTTGACTTCAACTTATCTTCTACCTTCAAAGCATACATATAATGATCCATAGCTAAATCAATCTTTAGCATACCAATCTCATCCTAAATATTGAATCTCAAAATATTAATATACCTAGCCACCTTTTCTTTAAAAAGTTCTCTATGTCTAGATCGAATAGTCAACTTGTAAAACTTCTCAAGACAATCCTTTATATAAATATCCATCTATTTTAGCTTCTACAATCTACTCAATAACTCAAGTTCATAATCCATAGGAATGAACTCAAAATTTAATTTTGTCACCATTAATAACCATCTAGTGATTTTTATTTCACCTTCTTCCACTCTATCTCGCTAAAATTATTCCAACCATAAAGTAACATGTCCTTTCAACTTAGCATGTCCCAACATCACTCTAAGTTGAAAGACTAGTCTTTCAAATCACTAGTCCAATTAATCAAGTCTTTAGGATTCAAAGTAGCTAGAAAATTAGATAAATCCATCTTATGCTTTAGTTTCAACAAAGCCTCGAATCTATTCAACTGGTCAGCTTTGTCTTCTATAGATCTCTCTATTTGATCAGTTCTATCATCACCACTAGATGCAACATCCTCAAATTATCCTATAGCTTTTGATGGAGCCAAAAAGTTTGGGCCTTCATTTCTGGTCCTTCTCCCATCAAATTTTATTTGACATAGGAGAAACAACATAATTGCAAATGATGACATAGGATGATGAAGCACAAATGGAGGTAGAAGAAGGATCTCAAGAAGAATCTTCATATTTCTTGGCAAAGTATGTGCTCAGGGGATGTGTGATGTTCCTATTAGTCTATGGACATTTTTTATTCTCCTTCTACACTAGATATAGTTTTTGGAAAAGAGTGTGTATTGAAGTTGGTAGTTATTAGTAATAATGGGTTGTATAATCAGCAAATAGTATTTGGCACCATTAAGATCTTTCTATGATTCCATGAATTGGTAGTACCATTCCAATAAGATTATTTTTATTATTTTGAAAGGACATTCTACAATCATGAATTTTACAAGAATAGTAAAATAAAAATGTTTTTTCTTTTTATTAGACTTTCATGGAGACCATGATCAAAATTCAAAAAATGATATTTAAACAATATTCATATTAGTATCATGCATCCAACAAGAAAGGCTCCATTCTATTTTCAATACAAGCATCATCACCAAAACTTGTTGATGAGTTAAGAATTTGCATGTGTATTTTGTAGACAAAGTATTACTCCCAGAACATGCATGTCCAAATATTGTATAGAATAAATGATCAATACAATCTCACGTGATATTATTGTAATTGATTATCAAAAGAGTGAATCTATATGAAAGTTAATAACTAAATAAGTGAGTAATATTAAAGATACTTCTCAGTTAACCATGAAGTAATTTAGCGAAATGAGTGATGTGTATCACCAGTATGGCTGTCAATTGAAGTCATAAAATGAAATATGATTACATTTATGATGCCCAACAAAAGGAATTTAATGATGACAATTGAAAATTCATTACTATTATCGCATGTGTGTAAAGACTTTCCACTTATGTATTCAGAGATTTAGGGACATATTCCTTGATCACTTCAAGTTATAAAGACTAATCATAATAACATAGTAATTAATTTCAAAAGAAAATATATCTAATGTGAATCTACTATTTTTCAGGCCTCAAGACATGCATTGATGTAGAGGAAATGCATTGAATTATTTGTAGATACTAGGGAAGTAGGAACTTGAGCCACATAGGCTACTCAATACACACCCAAATAGGTAGCTATGAGAGCAGAGAGAATACAGATAAGGAGGAATCGATATGGCATGAAGATCATTCCTGACATCAAAAGGCATTGTCAAAATTATCAAGGATTATGGTATGAAGGTTCTATGAGGGGCCACCTATATCATTAAGAATCATGTCCATGATTTTAATGCTAGTCAAAATGTATGAGCATTGTCATGAAGATCTAGCTTTACTATAAAATAAAAGCTCATTCTATGTAAACAACTATTTAGTTATTTTTTTTGAAGCATTATGTCATTTGGAAATAACCATATTACCCATCCTTCTCTATAAATAGGAGATTGAAAGAAAACGAAGATATAATTCATATCCATATACAAATTTTTACATATCCAAGTTATATACATGCACTTTGATAGATTTTATTCTTTGATTGGCAAATGAACGAATTCTTGAACTAAACCTATGGATTGTAGATCATTGAATAAATTTTTATGTGATTCAGGGGTCAAAATACATTAAATGGCTCATCTATAAGAAGTGTCTCCAATGCAATTTTATTTCTAGCATGATCAGTAAGAAATATTTATTTTATTTGCATGAAGCTTTAGAGTTAAAATATTGTATAGTTTCATCCTTTATAAATATTATTTTTAAATTTTTAAATAATTTATATAATAGATAAGTGGACATGATCACTTATAGCATTTTAAAGTTGAACATGATAGATATTGAGAAATATTTAATTGTGTCTGAATCTATGTCTAGTTTGTCTCCTTACCACAAGAGTTAAAATACATTCTAGAATATTTCAAAATTGTGTCCATATATTTGATCAGTCACATCTTGATTACTAATTTTTTTATAATTGATGAATGTAGAATTCTATAAAGTTGTATGTTTTGAACTTATAATGTTGACTCTCTCACCATTCAACACTGGTCTTTATATTTTTCATAATTCACAATACATATGCTAGCAATTGTTTCATTTCTTTCCTTTATAGAATTAATATATTCATTTGTTGCATTAATCCATACTTCTCATTTAAGAAACATTCATATACTTATTTATTATTCTCAGTTCATAATTTGCAAGTAAAAAGCTTTCTATTATTCTTTCCATTTTGGAATCTTTCATTATATTTGCATTCTAACCAATCTACTATAAGCATCCCAGGCTTAAGTATTTTGTTTTAGATTAGGTATACCTACCTTGGTTTAGTAGAGCTAGAAGCACAAGGGATTTAGATCGCATCGATCAGTCTTGTCAAGTTGGCCATTACTAGTTGGATATTGTAGCATCAAGTGGACAAGGCTTGTAGGATTCTAATCTATAGTTTTGATGACCAATAGATTGACAACTCTACTAGGGAGAGTTACAAAACATACCCTAAGAGCTTTTTATTTCAACATCAGTAAGATTTAGGTTCTATTTAATTTTTTGAAACATTTTGATATATTTGAAATTCTAAATTGATATGTTTTTTATAGTGTATTTTAATTTCCTTGAATATTTTGATCTCTCATTCTTTTTTTTTATTATAAATCTTAAATTGCTTTATAAAGATTTGATCTTTTAGAAGCATTATTTATTTTTCTTTAAGCTTTTTCTGTAGATTTGATCTTTGGTGAGGTATACTCAAATAGAAGGAATAATTTAGATTATTGAAGACTATTCATTTCCTCTATTTGGAGGTGGTGACTCTATTGTATTTTGTTTGCTAATTCAATGAAAGGAGTGCCAAAATCATTAATCACTTTACTGAGGGACTGACTCATAGGAATGCACTTTTGAACATTTTTTCAAAAGAGTAGATATCATTGTTGCAAAATATTCCAACCAAAGAAAAGGAGACAATATTGTCCAAGTGAAGATAGACTGCTAGACCTAGGAAGATTCAAATATGATCCTTAATGATTTATATTTAAGATTCTCACTTATCACGCCTAAATTATATGGAGATGGTAATAAATGTGCTCTCAATAATTTGAATGCTCTTTATAGATTCTTACATGCATACAAGGCATATTTGGAAAGTTATGCAATGAGGCTTTTTGTTAGAACCTTGAAAGATTTTTCGAAGGAAGCACTTGACCTTTTAGCAACATAAAGTATTTCATCCTAGAGGGAATGGAAGGAGTGGTTCCTTGTTGTATTTCATGATTCAAGTCATGTAGAAGAGATGTGTTATGAACAATATGAAGACCAAAGCTGCAATATAGATGAAGATCTTAGCATGTCTCCGCTTGATGCATTTTTCAATTTTTAAAGGTACAAGTGTGAGACTTAAACACTTCTTTTTTTTGATGATTATGAACACTTATTATGAGATATTGTCAAACCTAAAACCTGCTTACATGGAATTTCTAAACATATTTGTTAAGTTGAGAATCTTGCCAAAGGACCGTGATGTAAAGCTTCTTCTTCAGATATGGGATGAAGCTATGAAAGATGAAAAAGTAATTAAAGGATATGATGATGCTTCAGATTCAAATGTAGAAGAAATTGAAGAAGAATCTAATCATGATGAGACTGGGAAAGAACTATACTATGGAGTTCATGGAAATGATGAAGAGGATTCTCTCATTGTGGAAGAGAATTCAACCTTGTTATATATGGAATATCAAAAGTATGTTGAAAAGGGTGGTCAAAATTGTGTTCCCATACAAAAAGAAAAGAAAACTAATGAGACAATAAATGTGTCCTCTAAAAATTCAATGAAAAAGAAAATGCGTTCACTTTGTCAAATCCATATTACTTTAACAAGAAGGAAGCCAATGAACTAGAAGTAGAAGAAGCATATAGTTCTCAGGAGGATGACATGTATTTATTGAATATTTGAATTGTGGTCTAGGTACAAAAAGAGATCTATTTCGATATAATTTCAAAAAAAAATCAAATCCCATATATAATGAATTAGCACATGGGAACTAAAAACTTAGCTCTTATACAATTTTGGATCTTGAGGAAAATGTGAGCATTCAAGAAGAGGAGGAAACTGCGTTTGAGAATGATTTCAAAATCATTTCAAACATCTTATGTGGTAAAGTGATAGGGAACCCTAATAGATTATTTTGTATAGTTAAAATAGAGAAAAGTAAAACATATGAATATGAAGAGGTTTAAGATGAAAGTTCTCTTAAAGATATTTCAAAGGTTGCTTTCTTGAATTCATTGTTTGAGCAAGATATTTTATGCAATCATAAATATCAACACTATCACGAGGATAACATAGCTAATGATTATGAAGTTGAAAAAACTCATGATATGTATTTAGAAGATGAGACATCTCCCAGTTTATCATATGGATAAGAAATGCAATCATATGAGCATGGTTCTGAATATCTTTCAAGTTTCATATCTTACCAAATTCTTGGTAAAAGAAAAGTTGCATCCCTTGAAGAAGAGTCATTTTCAAAACCTTTTTATGGGGAGAATAAACATCTTGAATATGGAGATATAAAGGATTGTATACAAGAGAAAAATAAAGAAAAGAACATTTGTCTTTATACTTTTATGATAGATCAAATGCATGACATTGGAGATCCTACATTCAATAAAAGATATAATGCCCCTGACGATTATATTCACAAAGTAGAGATAGTAAGTATTTCACATGAGGATGATATATTTGATACAGGTAAGAAGATGAGGAGCCTGCTAAGGTAAGTATCCCTCAAGGTCCTATGATAATATTTTTTTATAATATGCTTAGGGAAATGTTTTTAAGTTTTTGTCATAATTATGTAAATTTTTTTACTTCTTTGTATACTAATCAAATGAAAGAGATGATAGGTCAAATATTTGGATTAAATGATAATGAAATTTATTTCTTTTCTATTAATCTTGTTTATAAGGCAATGATAAATTTTGATCTGAAAAAAGTGATGAAGGATGATGACAAATTATGTAGTGTTTCCGAATTCTGTTTGAATAGCAAATCAGGTAAAGCAAGGATATAATGCCATGATGAAAAGCAATAAGTTATTGCATGATCAAAAAGGGGTGTTTGATAGAGGGAAGAGTCACTATTCATCTTTTTGGGGGGCCTAAGGCCACCCAATTTCATCATGCATCATGTTAAGAATGGATGCTCGGTCCGTTCCTGCAGAGATAGCTAGAATCTCATTATGCCCATAAAGGGCATATTTCCCCAACAAGAGCCATTGATGGAACCAAAAAAATTGGGCCTCTGTTTCTAGTCCTCCAATAAAATTTTATTTGACATAGGAGTAGCAACATAATTGCAAATAATCACACAAGATGAAGAATCATAAGTGGAGCCAAAATAAGGATCTAAAGAAGAGTTCATATTTCTTGGCAAAGTATGGGCTTATGGAATGTGTGGTGTTGCTATCAATCTATAGACATTTTTAATTCTTGTTCCACACTAGATGTAGTTTTTGGAAAATAGTGCATATTTAAGCCGGTAGTTATCAGTAATAATGGGTTGTACAATCAAAAAACAATATTTGGCACCATTAAGATCTTTCTATGTTTTGATGAATTGGTAGTACCATTCCAATAAGATCATTTTTAGTATACTAAAAGGACATTCTGGAATCATGTGTTTTACAAGAATGGTAAAATAAAAAGTTTGTTCTATTTATTAGACTTTCATGGAGACCACGATCTAGATTCAGTAGATGATATCTAAAAAAATATAGATTAGTATAATGCATCTGGCATTAAAGGCTCCAATCTATTTTCAGTATAACTATAATCAGCAAAACTTGTTGATGAGTTAAGAATTCGCATGTGTATTTTTTAGACAAAGTATCACTCCTAGAACATGCATGTTAGGATATTGTACAGGAAAAATGATTAGTAGAATCTCACATGATATTATTATAATTGATGACTAGAAGAGTCAATCTATATGAAATTTAATGAATAATAAAGTGAGCAATATCAGAGATGCATCTCAGTTAACCAGGAAATCATTTAGTGAAATGAGTGATGTGTATCACCATCATGGTTTCCAATTAAATTCATAAAAGAAAATACTATTATATTAGTGATGAAAAACAAAAGGAATTTAAGGATGGAAACTAAAAATTCATTTCTATTATCACATGTCTATAAAGCCTTTTTGCTTATGCATTTACAGATTTAGGGATAGTAGTCCTTGATCAATTCAAGTTGTAGAGACTAAACATAATGGCATACTGAGTAATTTTAGAAGCAAATATCTAATGTTAATCTAGTATTTTGCAAGCCTCAAGACATGCATTGATGGAGAGGAAATGCATCGAGTTATTTGTAGATACTAGGGAAATAGGAACTTGAGCCACATAGACTACTCAATACACACCTGAATAGGTAGATACAAGAGAAAATATAATATGAGCAAGGAGAAATAGATATGGCATGAAGATCATTCTTAATTGTGCATGTTGATTTGAATTTAGCAATTCTTGAATGCTATCAAGGTCTGTGATGTTTCATGGAGGAGAGGCATGAAAATAACATACATGGATGCACTCTTGATCAAACTTCAAAAGGCATTTTCAAAATGACCAAGGATGACAACATGTAGGTTCTATGAGAAGCCACCTATATCATTAAGAATCTTGTTCATGATTTTGTTACTTGTCAGAATATATGAGCATTGTCACAAAATGCTAGCCTTAAATCCCTTACAAAGAATACTTTACTATGAATTAAAAGCTCACAAGCTATGTAAACAAGTATTTAGTTATTTGTTTTGAAGTGTGGTGTCATTTGGAAATAACCATATGACCTATCATTCTCTATAAATAGGAGATTGGAAGAAAATGATGATATAATTCATATTCATATACACATTTTTACACATTCAAGCTATATACATACACTTTGAAATATTTTATTTTTTTATCGGAAAATTAATGAAATTTTGATTTAAGCCCATGGATTGTATAATTGTTGAATACTTTTTAGGTGATTCTAGAGTCAAACTACATTGGATGGATCATCCATAAGGAGTGTCTCTAGTGGAATTTTATTTCTAACATGATCAGTAAGAAATATTTATCTTAATTTCATGAGGCTTTAGAGTTAAAATATTATATAGTTTCATTCTTTATAATTATTATTTTAAATTTTATAAATACTTTATATGATATATAAGTGGACATGATCAATTATAGCATTTTAAAATTAAACATCATAGATATTGGGAAATATTTTATTGTTTATGAATCTGTGTCTAGTTTGTCTCCCTACCATAGGAGTTAAAATACATTATAGATTATTTTAAAATTTCCTCCATATATTTGATCTATCGCATCTGGATTACTAAATTAGTTATAATTGAGGTGCATAGAATTTTATAAAGTTGTATGTTTTAAACTTATAATACTCACTCTATCACCCTTTGACATTGGTCTTTATATTTTTCATAATTTAGATTCCAAATGCTTGCAATTATTTCATTTCTTTTGTTTGAAGAATTAATATATTTATTTGTTGCATTAATCCATACTTCTTATTTAAGAAACATTCATATATTCATTTATCATTCTCAATTCATAATTTTCAAGTTAAAAGCTTTCTATAATACTTGCCATTTTGGAAACTTTTATTATATTCACATTCTAACCAATCTTCTATAAGAATCCTGGGCTTAAGTGTTTTGTTCAGGATCAAGTATACCTGCCTTGCTTTTGTAGAGCCAGAAGTGTAGGGGATTTGGATCACATCGATCAATATCATCATGTTGGCCATTACAAGTTGGATATCCCAACATCAAGCGAGCAAGGCTCATATGATTCCAATCTATAGTTTTGGGAACCAACAACTTCCTCATAACCATCTTTCATACCCACAATCCTTAGTATAATAGCTATAGCCCTCATGATCTCAATGACCTTATCATTCTTCACCAACTTCATCTCAATTCTAAAATCTTATCTAACCTTGTCTAAAATGTTAGTCTCCACAACATCACAAAGATCAGCAATCACCCTAGGGTCCAATATTCTCAAAGGAATCTTTTAATATTTTAAAAAAACCTCTAAAAAATATCTAAGAAACTACCTTGTTAGAACTACCAAGTTTCTTGTAAGTCAGATCACAACTTTCTATCTCATACAACAACTAGGCAAGAGTTTCACAAGTTGATGAATATAGATCTACAAACCAAATCGCATGATATCTCTACAACCATACTTAAAAAATCTTCAACCAAATCAAAAAAAATCTTTGATACCACCTAATGTAGTGGAAGGCCAAGTGAACCCTCAATGGAACTAAACAAGCCCCTAGAAAAAATCCACATAGTGCAAGCAAACCCCAAGAAACTAGATTTGATAGATAACTAATAGTTATTCATCAATTAACTAACCAAATACAATATGTCTGGTTGTAAGGCCTTCTTGGTTATGGCTTGTAAAAAAGAAAGTACTATAATAGTTTTGTAAGACCTTGCAAGATCCAAATACTCCTAACCCTAGCTAGCACAGATATGTAATATCATTGCAATCTGGTAGAAACCACAAGCAAGATCCATACTTGTTCTTGCAAGCCACCAAGAAATCTTGTTATTTCATAATCCCACATTTAGATAATAGCTTTGTCTCTAGTGCCTAAAATACTACCTAAACCCTCATTTTGTACTTGTGCGACCATAAGTCAACTTAATATAGATAGAATCATTTATAATTCAAATAAACTTAAAATTCCATAGTCAACTTACAAAACTCATTAAATGCATATAGGAGAAAGAAGAAAGACTAGAAATAGGTCCTCAGACATTCCATGATTTATCCATGTCACGATCAGATGCTTCACATATTAAATGCACCAAGTCAGCAGATCAAATCTCCAAGAACATCCAACTGGTAAACCAAACCACCAAGCATCACCATCAACTACCAAACAAGCCAAGTATACATTGAGCATACTAAGAAAAAAAATCCACCAAGCTCCCACAAGAATCACCAAGAACTAGTTCTACTAAGCATATCATCAAATGAGCACCACAAGTGTCACCAAATTCCTTCAGTCATCGACTACCTCAAGAAAAACTATACCCAAGAACAAACCTAGTAATGGCCAAGCATCACATCCTTTAAATCAAGTTCTCTAAGTTCTTTTGCATCAATGAATATAGAAAATGCAAGTAAATACGTTATTTTATTAGTGATTATAACTTTTAGTTGTTAATTTTAACTACAAGTTAGTGAATATCAAATTGACATCTAAACTACCATTTCTTTTAGAATTAATTTATAATCCTATACTGACACAAAATATTTTGATTTTTGTATGCTTTATGTTCAAGATATTCTCTATACAAAAAAAAATTACAAATCCACTTAATAAGATATTAGCATATAAAAATTATATTGGTGGAGGAAGGAAATAAAAATTTAACCTCCACAAATAAATTATTTTTTATGTTTCTCTACATTTTAAAGTTGTAATGTGAATATAAAGTTGTAGATCATTAGGATTAGGTATATTATTTTCCATGATTCAATTTAAATATTTAGAACTGGCAAATAATCTATTTATTTTGTAAATTATTAAGTTGGTAAATAATATGTATCTTAAAATTTATCAAATTAGAAAAATGGCACATCCAAATAGGCTTGGAAATAGTTTTGAAAATAATAATTATTCTCTATTAAAATAGTAACTTGATTATTCTAGACCATTGCTTAAACCCTAGGTAGGGTTGTTTGCATGGAACTTGAATTTTTTTTCAATGCTCATCCCCAAAGAAGGGTTTGCGTTGAAGACCTTTTGTTTGACCTTAAAGAAACCATTGATATTCAAATTAAGGCTCACACCTTCACCTAAAAGGTTGTTTATTTGAACCCATCAAACATCTTCTATTGGTGTGACTTGACTAACCACAAGATCAAGGATTGTCCATTGGTTGTACGTCATAAGCTGACTCCTAAAAAGTATTGTAGGCTACAGCTACCAAGAATGGAAAGAAAGATGAGTGGACAGTTGTTATTTACAAGGGTAGAACTTATTTTCTACCAAAGCAACCAATATCTTCCTTTTCTCATCCTTCACTAGAGATTTTCCAAGTTCTTATAGCTATTACACCAATTATGCTATTAGTACCACTACCCATTTCAAACCATTCTTCTCAAGGGCCTAGAGCTTGTATGGGTGTTTCTTGACCTAGTTTGGTCTACACTCCATAAGAGGCCTCCATGATAGTTTTCAATCCTTTTTGGAGTGCTCATAGCCTTGATGGCCATTGATATGACCCAAATGGTAGTATTGAGAAGCAGAGAATCATCTTTGGTAGATATTCTTCTCTCACCTTCACCACCAATTTTCTTGTACAATATCTTCTCCTATCTTGGGGACAATGATGACATGCAAGAGTGGTCATGAATTTTCTCTCATGGAGTCTATGGAATCTAATAGATCTTCCTCCGAAATATTATGTGTGAGACACTAGATGTTGGCTTGGTATCCTAGATATTTTGTGTCTCCAAGAAGTTAAATTTTAAGGTTTTTTCACAATGTTGATTTTTGTGTTATTTTTCCAAACAATATTATTTTCTCTTCCTAGCATGACACCAGTCAAGGTGGTGTAGTTACTCTTCTCTCACATTTTTAATTTATGTATATCTTTCTCATGGTTCTAACCCCATGCACAAGATTATGTTGATTGTTTTGTCTTTCAATAATCATTTCTTTGCCATAGTTAATATTTATGTGCCCAATGAAGCTATGGAAAGATCACAACAATGGAGTTGAATCATAGAATCCCTGTCACCTATTAATTGAGTTGTTTGTGGGGACTTCACTATGGTTGAGCTAGCCTCTAATAAAGTTGTTATTTTACCTTTTTGATGGACAAATGTAGAAACAAAATCCTAGTACTACATGCATAAAATTATGTCTTCTTAATAAAAATATTGATCACTGCCACTCTAGTGGGATTTGACATACTTGGTCTAATTTTAGTGTTGAATATGACAAAAAAATTTAAAGGCTAGATTGTGTGATGATCACTACACATTTTTTGTCACTTTTTTTGAAGATATGGAATCACCTTTCATTCCTCTCCAAAATGTGACTTTGTTAGACTACTATCCCTTTCATTTTACTATTATCTAGAAAACAACTCAATTTGTCACTCTAAAATGTAATTTTTCATTAACAAGTTAGTTTTGAGTCATGATCCCACTATGGCTCACATTTTTCATGTTTGGAATTTAGAGTCTTGGCCCCACATCCACATCGGATGGATTCAATAGTGGAACAGTTTCATCTCACATATAGCTAGATATTTTTTCATCTATAGAAGGCAACTTGCTCTATACTTTAGGTGTTCATATAATGCAATGACCAAAGACTTGCACGAGTCCTTGAAGACCCTAGCTATGAATCTATTTGATTCAACTCTACAACTTTAGCTCACCAATCTTTGTCATCACAAGTAGGTTGTTGACAACTATGCTATTACAGGTGCTCAAATAAAGGACTATATTCACTAGCTTGGGGTCATAAACCAAGCATCTAAGGAATTTTTAAAATCTCTTAGAGCTCATTAAACCTTGGTAGGGATTCAAAAAATCAAGAAACATAAGTAGATTTTTTCTAACCTGCAAGCCATTCTTCAAGCCATTGTCCTTCATTATGAGAAGGTTTTCACTATGTAGGATAACTCTATGGAAAGGGACCAAGATTTGAAGGAATACACAATTGTTACTTCTATCTAGCTTATCGTTGATTAGCATGCCTTTTGTTAGAAAATTCTCACCCTTAATGAACTGAAGGAAGCTATCTTCTCTATGGTACATGACAAGAGCCCTAGGTGTGATGGTTTTCCTTGTGAATTTTACAAAGCTTTGTGGGATTTTGTTGGGCCAGATCTACACAAAGTCTACCTTGAAGCATTTTATTCTAAACCACTATGAAATCTTACTAATAAAGGAAATATGAAATCCATACCTAAAGTCATTAATCTTGAACATATGCTCAACTGAAGACTCGTCACAGTGTTCAATGTCTCCTACAAAATCATAGCTAAAAGCCTAGTTCTCAAAATCTGTCATCTTTTGCCTTTGATTATTTACCCTAAGTAGACTGATTTCATCAAATCTAAATACATCATTGACAACATTATTATTTTCTTGAAGGGTATGGAATGGGCCTACTGATCTATGAAATAAGTTGTATTTATCAAGATTGATTTTGCTAAGGCTTATGATCATATTTAATGGCCTTTCACTCTTTCTATGCTTCATGCCTTAGAGTTTGGCCTAGTTTTTCTCCAATCAATCCATATGCTCTTCAAGGATGGTTCTACTTGCATAACCATCAATGGTAGGAAATTTAAGCCCATTGGGCTCTTCATTTCCATATGTCAAGGATGTCCTCTAGCTTTGAATTTGTATGTACTTGCTACTAAAGGGTTTTGGGTATTTTCTTGCCAATTCCATTTCCTCTACCCATGTTAGAGGCATTTCCCTTCCTCGGTCTATTACTTAGCTTGTCAATGGGTATTTTGTTATTGATTCCTTCCTCACTCTTATCAAGGATGAAGAAAATATCTCAAATGCTCTACAATGTTTGGATACCTTTTGTTTGGCCTCTAGATCTTCCATTCAATGGAACAAAACCTTGTGCTATATAAGGAAGTTTTTTCTCCCTAGTCCACCTTGATTTTTGTTATATTAGTGAAAATGTATTCAACACAGTGAGATCTTCCACTTTCTGGGTATCCCTTTTTCCTTCCAATCTTTGATTGTTGACCTTTAGAATGTAATTTTTGCCAAGATTTCTAAAAATCTAGACTATTGTCTCACCAAACCCCTATAAACTACTAAATTGTAAATGTGTTCCAAGGTGTTTGTTGCTACAAATGTTTATTATTTCACCTATTGTGATTATTCTAAGAATTATTATTTAAAGCTTGGGAAGCTTCACAAATATTATCTTTGGGCCTTACTAAAACTTGCATATGTAATTATTTGATGATGTAGATTCAAGTACAAGCCAAAAATGTTGCTCTTGAGGTGGCTCACTTATTAGAGTTCCTCAATTAGTGGGGCAATGTAGCTTATATGGTCTCTTGACTATTTTTGGATTCCACTTTGGCAGATCAACTCCACCGTGTGGTCATCATTGGGGTTGTAGCTCCTTGGCCTTCCTCTTGTAGATTTCATGCTCCTACTCTCTGCACTGCTCTCCTAATAGTGATTAGGATGTCTAGTTCCACCACTCTACCTATACATGATAGGGTTATGATTGGTCACTAGTTGGTCACCAATTGCTCCTACTTTTCCTACTTCCTTTAGTTGACATTTTATTTGTTATGACCCAAAAAAGTTATTCCTTTGACTAGATCTGGCAATCAGGGATAACTTTAAGAAACCCCTCCTGAAAAAAAAGCCTAAAATGTTGGCGAATCCAACATCTTGGGGGTAGGAAAATTTTAATATCGAGGGTGATTTTTTTGTTCCATATAGGGAAATAAAATATTATATGTTGGTGATTTGTTTCTTGCCCTAGCAAAAGTCATTTTAAATGTGGCAAATTAATATTTTTTTTCATTGATGGATATATAAATGATGGCTATTTTTTCCCTTGCCAAAAATGAATTAATAATATCAGAGGCGAATTACTTCTTTTGTAGGAAAATGAATAATAATGGTCTTGGCTAAGATTCAATGGTAAACTAAAAAATTGTTTAATCTGAAAGTGAAATTTGCACATGTATTGGTTAGTGACTGTACTGACTGCTGAGTAGTCACTTTCAAGTTTCAACTTGTGTACTATGTTAGGTGTGTTATTAATAATGTCGTAACATCATTACATCAGTGTCGCAATTACCAAGTCGACTATTGTCATTTTTGGTACGTTAATAGTAAATACAATAGTTTTATTGACTGTTGATTAGTTAGAGATCAATGATAGTAGATGCATCTCAGGGCCACTCACTTGAAAAGACTTGGAGTCACACGTAATTTTCTAGAATGGAGACATGTAGAAAAGTTTACATGGAAATCATTAATCATGTCAGGCACTATTGACTATTTGACATTAATGTCAGCACATTTCGGCATTTCACACACTTAAAAATTAATAGGAATATGAAAAGATAAGATATGGAAGATCGCGAAGGCAAAAGAATTAGATGCAACTGTAGTCTGCCATTAAATAGGCTCTTCAATTCCTCTTTCAATATCAGTTCTCATATTCTAATTTCTTCAATCTAAATTTAGTTTGTAGTTGCACTTTGCAGAGTTTTTCAATTTCTTGAATCGTAGTCATGGATATGCCAATTTTCTTGAAATGCACTAATATGGCTCTACAAAAGCCCTTTCTAGGAAAAATTATTGATGATGTCCTTGCCATGGTTTGCAAGGTAGATGGTTGAAGTCCTTTTATCCACCATGCTATATTAATGGTGCTCGGCCATGAATTCTTGAGAAATGATAAGAGGTATCGTGTGTCCATGGATATTACCTCCCACTTCCTCATGTCTCTTCTTGACCTTGGAGGCAGGAAAATGGACATGTTGATGCTTCTGCGTAACATACATTTTTAAGGAAACATTTTTAGAAGATGATGTCAAAATTATTGTATTGGTCGAGCAGGTACCTGGGCCAGGTATTGGCATCCCTTTTGCAAAGGCAGTAGACAAGTGCTGGGAGGAAGGCATAGGGTGCATTATACATAAGCATCCTTTCTTGCTCAGCATAAACAAACGGTAACTAACTCGCCATCGAAAGTGGGCATGGCTCAAAAGGGATTTTTTGAAGAAATGGTTGTTGTTGGATGATGATGTCAGTGAGATGAACTTCACATGGCTGTGTGAGTTCAGTGACATCATCTTCTCCAATAGATTCCTCGTAGATGGAATTGAAGACCTTTCTTATTAAAGGCTTCAATCCCTTGGCCCCTCAGCCCACTTATGCTTCCAACCTCCCTAGTTCCCTAGTTCCCTGTTCAATGTTCCCTGTTCCCTTGGGCCTTTAGGGAAAAAAAATGTTTTGATTAGGGCAAAAGTTTTCCAAAAAAATGTTTTCAAGATATCTGCATTCTTCTTTGGATTGGGCCCTACACTTTTTTTTAAATTATGAAATAGTAAAACCAAGCTAATTAGTGATTTCATCAGCTATTTTGAATATGTAAGCTATGAATCAGTATTATGTACATTGTATAGTCTAAAATATTATCAATGAAAACAATAGTTTTTGGCTTCTCAAATCCATGTTCTTCTTAGTCTACGACTTTGTAAGTTTGTTTCAGATTTATGTGTCAAATTTTTATAATTTATGTGTCAAAATTTTATTTCATACCTATCTTGTCAACTATTCGTAACTTTTTTTCATTATGAAATCTTTTAAATGATGAAGAATAGTTTATAAACAATTATCTGAATTTTCAATATATTTTAAATTTTAATAATTTATAAATATTATAACTATATTATATTTTAATTTTGAAACTAAATAATAAATATGAATAAAAATAGAGCATTTGCAATTATATTTTTAAATTGTAATTATAATCATATCATATACATATAATATAATTAATTATACTATAATATAATATAATATAATATAATTATAATTTATAACCATTTAATATTTATATAATATAATAATAATAACAATGAGTATGACCATCTTAGATAATCGTGGATTTTGTGACACGTGTCACAATTCTGGATGAATCTAGGCAGATGGGAAAAGATTCCCCAAATCAGCCCGAAATTCATCTTGGGTCGTTGATCTATCGGATTGAGTCTACTTTCTGAGATGGTCATTATGTATTTTATTAAATTTATTATTATTATTATATTATATTACATGGTTATATTTATATTTTATTATATGATTAAGATTATATCATATGGCTATAATTATATTATTTTATATTATAGTATAAATAATTATAGTATATGTTCTATTATATAATAAATAACTATAACATATAATATTTATATAATATAATAATAATAATGACTCGAGTCATCGACGGCCCGGGAGGAATTTTGGGCCGATTTGGGGAATCTTTTCCCATCTACCCAGATTCATCCAGAATTGTGACACGTGTCACGATTCCGAATGAATCTGGGCAAAGGGGAAAAGATTTCCCAAATCGGCCCAAAATTCCTCCCGGGCCATCGATGACTTGATGATTCTTATTATTATTATTATTATTATACCATATAATATTTATATAATGTAATAATAATAATAATAATGACTCGAATCATCGAAGGAATTATTATTATTATTATTTATATAATATAATAATATTATTATTATTAATATTTATATAATGTAATAATAATAATAATAATAATAATGACTCGAGTCATTGACGAAATTATTATTATTATTATTTTATTATTAATATTTATTTAATATTATTATTATTATTATTTATATAATATTATGTCCAATAATTCTGTCAATGAGTTGAGTCATTAATAATATTATTATTATTAAATTATATAAATATTATAGGGTATAACAATTTTATTATTATATAAATATTATTATTATATTATATCAATATTAATAATAATAATAAGAACCATCGAGTCATCGACGGCCCGGGAGGAATTTTAGGCTGATTTGGGGAATCTTTTCCCATCTGCCCAAATTCATCTGGAATTGTGACACGTGTCACGATTTCGGATGAATCTAGGCAGATGGGAAAAGATTCCCCAAATCAGCCCAAAATTCCTCCCATGGCCATCGATGACTCGAGTCATTATAATAATAATAATATTATTATTATTATATTATATTATATAAATATTATATGGTATAGAATTATTATTATTATTATAATAATTCTAGAGTCATCGATGGCCCGGGATGAATCTTGATCAATTAGATTGAGATGGTCATTATTATTATCATTATATTATATTATTTAATATAATATAAATAATATTGTATATAATATTATATTAAATAATATAATATATAACAATAATAAATTTAATAACCATTTGATAGTCTATAGATCGACGGCCCGAGATGAATTTCGAGCTGATTTGTGGAATGTTTTCCCATCTACTAAGATGCATCCGGAATCGTGACATGTGTAACTTATGTACATCACTACATTATTTAATATTGATTTTGAGTCTTGAAAATTTATTATGGTTAGATGTACATTTTACAAAAAAGTTAAAACCATTAATTTCTTATTACTTTCATTTTAACTAATAAACTTTAAGTATTACCTTTTTAAAGTATGAAGTTGAGAGTTCTAGAATGTAAGATGAGAGTCCAATAGAATAGCCATAGGATTTTCAAATTTTAAATTTTCAAAGACTGGCAGTTGTGTTCTAGTTTTTGAAGATTGAAAGTGTGAAATTTGGTTATCAGACGACAACACCAATTATCCAATCTCAATTTTAGGTATTTAATTTTTTTCAAAAAAATTCCATTGTGATTTGTAGCAATAGAAATCTTGATTTTAACTGTCTTAGGTTTACACTTTACAATTATTTTGAATAGGGTCTGAAGTCTAATAACCAGTAGTAGCCAGGCATGGGCAAAACAAAGTCAAAAACCTCCCAAATGAGTGCACCCATAAAGGAAAAGAACACCATTATACAACTCAGACAAGTGCTACAAACCCCAGGTTTCACCGATGAATGTCATGATATTTTTGATCTTGTTATCCATGGAGATTCAGGAATCATGGAAATTAGACATTCATTGTTTAGAAAGTGGAAAGATCCCCAGAAGAGGAGAATTTATTACAAATATAACGACAGTATTGGTGCATATACAAATAAACTAGCTGCTCTGGTTACTAGATTAGCGAACCTCACTGTACCTGAAGTATTCCCTTGCCTTGAAATTGTAATGCTATGCACTCAGAATTATGATGAAAATAGAAAGGCAATTGTAAACCAAAACACTTAGGAGGAAATTTTATCAATAACTGAGAGTGAATTTTTCACTCTGTTAGACCTAGGGTTAGGGTTTAGAATAGAAAGCTCTAATGAGTGCATTGACTTGGATAAACTAGCTCAAGCTTATGAAAAGCTAGAAAGAAGTTTTCAAGATTCATATATTAAGGGTTTAATACCCTCGGTGTCCACTAGTAGTGTTACTGTTACACTCGACAAAGACCATAAGCCTCCTTATCAGTATGATATTTTTGTGCCATGGGTTCAGAATACTATTTCTTTGTTATCATTTTGCTTGGGATTGGACAGTAACAAGGAAGTGGGGGCTAGTGTTCTTGAAATGATTTATAATATCCATTATCGAGGTCAGTCAGTTGACAATGTAGCAGTTAGATATGATTTTGTTTGGTATATTGTTGAATCTATGCAACAACAATTAGTAATGATTAAACAAAGTACAGCTACAGGCAAGACGAAGATATTGAGGTTTACAAGTTACTTGTGCTACCTTCTTTTAGCAAAGCATCACCCAATATTTGAGACAGAGAACAACAAGCTTGATATTGAGGTCTATAAGTTTGATGAGAAAACCCAGAAGAAATCATAGACACCAAGTCCAGTATATGAGTGGACACATAAGATGAGGATGACTGCTAACAATAAAAACTACAACCATTTTGTACACTTCTTTTTGGCACCTATTTATCAAAAAATCATAGGCACTACAATGCCTAGATTGCCTGTGTCTTGTAAAGATTGCATTCAATTGAGAAGTCAGATTGAATTGGCTGACTGGTTCTTCATGGAAGAGTACACTGTCTTAAGGTTTTATGGTTCAATGGTTGAACCCTGCAATTTCCAATCCATGTTATAGAAAGGATTTTTGCACTGAAATATGTAAGACAGATGGAGACTACAGATGAACGTTTCAGTGGACAACAAAAGAAAATGATATTTCCTTCCTTGCCTTTCGCAACTAGAGGCCTCACATTTGAGAGAAATGCTTTCAAAGTGGCAAATAAATTGGTAACTTTTTTTGGCTTTCATTTTGTTAGTCACTGGAATTATGATCCACTAAACATAATAATAACAAGACTTATTGCCAATGGGAAATCTGCGAGCAAATATCAACACCAGGAGATGCCATTGATAGAAAAGTTAAAAAACAAGGATTTGTGGGATGAGGTTAAGAAAGAGATGGAGAAACATGCACCAGAGAATAATATTTCAATGCAACAACTATCATCCCAAATAATGACATTGCACATATCAGAGTCACACAAATCAGGGCCTCTGGCATACTTAAATTTCTATGAGAAAGCACCTGAACCTTCTAAGAATTCTATGCCGAAAGCAATTAAAGAGGCATGCATATCTGAAATATGGTGTCAAACCAAGATAACTGAGTTTTGGAAAATGAGGAAAAATTTGGGTGAACCAAAGACGTCAAATTTTTTTGAGGAAATTGGTGAGGATGACCTTTTCAACACTTATTGGGATAAAGAGCATCCAACTATACTATATCAACTTGAGAGTTGCAGTGACAGTGATATTCAAAGATAGGAGGACCTCCACTCTGATGCTAACATTCAAGATATTGAGGATTTCGAGTCAACCAGGGGTAGAGATATTATTAAACTTCAAATGAGTGATTCTACTAAACAAACTTATGGTAAAGGAGCAACTATGATACAAAAAATGGGTTATGCAGGTATAGGGCCCATTGGTGCAAGTGGTGACGGGATTTAGAATCTAGTTCCAGTACCAGACCCACCCAAAAGAGGAAGTAAACCAATCATTAGAAGCTATGAGATTGAAGATGATTCATCTAAAAAGGGCAAAAAACATTATACTTCTGCTTCTAAAGGTCATCCCAAAACATTATTTGTTAAATCTTCAAATCCAGTTGTAGTTGATCCCAGTGGCACTAGCATGGATGAACCTTGTGCAAAAAAGAAAAAACTTATGACAATTACACCATATGAAATGTCAGTGGTTACTTCAGCAATATATGTAGCAGTGGCTTCTGTACAAAACCCTAAAAATAGTCCTAAAATGGCAAGATTTGGAATGGGCCATCTTTAGTATGTTGGCAATCCTCAAAATACAATTGTAGGTGGAGTAAGTTTAGCTGGAGATGGAGGAGCATCAGCATTCAACGATATAGTTGATAATTCACCTTTCAAACACTCAATTGTGTTAGAAAATCCAGATTTTAGTTTGAATGAGTTTGCATCAAAGTTTGAATAGACAAGCAAAAGAAATAGGGAAATTATGAAGAATTTGAAAAGTGATGCAATTGCCGAATGTTAGGGATCTACTAACAAAATATTTCCAACATATGATCCAAACAATGAAATGATGAACTTCATGGCTATTATGCCCCTGGATAGAGATAATAATCCACCACAAAATATAATAAATCATAACGATATACAAGTTACCAGTCTTCAAATGGATTTGTCAAAAGTGAAAAATATTGACAAAATCAATATATCAAAAGAGAGCAAAAAAATGGTCTACTCTACACTTCTGAAAGCGGAGAGGGAAAACAAAAGGCTTACAAAGAAAATAGAAAAGTTATAGGCACACCTTGATAATGTGAAGGTGAAGAACAAAGCAGCAGACAATAGGTTCAAAGAATTGCAAAACAGGATAAAGAAATCTTCTCCTATAGAGGCAATTGTCTAGTAAGAAAAGATGAATGAACAAGTGCAACATTTGACTAAAGAATTGGATGAGTGCCAAAAAATACTTAAGAATGAACAAGCATCTACTGTACAGTTGTTCAATTTTGTAGAGAGTAGTGCACAAGTCATGAATCAATTGAAAACTGAGCTGGAATCTGCTGCCAAGGAAAATAAAATTTTGAAGGATGAATGGGAGAAGGAAAAGGAAAGAATGGAGTCTAGGGCAAGTATGATTTTTAATTTCCAAAAGGAATTGGGGAATGAGAAGAAAAAAGAGGAGTCTACTGCAAAAACAATCCAAAATTTGAATAACCAATTGGAGAATATGAAACAAAAAGAGTTGCCAACTGCAAAAACTATCAGTGATTTAAAGGAGGAATTGGAGAATGCAAAGAAAACAAAGTCTAGTGTTATTGTAAGCACTAACACAATCCACAAATTGAGGAGGGAATTGGAGAATGCAAAGAAAAAAAAGGAGTCAGCTGCAAAGCAAAACCTCAATCTAAGAAAGGAATTGGAGAACGCAAAGAAAGAGGAGTCTACTCAAAGTCTCCATGATTTGAAGAAGGAATTGGAGAGTGCGAAGGAAAAGGAGGAGTCCACTTCAAAGATAATCCATAATTTGAAAAGGGAACTCGAGGAAAACAAGAAAAAAGAGGTAACTACTGCAAATAAAATCCAATATTTGAAGAAGAAATTGAAGGATGAGAGGAAGAGAGGAACTGATTGGCAAAGGCAACTAGAGGAAATGCAGAAAAAGAGTGAAAAAGATATGTCTGAAATGAAGAAAAAGGTGGAGAATGTAATGGCAGAAAATAGAACGACCTCTTCCGAAGACCATCATGTGAAGGATACTATAATAAACACAGTTAAGCTTATGAAACAAGAAATTTGGGACAAAATAATGACAATCAGTGATGGTTTGTTTGAATGGCTTGATTTAAATAGCAATCTCAGAGTTGTCTTTGAAAATGCAAAAATTGATTTTCAAGTAAAAGACAAATCTTCACCAGTTCCTTAAAAGATCTTTCTGACCAAGTTCTCAATAAACTAAAGAGATTCAATGATAGGGATTTGGAAAACCATGGAATAAACAACTGCTTGGATGCCTGTGTAATGGCCATTAATGTCTCTCAACATTGTGAAGAAGTAACGCGAATTGGTGAATTGCTCAATTCTCCTTCCAAAGCGTTGATGAAGATGAATAACACCATAGTGAACTTGTTGAATGTTGGATTACCAAATCTTGCTAACTCAGAAAGCACATTCATTGGAAACAAAAATTACATGAAAAAGTTGCAAGGCAGGATGAATTCTCATTTAGGGGAATTGCCTGAGGAATTCACTCCAGAGGGAATTGCAAGTTGCATCAAACCACTGTCAACAATGAGTGATGCTATAGATAGATTCCTCCTATCATATGATTCTATATCTCAAAACTATTTTTTGTTGAGAAGACGAAAACTAATTAGCTACAACCTCAAAAAAATGGGGCTTCCAAATGATGTAGAATGGAGCGCCCTAAAGAAATTTAGTGAAGCTGGGTCATCTTCTCAAACTGTTACTATTGCTATCAGTGGCAGTCATAGTTGATAGCACTAAGTAGTAACACTGTAAAAACTTAGTAAGTGATAGAACTTTAATCATTTTTTTACCTTTTTCTCTTTAATTTCAACTTTGTTTAATGTTAATTGTTACTGGAATCAAGAGCCAGCATATCAGGATAGTTGGGCAGCCAGGTGTATATGAACAATGTTAGTATGCTAATAGAAACCAAATTTAAATAAAGCTTCTACAAACTAAAAAAAATTCATAAACTTGAAGATACACTAAGATGAGCTCTCAATTGAGAATATGAGCCATTAATGGGCTCTCTCAATGAGAAGTTGTCTTGTTGAGTAGCTTTGTCTAAATAGATAGGATGTATGCTCAAGCTTTATGCTTCAAAAAGGGCTTCAAATGGAGTTGGAATTTGGGTGTGAGTGTATGGTTTTGATGTAAAATGGCTTCTCAAAATGGCATTATGACTTTACTTCATGGATTGTGTTATTTTGCAAAGGGTAAGGATCCAATTTATAGGCAAGAGGCTTGAGGGATTGAGGGCTAAGATGCAAGGATGGGAAAAAGCTCATGGAGGGCTCAGATTGCATGAGAAGAGAGCACATGGATTGTGCTTCCTTACAGCCAATCAGGGAGTGACACATGTCACAGGGTGAGAGGATGGAGGAAAGGGGAAGGATGAGTCAACAAAGGAGGCTCAAGGGATAAAATCTTCATAAAGACCCTCATAATGGCTTGTAAGAGCAATAAAAGGGCTTGGAAGAGTCATTTATGGCCTAGTGGACTTCATAAAGTTTTATGGTTGAGATATTTTGACGGAGATGAGAAAAATTTTGACTTGGGCTTGATTAGGAGGGTTTTAAGCTTGCTTAGGATTGTACAAATGATTAGAGGATGGATTAGGATGGTTTAGGATTAGCTTAGGGATAGGCAAGTGGATGGCATTTAATGAGGGTGGGTGAAGGAGGAGATATTTGTTAACTTTGGCTTGGGTTAGTAAGTCTTAACCCATGTTTAGAGAATGTGACAAGGTTAGGAGGGGATTAGGATTAGGTTTAAAGACATCTTCTAGAAGAGTCTAGACTTTGGATGAGGATAAAGACTTTCTAGAATAGTCTAGAATTTTCTAGGATGAGGATGAAGACTTTCTAGAAGAGTCTAGAACTTCTTAGGATGAGGATAAATTAGATTTTTAGGAAATAAATAAAGTTTTATTTATTTGAAGGGTTTGGGTTGAGGAGATATTTATTAAAAAAAAATTAATAAACATGAGGATTAATATTTAATCTTAATTAAATATTTTGAGTTGGGATTAGGGGTAGGAAATGATGGGATTAGCCTTTAATCAAAATTAAAGAAGGATTAGAAGATTTTGGAAGAGGTTAGTGGTCTTAAAAAAATTGGCCAAGTTTTGGGCAAAATTTTATTTATTTATTTATTTTGGATTTTTTTGTCAATTTATTAATTAAATAATTAATAAATAAGGAAATACTGTTTAAATAAGATTTAAACATTTTTGGGAGGGATTCCTTAATTAAATATTTTTAATTAAGATAAAGGGATTTAATGGCATAAATAAAAATTAATTAATTAAATAATTAATTAATTAATAAATGATGATGTCATCAGGAATTTTTCAGAAAATAAAAATACTTTATTTTCTAAAGGTTTTTAGGTGTCTACATTTTGCCCCTCTTTGATGTGATGCCGCAAGTGGCATGGCATCAAAGATAAGAAAATAAGATGCCCAAGGCTAGAGCAGAAGAGGAGAGAATGGACTACAAGATGCCCCCTCAAGAAGGTGGCGGGGAGAGAAAGCGAGGCTCGACGACTTCTTGAAAAGTACAAGAATCCGAGATGAGCAAGAAGACTTAGATTGGGTTGAGAGAAGAGGTTTAGTTAGCTCAAACTCTCACTATGGGAGAATGATAAGGGGAGAATTAGAGGCACAAGAGGAAGCAAGCTTAAGATCTCAGGGATTGTAGAGGATGAAGGAGCAGAGCACTATAAAAAGAATCCAGGACGGGGAGATGGATGAAGGGATTAAAAAGCTGATGCAATAGGATTTCAAAGAGTCAGATTGGAGAAAGATGGGTTTCAGAGATCCCTAGGACTAGGATTGTGGATCTTGAAAGATGAGGCTTGGTGGATTGATTTGGATTGGTGGATCCCTAAGACTAGGATTGTGGATCCCTAAAGCTAAAGGTGAGGAGTGATTCAAAGAGATAATGATGAATAAGCTGGGGTAGGAGAGACGGATGTTGGATATGGATGGGGCACAATGGAGATGAAGGAAAACCATTGAATCTTTTTGAGCGGGAGGATACTTCAAAGAGAAGTACCACCATGTAGTTGAGCACGAGATTTGCTATAGGACTGTTGGTTAATTGCCAAGGTTACCAAGAACATCAAGGCCTTTTCACCAACTATCCAGAGGATTGACGAGCTGACTCAAAACAAACACGCAAGGATTTCCCCAGCATCACACATGAATCTCGAAAGAATCAGAGTGGAACTGACACTGGGTAATCCACAAGCAGAAAAGAAAAACAAACAAAAGACTTGATCAAGACCTTACACCCAGATTGCCCCATGGAAGATCGTGGCAACCTTGAGGAGGGAACAAAAGGATTGCTTGGAAAAGATATTTCAAGACCCAAAAGGGAAGATTCCAAATCAAAAGAAAGTGAAAATCCAAAAGAGAACCATTTGCCAACGAGATGGGTAGGACGAGGTACTAATGGACCAAGATCAGACATGAGGAAAGCTATATCTTGCAAGGACCTATCGGAGAGCACCTAAGCTAGTGGATTTGGATGAGTGATGCATTTGGAAAGCTGAACTAAGAAAGATAACACTTTGGTGACAAGAAATCTAGCTAAAGGATGCATTGGAGTAGCTAACCAAGATGTGTGATGGGTGCAAGATGCTGATTAAGGACGAACTGACAGGAACACTTGATAGATACAATGGTACTAAGCTAAAGAGGATGTACAAGCTGATGGACCAAGATATGTTACAAATGTACAAGTTTTTTCATGTTTTGGTTTTTGGTAGATGGAAAATTTTGTGAAGGATGGGATGTCTATAATAGGTGATAGGTGGATAGGTAGATGGTTTGCAAAAAGCTTAAGTGAAAATGGGGTTTTGTGTGTGCACGTGATAGTATACAAGCTAGGATACAAGATTATTTACAGGCTAGAATATGGTACAAACTTTGGACAAGATTTGGATATACAAGGTATGGTACAAGATTTACAAGGTATAATACAAGCTTTGGTACAAGATTTTACAAGCTGAGGTACAAGATTTTACAAGCTGTACAAGAGGTATTTACAAGCTCCATTAGATTTTGGATATTTGGTTGGAATACCAAGGGAACAAGCAGGTGTTTTATGGGATGGTGGGTGAATGGATAAGGGATATGATAGTGATAGATAATGGATTAGTCTTAGTACACAAGGTGCCTGAATTACCAGGTTTTCACCAAGGTACCTATCCAAGGTGCTTGAATTGCCAAGTTTTCACCATTGGATGCTTATTTCTCTTTACTATTTTTTTTTTGTATTTTTCAAAAGCTGGGTATACCAAGGATCTTCAAGCATAGAACTTCTTTTGATGAATGATGTTAGTAAGATAGTTCAAGAGTTCTCCTTCTAGTGTAGATAGCTGATAGGCTCCGGAGCCAAAGGAAGCAGTGACAACATAAGGACCAAGCCATGTAGGTTCAAACTTGCCTTTCTTTTCTTGATCTACTTGGACTTTCATGTTTTCTTTGAGGACCATGTCACCTGGCTGAAAGTGTCGTGGAAGCACCTTCTTGTTGAAATTCTTTTTGAGACAAGTTTGATAGACTGTGAGATGATCATAGGCTTGTTGTCGCTTCTCGTCTAAGAGATCTAGCTAGGCGAGCCGAGCTACTCTGTATTCTTCATCTGATATTTGCCCTTGCAAAGATATGCACAAGGAGGGAAGTTCAACCTCTATAGGTAGTACCTCTTTGGCACCATAGACTAGGGAGTATGGAGTTGTGCCTGTGGATGTACAGAAGGAAGTTTGATAGGCCCATTGGGCTGGATTTATTTGTAGGTGCCAATCATGGCCAGAATCATTGACAACTTTCTTTAGGATTTTGAGGAGGGTTTTGTTAGTTGCCTCTGCCTAGCAGTTACCTTGTGGGAAATATGGGCTAGAAAAGTGGTGATGGATGTGGAGGGAAGTGCATAATTCTTCCATGTTCATATTTTCAAGATGAACTTGGAGACCTGAACTCCTATAGCTGAGACTAGGGGGACTGCTTCCACCCATTTAGTGAAATAGTCTATAGCTGTTATTATCCATTTATGTCCATCAGATGAGAGGGGTGTGATAGTTCCAACTAGATCAAGGCCCCAACAAGCGAAAGGCCAAGGTGGTGCAATAGGCTGTAGATCTTGTGCTAGAGCGTGCACAAGATTTGCATGCTGCTGACATGGGAGACACTTTTTGACAAAGTCATAGGAGTCTTCTTCAATGGTAGGCCAATAATAGCCTACTCTAAGGATTTTTCGTGCTAGGACAATACCGCTTGTGTGGGCATCGCAAAGTCCAGAGTGTACTTCCTTTAACACCATCGCAGTCTTGTTTTGGTCTAAACATCGAGAGAGAGTATCATGATAACCCCAATGATATAGGGTATTTGGCTATGATAACATAGCGGGATGATTTTTGGATGAGGTTCTGGCATTGGGTATGTGTGAGGTGAGGGGATATGATAGCATCATTAAGGTAAGCGTGAATCTCATGGTACCAAGGGGATTGGGGATCAACCAAGATACAAACATGGTTTGAATCCTCATTTGCATAGGCGGGTGTGAGGAGTTGCTCCACTAAAAACTCATACTGTGTAGCTGCTTGGGGAATTTCCAAGAGCGAGCCTATAGTAGCCATAGCATCTGTTGCTTTGTTCTGTATTTGAGGTACTTGTTTAAACTGAAGCCTTGTAAAATGTTGGGTTAGCTGATCAACTAGCTCTTTTTAGGGTAATAGCTTTTCATCTTTGGTTTGATATTCATTTAGGGATTTCTTGATGATGAGCTGAGAATTGCCAAAGATTTGTAGCTCAGTAATGTTCCATTCTATAGCTATCTTTAATCCTGCTATGAGGGCCTCATATTCAGCTATATTGTTGATGCTAGGGAATTGTAGCTTGAAGGCTTTTGGAATGTAATCTCCTTGAGGTGTGACCAACAATATTCCTGCCCCTGATCCATTAGATGTGTATGAGCCATCAAAATAAAGTTTCCATGGGGGTTGTTCTTCAATTAGACAGATATGCTCATCTAGAAATTTTGTGATCAATGGATAAGCATCTATTAGAGGTGCATCAGCTAGGTGATCTGCTATAGCTTGCCCTTTGATTGCCTTTCTGTCCACATACTGGATGTCAAATTCGCTAAGGAGCATAACCCATTTGGCCAAATGGCCTGTAAGTGTTGTTTTGGAGAGCATATACTTGAGAGGGTCAATCTTGGAGACTAGTTTGATGGTATGACTTAGCATGTAATGGCGAAGCTTTTGAGTTGAGAAAACAACTGCCAAACAAGCTTTTTCCATAGGAGTGTAATTGAGTTCATAACCAACTAGGGTTTTACTGATGTAGTAGATGGCTCTTTCTCTGCTATAGTCATCGAGTTGTGCTAGAAGTGCCCCTAGAGCAATAGGTGTTGCTGATATGTACAAAATCAGGGGACGACTAGGAACTGGTGGAACCAAGATAGGGGGATTGATGAGATAATGCTTGAGATGGTCGAAGCTGCGCTGACATAAAGGATCCCACTTGAAGTTCTCATCCTTCTTCAGTAAATGTGAAAATGGTGTACACTTATCTGCAAGCTGGGAGATGAAGCGTTGAATAGATTGAAGCTTTCCATAAAGAGAACGAAGTTGTCACAGTGTCTAGGGAGGAGTCATGTCTAAGATAGCCTTGACCTTCTTGGGGTCGATCTCTATACCTTGTTTAGAAACTATAAAGCCTAGAAGCTTGCCAGATGTGACCCAAAAGACACATTTCTTGGGATTCAGCATGAGATGATATTTGGCTAACCTATCAAAGACTTTCTCCAGGTCAGCAAGATGATCCATGAAAGTATGAGACTTGACCAAGATATCGTCCACATAATCCTCCAAAATGCTATGGATGAGATCATGAAAAATGGCTGTCATAGCTCTTTCATAGGTAGCCCCAGCATTCTTTAGGCCAAAAAGCATCATGTTCTAGCAAAAGGTTCCCCGAGGGGTAGTGAATGTTGTCTTATGTTGATCCTCTTCTGCAATCTTGATTTGATTATACCCAGAAAATCCATCCATGAGGGACAAAATTTCATGTCTAGCTGTAAGATCTACAATCATATCTATGTTGGGCAAGGGAAAATCATCTTTTGGACAAGCTTTGTTAAGATCTTTGAAATCAGTACAGATTCTAATGTCACTAGAAGGCTTAGTGACAGGGACCATGTTGGAGATCCACTCTACATAGTCAATAGGTTGGATAACCTTAGCAACTAACATTCTTTCTAACTCAGTTTTGACCAGTAATACCACCTTGGGGTGCATTTTTCTAAGCTTTTGTCTGACGGGCTTGATCTATGGATTGACTGCAAGATGATGAACTACAAGCTTTGGATCAAACCCTGGCATGTCTTGATATGACCATGCAAATCAGCCAATGTTCTCTCTTAAGACCTCAAAGAGGAGATCATCTTGGTCTTGTGATAGGGATGCAACAATGTGAACAAGCCTAGGGATCTCTAAAGAACTGTTGTTGACTTCCCTAGTATCCTTAATTAGAATAGAAGATATCTCTAGTCGATTATCTTGAGGAGGTAACGCTAAATCCTCATGTTATACTTGTGGCTCTAGATGTTCTTGCTGAGGGGTTTTCTTCGCTGCCTTAGCTAGTCTTAGATTCACCTTAGTTCTAGTTTTGGGTGTATTGGAACTAGGTTGGGGATTTTCTCCAAAATACCCCTTGGGATCTAGCTTGTAAATATAGGCAGAATCTGGCTTTGTTTTCTTGTGAGGTGTTTCAGCTCCCATGAATCTCAGAAGTGCTTCCTTTGATGTGAACTCATCAATGTGTATGATGCTTGGTTGGTCCCAATCTATGAGTTTTGGATGGCAAGTGGTAGGTCAATGAGGTGGATGGATAGTTCTTGGAGAACACAGTCTCCGAGGGAGATTTGGTCTAGGATACCGTCGTAGGCTCTCTTTTCAACTTCCTCAGAAATGTCTTCGATTTTGACAAGGTCGCGGTGAATGTTCAAAAAAGCGTGACCGTCCGTATTAGTGCCCTTAATTGTGGGTATGCCAAAGCCAAGACTTGACTTCGATTCCCACTTTTGTGCGTCGATGGGGCACTGCATGCCTCTTTCTTCTGGTCCTAGACCACCACCTTGATAGCTCCATTTGTCAGTGATGAGCATATTTTCTTGGGGATACTTTTGGCTGAATTGATCAAGGTGTGCTTGATTTCTTTGAGGTGCATCCTTATGTAACCAATTGTTGATATCCGGAGTGAGCTCCTCATGAAGAGGGATTTTTGAGGATACAAAGGTTGTTGGTCCAAACTGTTTGTATCGAGGAGGTGGAATCTCCTTAGCTTTTTGATACATCAATCTTCCATGGGCATGTGGATCAAGTGGGAGTGCCTCGACAACAAAGGCATCTGATAGACTATACTCTCCACAGCCTTTGTTATTGATCTTCACGGTAGATAGGGTGGAGGCGAGGATGGTTTTTGGGTCATTACAAGTGTGGGATGAGCTGGCGATGGCTGTGCCAATATCAATTCTAGGGCAATGGTTTGTGTATGAGGCTTCAACCGCATTGCAGTAAGCAAAGGGTTCTAGATCGGCATGGATGGTTACCTCAGTGCCTTGATGCATAAATTTGACGCACTGATGGTAAGTGGATGGAATGGCTTTCATGGCATGAATCCATGGGCAACCGAGGAGGATGTTGAATGGTAGGTTTAGATCAATAACATGGTAGAGTGTCTCTTGGATGATAGGCCCAACCTTGATTGGAAACAAAATAGTTCCTTCTGTGGTTCTTTCCAAGTTGTCATAAGCTTTGATGGTGATAACATCACTGATGATATCTGCCTCAGTATACCCAGCTTGTTTTATGAATTTTAGGGTGCAAATATTCAAGGCTGATCCATTATCTATCATTACTCTTTTCACAACAAAATTGGATACCATGATGGCTATGCAAAGAGAAAGGGTGTGATTTGGCTCGACCACGGGTATGTCGGTGGGTTTGAAAGATAGGGCACATGAGGATGAAAGGTGTCCAACAAGATTACGAAAATTAGTAGCATTGATATCAGAAGGGACACAAGATTCTATGAGAGCACTGTCAAGGATGTTCTTGTACATAGGACTAGTGCGAAGAAGGTCTAAATTGGAGATTTGGGCTGGCATGTTCCCAAGGTGTTCCAAGATATTATACTGGCTTTTTGACGGAGCTGATGGTGCTAGTGAAACTGGTGGGCCTGCAATGTTAAATTGCGCTCTTCGAGTGGTGACTACAAACTCATTATTTGGTCCTTGGCTATTGATAACATTGATAGAAGGCTCTTTCATGGATATACAACCTATAAGGCTACCATAGTCTATATAGGATGAAGTGTGGTCATTGTTCTTCCCATGCTGTTGGTTTGGCTGACGGTTGTTGGTGTTGTTGTTGTTGGTTTGGATAGCTGCTTTTCCAAGATTTTGGTTGTTGTGTGGAGGAAAAGCATTTTGATAGATCTATAAGCCTACATTGGGAGAGGTTTGGGCACCAACAGTGATTTCCTTCTAATCAAAGAGGTCCTGCACATAGTCTTTCAGTTTCATGCATCTGAGGGTAGTGTGACCTTTTACCCTATGAAATTTGCAGTACTCATTATCTTTGTACCATGTAGCTTTGGATTGGCTTGGGTCAATTTGCTGGGTAGGAGGATATTTGATGAGGTTTTCCTTGACTAATTTCTCAAAAATGACATCCAATGGCTCACCAAGGGGTGTATAGTTTCTAGGTGTAGGTTAGAATCTGGGCTTTTGTCTTGCAGCTACATTGAGGGCATTAGCTTCATTGCTAGACCCTTGGAAGTTGGGTCTTGGATTGTGGTTTTGATAGCTTTGGTTATTCTATTTTTGATATTTGATAGCTTGTTGATTGTTTGGTTGATATGGTGGGTTGGACTAGTTGTGAGAAGGACCAACAATATTCACATGTCTGGTGTCAGTGACGCCATCTGTTGCAACGTGCTTGTTTTTGTTCCAATATCTAGACTTTTCATTGGAATGTGATTGATTTTGGTTGGCCTCTTTGTAAATCTTGACCACACCATCTTTAATGAGTCCTTGCTCAAGGATCATTCCTTTCTCTTTGATATCTTTATAGGTTTGCAAATAGTTCATGGTCATGTGGTGAGCCAAGCTGGGATGGGCATTATCAATAAACATTTTCACCACATGGCACTCTAGCAAGGTGCAGGATATGTGGGTGGTAAGGGTTTACCATCTTTGCAGGTATTTAGCAAGGCTTTCTCCACCTTTTTGCTTAGTGTGGACAAGGTCAACTATTGATAGCTCTGTTTCAACAAGATGGGCATAATTGGCTACGAATGCCTCAGATAATTCAGAAAAGTTTTTAATTGTGCCATAGGGGATTCTGTAAAACCATTCAAGAGCTGGTCCAGCCAAAATTTTGGGAAAAAGGTGCAAGAGGAAGACATCATTGTATGCCACATCTTGGCAGTGCATGTAAAATTCTTTGATATGTGTGATAGGCTCTCCTTTTCCTCTGAATTTGTCAAATTTGGGTACCTCAAAGTGTTTGGGAAATGGTGTCATGGTAATGGCTCTGTCAAATGGGTAATGACACACATTCTCAAACTTGAATGTCTTCAGATCATTCCCTTCTTGGATGGCTTTCAGAGCTGTCTTTATTTGCTCCCATTCTGAATTGATAGGTGATGGCTGGGGTGCCCCCAATGTAGGAGTCCCTTGAGGTAGGTATGCGCTAGATGGGGCCACTGAATATCGATGGCTGTGAGGGATTTGCTGATAGGGATTGTACATTGTTTGGGAAGCTGCATGGTGGATGACGGGTTGTTGAGGGGGATGTGGCGCATATTGTTGCAAGTGTTGCGAGACTTGCTATTGATATGGAATTTAAGGTTGGGATTGTGGAACATAAGATGGCTATGGGATAAATGAATGGCTTTGTGGAGGTAAGGTATAAGATGGTTGTGAAGCTTGGGGAAAGGATCGAGGGGCTTGTGGGGTTTGACCAAGGTATGTGGGTTGTGCCTCCATTTGGGATGGTACCTGCAAATAATTGGTGGTTGGCTAGATTGGTAGTTTACCTCCTAGAAGTGGCATTGAAAAGTTGTTGGTAATAGGAGGTAATGGATTAGTTGGTGGTGGAGGTGGTGGGAATTGAAAGCTAGGAAATGGAATTGATGGGGTTTGATAGCTTGGTGGCTGGATTTGGAAGCTTGGTAGAGTGGTGGTGGGAGCTTGGGTCACTTGAGAGCTAGGCAGAACATTGGTAGTAGCTTGTGGGGTTTGATAGCTTTGTGGAGTGAGGGTAGTAGCTTGTGGATTTGTGGCTGATGGCACTGAGCTTCCAAGACCTAATGGAAATGATGGGATTGTGCTTTGGGCTATGGTGAACAAGCTGGGGGTGATGAAAGGTTGATTACTTGGCTTCATGGGTGGCATCCCTGTTGTATATTGTTGAGGTTGGCCAAAGATGCTAGCACTAATTTGGGAGATGGGTGGATTTGGAATGCTGGGTTGGGGAGCAGCAGTAGCATTAGTGAAGGGCATGAACGGTGAGGTGTTTTGGGTAAAGGGGGTTTGGAGTGGAGAGGTATGAACCAAGGATGGAGTGGTGGTGGCTAGGTTGGCTTGTGGCATGGAGATTTTAACTTGGGTGGATGATGGTATGTTTGGGTCTATTGGATCATATGGATTGGCTGGAGGCTCTTCTTTTGGCATATATTAAGGATAATTTGGATCATAAGAGCCTATGGGTGGTGGCAGTTGCCCAAACAATGGGTGAGATGGATCTGATAATGGAGGGGGTCTTCCAAAGTCAAAGGTTCCTACATTATCCCTTCAAAAATTAGCCATGATTGTCTCTTTTTTCTTGTCTATAATGGTGTTTACCAATACTGCATTTCCTGGTTGGTTCATAAAAGCTTCAATGTCAGGAGATGAAGGCATAGCTTTCTCTGGGCTGAAGGATGGCTGAGTGCTCAAGGGGGGTGAGGCTGTTCGATCCAAATGATAGGGCTCCATTGTTTCTTTCTTCTTGGCTAAGTGAGTGACGGGTGGCATAAAAAATGCTCCTAGGGATGAGATGCAACAAATGCTGGTGGATGCAAAAGGGAGGAAGGCTTTTCTATGCAAATGATCTCCTAGCTTGAGGCAAAGCTATATGACAAAACCTAAGGAGGATTGGGTTGGGGATTCTAACTTCAAAGATATGTTGCCAAAGCACAAAAGGTTTGCTTTCCTATGTGCAAGCTTGGTGGTGATTGTGTCAACTTAAGGATAAACTGATGATCCTTTAGGAAGAACACGAGATTGACCACTTGTGGATCCCAACTTTTAGCTCAAGGTGATGAGGGATAACAAGTGGCAAAGCTAGATTACCCTAGACAAATCTTTGTCAAAGGGATAACCTTGGTGAGATTGGTGGTTTTGAAAGATTTTAGGAATGGCAAACTTTTAGCAAGGTGACAACAATTTATGAAGGCTTGGATGTGAAGATTTTGGATTGCTGGCTAGATGGTTTGGTCCTAAATGAGATGGATGAGCTAATTATTCTTAAAGGGATAACCTAAGATGGCTAACTTTTCTATGAAGATGACTCTAAGGTGAAGCTTATCCAAGAAGGTGTGGAGAAACAAGGGTGTCTAATCATAGAAATCATGCCTAGTTGGTAAGGAATAAGCAGGATTAACTCCTGGATGTTGGCTAAATTTGATGGTGTGCTCTAACCAGGCCTCTTGAAGTGCTTCATCGGTAGCTTTATCCTCTGCTTTGTGGAGTTTGGAAATTCGAGGACTTGGTGTTAGTTCCTTTCTCTTGGCTGAAAGTTCTTGGTATGCCTGAGATGGTTTGAGTTTAACTTTGTGGAACTTCTATTTGGGTTTGGGTTGCTCTAACATCAATTCTTGAATTTTCTTGGCTTTGAGAGACCTCAATTATTTTGCTTCAACTTGTTTCGATTTTGGAATAGGCAGTGACTATGCTAAGTGTACCCTAAGCTAGGATTGACCAAGTTTGGCAAACATTCATTTAACAAATAAAAAAGCAAGCAATAGATAGGAACAATCAGATAGAAGTTTTGATTCCCAGAATGTGATACTTGCGCCAAGGAGTGTGTGTGTTCTACAAATGTTTCGATCAATCACTTCAAGCACATTAACATCCTAGATGGTTTTCTACAAGGTTGATAGTTGGTTTAGTTCGGGAGTCCTTGATATACCCAAGGTACGTAAGGCCCAAATCCGTAGATGAAACCAAAAAGATGTCACACAGCCGAGAGGAGCGGTAACCCACTTCTCCTCTTTCACTTCTCAAGGGTATAAAGTTCCTTGAGGCTTAGCTCGAGTGACAAAATCTTGATCCTAAGAGAGGTGTCTTTCGATTCACCTCTCGGTTCTTATACTCCACCGGAACGCGGAAGTTGAGGTCATCCAAGGGGTGATGAAATCCCCAAGCAGGCCTCCTAAAAAAAAACAAGGTTTTGGATCCTAATCTTATGCACCCAAGATGGTCTCGAAAGACAACAAGGGGAGAGAAGACTTGGATGACCTTGGGATAAAAAAAACATGCTTGTTCTTTTACCAACTGACTCTTATGTGTGCTAATATAGACTTTGCAAGCACTCATGTTTAAGAGACAATGTTCAATTCCAACTTGAAGCACCAACAAAAGTAAATCGATCGAAGAATTCAAACAAGAAGAAGAGTTAGGGTCAACAAAAGCAAACTCGCGTGCCCGAAGGCCCTCCATGTCAAGTATTAATTAATTTCCTTTAAAGCATTCAAGAGTTGGTGTGATTTTGTTTTAAACCCAAAGCAAAGATGTGTGAGACTCGATTTGTCAAGTGCGCACCCGGAGGCCCTCCACATCAATAGTTGTTCAATTTTAGTGCCCAAACTTGAAATGTGATCGATTTAATCTAGATTTTTGGTCATTTAAATTTTTTGATAAAGTTAAAGCAAACGTTCAAAGACCAAGTGAGTAAGTTAGATTGTGGAACATTTAACACCTTTTTCAAGTAGACCCATCCCCATAAATGACGCTGAGATTGCAACCAATGGTTGAATATATGGGTGATTAGAAAAGAGGTGAGTCCAAAGAACTACTCAAATTGATTTTTGTAAATTTGTATTTAACGTAACAAAGTTTCTTAAATGTCCAAAAATCAAACTTTACCTAAATTACATGTGGAAAAGAGATTTGTTTTGTTCAATTTTAGAAGCTCCAAATGAAGTGTTTGATATTGCAATGGTTAATTGATCTTTGGCATTCAAGATTGGATTTGTTGTTTTAATCATGAATTCATAAAAAAAATAAACTTGATTTTAATCCATGGCACTCAAGAGTGATTTTAGCAACATGCATTCAAAGACAAGTGATTAAACATTCAAGTTTTTTCCTTTGAGCATTCAAGATTGAGATTTTGTGTGTTGTTTTAAGAACTTTGAAGTGCTTTGTTTAAACCTTAGATCATTCAAGATTGTTTTGGACTCAAAAGTGAAAATGACTCTTTGGACTTTGGTTTTCATTCAAGATTTTGTGTTCTAGTTTGCATATTTTAAGCCCAAAAATGATATTCCTAGATTGTTTTGATGCATGAAAAACCTAAGAAACATTCAAGATTTTGCAACAAGACATTTGTTTGGAACAAATAACAAAGCTTTTAGGACAATTTTTGGCAACCATTTAGGACTCTTAGTTTTCATGAGATTTTTAAAAGAACTTTAAAATATTTGCAAATGAGGTTCATTTTATCCTTGATTGATGCTTTGAGGTTGATTTAGATTTTAGTGTGCACTTAGTGTTGATTTTGAACCTTTTGAAATGGAAACTTGAAGTTCTTTTTAAATTCCCAAAAATGAAGTGTTCCTAACTTTGCATGAATGCATCTAAAACCTTGATGTTGCAAGGATGAAAATGATTGGATTGGTTTAGTTTCACTTGTTAAAAGATTTTTTTCTTTTTTGCAAATTTTTAATTTTTTAATGGATTTAAGTATGATTTGGGGGTTCATTTTAAGCACTAAAAAGAAGTGTGTATGATTTTTCTTCCTTAAAAAAAAATGGCCAAGATCTCCCACAAGAAGAAGAAGAAGAAGTAGATGGAATAAGAAGAATATAGACAAGAAGAGGAAGAAGAATTCCAAGCGCTTTGTCAACCTATAAGCTCGAAAAATCTGCAAATACTATGAGATAGACTATGAGTTTCTTTGTCTTCTTCATGCTCATGTGGACCTACAAAACCAATTTATACAATCCTACCAATCACAAAAACAAGCAAAATTAGCCAAAATCAGCAAATGACATACAAAACTTGACTAAAAAACTAAATAAGATGACCCATGCAGGGTCCCACCGGGAGTGCCAAAATGTATATGAACAATGTTAGTATGCTAATAGAAACCAAATTTAAATAAAGCTTCTACAAATTGAACAAAATTCATAAATTTCAAGATAGACTAAGATGAGCTCTCAATTGAGAATATGAGCCATTAATGGGCTCTCTCAATGAGAAGCTATCTTGTTGAGTAGCTTTGTCTAAATAGATAGGATGTATGCTCAAGCTTTATGCTTCAAAAAGGGCTTCAAATGGAGTTGGAATTTGGGTGTGAGTGTATGGTTTTGATGTAAAATGGCATTATGAATTTACTTCATGGATTGTGTTATTTTGCAAAGGGGAAGGATCCAATTTATAGGCAAGAGGCTTGAGGGATTGAGGGCTAAGATACAAGGATGAGAAAAAGCTCATGGAGGGCTCAGATTGCATGAGAAGAGAGCACATAGATTGTGCTTCCTTACAGCCAATCAGGGAGTGACACATGTCACAGGGTGAGAGGATGGAGGAAAGGGGAAGGATGAGTCAACAAACGAGGCTCAAAGGATAAAATCTTCATAAAGACCCTCATAATGGCTTGTAAGAGCAATAAAAGGGCTTCGAAGAGTCATTTATGGCCTAGTGGACTTCATAAAGTTTTATGGTTGAGATATTTTGAGAGAGATGAGAGCAATTTTGACTTGGGCTTGATTATGAGGGTTTTAAGCTTGCTTAGGATTGTGCAAATGATTAGAGGATGGATTAGGATGGTTTAGGATTAGCTTAGGGATAGGCAAGTGGATGGCATTTAATGAGGGTGGGTGAAGGAGGAGATATTTGTTAACTTTGGCTTGGGTTAGTAAGTCTTAACCCATGTTTAGGGAAGTGACAAGGTTAGGAGGGGATTAGGATTGGGTTTAAAGACATCTTCTAGAAGAGTCTAGACTTTGGATGAGGATAAAGACTTTCTAGAATAGTCTAGAATTTCATAGGATGCGGATGAAGACTTTCTAGAAGAGTCTAGAACTTCTTAGGATGAGGATAAATTAGATTTTTAGGAAATAAATAAAGTTTTATTATTTCAAGGGTTTGGATTGAGAAGATATTTATTAAAACTTTTTTAATAAACATGAGGATTAATATTTAATCTTAATTAAATATTTTGAGTTGGGATTAGGGGTAGAAAATGATGGGATTAACCTTTAATCAAAATTAAAGAAGGATTAGAAGATTTTGGAAGAGGTTAGTGGTCTTAAGAAAATTGGGCAAGTTTTGGGCAAATAATAATTTTTTTATTTATTTTGGGTCTTGTGGTCAATTTATTAATTAAATAATTAATAAATAAGAAAATAATGTTTAAATAAGATTTAAACATTTTTGGGAGGGATTCCTTGTTAAATATTTTTAATTAAGATAAAGGGATTTAATGGCATAAAAATAAATAAATTAATTAATTAATAATTATGTCATCAAAAAAATTTCAGAAAATAAAAATACTTTATTTTCTAAAGGTTTTTAGGTGTCTACACTAGGCACTAGCATAGTAGCATACTATGGCATATCTGGAATCAAGAGCCAACATATTTGATCATTTATACAATTACAAACCAACCTATAGCTATTGTTGCTCCCTTGTATCGACAATTCATGGTCATTGCAATTTGACATTGAGTCATTTGCAAAGGGTTGTAATTGTTTGTAATTGACAATCGTTAAATGTATTATGTTACAGGTTGATTTGTAATTATAAATTATAATACAATTTTTTTAAAATGGAGCTTATTCTGTTAAATGCATTATGTTACAATTTCTTAAAGAAAAAACTAGAATCAATGAAAATCTCAACATTTTAAAAAAATGCAATCAATGAAAATCTCCACATGTAAGTACTAAGTTTGTAACATCAACATGTTCAAAAATAAATAAATAAAATTAAGCATCTATAAAGGGACAGTGAATGAAGGCTATACATTAACTTCTACAAACATGTTACATAATTAATTAGTAGGTAGAGTCTTAGATCAAAGCTACTAGCCTACTACTTGACTCACATAGAAGGTTGAGAAGCTGCTATAGTTGCCATTCTACCTAGACCGGCTCAGCATCACTATCATCAGAATCCTCCTCATTTATTGCATATAACATTTCATTGTTTTTTGTGTTTTCTTTAGATTCACTGTTAGCGTTAGACTCACTATGCATGCCAAATTCAACATCATCTTCATTGCTTTGACTTTCAATATCATGATATGAACCACTGCCACCGCCACTACCACTGCCACTTGTGTTTGAAATGTTGGCAATCCCTCTTCTTTGACATCACTTTCTCCAAATGCTAAAAGCCCTGTCATAAGGGAAACTTTCTACCTCATACATAGAATTATAGAGCCTCAGACAATTATCCAAATTTTTGTCTAATTTGTTTCTAACCTTTGACTTAAGGAAGCGCAAAGTACTAAAAACTCTCTCATCCTCCACTGAACCCAATATCATTGTCAAACATAAATTGGTAAGCTTGAAATATTTTTGTATTGCCTCTCTCAATTGATTTCTCTCACCAAGGTTTTTCCAAAGCTTTGTTACCGCTCCCTCTTCATTTGGGTTCTCCATAACAACATATTGTTCCCTCATTATGTTTGCAAAAGAGTATGATTGATCTCTCAGTTGAGTTTCATCTAAAATTTCATTTATGGTGACTCCATTGATTACTTTAGGTGTGCAAAAATGCTGAATCAGAGTCGTCATCCTTCTTCGAGAATTTTTTGGACTGTTTAGAGACCAAAATTGTGGAAAAACAATTGACATTGCTTCCAGTAGTTCCTCTGGAGGAAATCTGAATCTGATTTTTGATGATAGATTGTAGCAAACTTGCTTGACAAATTCAAGAACAGAGTCTTTGATCTTCTTGAAGGCTTCACTTGTAACACGTGAAAGTACCTTCTCTAGTTCTAATTCAACTTTGCTTCCTGCTTCGTTGGGGTTGACGCGGGCATAGTACTGCATTGGTATGCCAACTCCACATACCCTGTCATATACCTCATCGTTTACATGAATATGTAAAAAATTTCCAGGATTGTTCAAATCTGAGATTTCTAACCACTTTGCAAACTTTGTTTCATCTAATGGTAATAATTTGTACAGAGTATCCAGGCTACTACATGTCATTTTATGTAGCTTATTATATTCTGCAATGTACATAGCTCTTTTTTGAACCTTTTTTATAATATTTCTCATGTCATGTAGCATGGGGAGAATAACTGCTAAAGTTAAGAGTACCTTAACATTAGTTAGGCTTGAATATAGATGAGGGAATCTATCTCGCACAGAGTGGATTAGTCCAAGCAATGATGAGTATTCAGACATTACTCGATGCGCTGGTCCATCCAAAGAGATCCATCTAGTATCATTGTCCTTAAGAAGCTTTCTCCCATCAATAAGTCTTGCAGCAAAGTGTTGAAATTCTCAAACTCATTTTGGACTTCGACAAAAGTATTGGTAAATCTCTTTTATCAGAGATTCCACTTTACTTGCACAACCAAAATTGCTGACAATTCCAAAAGCTATATTCATTCGATGGGCCATGCAATGAATGGGAATAGCATAGGGTGCCAAATCATTCTCGATCTTTATGCAAAGACTGCCTTTATGACCTTGCATACCCGAAGCACCATCCGCTCCAACACACACCAACTTTTTGGCAATCTCCATGCTATCGAAACCTCTAGATTCAATTAGTGTAGTCATTAATAATTCATATAAGTTTTCAGCTGTCGCACTACGATTCAATTTAGCAACAGTTAGTAGAAATGGTTGATAAAAAAGATTATTTATAGTATAAACATGCATGCACACCCAAGAAGTATTATCAATTACTGTAACTTTATCTAGAGAAAATGCAATGAAATTTGAGCTTTTTATAGATTCCTTCATATCTTCTATTTCAACCTGTGCAAGACATTTAGCCCATTCCCACCCGCTGTTTACTAACTAGTGACTATTAGGATAGTTTTGAGTTTTCAAAAGATGCAATAATGCAGTCATTGTAGGGTAGTCCATCATAGGGCATCCTCTACTCAATATATAAAAGACTAAACCTAATTGAACTACTTTTCCCATATTTTGCACTTCTGTTGCTTTCCCAATGAAATCTTCAATGGAACCTTTTACTGCAGAACACTTCTCCCGTATTTCTTGGTGTAACTCATATATTTTAGCATTCCTGATATGTAGATGGTTCTCCTTTGTTTTCCAAGTTAGCATAGATTTTTTGACTCCATCTATAATTTCCTTCTTGTAAACTTTACCGACATGCTTTTCTATGCTATCAATTTTAAGCTGCAGCCTCTTCTCCTTCTTTGTTATCTCTATGCAAATCTTACATCTGCATTCTATAGGAGGCTCACCATCATTTGGATTGGGCATCGGTTTAATGAACCAGTACTTTTCCACCCATTCTAACTAAAAAATCCTTTTGGACAGATCCCAGCAAGATCGATCTTTCTTTGATTCCAGTTTTCTTTTTTTCCCCTTTTGTGCATGAACTTGATTTATGGAATCATTTTTTGTTTTCTCAACCGAATGGTTCGGGACTGACTCCAACTCTATAATCTCAGTTTGTAACTCCCTACTTGGGGGAAGTTCCTCCAAATCTTGTTCAAGTTTTTCCTCGACTGAGATATCAGGTTCACAACCTTGAACTTCAATACTGTCTGAGGCTCCAACTTGTGATGAATCTCCTTTTTCAATAACCACTGGAGATCTAACTTTTGAATCTTCTAGGTTGCCAACATTTCCACCACCAAAATATGCCGCTATGGTTCTACAATTTGGTAATGGTGGCCTCTCTTGGATTTCAGAGATCAAACCCCTCTTGTTTGACATGGCAAACCGATAAAGGCTACAAAAAAAATCAACTTAGTTGTTGAACAAAAGACTTAACTACTTAGACTACATATAATAAAAATAATATGATTCATTCTTTAAAAAAGGGTACTACTACTATAGTACTACAGTCTATGGTACTACCCAATATAATTCGCAAACCTAATACCTATAGGCTATCTTAGCATGTGAGATGTCCAGTCACCAACAGATACTGGATAGTGAAACTAAAAAAATAACCAGTACCACTTACAAAATAATTTAAAAATCACTTGCCTTTTACAAAAACCAGGTCCACGAGTCAATGGCCAATGCACTCAGCACTTTGAAACTTCGGTAGCAATAAGAAATGTCAGTCTCCAGACTACAAAATAGCGAATTGTGTAGAATAATAATTTCTTATACTCTAATCTAGGTTGGTGAATTAGGTGGGATTAACAAGCGAGAATGACAAATGCAGGCGAAATGCACCTTTCGATGCAAGCCTATAGTAGGAAACAGTTGGCTAAATGGGGCGGGTGATCAACACACGTCGGTAAAATGGTTGGCGACCCCCAACCCAAGGAAAAATGAATATGGTTGTAGTAATGGCAAAATAACGTCAGCCAATAAGAAACAACATGCAAAGGCTGACGAATTGTTTAAAATAAATGTATCCAAACTGTATATCACATTCGCGATTGCATCGATATTTTTGACCAATCATGTGATAACTAATGGGTGACCACCCTGGGCATTGGACCCAAATATGATAAATATCCAACGATGCGGTTAGACCCAAATATGATAAATATTCACTAAATGACGATTGACCCATCAGACGGGATCGCCAAATGGTGAAGATTCACCACTAAAGTAATCCCTACTAGCAATTTTGCCTCCCACGATGAAGGGGGAAGAAGAAAAAGTGAAAGATGTTGCTGCTCATAGGTGGGATCCTCTCGAGACACCCTTGAAACCTACTAATGCATGGGGTTTTTCATGATCATCAACATCCACGTCCCTTAGCTAGTACTACTTTAGCTAGTTGAGGGAATTTTATATGTTTTTTACTATGAATATTTGTTTGATATTTGACTTTTTCATGTGAATTTTTTTAGGGTGATCTTGTATCCCTCGACCCTTTTTTTGTGATTATGTAAGTTTAATATTTAATTAATAGAGAAGGGACTACTAATAAAAAGAAATAGTAACAATATTGTTGTGTGAAAATAAATGATTTGTTCATATCGATAAAATCATCTTCTAGATTAGTTGATTATCTTGTTGTTATAATTGGTTTGAATAGTGTAATTAATTTCCCATGAGCAATAAATTGGTAGTTCTTTGACTATATTCTATTTTCTCAAATTCTCTAGTGCATGAGCTTTATTTAATCATGGATTGAGAATTTAAATGAGGAACTTTGGATTTTTTACTATGTTGACTTGGGTGTCAAGTTTGGGTCCATGTTATGAGAATTTTTGTGACTTCTAGGTTTTGTCTTTATTTTTTTAATATTTTAGGGATGTGATATAATATTTTTAGGAGAAAGATATCCTTCAATCTCCTTATTGTATCTCATTCTTGATTATAAACAACTTAGTAGTGACTAGAGGAAGGTATTGTGCTCTTCCCATTCCATAGTCAGCTCCCATCTTGGCTTCTCTAGTCTTTTGATGCAGGAGCATCTTGTGTTGCATTGTTATCCTACTCAAAAGATATATTCTCAGTTATCATTGTGAACCTTCTTGGTGACTTCATTGTTGATTGGATTGGTGAAGGTGTTTATTTCTTCTTTCACTGAGTGGCCTAGGTTCTTCTTTCATTGAGCGTATTTATTTCATACATTCACCAAGTGAATTGGTGACTCTTTGCTACTATTGCTCAACGATGTCTTGTTCTTCTTTAACCAAGTTGTCTGTTTGGTTCTTATTTGAGATACAACTTGTGTATTTAATTCAAGGTCATAATTTAATGTATTGGATCAATATTTGGAATGTGTATAGACTATTATTTGGTTGGCCTTCTCCTTATGACAATTTATAATTTTCTATAAGTTATTTTCACAAGTATAAATTGTTGATCTCTATTCCTATTTTGTCTACTAGTATCCAAACACTTAGTCATTTACTAGGAAAGATTACATGGTCATCACTTTGACTAAGTCATCTAGTAAAGGCCAAGTATACAATACTCATACTGATAAGGATAGTGATTGTCGAATATTCAACTGAATCCAGGCACATGTAAGCATTGAACAATATATTTGGAATTGAGCACATTGGCAAGTTAATGATTACTAAGAAAGAAGGTATATAGAAGCCAAGTTATAGTATGAATGAGTCAACATGACCAAGAGTCAGAACATTGAAGTGTCGAGGAGTTCAGTTTTGTCAAATGGGTTTGTAATGGCACAAACACATTTGTAAACCATTTTTGGCCAACTTCTATATGATATTTAATATCCATAGAGCTAGCTAAGGAGTTGATGATGCATCATTACATAAGAAAATGATCCTAAAAAATGCAATTCAACCAATCTAAAAATTAGATAGAAATGAAAAAAGATGGTAAATTGTAAACCATCAATCAAGATCTAGAGCTTTCATCCATAATGATTCTAATCCTAGAATCATTATGGATGAAGAAATTTTTGATTTAATGCATGAATAAAGGAATGAATGTGTGTATGCATGTGCAAAGAGAAGAGGCTAAGTCCTAAGCATATCAAAAAGAGGGCAATCAGAGTGGTAAAGGACTGAATAGAGATATTAGATTAGGAAATTAGATCAGAGACATTGCAAAGAGGAGACCCAAGATCAGCTTGCACAGAAAACCAAGAGTCATATACTAAATTAGTTATAGTTAATTAAATTAGAATAAATCTCTTAACAGAGTGGTCTTAATAGATTTATGTAAACCACCTAACAAAGTCCTTACTTTGTTGTAAGTGTAAAATTCTTTAACAAGGTGAAACCTAATAATTTCTAAAGCTTTTAATAGGGAACATCCCTCATAGAGTTGATCATATCTTATGATCAAACATTTTAACCCTAATAGGTTAACTTTATCATTGCAATAGTGGAGATTTTTGGGTTTCATCCCCACCCTAGTTTTACCTTCACATTGAATTGTTTATGGGTTACCAAATCAATTTGCTATCTGTTGAATCTTTCATGGATGATTATGTTTTAGCTTTACCATTTTATGTTTTTTAAGTTAAAGTTATGATAAGGTTTAGTTATGAAATTAGTAATTTGGTTTTATAAGTTGATATGTTGGGAGAAATTATAGCTAGACTTGATGTTGTATAGAGAACCCAAATGAGAGGGCTATATCTTCTTTAAATTGGTGATGATGAAGGAGCACTTGGAGGATCAAACCATAATCCTAAACCTAAGGTGGAATGTGATAAAAAAATATTGTAAAGAGTTTTTTCTAGGTTGCAAGCTAAGATTTAAGGTTGGACACCAATACTTTATTGGATTGGATGTCCAAAATGTTGAAATTTTTTGAATTTGAGGGCAGCCCTTATACTAAGAAAGTGAAGATAGTAGTCACAAAGTTTAAAGGTGGTAATTCACTTTGGTGCGATTATTTTCAAATTGATAGAAAAGGGAAAGGTGAAGAAAAGATTAGGATATGGTTGAAGATGGTGAAAAAATTGAAGAAAAAGTTCCTCCCTAGTAATTACCAAGTCAACTTATTGAGGAAGATGCAGAATTTGAGGCAAAATGATATGAATGTGAAAGAGTACAGTGAGGAATTATATAGATAAGGCATTAAATCTAGAAATGTTGATGATAAGGTAGGGAAACTATCTATTTATTTGAATGGTTTGAGAACTATAATTCAAGATGAGATCAATTTCATTAAATTTGATAGAGTGGAAGAAGCATATAGATATTCCTTGAAAGATGAGGACATCTTGACAAAGGAGCATGACCAAATAAAAATAGGTAGAAGAGAAATATTTCAAAGAGGTAGGGGTAGATCTTATGGATAAAATATTAGATCTAATAATTTTGTGCAAGATAACAGCAAAACTAAATGAAAAAGTGATGAGAAAGGTAAGACTAAGTGGAAAGGTGGTAGTTCTTACTGAGGAAGAAGAGGTTCTTCCCAAGGTAGTTATAGAAGAGGAATATTTCTTCGTACCTATTTCAATTATGGTCAAGAAGGACATAGAGCCTTTGACTATAAGAAAATTGAAGGTAGTAGTAGAAATGTCATAGTTTAAGGATAATTTTTTAGTCCACCAAATGGACCTAGAAAGGGTAAAAATTTGATGGTGTGGAGAACTTTGTGTAATAAAATAATCAATTAAGAATTGCTCCCGCAGAGAAATTTTTTAGTACTAGTTGCAATATTGAAAGAAAATGTTGTAAAGTAAACATTAATACTAGTAGTTCATAAAATTTGGCATTAGAAGAGTTGGTTTGTCAATTTCACATTTAAAGAAAAAGGCATCATAAACCCTATAAATTTTCTTGGATCAAGGATGAGCATAAGTTTCTGGTAAATGAATGATGCCTTATGAAGTTCAAGATTGGGAATTATTATGATAAAGTTTTGTGTAATATTATGCCTATGGATTGTTTCCATATACTTTTGGGTAGACTATGACACTATGATAGACATGCATTACATGATGGTCAATTGAATAAATATACTATTTGGGTGAATCGAAAAACACAAGTCTTGTTATCTTTAATAGAGGCACCTAATGAAAATCATCTTACTATAGTATGGAATTGCATGGTTAATGGAAATCAATTTGACAAAGATACAAGAAAAGAAATAGTTTGTTTTATTGTGACTCCTTATACATTGAATAGTGCTAGTGTTGAGTAAGCTCCATTGGAAATTGAGAAGTTTCTCACTAAGTATCAGGAGACTATTTTTGAGAATTTACCTGATGGTTTACCACTAGTATGGATTATAATTCGTAGTGACTTGATTCCTAGAGCTTGTTTTTCTAATAAAGCACCATATAGATTGAGATCCACTAAGAATTAAGAGCTTAACAAGTAAGTGCATGAATTATTATAGAATGGTTTGATCAGAGAAATTTTGAGTCCATGTGTTGTACTTTTAGTATTAACACCCAAGAAAAATGGTGAATGAAGAGTGTGTACTAATTCCAGAGCTATTAACAAGATAATTGTGAAGTATCAATTTCCTATGCCTAGGATGAATAATATAATGAATTTTTTAAAAGGAGAAAGATTTTTACAATGTTTGACATAAAGACTAGTTATCATCATATCAAAATCAAAGATGGTGATGAGTGGAAAAATCCTTTAAGAAAAACTAGTGTCCACATGAATGGTTGGTTACACCTTTTGGTTTGATTAATACACTAAGTATTTCCATGTGATTGATGAATGAAGTCTTGAAGAAATTCTCCAGTAATTTTTTTATTTCCTATTTCAATTATATTATGATATTTATCAAGACTAAGGAAGAAAATATTTAGCATATTAAACATGTGTTACAAAGATTGAAAGAGGAGAAGTTCCTAATTATTTTGAAAATGTTTTCATTCATGAATGAGGACATTTCATATCTAGGATTTATGATTTAAGTTGATGGTTTGAGGATGAACCTTGAGAATTTTAAAGAAATTCTTGAATTGAATCCACTTGAAAATGGGAGTGAGTATTTGAAGTGGAAACATGGAGCTAATAAGAGTTTTGATACATTGAAACAAAGGGTTGTTGAATTTCCTATGTTAGCATTTCCTAATTTCAATAAAGTATTTCAAGTTCAATTTTTTGCAAGTGGCATTGTAATTGGATCTTTTTTGAGTCAAGGTGATAAACCTATTTCTTTCTTTAGTGAGAAGTTGAATGATGCTAAAAGAAAGTATTATATATATGATCAAGATTTCTATGCTATTATTAAAGCTTTGAAGAATTGGAAACATTATTTGATTCCTAAGGAGTTATTGGTGTACACTAATCATAAGGCTTTGTAGTATGTGGGAAGTCACTATAAATTCAATTCACATAAACTTTATGATTAGTTTACACCATAAATCTGAAGTTATTTTTTGTAATGAGATGAAGGATCTATATGGGACCAACCTTGATTTTTTGAGGCATGTAGACAGAGCCGATTACCAATACTAGACTAACCAAGTAAATTTGTTGATTATTTCATTCAGAAAAGTATGTTGTTCAAAGGTATTAAAGTTATGTATAGCGAGAGGATCTATGAGAGTTAATTTGATTAAAGAGAAAGATATGGTTGGATAGTATTGAATGATTATCCTAAGAAGCACACTAATGCGATAGAGAAGATTTTGTATCATAGAATTTGTAAGAGTACAAGAGGAAAGACTTAACTTTGAGTATATTTGGTAAATTTGAAGGACAAGCCACTTTTAAGAAACTACGTGGATTTCTTAATCATAGTTGGATTTAGCTCAGGTTGTTACACACTCATGATTTAGGAGAATCATTTCTATTCAACCCAAGTTCTTTGATGCAGGATAATTCTAGGTCGCATTGCTATCCTTCTTTGTAGATAAGTGCTTGATTATCGTTGTGAACTTTCTTGGTGACTTCATTTCTAATTGGCTTAGTGAGGTGTTTTCTTCTTTGTTCACCAAGTGGTTTGGTTTCTTCTTTCACCTAGTTGATTTATGTCTTGTGTTCACTTAGTGACTTGGTGACTCTTTGTTGTTGTTGTTCAAGTAATGTTTTGTTCTTCTTTCACTGAGTTGTCTATTTGGTTCTTAATTAAGTGATGAATTTTGTATTTAATTTAAGATCATAATTTAATGTATAAGATCAATCTTTAGAATCCATGTAGACCATTATATGGTTGGTCTTGTGTTGGAAATACAAATGGGAAATGTATAGTTCTAGTCTTTAACCAATAAAACTTTTAACTTAAAAAAAAATTCAGGCATTAACATATTGAAATAACATGTAAAGTAAATGCGTCCACATAAACATTTGAAACTAGATGTGATTACCCAGAAATCCTTTAATGAGAAGGTAAAATTGGGGTAGGGTTGACAGCCAAAATTCTTCACTACTGTAGCAATAAAGTTCACATGTTAAGGTTACATAGTTTGACCATTTTCATGATCCACCTTGTAAAAGGCATGTTGGTGTTTGAAAACGCTTGAGGGTTTTCAATTATCCCACTGAGAAAGTGACACATCTAGGGGCAGCTAACTCCTATTTTCAACATGCCATTTCTAACAATAGGCCAACTATAAGGCTACATTCCTTTTGCACTTCAAGCTCTGCAAAACCTAGGCGGGTATACCTATAGATTCTTTATATGGTACCAGTTATCAAAGCATACATTGAATCTAATGTAAGCAGATGAAAACCCTTATATCTCCTAGTAACTCATGAAATGACACAAATCTACAGTAGCTAAATGCAAGTCTAGAATATTCACAGGTTGAGTGAGGGTATAACATTTAGGTCCTCCAACATGAAAGGGTAAAACATTTGATTAATAATGTTGATTTCAACAAACCCTTAGATATGCAGCAGTAAGACTTAATGATCTTGTAGCTGATCAGTGCCTTAACCATTGGGCAAATCCATGAGCCAAATGCATACATATGGATATCTGATACTTATGTGTATCTTTAGATATCTGATCTATCTATTCAACTTGTAAATAGACATCTATGTTCAATTTAATCTCATTCTTACCTGATATTCCCTCAATGAACCTGCAACCCTTTTGAATCTCTGAAGCATTTACACAATTCCTTGAATTATTATCAACAATGAAACAACATGCAACCTTAAGGGACTGCAACTATGACCTAGGCCCTTTGTTCCAAGACCATAAAACATCACAGCTCAATAGAGAAAGGAGACAAGATTTGAACTAAAACTTAATCATCTATTGCTCTATATTATTTCCTTGAAATTATACAATCATATTCATGAAATGAAAAACATGAAACAACCTAACAGATCTAAACTATCTATATTATCCTTCTACTACTATTCATACAAGATATTTCTGCTAAAGAATGTGGTGTCACAGTATGGGAACACATCAAAACTAGATCCAAAACTTGGTATCTCAGTAGTGACTAGTTTTCCCTCCAAAGACTGGAACCTACTAGTTTCTCAGTCACAAAAATTGCAACCCTTCAAATGACAGAAAGACAGAAAGATATAGCAAGAAATGAATTCTCAAATCTATTATGCAACTGCCACCTGTCCACTTGAAATTCAATCTCTTGCAACTGAAAGCATCTTTAATTTCTTTACCCATCTTATCTAAATTTGATTTCATCATTATTCTATAACTGACTAGAAAAATATCTCAACCTAATGATGAAATCCCTTTACTTGTCAAAATATCTGATATCTTCATGAAATGCTGAAGGAATCAAACTTTAACTGATTTGAAATTAATTCAATTTAACCCCAACTGCATTTTTACTGACTTTTAACCATATTCAAGTCATTACTTTGCCAAAAATCACAACTGAACATTGATACCTGAAATCGGTTGCAAGATAGGAACCTAGAAGAAAACCTCATGTTGCAGGAACCAGTAGCATTCTGTGCAAAATTTGACTACAGAATCAAAAAGTTTGGATTCTCATGATTTCAGCGGTATATGATAAGGCATACTTTTCTTTCCAGAAACCCACTGAAAGCCAATTTGAAAACTATTCCTCTGGCTATAAAAGTCAGGTCTGCAACTTTGAATTTTAAAAATTCATAAATTTAAAAGTCCTAAAGTTAAAACTTTAGGGAAATGACCTTTTAAATTTAAAATTTGACGTGCAATCCATTTGAAAAGGCAATTATTTTTTAAAGAAAATTATTTTCCATTCATCAATATTTCCTCATCCTTCCAATCCGTGGTCAACCCTCTATTTGATCGATGCCACATGGCATTCCTTGATTCATTGAGCCCTCTACATCATCTGCCATGTCAGTGCCACTAGGACCCATGCCACATGTCACTTGCTCGCTTTCCCGCATTATTTATCTTCCTTGGATCTTCTTTTTGTGGGAATACAGGCACCGCAGGATCTGCCATGTTCAACATCCAGTGAATCCCATTGCATCTACTCTTGTGATGCCATGTCATCACCAACTCTAACCCGTGCCATGTAGCACGATTCTTCTTTCCCACATTTTTTAACCTGCTTGCATCTTTGAAATGTCAGAATACCCTCGCCATCCGATGCGGCCACGTGGTGAGATCTTAGCCCTTGTCGCCACATCAGAATTTTTGCATTTCCATTTAAAATTATGCTCTTATGTCTAGCTAATGTCATCCTTCTATCTAGCATGCCAACTGGGTCAGGCCCACCACGCGACCATTGCCTTTTCAAAAAGGCGTTGTGTTATTGGCATTACATGTATTGTTTGCTATTGTATTTAAAATACAAAAGAACTCGTCCCACCATGAATATGGGACAAAATATAATAGGTGCTCTCTTCTTTAATAGACTGCGCTTCTTATTTCCTGCGTGGAGGTTCCTGCAACTTGAATGGGCATATCTCTTTGATGGATTTGAATGCAGACCTCCCTTCAAAAAGTTCTTGGCTTTCTTGTTTTACTGGCATGGTGGATTGGCAAGCATGGACTTTCTCTTCTAAATGCGTGAGGCATCCTTTTAAATGTATGTGTGGACTTTGCATAGGCATCTTCCTTTTTGTATGTGGTTTCTTGGTTTCTCTAAAGTCTCCTGCACCTTTTTTATTTAGCTTTAGCACTGGCTATCTTCATCAAGGCATGGGCTTATCCTTTTTCCTTGGGTGCTCTTTAAAACTCACGGCTTCCCTTTTTCTCCTTGGCATGAACGATGCTTTGCAAAAATGCTGCTTGAGGTTTATTTGTTTGGTGTTTATACTGTTACCTATGTGGGAGGAATTCCTTGTGGCTTTGGATGCTTGCAAGCTTCTTTGTTTGGTGTGGATAACTTTATGTACTTGCAGGGACTTTGCAATACAAATGGTATCTCCTTTTAATTTGATGAGTGCTCTATTTATTAGCTTCTTCCCTTCATTACTTTTCCTTCAATCTTGCTGCTGATTTCTTGCTATCTCCATATGCTGCTACTTCCTTGACCAGTATTGACTCCTAATTTACCAAAGTGTGAGGCTTTGTTTTAAATAGGTTACCCATATTCTTAGTGGCTTGGTCTTTATCTCCATCTTTCTTGGACGCTTCTGCCCCTGCCATGTTTATATGGTTTATAGTTATGCCCTTTCATTTTAAACTCCCCTGCGCTTTGAAAGCTTGTTGGCTCCTCTGGCATGGGTAGTCTCTACATGCATGGGTGTGGATTTCTTCTTTTCAAAATGTATCTCTTCTAGCATGGATTGACTCCCCATCCTTACATGGTCCTCTGATTTTTGAAAATGCAACCAGTTGGGTGAAATAGGTAAACCTTTCTCTAGTAGCACATTACATTGAGAAAAGAACTTGTCATTAGATTCAAGGTATTTTGTCTCCATCTTGGCAACAAGCATTCTATCACATGAATTTCCATTGAACATGGTTGGACATCCGTATGAATCTCTTCATATAGGAAACCTGTTATCACCAATGGGGCAAATTTGCTCAATTCTCATGCCCACCATTCTTGTCAATTTCTATGGCAAACCTCTGTAGCCTGACACCTCCATGTACAAAGCCAAATGAATCAGTAGCAATGCCATGGACAAAAGTTGTTGGACTCAATGTATTATGAAATGTAATGGATTTTTGGTGTCTTTCTCCATCAAAACTTGGTCATCTAAAATTCACTCAATAGCATGACTCATCGAAAACCTTCTCCAGTAAAATGTCTAATCTTTCATCTCCTTGAAAAATATTATTTTGTCTTGCAAAAAATGCTGCAAGAGCTTGCTTCCAATGAGGACTGATAAATGATTGCTTGAAGCCTTATTACCCAAGCAATCTGCTGAAGATATTCCTCGACCTAAAGGGTGCAACCAATCTAACTTAAAGTCAATTTTGTAGAAGAGACCAAAGAACAACATATACAAGGTCCTCCTTTAATTTTCCAAATACTTGTTGTTACTGTTAATTTGAGCATTACTATACGATCCAAAATCTTATGATGTGATGAAGTTGCAACATTTCCATCTTCATATGTCACTTTTAGGCAACAATCACACATTTCAACATTTCATTAATCTGGATGCCATAACAGCTTGGTGAAATTAGTCAAGCCCCAAGTGAGTCCAGCTAAAAAAATTTCATTTTTGAACACTTGAACTAGAAAACTAATCCATTCATCACCTAGAACTAATTAAAGTCAAATTCAATCACTGAATCATCAAAAAAGATTCACTTTATCACTGATCTACAAATTGTCAAATTAGTGCTAGAAGGTCTATTAACTAGCCTTAAAAACTGATCCAAACCTCTGATCAGGCACTGAAAACTAGCACACTAATTCTTTGTTCTAGATACTTTTACCCTATCAGATCCTGCTTTATGAAGAATTCCCAGTCAAAAGATATTCACCATCAAATTTGCCTTCTCAAAATTACCTGCAAGTAAACAAGTCAAAAACCAATAAACTGGGTTCAGATTTGGCTTTGAAAACTGGGCAAACTGACACTTGGGAAGGCAAAAACTGGGGAATTGGTTCTCTGTCATGAGGTGAATATAAAGCTAGGATTTGGGCTCATGATGAATAACAGGATGCATTTGGCCAGCAATCAAAGTGAGCTACTTGGATTTGCTGACTGGAAAGAATGACAAGAAATTGATTTTTTGCAAATGGAATTGACCTGGAAAGGTGTGCAAATGGATTCATCAAAGCTTGCAAACTGACACACTTGAATTATTTTTAGAGGAAAAAATAGAGGTACAATTCATTTGATCTTACTGATCACGGATCTCAAGTTATGATGCCCCGAACAGGGGTACCAAACAATCTACACTTGCTGACACTAGTAAAACTTTAGAAATTGTGTTTGGAATCTCATTTGAAAACTGATCAAACGGATTCATCAAAACTTAAAAATTGGAACATAGGAAGTCTCTGACACTTACAATGCAACGCAAAAGGAATTTCAACATTTTGGTCAACTGGGTCAAAGTTACAACATGTCAAACAGGGCTTCTCAGAATTATGAACATTTTACAAATGTGTGAAAACAACAACTGACCAACTTTTAGGGATTCAAAACCTAATCAATGGAACTTAAAACAAATCAAAATCTAAAACATAATTTCTCTAGTATGGACACTAGATACTCCCAAAGTGGTGAGTCATGATACAAGTCTGGGTGCAAGATATTCAATTGCAAACACAGCCTCCTATCGTTGTTTGACACTCAGGTGAAAATGCAAATTTGGAACTAGCTCAAAACAAGACTTCGCCAAATGACTCAAAATGTCAATTTAACTTCATGGAATAGGTAGACACACTAAGTGGAAAGTGTTAGAAACATTAAACACCTTAGGGGCTTCACAGGTACAACTAGGTACATATGCAATTATGGGCATTCATAGGGCTTGGTTTGACTCAAAATTTGAAATGGGGCTAAAAATGAAGCATGCAATTTTTTGTCCCAACAAGGCCTGCCCTATTAAAGGCTTACAAAGGATTGTTATATCCCACCTTGTAAAGGATTTTAACACCCTGTTAAAAGTATGCCTGGCTAAAGGACTTTAGAACACTCACCTAGAATGTCACCTTGTTAAAGGATTTTACAATGACTATTAAATCAACCTTAGTTCAAAGGATTTCACCCTACTAATATAGTTGTTAGAAAGTAACAATAGAATGTTTGATTTGATACAGTTACAAATTTTTGTTGCTTATTTCATATCACAATTCTGTCCATCTTGATCCTCTTGATCTGTTGTATCAATGTTGTATAGTTTCTCCTCTTTTCTACAAACTGATTCTACAATTATTTAACACTTCTAAGTCACCTTGAATATTTACTAATCAATTCACCCCTTTCACTTCCTTCAATTCTTTACTTGCATCACTTCCTTGCACACACACATTCACTACAAATCATGGGGATTCGTCTCCCTTTAAAAATACTTTGTTCGCTTAAGGTTAAGTATGGATCTACAACTGAGATTCATTTATTTTTATCACCTAATTCCTTCCATTTTTTTGATTGGTTGCATGTTGATCTCATAGGGAATCCAAATAGATTCAATCTTATCCTCAAAGCTTTGAGATTAATCCATAAGTCTACTCAAAAATTGTTCACATAGTTCTTTGTGTAATCACAATCAACTAGGTCCATTCTGTGTTATTTGACACTTGATAATAGTGATGCTCGGAACTTACTATAATTCTATCTTGCTCAACACTTGAACTTGCTTGGCATCAACTATTCACTCGGCACTTGAATTGCTTAGCACATGAGTGACTCAACACTCATTGCAACTTGGCATCTATACATGTTGTACTTAGCATGTGTTACTAGCTCAGCATGAACTTAGTAAATATCTTAAGTGTGTTGAAACTCAATTTTCAAAACCAATCTAAGATCAAGAATCTCTCCCTTTGACATGTGTCAAAAGCACTGAATTGTACATAAAAAATCTAATTTCCTCAAGTATAATATATACTTAGTTCAACATATGTACAAAACTTCAAAATTTTTAAAACTCTGTAATAGACTCATATACCTAAAAAATTTGTAACTTCTCCTGAGTTAATTTTCCCATTGTGTATCCAAAATGTCTTCTCTTCTCTAAGTAGATTTTCTTCATGATGATACTCTTTGTCTTCAAAATTTCCGAACACTCTATTTCTATCTAATATACTCTCTTTTTGCTAGTTTGTCCCCCTTTGTTCTTTGTTATCTCCCCCCTTCATATATTTCTCCCCCTTTTTGACACTGATGTCAAAGGGTCTATACATTGATTGTGTATTTGTCCAAAAATTTCTTACGAACTTCCATTATAATCTTCAATGCAACATCCCAATTGTCTAATGCAACGTCTAAGGACTTGATCTAGATGGCTATCTTTGCTGCAAGATGAACTATACATCCAATGTTGAAAGATTGGGGTCTTTCTTTAATACTACTTCTACATAGGCTAGTTCATTTTGAAGTATTTCCATATGGGGGTTAAGGGAAGATTGTGTAGTAATTAACTTGGCTCTTATATTAGCCTCTTTTTCTATTAACACAACTAGTTGACTTTGTGTATTAAGCATTGAATGAAAGTGCTTCTCACTTTGAGATGGATTTCGGGGCAGTTGCATACCTAAAATTTTCAAGTTTCTTTCCAGACTCAAAATTTTGTGGCTCATTTCTTATGCGAAGAGTGTGGGATCACATAATTTTGTGTACAATGAGAACATGTTCTCAAGTACTTTCTTTAATTTCTCAATTTTGTTAACTAGTTCAACTTGTGATAGTGCTATCCCACAAGCTATCTTCTCATTGACTTTCCCCAAAATTTCTTTTTAGACCATTCAATGAGTTCAACATTAGTTTCCTAGTCTTCATTAGTCACCTCTTCAACAATTTCTAATAGTTTTTCTACTATAGGTTTAGATTCATTAGGTGTTTGCAATCTAAAAGCATCTAAAAGGATGTCTTTGATCTCCTGAAGTGCTTGCCTCTATTTATACTCTTTCCTGAGTATCTCTTCATTCTTCTTTCTTTCCAATGCTTCTTGCATGATATTGATCTTCTCTAAGGTCATTTTTGCATAATCATATTTGGGTATCACTATGTCTTCATCTAAAAGTGCATCACCATAGTGAAATACCTTAGCAACCTTTGTTGAGCTAGACCTTGGTGTTAAAATCTACAATGGTATTGCATCAATGCTTGGCCTCTACAGGACTTTAGTATGAGTGCTAGATGTTGGTAAGTTTACCAATTTCTAAATGGCTTATTTCTCCTTCTCCTTGGGTATGTCTTTCTCTTCATCAGATCTTCCTTGATTAATTATTATTAGTAGAGGTGCACCTTGTACATCTATTTATCCTTCTTGTTCTTTTGTTGGCTCCTTACTTCTATAGTCTGAGCTTTATCAACCTTTGTAGTAGTGTCAACCTTTGTAGATTTATCATCTATTTGTATTAATGGTTGAGCACTAGTAGCTATAGGGATGGTAGTAGGTGATTCTTGTGTGTTGACCTTGTCCCTTGTTATGTCAGCTACTGCCTTTGTAGTTCATCCACATTGACCAATATAGGATTTTCACATAGCCTACTTGTAATGTGGATTGATCAAGTATCTTTTTAAAATCCTCTACAATTAATGGATTAATGTTCTAATGTGATTTATCAGGAATATATTTTACTGTTATGGTCTTTGCAGTTGTGTTTGTGTTATGTGGAGGGCTCATAGTTGGCAATTGAGAGTCTTCTATGCTCTATTATGCTTACTGCTCCTTAGCTATTTCCATCTCATCTTTCTTTTGCAACTTTGTCTCCTCCATAGTAGTATCTTCTTTCTCTTTTTTTATTTCTTCCTCCTTATCCTCACCTTCTTCCTCATTATTCCTTCCCTCAAAGGGATTTGCTTCTCCTTCCTTGATAGTTATTAAACCATATATTAATCTCCACACTTGTGTGGATTTCCTCACAACATCCTCAATTTTATTCTATAAAATACTAAATGCCCTATACTTTGGTGCAAATCTGCTACCATATTTCTTATTTTTCTCAGTTATTTTTCCTTTTGACAATTCTAGCATCACTTGTGCTAATGTAGACTCTCTTATTTGTTTTTCCATGTTTAGGGTATAGTGCCATTCATTCTCAACAATTATATACAAATATTTAGGCATTGTGTTATCAAATTCAAGAGGAGTATTCTTGAATTTTTCCATCATGGCATATACTGATTCTTTAATCATGCTTTGGTTTTCTCTACTAAGTTTTCCAAATTCAAAAAATTTCAAACCAGTCAAATCTGCATTATCTCTAACATTATCACAATTTTTTTCTAGATCATATTTGGGAGCATGACTTACCATTTTGAATTGGCTTGTGTCCTCTAATTTTTTCTTCTCATCATCTATCTCTAGTTGTGCTACATATTTTCTACTTATTTTCCTCTACACAAGACTAGTCTACTCAATAGCTTTGGTTTTCTCTTTTGCCTGCTCCCTAGCCTTTTGAGTAGTTGCCCTTGTAGTGGCTCTTGTTGCTGGAGCTATAGGCTTAGTTGCACTCGGCTTTGCATTCTTCTCTGTCTTAGGTTATGCAATAGGATGTATCTTGGCTTTTCTCTTTTTTTCTTTTGGATTTGTTGGTGCTTCCTCAGTAACCTCTCCCTCAAATAGCCATACCTTCAGTCAAAGCAAGAGGTTCTTGACCTTGTACCTCTTTTTCCTCTTCTTCTTCTTCATCATCTCCTCCATCATTACCTTTTGTAGCTTCCCTAAACTTGGTTTTTCTCGTTTCTTTAGCAATTTATCTTTCTTCTTCAAAGTTGAGGTTGTCTTTAATTCCATCTAAACTTTTGATTTAACAGCATCATAATTACCAAAATTTTTGCTAGTCTTGTCAACTTCTTTAGCAAGTAATGTAGTGATAGTGGCTGAAGCTTCATCAATATTTATTCCATAACCAAGAGGACTTAACCATCTAACTCTAGGTATTATAGATTGGATGAAGGTGTAGTCAATGTCTACTAGAAAACAAATATCATTGTAATATTTCTCCACTAGCGAAACCAAAATTCCCAACCTCTATTTCATGGACTGCTTCAAATCTTCAAAATAGCTAGTCATCATTGACTCAAAATTCTCTCCCATTTGCTCAATATACTCATTTATTTGCATAGCAATTGACCTATTGGTCTTTCATTCTACTCTACCAAAAGATGACAATTATTTTTGAACATAGAAAAATATACATATCAGTATTGAACCAAACTTACATTGAACACTCTTAGACTTCCTTATTGCTCCTAGGTTTTCAATTATTTGCTACAATTGGAGTTCTGCAGGATAATAGGTATGATCCTTCTTGATTATCTTGTAGTCTACATCAATTTCTATACAAGGAACACTATTTAGTCTACTTGACTAATAGAATTTATGTGATATGACTCTGACAATAAAGTTAAGAAGTGTATTTGTGATGGTGCCAAGGGTCATCCCACACTTGTTCCACTTGGCTCCTATATTTCACTCAATCACCTCTTTAGAATCGCTTCTCAATGTCTTAGGATGATCTAGGTTTGGCTATCAAGTAACCCTATGGGTAATTCTCTTTGATATTTTGATGGGTAGACCTTCTAGCCACAAAAAACCATCATGTATTCTGCTTAGAACAATTTTGATCCATTTAGTTTTGAAGACCATTGGGAAATATAGGGCAAGGGTTAAGCCCTTCCTCTCTACAATTTTTAATTCCTCCTTTGACACTCCATTTTTGCATAATTTTTCATATGCCTATCTAATTTCCATGTCTCCAATCCCTCCTACCTTGCAATTGTAACATTTCCTCACATCTTAGACCATGACAACTTTAGGTGGAATAACAGATAATGTGCCTATTGGATCATTCTTGTATGTAACTTCTGGTATGGCCCTAAAATCAGGTTGTTTTACTTCATTGCTAACTAATTGAACTTTGAATGGTTCCTTCTTCTTTACATTCTTAAAACTCAAGGCCATTATACAAGCTAGGTTTTTAACAAATATGTAAACTGCATAGCTTGGTAGGTGAATAATACCTTTGAAATATATGAGCTAAATCTCGATTTTCACTATGATCCACACAAATGTTTCACTCTTACTTGCAAATCACTTCTTCACTTTGCTCTCTCTTGCTTTTTTTTTGCAATGATGAAAAATATGTAAAATTTTCCCTTATACCCTTTCAAAATATAGCATTTATTGCATGGTACATGTATAGCTGTAAACTCGGCTTCAATGCAATTTCTATTTCACTTGACATTCACTAATTTTACCATCACTTGGCAGCTATAATAATTACCCTTACTTGGCTCCTAAATAAATTTCCCTCACTAGGCAACTACTACTAACTTGGCTTCAACTAACTTTGTTTGACAGCTCAGCACATACTAGAGCTTTACTTAGTAATTGAAGAGGAATTTTCACACTTGGGAGTAATGTGATGACTTAAAGGTTTGTCTTTGGATTTTTCTTATTATCTTGCATCTTTCTTTATACTAATTTATCTCTTTCAATACTAACTTATTTTGGAATTGATGTATGATAAAATATTTTAAATATCAGTCCCACATACCTCCTTTTGCTTAATTTGATGAGATGTGATCACTTGACCTATCAAGTGAAGTGATCCCTTCATTTGATGTGTTGCATCCATCTTTATTCCTCCATGTTTTTTTTATCTCTCCTCTAATGTGTTTAACATCATCCTTTCCTTTTCCTTTATTGAACTCCAAGTTGGATGCCTTTGTTCTTGTTGGGTAGTGCTTGTTGATATGACCAGTCTTCAAAAAGCTAAAACATGTAGTTTGATTCAACCATCTATTGTATTTACCATTGAAGTGTGTTCTTATGCAATTCTCAAGGATATGTCCATACTCTTGACAATAATGACAACTATATCTTGTATTGTAATCCTAGTTATAGAAGTTTTCATAGCTTCTTCCATTTGATGACTTGTTTCATGACCATGTTGACTTGAATTTGTATTCAAAGGCTTTGTGTCCAAACTTCCTACAATTTTAGCAGTGTCCTTCAAATTTTGGTGCATGCATGGTTTTGGTTTTGTATTAATGTGCCTGATGACCTTGCTTGTTGTACTTGTGACAATGAGTCATGTTCTTAGGCTTAGCATTCTTGTTCCTGCAAACATTGGTTGTATGTCCTTTATTACCACAATGATGACAAGTAGATTTAGAGTTCTTACATTTATTGTTTCTTTCTCTAGCAACTTTGGATGATTCTCCTTCTTTAGTGCTTATGTAGCCCAATCTTGATGTGTCTTAACTAGATCTTGGGAATTTCAATATTTGCTCAAAGTACTTGATGGCTTCATTTGGCTTGTTGAAACTTTCAACAAACCCCTTTTCTCTTTTTAGGTCATTTTGTAGTTGTTCATTCTACAACTTCAATGTAGTTATCTCAATGTTCTTGACATTAAACTCATCATGAGAATTCTTCATTTTGCTTACCTGGTGTCCAATTGCATGTTTGAGATCTTGCATAGCTCTACTGATTTTTCTTCCAATCTAGTTGCCAAAACTCTTTTGTCTTCTTCAATCATGGCCTTTTCTTCTATAGCTTTCTTCTTTTGTTTAGTCACCTCACATAGTGGTATAGCTTGTGATTCTTGTTCCAACTCGAGCTTTTTGATTCCTTCAGCTTGTGCTCTATTCTTTTCCATGAGATATACAATTTCTATATCAAATTCATAGGAGTTAACATCTATAAATAACTTTGTGGTGTAAATCTCTTTGTATTGTGTGTCATTTTCTACCATAGTAATCTCTTTCCTTCTCTTCAACAACCTTTTCAAGGCACCTCTGGCTTCATTTAGTTGTTGTAGTAAGAGATGTATCCCAATCTTCTAATTTTTAGTGGTCTTTTCCAACTTGTAAACTTCCATTTCAAGATCTTTTTTCCAAGTTGTAAGCCTTCCCCTAATGGGAGCTTAGCTCAAATACCAATTGTTGGAAATTCAAATGAGAAATTTATACTTTTGAGGGCAGGGGGGGGGGGGGATGGTGTGAATCAAAAGTACTAGTCATTAACCAATAAAACTTTTCACTTAAAAAATAATTCATGCATTAACATATTAAAATAGCACATAAAGTAAATACATCCACATAAACATTTGACACCAGATATGGTTACCCATAAATCCTCCAATAAGAAGGTAAATTTGGGGTGGGGATAACACCCACAATTCTTCACTACTACAACAATAAAGTTCACCTATTAAGGTTACATAGTTTCACCATTTTCATGATCTGCCCAATGAAAGGCCTACCCTATTAAAGGCTTAAAAATGATTGTTAGATCCCACCCTGTTAAAGGATTTTAACACCTTGTTAAAAGTGTACTTGGCTAAAGGACATTAGAACACTCACTTGGAATGTCACCTTATTAAAGGATTTTACAATAACTTTTAAATCAACCTTAGTCCAAAGGATTTCACCCTATTGATACAATTGTTAGAAAGTAATAGTAGAATGTTTGATCTAATACACTTACAACTTTGCCTTGCTGATTTTAGATCACAATTCTATCCATCTTGATCCTCTTGATCTATTGTATCAATGTTGTATAGTTTCTCCTCTATTTTGCAAACTAATTCTGCAATTATTTCACACTTCTAAGTCACCTTGAACATTTATTGATCAATTCACCCTTTTCACTTCCTTCAATTCTTCACTTGCATCACTTCCTCACACACACACATTCACTATGAATTATGGGGCTTTCTCTCCCTTTACAAATACTTTGGTGGTTTAGGGTTAGGTATGGATGTACAACTAAGATTCATTCATTTTCTTAATTAATTCCTTCCATTTTTCTGATTGGTTGCATGTTGATCACATAGGGAATCCAAATAGATTTGATCTTATCTTAAAAGATTCGAGATCTATCCATAAGTCAGCTCAAAAATGATTTACATAGTTATTTGTGCCATCAAAAACAACTAGGTCCATTTTGTGTTATTCAACTTTTGATAATATTGTGCTTGACACTTACTATAATTCTATCTTGCTTGGCATTTGAATTTCTCGACACATGAGTGACTTGGCACTCATTGTGACATGACATCTGTACAGATTGTATTCAGGATGTGTTACTAGCTTGGCATGAACTTAGTAAATATCTTAACTGTGTTGACACTCAATTGTCAAAACCAATCTAAGATCAACACTTTGTCTATATGATGATCTAGAATATTTTGTAAGTCATTTTGGTAGGTATAAATGAGGGGTCTTGGTCTAGATCTAGGTATCAGCTTGAGAATCAATTTTGGAAGCTAGAATCATAAAAGGAGATCTTAGATCTTGCATATTGGAGGAATTTTCCTATGTATTTAATTTACCATATTGGTTGTAACCTGGGAGGCCTCAAAGTTGGGCATATATGATGAAAAAGTGTTTAATTAATGAAATATTCTCAATTCTCTCCTCTTTCTTCCATTGCCTCTTCATAATTTTCTTCAATTCTATTAATTGTTCAAGTTTGGTTGATTGTTGGTCATGCCTTAGACCTAGTTGTCATCATTTCTTTCATCATTCATGATTAATCTTTAAGGAATTTACATCACTTGAACATCGCTAAATTTAATGGACCTTTTGATGCATTCTTGTATTTATATATTTCACATAAATACAAAGTTGTTAGCTTTAGTATTCCAATATTTGTCTAGAAAAATTCATACATGTATATCTATATTATATTGTTAATGGTGTTTAATCTATGATTTATGTATTTTTAAAATGGAAACTAAGACTATTGTGAATATGTTCAAAGTGTTATTATTTTTTTTTCTAAAAAAACATGAAGTATTTTGTGTAAAATAACATTGAATCATTTATTGTTCTTCTTGCAATATTCTAACATGATTTTAAGAGCCCTATTTTGACAAGCCTTTAATCTACCCACATCACAAGCTCTAATTTTTCCTCTTGCAAGTATTTTGGCTTAACATAGTTCCTCATTTTGTTTCCATTTCCTAATTTGTATTTTAAAATATGTGGTTTTTAATCTGACCTTTCATATCATCTATATTTCTCTTCAATTTAATTCTAAATCCCCCTTTTTTTTTCTTTTTTTTTACATATAAGCATACATTAATTGACATATTTTTATTTTCAAATTTCTTTCAGATAGGTAAATATTTCTATAGATTGTTGATATAATTAATTATTTTTAATTTTCTATAATATGACATTAAACTAAAATTGACCATAAAATATTAACAACTTCAAAATTATTATTTTCTAGCAAATTCAAGTTTTTATTATCTAAATATTCAAGAAAGCTTATAAAATGCTCTCAAATTTTTCCAAATTAAAATTAAATGATTAAAATAATCAAATGCTTTGAATCTAGTTAAGATGAGATTAATTTAATTTTTCATTCCATATAACTCCAATATAGTGGCATGCTTTATGTATGGACCCATTTTCTTTCGGTAAAGAAGGAACTGGTAACTTGGAATTTCTTTGTTTCAACACTTCAATCGCTTCTAGGTAAAACTATATGCTTGTTTGAAATTGTTGGGATATGAAGCTCAACAGTCATATTGACTATTAAGTTTCTCATGGCTCTTTGGCTGAAGGCTTATGTCAATGTATAAATATGCATGTGATGCCATGTTCTATAATGTATTATATATTTCATTAAGAAAAGTATTCTTTTCTGAAGTGTGATGGTAGGAAACATGTTTTTGAACCATGATAAATACATGCATTATTCTCTTTCATCTTCTTTATTATGTTTTTCTCTATTTATTTTCTCATTTTATATTTATTATTGGTAATAGATCTTTTTTTTCTTGAACATAGATGGATGAACAATATAGTGAATTTTGATGGAGAGGAGGATGCTGATGCAAGAAAGGATGCAGTTGAGGCTAAAAAGGAGGATGCTGAAGCAAGGGAGGATGAAGTTGAGGCTAAAGAGGATGATGTTGAAGAAAGTTAGGATGAATTTGATGCTTATATAACTACAGAGGAGTACCAACAAGAAAGATTAAAAGGTTGAAGTAAGAGAATTTCCTACTTGCAGACCACTACTTTGTGTGTGCTATCATCTTGCTAAACTATATGACTTGTTGATAGAGAAGTTTCCTTTTGGTGAAAAAAAACCACAAGAAGATTTTGGGTGCCTAGAAACTAAAAATATAAGGAGCAGAAGGATTATAGAGATCAAGAAGGCTAGAAAGAGCCCTTGGCTCAATGTTGTGCATGATTTAGAAGTCTTTAGCATGCCAAAGAATAAGAACCTTGATGATGTATTTGTACACAATGTGAATGCGTATTCATGCAAATAGAATGATGAAAAACTAAGCTAGACCAAAGATATCATCACCAAAATATAATATCTACGAGCATCTCATCTTTCCCTAACTACAACTACTAAAATAGCTCTCAGACCAGAATTTTAGTGATAGTTCTAGAATGGGAGTATGCTAAAAATGTAGATGTACAATGAAAACATGCAAGATCTATGACTAAAATGTAGATTACATGTGAAATAAAACTCCTAGAAATGCTCTTGAAATGATCATCCCATTAACTAATATGCAATAAATGATGCTAAATGACACAAAATGATGCTAAAATGCTATCAACTTGCTACAATGAAAATGCTAAAATGACAAGTTCAAATGTGCCTATAGTGTAGATGTATAAAAACTTGGGTCCTTTGGCCCTTAGATTTCCCTCCTATTTATAGGATTTTAGAAGGGGTTGGGGAAAGAATTAGAATTTTCACCTTTGACTGGGGGTGAAAGTGAAACTAAAAATATCTCATAAGAGACCAAGAGGAAGAGTCCAATAGACTTGATTTTGAGGATAATTGAGCATATTTCCAAATTTTTTTAAATGAAAAAGGGAGATTTTCAACCTTGTGAGAATAAATGATTTTATTGATTTAATAAATGTTGTATTTATTTTCAAGACTTTTGTCTTTTTCCTCCTTTTTTGAATTTCATTTTATGAATTTGAATTTTTTTTCTCCTCTTTTAAAGTTGATTTAGGTCTTGTCAATTTCATAACTGATTAATGACCTAATGTGATTTTTGATTTGAATGTCTATTGTATTTCTTCTGATTTTCTCTTTGATTGATCAGAATTGCATGATTTAGGTCTTTGCTAATTTTTGGGTGTCTACAAATGCCACTCTTTGAGCTAATATGCGAAGCATATTAGTTCAAAGACTATCTTGATTTTTTGGGTTTAGGTCAACTTCTAATGATTGGATTGGATGTCTTTTTTGATGATATTTTGACATTTCATCATTGTCATGATGTCTGTCTATTGATGGTTTGATGTCTGATCATTGATGATTTGATAATTTGATTCTTGTTGATTTGATGATTTGATTGCAGTGTTGATTTGGTATTTGGTGTTGTGATGTTATTGCTTGGATACCTAGGTTTTGGTAGGCTTGATATTTGAAATGTTAAATAGATAGAAAAGGTGGCCAACTCAAGATACACAGTAGGGAAAACTGACATGTCCATCTTAGGATATAGAATAGGACAAAAGACTAGTTCAAGATAGAACCATTAGTTGAATAGCTAGATGTTGAGATTTCATTGATGTAGGATGATCACTTGTGACAAAAAATTGATGTCATTGTTCAGTGTTTAATTGTTCAAGATCTAATGAGTGTCCCCAGTGAGCAAGGAACTACAAATCAAACACAAATAGATGATTTATGTGGTGCAACATAGATTTGATTTGTGGAGCTTTTGTGGTCATTTGAGTGGTGTATCATGTATGTCAATTAGGATGAGGATCCTATTATGTTCATGATGATGACCTTTTGATGTGAATGTTTTGATCTTTTTCTTTATGAGATATTCGAGCTAGTTGATGTTTTAGATCTTTGTACTCATTATATCATGGACTTATGTACTCATGTGATGATCTTGATTTTGATGATTATAGTGGCAGTGGATGTGGATGTGTATATATATGTGAATGATGAATGTAGATAGATCATGAGTTAGAATAGATGGTATGTTACTGATGATGTAATGAAAGTGTGATGTGGTAATATGAATGTAATGACATGAAATGAAATGAGATATGATAATGTAATGAAACAAAATGGGTAAGGAAATGAAAATGAAGTGGAATATGTAATGAAATGAAAAGTAAGGACATGATAGTTAATGAAATGCGTAATGGAGTGAAATTGTATGTAAGGACATGATAGTTAATGAAATGAAAATGTAATGAAGTAAAATGATATGATATAAATATAATAAAATGAAATGATAAGTAGAGATGATGGATTGAAATACGGAATGAAAGGAAAATGAAATGAAATGATACGCAAGGCCATGGTAGGTAACGAAATGAAATGAAAGGGGTATTGAAATGAAATGAAATGTGATAGGTAATGGATTGAAATAGGTAAGAGAATGAAAACAAAATGACATGACATGTGATGTAATGCAATGAAATGTATAGTGAAAGGGAATGGAATGTCTAAGGAACAAAATGATATATGATGAAATGAACGAAAGTAATCAAATGTTGAAGGAACAAAATGATATATGATACGATAATATAGAATAATGAAATGTAATGAAATGTCTAAGTGTGTGGATGGGATGAAAGGAGATGAAGGTGAAAAATGGAAGGAAATCAAATAATTTGAGATTCAAAGGCTATGAGGTGGAGTGTCAACTTTTGAGATTCAAAAGCCATGAAATGAATGGATGAAATTGAAAAATGAAGGAGATGGAAGATGAGAAAATACGATGCAACAAATCAGATGAAATGGGAGGTGGTTAAACGAGATTGTTTGAGATTTAAAGGGGACACAAGGCAACCAATGAGTTGGTGAAATTTGGTAGTGACTAGAAGTATCTTAGATTGAAAAGCCACATAACACAATGAGTCGAGTGGAAAGGTGAATTCATGAAGTGTAATGCTGGTGTGGATGGGATGAAGAGACAAAGTCCATGATAGTTGAGTGCTCAAAAGCTTCCTTTGAGGTTGATGTTTATGTTGTTGTCTACTTTTTGATAACCAGTCGTGAAGTTGTTGGTTAATGTTGGTGAATTTGATCCTAATTTATGTGCCAACCATGTGTTTTCAAGGAACCCAAGATGAAAATGCAAACTATATGAATGCAACTAACTATCACTTTTTTAAAGAGATGCAAACTAATTGTCATCATAGAGTGTGTGATAAAAAGTGACTAAGTGGAACCATCACTAGCTCAGCTATAGTGATATGAATACTATGTCATGCTGAGAAGTACGAGCAAAGAGGAATAATGTACAAGAAAACATGACAACCACTAAGAAACATAAGCTATAGCCATAGGATAATAAAAATTGGCACACAAACAGTCACATGTTAGATAAAAGACCTCACCTAAGATAGTGCACAAAATTGGTCAAGGTACACATGGCATTCCATATGAGAGGAAGAACTTATAAGTGGACACCAATATTGTGTGAAACGAAAGGATCACTAGAGTTAAACAGTGAAAAACCAATAAAATTATCATGACTTCATCCCAATACCTCTAGTGAAAGACATCATTAAGGTACTAAAAGCACATGATAGCATAGAAAACCATTATTTATGGACTAGGCATGCCTATAGTTGTGTGTAACAATATCAAATTTGTTCAATTTTTCCAGGGAACAACTATTGTACTAGGAAAATAAGAAAGTGTGGCATGTGTTTGCAGTGATTTAGTAGTGGGTGTTGTCTATGCATCGATGGATTTTTGGGTGGCTGAATGTTAGAGCCAAGGGTCAAGTGTATCGGGTACCAGTGTGGTGAGATGTAGAGAGCAGATACATGGAAGGATAGTACAGAACAATTTTCGAGTGAGTGACGACTATAAGTAGGTAGACAATATGGAAATGAATCAAGGCAAAGTGAAGAGTTGAATGTGATTATTGGATGTATTGAGAAGTTGTAGAAATTGTACAAGTGAAAGTATGTCGGGTTCACTAGATCAGTTGCAACATGAGGGTGATGCTAGCTAGGGAAGGTGGATGAGGCAACGGTAAAGAGAGAAGCATGTTCAATGAACCTATGTGGAGTGGGTAGATTAGTCAGAACTCCAAGTGCTAATATCAGGTCTGAGTGAGGCAAGTTAACCAAGATAAGGGCTAGTGCAACACAAAGAGGTGGGGATGGAGGTGAAAGAAATGCCCTTGTTGTCTTTAATTATGTTATTAAGGACTGCAATGCAACAAGGATTGTATGTGGTATTAGATGACAAGCCAATGACGTAGGTGGAGAATAGTCTGCCTAAGAACATGAAGAGTATGTCGAGAGGGGAGGACATGGGGGTAATAAAATCTCTTGAAAAGTCTTTGGGAGACACTTTGAAGGATGTGGGAGGTGTTAGTGGAGGTGAAGTAATGAGTGTGATGCATCAGTGGATTAACCTCAGGACGTTGCGACGAGGGTCAAAAAAATGGGGAATGAGTAGTGTAAATGTGGAGGAGCCACAACTAGAGGTGGGAGACATAGATCAATCATCATAGGACATGGGAGGATTACAGAGATTATTAGCTTTAGAGAGAGTCCGAGCAGAGAATGCAGAACAAGAGGCCATATTTTTACTAGGATTGATGGAGAAGGCATGGGAGGATGGGTTGCAAATAGAGGCAAGATGACTGTAGGCAGTGGTGGATGTAAAGCTGGTGCAGATGCAATTGCTAGAGATAGAGCTGCATGTGGAACATGCACGAGTGGAGTGAAGTGATGTAGGAATGTAGGTTGAATAGTCACGGGCTTAGTGGTTGCAAGAATAACTAAAGATGGCATAGGTGGGTTTAGAGAGCACTTAGAATGAGCTGGTGTTATTGTAGTCATAGTCTAAGTTATTTAGGGAAGTGATTACAAAGCCAAACTCCTTGGTGTTGAAGTTGTAGGAGCAGTTAGCATTAAGTGAGGGGAAGGTGAGGCAATTGTAGAAGCATTTGGGTGAGGCAAAAATAGATGTGGAGTGTTGGTGAATGATGACTAATCAGATGCAATACGAACGGGATGTGGCCCAACAAGCGATCACTGCACAAGGGTTAAGAAAGTTGGTCGAGAATGTGTTCATGGAAATGCACCAGATGGTAAATGTACAATAGGAAGCTGTTTATTGGATGGGATGTTATTATCAGGCATTCCTGAATGAGGACTAGTGAGAGATGCACTTTATAGATAGGGAATTTACACATCTATTGAGCATGCAATTACGCAATGGGAGGTTTCCAATTCCCATGGATGCGATGTGGGTATGGAGGGGGTTGACATCAAGAGCTTCTTCATCTCGAGCTAGGCTAGAAGAGACATCATTGATTGGAAACCCTATCGTGCCACCTCCCCTAGGGAGGTCAAAATAAATAATTTGCCAAACACTGGTTAAATGTAATATTTTCAATGCCATTGTAGGATAATAAAAAATTTGTGCTTGTTGTTGTGGCAATCAAAGGGACAATTGATGTTGATTGTAATGTAGGGTCATGTTTTTTTTGGGATTGTGTGGAATATATATGGATGTTTTTGTGTTTTTGTCAAATATTTAAATATTTTTGGGATATTCGATAGATATTTGAATTTTTTTTTTATGTTTTTGTGTTAAATATTGGAATGGTTTGACTCTTGTAAAAGTGGGAACAATATGTAATCTATACAGCGAGGATAACCATGCTAGTAGGCATGAATGTCTATGTCTATATTAAGAACCATTATAGGCAAAAATAAGGCCAATGTGGGGACATTTCTCTAGGTGTGTAACAAGATAGACATTCTTGAGGCCTATGGAAATGCATTTGGGGCCTAAAAGAGGATACTTGGGTTTCAAGAAGGTGAAATAGGGCCTCAAAAAGGTGCTTTAACCCAAAATGGGGCCTTGAGAAAAGGTATTTGGGCCAAAAAAAGGTGTTCGAGGCCTATAAAGTCATTTGAGGGACCTGCAGAAGGCATTTGAGGGGCTTGAAAAGGCGTTGGAGGGGTCCAAAAAGGATGCTTGGGCCTGAAAACGTTGCTTGAGGGGCCTAGAAAGGCACTTTAGGCCTGAAAAAGGCATTGGAGTGGCCTAAAAAGACATTGGAGGGGCCTAAAAGAGGAACTTAGGCCTAAAAAAGGCACTTTAAGGGTCTAAAAAGGACACTTGGGCCTTGAAAAGAGCACTTGAGGGGCATGAAAAAGGCAATTGGGCCTAAAAAGGCACTTTAGGGGTCCAATAAGGACACTTAGGCCTTGAAAAAGGCACTTGAGGGGCCTAGAAAGGTGCTTGGGGCCTAAAACAGTGCTAGAGGGGGGAGTCAAGCTTTCATGCTTACACTTACTTATTCTGTGCCCCCAGCTGAGTGAGGATGAAAGAGTTTGATGGATATTTGTGCTTTTAAGATAGCATTGATATATTTATTGAAGTGGGCTAGACGAATCATGGCCACTACAACCTAAATAAGACTAATGATCCATGGGGAATTGTTGCTTTTGGCAAGAGGAAGGAAATGGGGTCACCTCTTGCACTATCCGCATTGCACCAAATTTCCCAAAGTCCTGCAAAATGTTTCAGGACATTACTATGAGACTTCTTAATATCAATGAGGCATGTTGGTTTCAAATGTTTTATGTCCTATTGTATAACCTAATGGAGCTAAGGTGAGGCAAGAATTGATAGGACTTTTGGGGTGTTGTTAATTTTTCCAAGCTTTTGTGGCTATGTTTGGCAATTATCCCAAAAACATTCAAAAAGGGGTCATAATTGCCAAACATAGCAAATTTTTAAATTTTTTGATAGTTTTTGGCAATTTTTGAATTTTTTTGATATTTTTGGATGATTTTGGAAATATTTTTGATAATTTTAGGCAATTTTTGTTTTTTCTTGATAATTTTGGATGATTTTTGAATTTTTTTTGATATTTTTAAGCAATTTTTGAATTTTTTCTAATAATTTTGGATAATTTTTTTTTTTTTTTGATAATTTTGAATGATTTTTAGGTTTGTGGAGGTGAAACAAAGGATGTGAATGAGATTTGTTGGAATACGGGGTAACTATGACCATGTGAGGTACTGAAAGAGGTAATGAAGGGAGTTTGTGACATCAAATGTGTCGACTGAGGGCTAAAATAAACATTGGAGATCATTGGCCAAGGGGGATAGTGGAGATGTGTATTGATTTTCTTGTTGTTCATGTCTATGGTATCTCAATACATAATCAGACTCCCTATTTTGCTGAATTTGTTGTGCTTCCCATTGTTGTTGTCACACTATTTTTTCATGGTATTGTGAACTACATATAATGCCAATGAACCATGAAATTGTGACCCACAAATGTTTCTTGATTCCTACTACTCCTACATCTAGTTCTAGTTCATTCTTTGCTTTGTGGTATGGACAGAAGTTCTTGCATGAACATAAAGAGTTGTGGGTGTACATTCAATCAAGGAAAAGGGCTTTGATTTGCTCTTGTTATTGTTATTTGTAATGCTATTATGGGCTCTATTTGCCTTCCTTTATTGCTGCTATCATATTTGTTGTTTCTACTACTGTGAACCACATTTGATGCCAAAAGACAATAGAACTATAACCCACAACTGTTTCTCAATTGGATATGTGTCAAATTAGCTTGATGATGCTTGAAAGAAGCAAAATTTGTCTAGAGGAGGTTTCTTGAAGGCTATCTTGACTATTTTTACGCATTGAAGGACTTGTGTTGTTTAGGGAAGTCCACAAGTGTTGTCTCTCACCCCTTTTCAAACCAAAGGTGGTGTTCTCACTTCTTTTGGACCATTTTTTTTTTTTTGGTATTTTGGATGTGTTTCTCAAAGCTCTAGACATAAAACAATTTGAGATGGATGCTATTGATGGGTTCTGCTAGCTCTGTACCATCACAATTTGAAAGTCTATAGGTACTAGTCCCAAAGGACTCTATGATAATGTAAGGTCCAATCCAATTGGCCTCCCATCTTCCTTTCTTTTCCCTAGCCATTTGGTTCTTAGGGTTTTCTTTGAGTACTAGGTCACCAATCTAAAAAACATAGGGCTAGACCTTTTTGTTGTAATTTCTTGATAATCTATTTTGATACATTTTGTGATTTTCATGTGTTGTACATTGATGTTCTTCTAAAAAATCTAGTTGTTCTAGATGGGCCACTCTGTAATCCTCATTTGATAGGACATCTCGAAGAGTAACTCTCAAGGATGGGATTTCAACCTCTAAAGGGAGAATAGCTAAATAGCTATACACCAAGGAGAAGGGTGTCACACCTGTCGGCATCCTAACACTCATCCTTTAGGCCCAAAGGGTGGGATTCAATAGTAAATACCAATCTCTACCAATGTCATTGATAGTTCTTTTGAGGGTGTTGATAATGGTTTTGTTGGTGACCTATGCTCGGCTATTGCCTTGGGGATAATAAATTGATGAGGAGTGGTGTATAATGTGAAAATTTTCAAATAATTCATCAATTATTTGATTTTTAAAGTACAGGGCATTGTCCATGAGAATGGAATGATGTATGCCAAACTGACAAATGATATGATTGAGAATAAAAGAAGAGATATGTTTTCTTGTAGTGTTGGCAAGTGGTGCCAGTTCAACCCAATTGGTAAAGTATTCAGTGTTGGTGATAATTCATTTATGCCCACTAGAGGAGGGTGGATGGATGACTCTAATCAAATCAAAGCCCCACTAATAAAAAGGACATGGTGTGGCCAAAGGGTTGATCACTTGGGCTAGTGCATGAACAAGGTTACAATGGATTTGACATTTTTTGTAGGTTTTGACATGGTTGATAGAATCCTTTTCCATGGTTGGCCAAAAAAAACCCATCCTAAGAATCTTCTTTGCTAGTGTGAACCCACTAGAGTGTGACCTACAAATCCCTACATGGACTTCCTACAGAGTGACTCTAGACTCATCCTTTCTGAGACATATAACTAAAGTATCGTCAAGACCTTTCCTAAACAGTGTATTGACCACCAAGGCATAATAAGAGGTTTGTTGAATGAAATTTCATTTTTGGTTATGTGAGAGGTCAGACAGAATGGTGTTATCATGGAGGTAAGTGATGATGGGCCTATACCAAAGGGAATCGAGAGCATCTACGTGGAAAATGATAAGGGAATTAGGTTGAATAAATATGGGTTGAACCACCTCTTCTACTAGGAACTCATACCACTTGTGCTACTTTGAGAGTTAAAGTAAGGAGGCCAAGATAGCCTAGCATCTGTTGCTCTATTCTTCTCTTCAGGAATCTGTTCTAAAGTATTGTGAAAAAAGCATGCCTTGAGTGTGTCAACCATATCTTTGTAATGCAATAATTTTTCATCTTTGGTTTAGTAAGTGTCGATGACTTGATTAATGATTAATTAGGAGTCTCCAAAAGCCTCTAGTGCTATTAGTTTCCATTCTAAAGCTAGCTTGAGACCCAAGACTAAAGCCTCATATTCTGCTATGTTGTTGGTGTAGGGAAAAAGTAGTTTGTAAGACTTGGGGATGGTAACACCTAGTGGCATGATGAACAAGATACCGGTGCCTGATCCATGGTGTGTGTAGGAACCATCAAAATAGAATTTCCATGTTACTAGCTCTATTTGAAGAATGTGCATGTTTGGAAAATCTACTAGGATAGGATTTAAACTCTCTATAGATGCATCTGCCAATTGATTGGCAATGGCCTACCCTTTTATTTCCTTCTTATCAACATACTCAATGTTGAACTCACTTGGGATCATCACCCATTTGGCCAATTGATCGGTTAACATTGTTTTGTTGAGAAGATATTTGAGGGGATCAATTTTGGAGATGAGCTTGACTTTCTATGTCTAGAAGATAATAACATAGTTTTTGGGAAGCAAAAAATATGGCTAGGCAAGCCTTTTCAATAAAAGAGTAATTAATCTCATAATTGACTAAGGCATGACTGATGTAATAGATGGTTTGTTCTTTTCGTTGGTCATTTTCTTGCACTAGAACTGCTTCAATTGATTTATCTATTATAGAAATGTATAATAATAAAGGTTTGTGTGGTATGAGAGGTACTAGCATAGGTGGATTCATCGAGTAAGTTTTGAGTAAGTCAAAACCTTTCTGGCATTGGTCATCACACTTAAAATGTATATCTTTGTGTAGTAAGTGGTTGAAAGGCAAACACTTTTCTACCAACTAAGAAATGAACCAATGAACTAATTGAAGCCCACCCTGAAGAGAGCATAATTGACTCAAGTCCGTTGGAGGTGGCATGCTAATTATGGCTTGTACCTTTTCAGGGTCAACTTCTATCCCTTTGGCTAAGACAATGTATCTCAAGAGCTTGCCTAATTTGATGCCAAAAGCACATTTCTTGGGATTAAGCGTAACTTTGAATGTTTCTAGGAAGGTGAATATTTTGGCTAGTATGGGTAGATGTTCTTCTCAACTATGAGATTGGGCAAGAATGTCATCCACATAATCTTCCATGAAGATATACATCATATCATGAAAGATAGTGGTAATGGCCCATTGATAGGTAGCCCCAATGTTCTTTAGCCCATAGGGCATTGCATTCCAAAAAAATATTCCTCATGCACAAGTGAAATCTATTTTCTCTTTATCTTCTAGCTTTATATCATGATTTGATTATACCCTAAAAACCCATCCAATGAGTGTAACACATGAAATGACCTCCTGCTAGATCAAAAATGGTGTCAAAGTTGGGGAGGGGGAAATCATCTTTGGGACATGCTTTGTTTAGATCTTAGAAATCAATGCAGATGCATATACTACCATTCTTCTTTGATATGGGGACAATGTTAGATATCCATGAGGCATACACCAAGGGTTAGATGAAATTGGTGTTGATTAAATTTTCTAACTCTACCTTGACCAACAGAGCTATATGGGGATTTATCTTTCTAAGATTTTGTTTTACTAGCTTGGCCTCTAGGGAAATATTGAGATGATGGAGGATTAAATTCAGGTCTAAGCCGAGCATATCTATGTAAGACCATGCAAAGTTTATCTATCTTTCTTTAAAGAAGCAGACGAATGTCTATCTTTCCTCTATGTTTAAGGACTATAAAAAATAAATGACCCTTGGTTCTTGCTCTATGCTAATGTTGACTGGTTCTATTGGTTCAATGAGAATAGAAGATCTTTCCTTGGAGTGTTCAAGTAAAGTATCAATTACCTCATCTGCAAGTGCCACAGTTGGGTTTTCACCTTTGGATGTGTCACTTTTGTTTGTTTCCATTTTTTTCTTGAGGTCAGCCACAACTTTGTAGTGATCATTGAGGTTATGTAATGGTTGACCTGTTCTAATGTGTCTGAGGTAATTGATACTAGACTCAACTATATGTCTTTCTTATGTTCTTTGTAAATGAGATGGTCAATTGTGTTAAGGTAGAGGAAGATTTCATGTTTAGTGTCAAAATGGGGATGTGGTGAGACTTAGTTGTATCCTAGTTAATGAGTTTGGGATGGATGAGGGGTAATGATTTGTCATATGGAACGGGTTCAACAAGGTTTAAAGACATGATTTCATTGTTTGGCTCATATGCTATATCTGTTATATCTATGACATGAGCTTCTTCTAGAGTGTTGGGAAAAGTAGAGCTTGCAAGAGGCTCATAGTAGTCATCCTCAACCTCTACTAGAAAGAAGTTAGGGAATATGGTTTGAAATTGAAATTCTTTGACATGTTCATCATCTTCTAAGCTACTATGTTGTATCTTGATTCTCAGTAAAGTGGGTCTTGGACTATGAGTTGTTCCTTGTGTAGCTAGACTTTCAGATGTGGGTATGTGAAAAATATATCATTCTTTATTGTGAAGAGACTCCTTAGATAATGACTAAAATTCCCATTTAGTGGAATCATCATCATCTTCATTATTAGAGGTTTTTATAGATGATTCTTTCATGGTATATGAACCTGAGAGCGATAGGTTCTCACTTATGATGTCAGTTGCTTTTTGGCTAACCATTCTTTTGTTTGGATACCCATGCCAAGGTGGAAGAGGAGGAATCACTGTGCTTAGGATGAGCATCAAAAGAGACTCATGTCCTATTTTTTCCATCATATCCTACCCCTATTTTTGGACTTGTTAGACCTGAATTGGGCGATTAGAGGTTCAATGATGCCTATCCCTTCTCCTAAAGGACCATCTCCCATGTATCCCATCTTTTTCATTAGGTCAAAAAAATTTCTATTGCAGGTGGGGAGATATATCAATGTTTTGTTTACTAATTTTTGCTACTAAGTTTGGAGGTGTACTACTTGCTTTAATAAAATATGCATGATGAGGCTTGGTGGATGATGGTTTTCCATGAGATCTTGGAGAAAGCGGGGGATCAAATAAAGAAACTGAGTACTCACCCACCCCTTTGCAATGAAATTTACACTTTCTATCAAATTATTTCACCAATCTATCCATTTCTTTGTAGCGTTATCATTTAGGGTCTTTAGATGATGATGGTGAAGGAATGGAAGGACCCAAACAACCCACTTTTCTCTTTACCCTTAGTTGACATTGATGAGTGGTTGTCATTTGGGCTGGTAGAGCATGAAGTGTCTATAGTTGTGGACTAGCTAATGTCATTTTTTGGTGTATTAGTTTCTTCCCTATTGTGAGGAACTAAGGAATTACAATATTGTGCAAAATGCTAGTCTCCAGGTATGGTCACTTCTTGACCCATGTAAGGAAATTTAAGACACTGGTGATAAGTGGAGGGAATGGCCTACATGTCACGAATCCATGGTTTCCCAATAGGATGTTATAATTTAATTGTAGATCTAAGACCTAACAAATAGTCTCTTTCACAACTAGTCCTACTCTTATTGGAAAAATAACCATTCCTTTCGAGGATCTTTCCGTGTCATTGTGTCAACAAAATCCTCTGTATGCCCTAATGCTTTTACTAAATTGAGTGTGAAAATATTGAGGCCTACTCCACCATCGACCAATGCTCACTCAACTCTATTTCTATGGATAAAGACTTCAATATGCAAAGGGGAGTTTTGAGGTTGGATGATAGACATGTCATCTTGGGCTGAAAAAGAAACATTGTGAGGGATGACAAGGTTGCTGACCATGTTTTGGAATCTACTCACATCTATATTTTTCGATACTAAGGCTTGAATGCATATTTCTTTATGCTCAGGGGAAATATGTAATAGTTTAAAAATGAAGATATGGGCTAGAGTCTTGAGTAATTGGTTGACCAAGTTGTACTTGGGAAAGGAGGAACTTGCAATTGCATGATCAAGATTTATCACAGGTCCTGGTAGGACAACTTTAGAGGCTTGGCCTTGGGTAATGACATTTGAGGATTTCTTTTTAATTTTTTCTTTAATTATGATGACATTTACAGAGTCATCAAATTTGAAGAGCATGCCAATACTATTATTGTGATGATATGCATAATTGACCTTAGTTTGAAGGGGTGCATTCAGATTGGCTTTGGAGGATTCACCCTTTTCATGACTCATGAAGGGTTTCTTGAATGTTGTATGATCTTCATTAATATTAAGGTTGTTTACTTTAATAACTCCATCATTGATCAATTTTTGGATTGTCCCCTTAATGGAAAAACAATTGTTTCTTAAATGCCCCCTATTTTGATGGTAGGCATAGATTTTCTTGTCATTCCACCATTTTGGTTTGACTTGGAGTTCATAAGGTTTAGCCTCAAGAAGTACAATGAGCTCATCTGCCAAGAGGGTTTGCAAGGCACTCTTGTAAGACACTCTGATAGTAGTATACACCTTGGGTATATTGGAAGATTGGTGTCTATGGGGAGGAGGAGCTTGATTGTAAGCAACTTGTTGATTGATTGTCAAGGGGGTTTTTGCATTGCATCAATAAAATGGGTGAGCATTGCCTTGTTGGGGTGCATTTGGGTTAGTATTGTTGACAACAAGATATGATTGGTTTAGATGGGATTGGTTTTGAGGTTTCACATGGTTGGCTTCAAACATCCCATCATTAACAATGTTCTTGTTGTTGTTTCCCAACCATGGATGTTGTTTATCGATGGCCCAATCATAGGAATTATGAGTCTGCATGGAGTTATTTGAAAATCCCTTACCATCTTTTGATAGTTTAATGATATCATTATTTAGTAAGGTCTATTCTACCTTATCAGCATTTTCTAAGGTAGTTTTGAAATCCTTAGGCCCTTGGAGTTGGAGCCAATAATTCATTGGTTTGTAGAGGCTATTAATGAAGATGTCAGTCTTCTCTTTATTAGGTATGTCTATGTGGTACTTAGTGAAAGTGTGTCTCCATTGTTGTAAGAATGTTTTGAATGACTCATTGTGGAGATATTTAATGTTGCATAAGTCAATCAAATGTTGTAACTTCCCTTTTGATATTGTAGGAGTATTGCTAAATGAAAATGGAAGCCAGTTGGTCAAAGGTTTTGATATTGGAGGGTAACTTGGAGAACCACTCCATGGCTTTCCCGCTAAGGCTTCTAGGAAATAGTTGCATCAAATAAGTTGTGTCATGGACAAATTCCATACTCAATGTATAGAATTGTCTGAGGTGGTCTTGCGGATTTGATGTGCCAAAATATTTATCATATTTTGGTATTTGCACATTTTGTGGGAAAGGCGTGAATGTAATGTTTTTATCAAAGAGGAGAGGACACATCTTCTTGAGGCTGAATTCTTTGGGTTGTGTTTTTCCTCTCTTCATTCTTTCAATTTCCACTTGTAGGTCTTGTAATTTTTGCGTGACAACATCTAGGGGTGACTCTTCTTTGTCTCATTTTAAGTTGGTCACATCAAAATTAGGTGGTAATTTTACAACTTGTTGTGCTAACACTCATATATAACTTTCTTTCTATTTTTCAAGTATCTTTTCCATGATGTTGACAAGCTCAGGGTTTTGTTGGAAATCTTTGATCTTAGTTTCCATACTTTATCATCCCATATGTTAGATGAACCCATTGTAGTGATGGGTTATGAGTTTCGATTGAACAAGGGTGACTTGTGAATAACTGCATTCTGTAGGCAATCTATTGTGGTATTAGGCTCGAGGAGATTTAGAGTTTTTGTGTGTTTGATGGTTCTATTAGCTATCCTAGTACTCACTCGTATAGGTGATCACTTTGGTCTTGTAGCTATACCAATTTTTGTGTGGTGGCATGAAACATGAGTTGGATTCTTCTAGTTCTTTGGCATTTTTCAAAAAGGCAAGGGTTCTTGTTGACTGTGATTTCTTTGTGTTAACAAGCTAGACTAGATAAGGTGTTTACAAATGTTGGTAGGATGAGTTTCACTTTCACAAAGTCAGGCAAGGGATGGATGTGTGTCTCCAAATGTTTTTGACTTGATGTGTGAAATGAAGCAATGATAACTATTGGGTTAATAATGATGTTTGTAGCACTGCTTGTTTTGGAAGGATGTTTTCAATCAGATACAAAATTTCTCAGATTTTGTGAAATAGCAACAAGGAAAAGGGTATCCAAATTGATTGATTGTTTGTGATTATTATGCATGCAGATAGCCTTTGTTTAATGTTTTTTTCTTAGATGTGTCATAGGAATGGTCAGATGCACTATTTTAGTGATCAAATGCACTATTTCATTGCTCATATGCGCTATTATAAATGTTATATGTGTTGCTTAATGATTTAGATGAATCATTCTACTGGGAAAATGCATTATCTTAAGGCTCAAATGCTTTGTTTAATAGAAATATGCATTATAAAAAAGATCAGAAGCATTACAAGAATGTTCAGCAATGTCATCATCTTGGACTTGGTTTGTCGATACCAATTTGAGGTCTGTCTTTCTTGAAGGTTGGTGATCTACACTAGCTTTCGTTATTAAATTTTAAAACACTTTGAAGAACAATAGTAGTAAGATCAAAACAAAATGAGAAATTACACACACCTAGAAGATGGAAGAAAATGGCTTCCTATCAAGGTTATCTAAAGTTCGTGACTATTGGGTCTTAGTATTCCAACTATGTTTGGATTTACCTCTCCTGTGATAGAGAGCTTCCCACCAATGCTAGGGAGGTTTTGTGCAATCCCTTATGAGAATACTAGAGGAAAGCTATGTTACAAACACATGTGGCTTGCATTTGATTAGGAATACAAGATTGGGGGGAAATCCTTCTCACTAGCCTTGCTAAGGAAACTCAGGAGGTAGCCCTTCTATGGCTAGATAATCCTACATAGTGAAAAGCAAGAAATGGAAGTCACAAACAGGTTTGGGAATCGGATCACTTGAGAAGAGTGAGAGTATATCCCTACTGTTTTGGCTCCCCAAACATGATAGACACAAAGGTTTAATTACCAGCCCTTATACTACTGAAGATGGTGGGGCTCCTAATTAGATTATGTGTGGGTTCTTTCCTCGTTCAATTATGACTGATCTTTACAAAAGGTCGAGTCTTCTGATCAACTTGAAGGAGTTGAGAGCATAGGCCTACTTCTTTATTAGATTAGTGAGATTGAACACTTCTATTAAGATGTGTTTGAAAAATTAGAAATGACACAGTTTTAATCAACAAAAAGCCAAGGCCCACCTACCTAATTTGGAGCTAGCAAAGGCTAGGCACTTTTAGGAGGATCTTCATTCCTACCACACATTGTCTACAATCTGGAAGGTTTTCATTAACTTGGAAGGGACCTATAAGAAAATGATATTCAAATCTGGAAGTTCGATTCAAGAAACTATAATTTTTACCAAATGCACTACAGAAATGCTCATATGCATTATAGAAAACCTTATAAGTGCTATTTAATCATGCAAACACATTATAAGAAAGTCAAATGCATTGTAAGATGTTTCATATGCACTGCAAAAATGATTAAATGCATTACAAAACTCTTCAAAAGTGCTATAAGAAGTTGCAGATGCATTATAGGATTGTACAAATGCATTACTTAAAAATGTAAATGCACTATAGAAAGATTAAATGCATCAAAATAGAGTTCATGAGCATCAAAATATCTTTTGGAAGCTTTGAAATAGAGTGCAAAAGTGTCAAAAAGACTTTAGAATCCTGTTCTTGCTGATATGAGGTCTCCTAAACAATATGGAACCTGAATTTGATCAGATCTGAACAAGAGAATAACAAGAAGCATAGATCTATACTAGAAATAAAATATTAGACTGAAAAACTTGAAAATAGAGAGACTTTTATTTCAGCTCCATGGTGGGTGTCATTTTTTACATGGTGTGAATGTGTATTCATGCAACTTTAGTGTAGAATGCAAATAGACTGATGACAAACTAAGATAGACCCGAGATATCATCATCAGAATGTAATCTCTACAAGTGTCTCATGTTTCCCTAACTACAATTGCTAAAATAGCTCTTAGACTACCATCTAAGTGATAGTTCTAGAATGGGAGTATGATAAAAATGCAGATCTACAATGAAAACGTGCAAGATATATGACTAAAATGCAGATTACATATGAAATACAACTCCTAGAAATGCTCTTCAAATGATCATGCCATGAACTAGTATGTAATAAATGATGCTAAATGACACAAAATGATGCTAAAATGCTATGAACTTGCTAAACTGAAAATGCTAGAATAATGAATTCAAATGTGCCTATAGTGTAGATGCATAAAAACTTAGGTCCTTTGGCTCTTAGATTTCCCTCCTATTTATAGGATTTTAGAACGGGTTGGGGTAAGAATCAAGATTTTCACCTTTGACTTGGGGTGAAAGTGAAACTAAAAATATCTCATAAGACACTAGGAGGAAGAGTTCAATAGACTTGATTTTGAGGGTAATTGAGGATATTTCTAATTCTTTTAAAATGAAAGAGGGAGATTTTCAACCTTGTGAGGATAAAAGATTTTATTGATTTAAGAAATGTCTTATTTATTTTCAAAACTTTTTTCTTTTTCCTCCTCCTTTTTTGAATTTCATTTTATGAATTTGAATTGTTTTTCTCCTCTTTTAAAGTTGATTTAGGTCTTGTTGATTTGATAGGTGATTAATGACTTGATGTGATTTTTTATTTGAAAGTTTTTTGTATTTCTTTTGATTTTCTCTTTGATTTATCAAAATTGCATGATTTAGGTCTTTGGCAATTTTTGGGTGTCTATAGTATTCTTGTAGGTTGTAGCAGCAAAAATAAATTAAAAATGCATTAACTACAATCTTCTTTGTGCAAGAAAGTAAAGTGATAGATAAAGAAAAAGAGAGAAAATGATAGGACAACAATACAAATTTCAAGAGCACAACCTTTATTTCTGTCTAGAATATGGTTGAGACATTTCGACTTCTAGAAAGCTTTGTTGTGGATCAAGAAATGGTGAAGTTTGTGGAAGAGGGTTTAGTAGGCTAGACCATTGGGAGCCTATAGGAGAATTTCCTTAATCCTCAAAATTCTATTGAGCACTTAGATGTTGAAGATGATTATGGATGCCCATGTACATCTTTGGGGACACAAAAATTCTCCCTACAAATTGCACCATTGACTAAATTCAAGAAAATGAAAACACAATGATTTTATTTTTTAAATTCAGCATTTGATCTTCATGATCTATATTTTTTTGATTGAAAGAAACAAAAATTTTGAAAAAAATTCACTGTGTTTTCATGAATCTAAAACAAATTAGCCAACGCCCATTTTTGGCCTCTTCTAAACAATACCCTATGATGTCTGCTCTCTTCCACATGTAACTTTCTCTCACCATACTCGATGCAACTCGCAGTAGCTAGAACTCACTCCTATAGTAATACACATGATCCAATGTTAAATTTGCCTTGTCCCATGATGGATGGTGTGTAGTTAGAATGTCAATGTCCAACTGATGTAAGAATGCTAGGAAGTTTGGAAGACCAAATTATTAGTCCACAACGTAACAGGATGAAATAATGTAAAAATGAAATGCACACACTGGCAAATTTATTATAACAACAAGGAAATATATACAACCTAAAAATTGTTAAGGCAGTTGTGTACAACTATATAAATCATTACATAAGTAAAGTATGAGAAAACTACTTCCTAAAAAATAAATAAACTAAAGATATACCAAAGGATTAGTTAGCATTGTCCCCTTAATCTAAATGGATGTTTGTCATGCCAAGTAACATTCAAAATTGTTCAAGTAATATTTGATATTGATATGCTTGGTTTGATTATGAAATTTAGGATTCTTGGCCAATTGTATTGCAAAATTATTATCAACAAATAAAGTTGTTGAAGTTATCTATTTCTCCTGCAAGTCATCAAGAATATTTGTGAGCCACACTATTTCTTTCATAGCTTGAGTTGCTACTACATATTCTACTTCAATTGTAGAATTAGTAGGAATTGTTTATTTCTTTGACCTCCAAGCAATAGTAGCTGATCCTAGGGTCATTAAATAACCAAAAACAGATAACCCATTCTCTTTGTCACCATCACAATCTGAGTTAGAATAGCCAGTAAGATGGAAGTCTGAAACTTTTGAATATTTTATGCCAAGAATTTGAGATACTTTTAGATATTTTAAAACTTTTTTATGCTACAAACCAATGCCCTTCACATGGTTTATGCATAAATCTGGAAAAAAATTCTACTGAAAAAATAATGTCAAGATCAGTAGTGGTGAGATAAATCAAACTTCCAACAAGTTTCCTATACTTGGTTTGATCATAAAAAGCATTTCCTTCATTGGATGAAATCTTCAAATTTTGTTTCATTGGAATGCCAACAAAATTACAAGCTTTCATGCCAAATCTAAATGATAACTCTCCTATTTTTTTTATGAGGAATAAGAATGAACTTAGGATTTTGAATGAATTCAATACCTAAGTAATAATGAAGTAATCCCAAGTCACTCATAAAAAAACACTTTTCAACTCTCTCGTAAAGAATTCTATATAATCATCATTATTGGTAGTGATGAGAAGATCATCAACATATATAACAAGATACACAAGTGATCTACCAATTTTCTTGACAAAGAGAGTTACATCATCTAGACTAAAATGCTTATAGTCTAATTTGAGGGGGTGCTCAGTTAATTTTTCATACCAAGCACGTTGTTCTTGTTTCAAAACATACAAATATTTTACCAATTTACATACCTTCTATTCTAGGCCTTTGATAACAAAACCTTGACGTTGTAGTATATAGATATCTTTCTTCAAATCTCCATTTAGAAGGTTGTTTTAACATCCATATGATGTATATTCCATCCTTTTTGTGCTACGAAAGAAAATAATGCTCAAATAGTTCCCCACTTGGTCGTACAAGCAAATATTTCAATGTAGTCAACACTTTCTCTCTAAGCATATCCTTTTCTTATAAGTCTTTCTTTGTGTTTTGTCAAGTGAACCATCAACTTTATATTTGTTCTTATATACCCACTTTAAGCCAATAGGTTTGGTTCCAATTGGAGGGTCTACTAACCTCCAAGTTTCATTTTTTATGAGAGCATCATACTCTATTTGCATTGCACTTCTCCATGCATCACTTGTTGTTGCTTCTTAAAATGAAGAAGGTTCATCAACAATAGAAAAATTTAATTCAAAATATTCATACCTTTTTGGAATTTTCTTGGTATACATTGATCTAAAGATTGATTACTCCAGAGTTTTATCAATCTCAAGAGCCATTGAATTAGATTCTTCACAAGCTGGTTCATAATTTTTTTCAATAGGCTCTTCACAAACAATTTCAAATTTTTTAGAATTTCTCTCTTCTCTTTCAACAAGTTTTTCAAAAACTATTTTAGATTCTCTACATTTTTTCTCTTTCAAATTGTCTTCATTCTTTGTAACTTCCAAAGATTGACCTAGAAAGGGAATCCGCCCTTCAAGAGATGGAAGTTCATTATCCTATTTGTGATAGAATCTTTGTGGTTGAAATCTATCAAAATGAGAAAGTTGTTAGCCAATACTGTGTGCATCCTTTTCAAATTCAAGAAATATAACATATCTAGAAATTTAAAAAAAAATTATTCTCCTCATCATATAGACGATAAGCTTTTGAAGTAGTAGAATATCCCAAAAAAATACACTTTCTACTACTAGCTTCCAATTTATTTCTCAGCTAAGTAGGAATTAAAACATAATAGGTGCACCCAAAAACCCTAAAATGCTTGACACTTGGAAGATGGTCATGCCACATTTCATAGGGAATTTTTCTTTCTAGTGCAATAGAAGGACTTCTATTCTTTATGTAGATAGAGCAAAGAATTGCTTCTCCTAAAAACATTAATTTAACATTTTTTAAAAACATCATAGATCTTACTATATTTAGGAGTGTTCAATTCATATGTTGTACTACACCATTCTATTATTGGTTATAAGGAATGGTTGTTTGATACTTTATACCATTTTTCTGTAAATATTTCTCAAAATATTTAGAAGTGTACTCACCACCATTATCACTTCTTAGGGTTCCAATATTGAGGCAAGTCTCATTTTTAATCCACAAATAGAAATTTTTGAAGGTATCAAAAGCTTGAGATTTATCTTCTAATAAATAAACCCAACACATCCTAGTATAGTCATCAGTAAAAGTCATCATGTATTTGTTTTTGTTTTTTGATGGAAAAGGCATAGGCCCACACAAATATGAGTGAATGAGACCTAGCTTTCTAGAAGCTCTAAACATAGAATCATGAAAAGATTGTTTACTATGTTTACTTAAAATGCAAGAATCACATTGAGAAATTTGTTTTGGGATAGTGGGAAGTCCTTGAATTCCATTTTGTTTCATAATTCTAAGACTATCATAGTTAATGTGACCAAATCTTGCATGTCATAACAAGATGGAAGAAATATTACCACCATGCTATGAGAAATTTTCATAATTCTAAGAACTTGATGAATTACCTTTCAAATATAAAAGTTTGTCATCTTCTAGTCAAGTCCTTACAATCACATGATAATCATCTCTTCTAATCTCAATAATACCATCAAACATAAGTATTGAATGACCTTGCTGCCTAATATGCACAAGCAATATTAAATTTCTCTTCAATTGTGAAAGATAAAGAACATTAGAAGGTATTTAATCAACAAGACTTGGTAATTTAAATCTAACAAATCTAATGCCTAAAGGTTTCAACTTTGATTTGTCAGCAAAATATACTACTCCACCCACTTGATCATTGGATATCTCAAAAAAATCTCTTCTAAATATCATATGACATGTGGCTCCAATATCTAACAACCAAGTATCATTCAAACTAGAATTTGAAGTACTAAAAACTTCTTCAATCCCAACATTACAATGTGCTATAACATAATTTGTAGATTCAGGAGGGTTACCTATGTCTGGTGGCTTCTCTTTCTTGTCATCAATCTTCTCCCATGGAGTTTAACAAAGATTGGCACTATGACCCATTTTCCCACATCTATAGCATTCTGTAGATTGCCCCTCTTTTTGTTGATAATCCCTATGCTAGTGTTGTGGCTGAGAATATTGTCTATCACCTTGATAACTTTTATCCCCCCTACCTCTAGACTATCTTCTTCCATGACCTTTGTTGCTTATCATGTCTAGAAAGCTCATCTTTGGATGTTTTCCATTGTTGTTTTTGTGTAAGACACAAAGTCTTAGCATTTGAAAGTGACTCTTTCTTCCCAAATGCTTTTTCTCTCTATAAAATCTTCTCAACAAGTTTTTCAAATGTTATGTCTTTCATCTCTTCACTAGCTTATAGAGATTCAAGATAGTGTGAATAGGTAGGATAAAGATCTTTAATAAAAGCAGTGAGTTATAAGTCTACTTTTACATCCATGGCTTCAATATCATGAAATAAAGCCCTAATTCCATAGGCTGACTTCATTGGATCGTTATCTTTCATTTCTAAGTTGAATAACTTCATTAATGATTGAATGATTTCAAGTTTTGAATGAGAGTCATATAGATCTTTGAGTTTCTTTAATGTTGTAAATGCACTCTTACGAGAGATTATATGTCTGCTTACCTCTTTAGTAATGGAGGTAGCGATCAGAGCATAAGCCTTTTTGTCTTTACTCTTCTAGATGATGAGTTCCTTTTCATTTGTAAGTTGCTTTGATTCTTCATTTTCATCTTTGCCTTCACAAACATCATCCCACAAATCATTTGAAATAAAAGCATTTTTAACTTTTCAAAACCATTCATGGTAATTCTCTTTTCTAAAAAGAACGATTCTAACGATTGAAATTAAAGAATACATTGGAATCACAATTCAATCTAAATCCCTTTTCTCCAACAACTTGGCTCTGATACCACCGTAATAGGCCGAAGAATGTAAAAATGAAATGCACACACCGGCAATTTTATTATAACAAGGAAATATATAAAACTTAAAAACTGTTCAGATAGTTGTGTACAACTATATAAATTGTTACATAAGTCAACTGCTGGAAAACTATTTCCCAAAAAATAAATAAACTAAAGATATCACGAAAAATTAGTTAACATGTCAATGTGCACCCGATGCAAGAATGGTAGGAAGTTTAGAAGACCAAATTATTAGTCCACAATGTGATAAACAGTCTACTGTTAAGACAACTCCTGACATAATAAAATCCGCTCGGTCAGAGGGTAAACCAAATTGTTATCTCGGGGGTCCCTTATTTAGTCAACCATCAAGTAATGATGTTGAGCATGAAATAAACATCGCTCCATCCCCTTTGCGGACTATACAGATTATAATCAAGTTGCAAGAATAGATAGTCTTAAGGCATCTCAAGCTATTGGGGCTACTGAGAGAAATGGGAAGTGGGGATTTTATAGTCTTAAGGTCTCTCAAGCTATTGGGGCTACTGAGAGCAATGGGGACTGGGGATTTTAGGAATCCATTGAAATCGTTCAATGAATGGAGGGTATATAGTGGTGGTGTAGCGATCTTGTCCAATGGAATTATCGTTTTGCACAATTCTATCCCCATTCCAATAGAAGTCAATTAATAGGTGCAGATAATTCTGTGTGTTCAGACCCAATTTGAGAGACTATGGATAATCCTTGCTATGGTTGGGAGATGGTAGTAAAAGATCTCTATGAAAATGATTTTTTTTTGCACCTATTGGAGAAGATAATTTTTACTCTGATTGAATCTAGAAAATATTCATCTACATTGTATTGGAACAAAGGGTGGCAACCTTGAGATCATCTCAAGGTCTTATTGTTTTCCAAAATTTGGAAAATGGAGATGGGGATGCTAGAGTGCATGGCTGTGTCTGTTGGTCTTCACAAGAGAGATTGTTGGGATATGAAGTTCAATGGTCACACTAACTATTAAACTTCTCAAAGATCTTTGATTCAAGATTTATACCAATGAATAAATACACATATGCTGTCACATATGTATTATATCAGATATTTCATTAATATAATAATTTTCAACTCAACTATGCACATAGCAAAGCTCTGCCCAACGACAATAAATACTTGCATTATTATCTTTCATCTGCTTTATTCTCTTTTGTTCCATTTCTTTGCTCGTTTTATATTTACACTAAGCAAATAACTAAAGTAACAGTTTAATGAGAAACATTAGCCTGTAAAAGGAGACAAGAAGTATTACAATCTATAGGCACATACTACCCACCTAGAATGTCGACAAATTGGGAGAATGTGATTAGTTATGAAACTATGAGATTCGCTGTCCTATACAACCACAAGACCCTACTCAGACCCACAATAAGCTTCACAAAAGACACTGACGCTGGCAACTTTAATAACAACCACAGTAGTAAGTATTCTTATTGTCCGTACTTAAACTAGATGTCTAGATTCTACTAACATCAACTTTTCAATGGATTCAGTATATGGTCAACAAAGAGGATAACTCCTGTTTTATCTTCCTTGATCACAAACATGAATGGATGATCCTCTACAAAGTCCTCAATCGGGTACTTACGCGCGCACAGCGGCTTACACTTGACAGCAGTGACAACTGTTGCCTCAGTGCCTACCTCATTAACCTCCACAAATGATTTGTGAAATACATCTGAAACGTATAGACCCCCATCCACATTAAACTCAACCATTTCATCGAAATTGGCATCTTTAGTAAAGGGCAAGACAAGTCCCATCTTTTTCAGGATCTGAGTTGCATTAACACTAGACGATATCTTAAAGCGAGGCCACTGAGAACAACGTACCTTTACCTTACTTCCTTGCAATAGATGGTGCTCAAGAAAATTAAGATCAACCTTTCTCTCCACTTCAGGCAGACCATTCATATCATTGGGTAATATAACATACATAGAGAAGGACCTGTTGTCGTGTCCCTGTAGATAGGAGAGGCGTAGGATTTTGCAGTCATCCACTATTTTAATAAGTTGTTTCTTTCTAGTAGTCATCATCGGTGCTTGCACAATCTGCCCATTAAGCAAATTTACACCCTCTTTCGTCTCAGAGGCATCGAAGTTTTTCTGCCATGTGCCCTTGAAATACAGGGCATTTGCCAAAATCAGCCTGGTATCTTCATCAACTGAATCAGGTGAAAGAATCTCTTGTATCTTCCCCTTGTTTAGCATTTTGAATATATTTAATGAAGGGGTTGAGCTGATAGAAACGTGCATATGCCCCTTTGCTGCTTCCCCAAGCCTTCGTTGCGACTTCTCTTTTGACTCTTTTTCATTGGAGAATGATATCCTACCACTTGTCATGGAGAATGATATTTTTTATTGCTATTCCACACAAATGTAGATTAAACAAGTGGCGCTAATAAAGAAATTGAGTCTTCATATACATAGTAGGGTAAGAGAAGGTAGGGTAAGAGAAACGAGTTGTGTCGTCAAATAATATGTCGTTCGTTAGTTCTTTCCGTGGAACTATTGCGGACATTTTTCAGTAATCTCGTTTAAAGAGTAGTTTAAAAAGTTTGAATTTCATTATAGAAAACCGATCAGTAGTAAAATGTTTATCGCGTGGAGTTTGTATTGGAGGATATGAACCCATCAAATAGAGGTCTCGGGCATTACATAGGTTTTGGACACTGATGTTATTGTAGACACTAGACATTAAAAAACCAATAATTGATGGTTAGAGTTTTAGGTTTGGGATGAAGGTTAGATGTGGAGCATGCTTTTGAATTGTGACACATTGGGTTCCTCCATATATCATAATTTAAGTAAATGGTCTTGTGGCAAAGCTTACATCGGGTTCTAGATGCAAAATATAGGGAAAATAATATATCTCGTTTATTCAACTTTAATGAATGCACAACTTAGCACTAATTTGGGAATTCATAAGAGTTGAGAGGAAGATTGCCTTCAAGTTAAGTGATTACTAATTTTGACTTCTATGTCTTCCTTAAACTTAGATGTCATGATTGAGGGTCATCTCTTTTTATTAAATTCATCTCCAATATGAATTGGACTTAACTTGACATAAGATCCTAATAATTAGATGTTATATTCTCCCCAATTTATTAATTTCTAGTGATTCCAACTTGGGAATCCTTATTATTTCACAACTTCACCTCATTTTATTTTGAATGACCCCTTTGAATTTTCGCAACACTATGCTTTGTAAGGATTTCTCATATAACATGGATTTATAGGGCCACATATAGTTAACTATTGAGAAAATATTGTAGATTTCTCTTTATGACATCCTTTGGAGATTCTATTCAAAATCAAGAATACGAGATCCACCTTAAAGAAAGAAGTCAAAGTGGCTTGTATTATAGAATGATGTTATTTGTAGAATACTTGTTGGATACTCTCACCTATGGAAACATTGTTGTAAGCAGTTAATTTCTCCCATGTTAATACAGGTGGAACAAGACTAAGGTTGATGTTTACACATGCAATTCAATAATAATAAAAAGTTAAAAAAAAATATACCCATCTATATTTTCTTAAAATAAGGGGAAAATTTATATTCAATAGAAAAAATGGGGGGGGGGATGTTAGACAATAATTTTCCCACATAAGGGTAGTTACAAATGTACTAAACTAAATAGATTTCCACTTTCATAATAGAAGTTCATATATGTACCCAAGAAATTAGACAAAAAAGGTTTGTTAATTTATTGTTCTCTCTGACCTTGGAAAGAAAGATTTTTTGATTCAAACTTCTATTTTGTATGTCGTTAATTTAATTTCATTGCACAAAATCATCTATTAAAAAAAGATATAGCTATAATGTATTTTAATCAATTTGAAGTCAAGAAAAATGAGATTATGATTAAGTTTATATGTTGAAACATTTGTTTTTGAATTTTATTACATCTATAAAATTCCAGTATCAAAGTTCGTCAAGGCCCAAATCCCCTAGGGTAGAGCCTAGGATCTAGAATTATGAAAGTGATAAAAATTGAAGTTGGATAAGTGTTATAGGAGTTGAGAGGACATAATCTTGATTTTTTTAGACTTGGAGAAGCTATAGATCATTTAGAAATGAGGACAGGTGAGTGGTTGAAGTGGATCATAGAAGATAAAATACAAAAGATTATAGAGAAGTACCTTAGTGGTGAAACCATAAGAATATTGAAGATCACACTATGAAGGTTAAATTCCTTGGAAAAAACACATATAGAGTCGTTAAGGACAAGGTTTTTTTTTGAGGTTGAATTGTGTTGGTTTTAACTTATTTGTGCAAGTTTTGGGTCCTAGTAAATGACACATGTGGAATGCATATCACCAATTATAAGAGGTAAAGAACTCGAGGAGTATGTCCCCTCATTTTATAATATAAGTATAAAAGGTTTCACACTATCTTTCTGCCACTTTAATCACTTGTCTTCATTTTTGTTGATGTGCATAGAATAAATTGTTTTTGATTAAGATAAATAGGTTTTACAAGGATCTTGAAACCCAAAAGTTCTTACAAAACAAAGGGTTGCAAATTTAAACAAGCCTAGCAATAGAACAACAGCCAATAGAAAGGCCAAAACAAAAAAAATAGGCAAAAAGCCAAAATGATAAAAACCTTAAGAGACTATAGAAACCAAGGACATAACTTGAAAATTCTTCAATTACTCCCCTGCCTTCCTTTCGAGCTCCTGGATAGTCTCTACCACTTCACACGCTCTCTGATCCTCCTCTACCATGAGCTCCTGGCTTTTTTCATAGGTCCAATCCAAGTGGCTTTGGGTTATGTCCGTTATGATGTCCTCTTCCATCATGTCTTCAATGTTGTCTTCCTCATCCTTATCGACAACAAAACCCCTAGCTTTTAGCTTACCACCAAGACTGGCAATGTTTTCATTGAGAGAATTTAGAATAGTGAGCATTTGATTAGCCATGTTATGGTTGTAATTCTCTAGATTTTGCATCCTTTTTTCAACCAACCTTATCAATCCCCCTGGTCTGTTGGAATCCCTTGCTAATTCCTCTTCCCCTAGCTTTCCATCTATCCCATTCTATCTTTTACCTCCTCCAACTCATGAAAAAGCCATTTAATAGATCAAAAGTTATCAATAATGTTATTTTTTGCATTATTGAGAAAATTCATGCCCACTTCCCTCACATTGTCCATGATGGCCACTAGTGCCAGTTCTATTAGTTCCTTCGATTGGATCTTGCTCTCTTTTTCTTCAAGGATTTGAGGATTCATAATTTCTCTCACAATCCGCATTTTTGCAGATCTAGCATTGGAATTTCTCCAAGCCATATGGCTATCTTTTATAACAACCTCACTACTACAATAAATTGTTAGTTAACTTAGTTTTAAACATTTGATTACTTCATGTTTTTCTTCATTTATCTCTTGCCAATTTTTGAATGTATGGTAGGCAATATTACAATTAAGTTATGAGAAATTTCATTGCTTATTCTCAGGACTGAATCCCCTTCTTCTCTTTATTTTGTAGGTTCACTTTTGAGGATGGAGAGCCCAGGTCTTTGTCAATCTACTAAAGCTCTAGAAGGTCTCATCCCTACTCTTACTTTTGTCTTCTATTCATTCTAAAATATCCTTTGAAATTTATCTGGTTTGATGGAAGCCACAACTTGTGTGGCATCCTATTGAATTATATCTTCTTTTATCTTCCACTAATGAAACAATGAAAGGTTGCACCTTCACAACAAAATTTGTGACAATTATATGTAAATACATTCTAGATTAAATTGTACTTAGCTTCTTTCATGAATGAAAATGGTAAAAAGCACCTTTATTCTACATTTGCATTTCTTTTCAACATTCCTAACTTAAACTTTGAAATTGTACTAAATTTACCTTACCTTAGCAATAACAAAGCAACACTTCCAATTTGTACAAATTGGTGACAATAATAAAATTAATAATAATATTAAAGTAACTAATTAAATGATAATATCATATTACAATTTAAGACTAAATAAATAATAGATTTGTTATTTTTAACATAATGATATAAAGTATAATAATATAATTAAGATAATAATATATTATATTATTAATATTATAATATAGATTAATAATATGAACTTCTAAATATAGGCAAGAGCCTACAACAAAATGATAACTTGTGATCCTTTTATATAGGAGGTCTTAGGTTCAAGTCTAATTGAGCTTAACACAATATAATAATTAATTATAATAAATATTATTTAATTTGGACTTTGGTCCAATACAAAGAAAAACTAAAACTAAATAGAAATATGAACTACTAAATATAATTAGATTGCTGCATTTAAAACTATTGAATTTCCTAGATCATTGCAAATTTAATTGTACTGATGTTTAATTTTGGTATGTACTTTCCAAATGGCAATGTCCTCTTGTATTTGTATGAGGAATAAACTAAGAGAAGAGACATGACCCTTCATGAGACATGTCTATTCATCAATATAATTAATATAATAGAATGACAAACTTAATAATAGTTTTATGTTTGTATGCATGTATAGTTCTCTTTGATCTCATAGTTTTATGCTACTAAATGTACCAACAACATCAATACTCCCTCTTAGCTAGGGAGGATAAAATCAAGACACATATTATATCATTGGTAATGTTAGGTATGAAAAATTTTAAAGATATCTTTGATTAGAAGAGATCCACCATTTAGATATCACATGTAACATCAAGAGTATTTCTCTTCAGAATATCAGCATATGGTATTCAGAAAAAATCTGAGTAATGGTCTCCAGAATATCAACACTTGATATTCACCATGTACTCAATAAGTCAATGGTCTCAAAAATATCAACATATGGTGCCCCTCATGTACACCACATTCCAATGTTTGAGAGAGGTATGTACTGGACATAATGGTACTCTAATTTGATATTATTTCACCCTCAATAGACAATGGCAAAGAGTTTATAATTTGGTAAATGTTGGGATGGGGCTCACTCTGGAGCTCCAAAAACTAATCCAGATTTATCGTATCACTATTTCCTTGATTTTTGACTCTTTGGTTTGGAGACATACCCCCTTAGGAGACTTCATAGTGAAATATTTTTATCACTTTTTGTCTGTGGGGAATGTGGCAATGAGGGATTGGAGGAAAGTCTAGCATCCATGGATCTTGCCAAAGATAAATTTCTTGTGATGGATGGCTCTCCATGGGAAAATTCTCACCATTGATAATCTTCAAAAGAGAGGGTGTTAGTTACCTAACTGCTATGTGTTATGCTATAGAGAAGCAAAATCTATTCTACACCTCCTCATTCACTACCCTTTTGTGTCAAAAGTCGGGAGGGGAATCCTTGTGTTATGGGACGTCCAGTGGTGTGTCAATGAGAACATACATCAATTTATTAATTGGGATGAGCTCTCTAATCACCCATATCTTAAAACCTTATGGAGAATTATTCTCTGGTATGTTTTGTGCAAAATAGGAGAGAAATAATAGAATCTTCAAGAAGAAAGTCACTACTAGTTCACTAGTGGTTCAGTAGGTAACAAGGCTCTTAAAGGAATGTAGTGGGACTTGGCAATGAAAACCACCCCCCGAATCCCTTGAGAAGAAAAGTTATGAAGTGGTTCTTTGCTTGGGATTAAGCCTAATGGTGGCAAAGTCTGATAACTCCAAAGCTATAGCCAGGAGTAGAATGGCTTGGCACCCCTTTCCTGAAGCATATATAAAACTAAATTTTGATGGGTTGACCTTGGCTAGGAGCACAAGAGTCAGGGCTATCTTCTCAAGTAAAGCTAGGAAGATGGTGGTTGCCTATATTGGGAGTTGTGGAGGGGAGTTGAAAAATGAAGATCAAGCTCTGGCCTTGCTATGGGAATGAGAATTGCAAGATCTAGAGGAATAAATAGATTTATAATTGAGGGGGATTCAATGTTGATTATCAAACTACTGGTAGGAGAGGGTTGGTGTAGTTGGAAGATCAAAACAATAATACAAGAACTCTGAACAGTGATGGAGGGGTGTGAAGAGGTCCACATGGGCGACATCTACCATAAAGGAAATGGAGGGGTGGATGATTTTAAAAAAATTGGCCACAACATCATGGAAATAATAGAATGTGAGGATATTACCCAAACCCTATCATCAACTCATGTGATTGTGGAAAGTGAGCGTACTTCTCACAATACTTCATGACTCATTATAATAGGTGATATAGTTATGTGAACCCATGTGGGTAGGAAATCCATCAAACATTTTATCATAAAATTGATCTTTGGAAAGATTATGTAAAGATTTTCTTTCGGGATTTTATCACTAGGACCATTAATTATTTTTGAAAAAGAATGAGAGGTTTGGATTCTAAAAAAATAAAAAAACTAACAGGGAAGGATTGCAATGATAGTTTTACCAAACTCACTCCAACTACAGCTAGCAACTGTTAATTTTGGAAGGAAAGGTATCGATCACACATGCCACAAGAAAGGGTTCTTGAAAACTCTGAAACCCTATGGTCTTATGATGGGTTTTGGTTGCCTTCACAATTTTAGCTTAAACATGAAAACCTTAATCTGTTATGGTTGCTACAATTTGGTCTACAACAAGGGGATGTTAGAACACTCTAAGAAGTTGATGGTTTATCTTGGTATAGAAATGGGTGCCAATGACCACATTGAACTAGTGATGATTTAGGATTATATCAGAAAGAGTGAGGCTACATGTGTTGACCTATAGGAAGGAGGCTTATTATCATTCATGGAAGGCATGGAAGAGCATGATGAGTGCATCTCCATGTAATTCATCAACTCCTGGAATGATAGGAAAATAAACATTAATGGGATAATGTTTGAAATAACAAAGGAGCTCCTCACTAGTGTTGGAGAGTTATCCTTGGAGGTAAAGAATTGACACAAGTAGGACAAGGTGTCTAATGAACTAATGAGTCTAAGGAATTTCTTTTGACTCGAAGAGGAGCCATTCTGCATGAGAGGTGGGTACTCTAGAGAGGATCTACCGAAGCTCTAGGATGTGATTTGTTATGCCATTATGTGGTATATTACTCTTCACGATTGGTTCCACATATTGTACTACTACTACTTCCCCATTCTCAACCACTTCAGGAACAAGGAATTCATTTCCTTTCTGCCACTTATTTTGTATTCCATGGAAGAATCTATTTTTAAGGCTAGGAACAAGAAAGAGGTAGGCAAACCCTTATATATGATGCACTACAGCTTCATGAACAAACTTTAAAAACACCACTTTTCCATAAACCCACCACTTCTTTTCAATCTGGTGTCTACTATTACTCCCCAAGTCTCCATAGACCTAGCCATAGCTCAAGCCATAAAAGGCCAAAATTTCCTTGGTTTTGAGGTTAAAATAAGTCTTATTGAGCCTAACATGGACATTAGGAGGAGCAAGAAAACTACTAGGAGAGCTACTAAAAGGTTCCAAATGGAAAAATTTAAAACTCCCCCTAAATAGAATGTTAGTTCTGAGTCCACTAAGAGTGAGAAAAATCCCACTAAAAGGAAGAGGAAACACCCAGATACTGGGAAGAAGGTATTGTGTCACCCCTCATGTATCTTGGACAATTTGGAAGTCATCTCATCCTTGAATAGAAATCAGCGGGTGGGGGACAATATCACCTCCCCCATGAAAGAAACTCTCATAGGAAAGGAGAAGAAAGGGAGACATAGCCATAGATAGAGGCAAAGGAAAGCTTGGTTGGATAGGCTAGAGAAATCGATGAAGGAGCTTGCGGATAACTACATTGGCATTTTCCAAAAAATTGACACCTTGGCAAAATTCACCACAAAGCTCATGCACTTTGCTGCCACCACCCTTTATTTTCTATAGGTAAACAAGAACGAGAAAGATATGGGAAAAGAGAGAAAAAGAAAAACTACCCACTCCATCTATGGTTTCCTAGCAGAGGATTGCCTAAACATGTTGCTTGATAAACCCATCAAAGAGGAGGGGGTGGATTTGAACAAGAAGGAGCCCAAGGAAAAGGAGGAGGAGGAATGGGGAGAGAAAGCAGACAATTAGCCACTAGTTCTTTATTTTTTCAGTTTTTGTTATTTTTTGGATCCCATTAGACTTTGTGCCCTATGGAGTTTTTATTTTCTATATGATCATGAACTAGACTAGTAGCAACAATAGGTTTTATTGTTGCTACTATAATTTTCCATTTTATATGTTTAGTAGGGATAGAATTGTTGATAAGGGTTACACTTTTGTGGAGCTAGACTTTATTTGGTTTTTGAAGTATAAAACTGGTATTGGTTAGATAAGTGGAAGGTGACTCCTGACTGTTCTTTAGCCTTTTTGTACTTCAGGGTCAACCCACCTTTCTTTTGGCTGCTATCTAATACTTTAAAAAATATGATATTCAACATTTTGATATCACATTTGAGTATTGGTCTATAGAAAAATAATATATGATATTTACTAAATACTCTTTTAGTAATGGCCTTTACAATGTTGAGATGAAAGATATTTACCAAATATCTCCAAAACATGAAGTTTCATGATATTTACCAAGTACCCCATGTAATTGCCTCCAAAACATCAATTTTCATTACATCCATTGTGTACTAAAAATGTTTATAAGGTATGTGCACATGTATTCTCATAGTGTGTACCATATAAACTTTCACCATACAAAGTGTAACATATCATGGTCTGCATAGACATTGTAAGATATCCATCATAATAGAAAAAAAAGGTTATTATAAGATTGTCATCTTTCAATAACTTATGCAAACACAAGTAACATCATTTGGAAGTCATCACTTCCTTGTGATGTACATAGTGGGTAGCCCTATTAAAATCATGTACTCACACACATAGACTTTTGAACTCCCTTTGAATCTTATATGATCAAGATATTCAAAGATCAGGTTAAACATATCATCCATTTCTCCTTTAGACAAATGTGATAGGCTCCTTTTGAACATAAATATTCTAAGGTCCTCATCCAATCTTGCATTTGATGAAGTGTCAGAATCCCTCTTTTTTGTACAAGAACATTGTTAGAGGAAAAGATCAAAACAAATAGGTCTTATAGTGTATCAAAAATAAAAATAAAATAGGAATGAGACTAATATAATACTCAAGAATAATAAATAGTCTTGCATAATAAGACTATTCCAATAAAATATAGATAAAAAATATTTTGAACATATAATCATATGTTCAAACTTCTATATATATATCCAAAGTAATCACATACAATAATCTAAAGTAATCACAAAAATATATAAATCTAATATTGAAAATGAAAATTATAATATACTTATCTTGTTATTTATTTATTTTCCTCTTTTCCACAACTTTATCCACAATTATTTTCTTTCTTTAATTATGTTTTTTGATTTATTTGTGGTGATTCCCTTTATTTATGAGTTAGTGCTCACCCTTCCTTACTCAGTCATAACTTAATTTTATTTACTGTTTTATTTTCTATTGCATGGGAGTCCCCTTTGTCTTGATCAAAGATTGTCATTTGTGGGTTATTCTATACATGTGCCCCCTTCTATTTTCTTGATGGCCATTATTATTTCCTTGGGGACAAAATATTCTCCCTAAAAATCTTGTATGTTATGAATGTGTGTACTAGTATAAGACATGCTACCATATTCATACCCATATCATGCATGATGACACAAGAGACAAAACATAGTTAATAGAACCAACTTTTTAGCTAGTCTAATTTTTTTAAGAAATTAATCTCTTGCCTAGAATATGAAATCAATTTCCCCCCTATATAGCTTTAAATCCTATTTTTCTACTCTCACTTGTTCATTTGCACACCATTCCTTTTGGAGCTTTTGAGAAGTCATTTTTGCATTCTCGTAATTTTTATATTGTTGTAGATCTAAAGTAATTTCTTCATGTTATTTCTTATACTATGTATTTTATTGGAAACCATATGATTTTGTAGATGATTTACAAAGGATTATTTTGTAGATATATTCCAAATTTAAAAAATATTTCCAAGAAATTTAGCAATAGAAGAAGCAATCTTCTAAGTAGTGAGAGCAAACAATATTTGATATAGTTTTTAGTTTAGTTATTGTACAAGATAGAAAACTAGACTTATGAGACAAAATCACCACATCTTTATATGTCACTCTCATTCTCGAAGATGATCAATATTTCTTTCCTCTTCATTTAGATTCTGAAATTTATATATTTAGATTTGAGTACAAGTAATAGATGTTTTTTGAATGCTAGAAGTCACAAAGGGCTCTTAATGCTTGTATTATGAATTGTTGGAGGGCATGGTGCAAAACATGAACTTTCAAGTAGAATTTTTAGATGGTTGATGTAACCCATGCCGTCATTGTAAGATCAATTGAAGAAACTACGGTGGGAAAGAAGTGCAGAGGAAAAGGAAGAAGGAGAAATTTATGAGTCAGATCAAGATAGATTTAGGGTTCCTCCTTATTATCAAAGCTATACAAAGGTGGATTATTCAAATTAATGTAGGAGTGGAGGCTTGATTATTTTTTTCATTGGTATGTCTTGAATGTCACCAAGAATGTGGAATACAAGTGGAACTATGTAGTTGTTGCCTTTCTTAGGATTTATTAGAACCTCTATAATACATTCTTAGTATAGTTTTCAAGTCCAATGCTTTTGGTTTATATTTTAAAGGAATTGGGAGATATAAATTGTAAGGTCTCTATAATGGTTCACTTATTAATAGAATAAACTGCATCTATTTTGTTATCCTCAAGTTTCAATATGTCTTTCTTAATGAGAAATTTGTAAAATTAATCTTTAGATGTGTTGTATATAAAGAGATCTTTGTTTAAGTTGTTAAGAATATTTTTATCATTTATTTATTGGAGTCAATAAATAGTTTATCTTATTCAAATAATGAAACATTGTCCCAAGAAATATCTTCCTTCTCACAGCCCTTGTGAGGTTACAAAAAATATGAAAATATGTCAACTACATTTTCACCCTAGGTAACATCACAACATGAAATCCGTTCTTACTTTAAAGACCTAAGAGGTCATGTAAGCACAAAAATACACTGGCATAATGTTGCAGCATGACTTTACTTTCTTAACTAATGACTTTTAATATCACAAAAAGTACGAAAATACACAGCAGAACATTGCAACATGATTTCCTTTTTCTCAGAAGAGATCCACGATGTCGATTTTGATCAATATATCTTTTCTAATGGGAAATTTATATATGTAATCTTTAGATGTGTTGTATATGAAGAAATCTTTTCTCTAGTTGTGAAGAACATTTTTATATTATACCTCAGAATGGCTATTCAAGAAAAATAATTGACTATACTCATAAGAGGAAGAAAAATTATACTTTGACATTTTCCTTTTTCTATTATGTACTTCTCAGTTTTACTATTCTTCACTAAGTAATAGAATATAATTCCAAATAATGTTATTCAATTTTTTTCCATGTTTATCATCACAAACTAATTTTCTTCATTAACTTATTTGTTGACATATTGTGTCATCATTTATCCCATTATAGACAATCTATCAGAGACATCTTTGATCAGAAGAGTTCTGCAATATTCGGCCAAATATAGTTGTGCAATTTTGGGAATTCTTGGGTGCATGAAAACATTGTGTAGTTTTGTATATTAAAGGAGCTGCATCAAATTATTCTAACATCGATGAATATTATTTTTCTCATTTGACATTCACTAGTCAAAAATTGTGGTGCATTTTCGTGTCTACACAGGATTGTAGGACTGTTTGAAGTGAAGGGACTCCTTGTTATGATCTTACAATGTTGTGAAATTTTGTACATCAAAACAACTTCATCAAATCAGTTGGATTATTGAAGGAATGTTTTTCTTCCTCATTTGACACCATGAAGTTGTGAAGTTATGCAAGCTGAAACTATAGTGTATTTTGTGTTTGGACGACATCACAAGTCTTTTGTGAGGAAAGGGAAATCATGTTGCAATGTTATGTAGGCTAAAACTATAGTATATTTTCTTACTTGCTTGACATTGTAGGTCATTTTTACATTAAGAGATTTCATGTTCTAATGTTCCATAGGTCAAAATTGTTGTGCATTTTTGGATATCATAAGAGCTTGCCAAATGAGTTTTGCTTATCGTAGGAAGCCTTTTTTGCTATTCAATTTCACAATGTTACATAGTCTTAAACTACAATGTTTTTTTATTTATGCATGATATCACAAGTCATTTTTGCATGAAGGGATTTTGCAAGATCACACTTATATTTTTCTCTCTTTAGACTCACTTGCGATCATGTGAAAAGTAAAAAAATATACAATTTCTATGTGTGATCATGTCAAATAAGCAATAAAATCTTCCTGTGATAAGCCAAACTCCTTCAATATCAAAAAACACTATGTTTTTGAGCACCTGAGAATAATTTTTACTTGTGATAATGTCAAACAAGCAATAAAATATTCATACGATAAGTCGCTCCTTTGATGTCGAAACAAACAATTTAAGCTAATAATTTTAAAATGAGAAAATTGTTTAATATAAAAAAATAGTAGTTGCAAAAATTTAAGAATAATAACATAATTATAAAAGAAGGATTTTCTTTTAAAACTAAATTATGTATTATGTGTTTGATGAATTTTGATCAATCAAATCATCTTGGATGAAGTCAGGTCTTCTTTCACTGACAAAGTATTCTCCATTTACTCTATTTGTTATGTCAAATATGAATGATATTTATGCCTGATGCTATTTTTCTAGTACTAATGGATAATTCGTTAGGAGGATGGTTGTGTCCATTTCCTTACCCAAACTATGTTCAAGGACTGTCCAGATTGGCTGTCTCAGGTGGTGATATGTTCATGTCCATGTGTATAGCAATTACCTTAATGACTCGTGTCCTCAACATATTTCCATTTTTGTCCTTTCTTGGATGCTAGCACAATAGGGACTGCACATGGGCTTATGCTCTTTTGAATTAGACCTTGGTTCATCAACTCTTGCACTTGTCTTGCCACCTGCAAGTTTTGATCTGGAGTGAGCTTGTATGTTTCTTTGTTAGGTAGTGATGCACTAGGAACAAAGTCTATTTGGTGGCTTATGACTATTCAGGGAGATAAGGTGGTAGAAGTCCCATCACTTACTATGTCCTTGTATTTTTTAAGAAATGCTTGTATCTCCCTTGGTAATAGCTCTTTGACTACATTCTCCTCTCCTTTGGACTTCAATACTACTGCATAACCCTGACCCTCTTCATCCTTGAGGTCCTTGAAAAATTCCTTACCACTACATAACAAGACACTTGGCACTTTGGATTGTGATGCATCTTCTTCCAATAGAGAATGAATCTTAAAATTTCTTCCATCCTCTTTAATTAAGATGGAATTTTCCTTCCATCATATACTACTTCTCTATCAAATTTCAGAGGTCTTCCTAATAGTAGATGACAAGCATCCATGGGTGGGATGTCACACAATAATTTGTCCTTATAACCTACAATATAAAAATCCACCCATGTCTATTCATTTAATAGTATACTTTGACCCTTATTGAGCCAAGTCACTCTATAGGGATTCACATGTGGCACCTTAGTTAGTTTAAGATTTTCTACTACCTCCTCTGATATTATGTTGTCAATAGATCTAGAGTCTACTACCACTTTTCATACCTTCCATAGGATCTTACAGTTGATCCTAAATAGTGCCCTCCTATGCTTAGCTTCATCAAGAGTTGGTTTCTTAATTAGCACCCTCCTAAATATAAGATTTTCACCCTTCTTTGACTCTATGTGGTCCATGTTAGAGTCCTTGTTTTAGTTGTCCTCTTGAACATATGCTATCCTCTTGTCATGGTTAGAAGAAGAGGGTTTATCAAGGCACCTATATGCAGAGTGGCCTAATTAACCACAGATGCAACACTTCACACTATCAAAGTATTAGTTATGTCTACCTAATCCTCTGCCCCTATTAGAGCCTCCTTGGTTACCTCTCCCTCTTCCATAAACCCCTCTAGGAGTGATTTCAGTGGCTTACACTACCAACTTATTTTCACCTTAATTTCTTTGTTCACTACCTCTACCTTGGTATCCTCCTCTTTGTACTCTTTGATTTCTTCCTTTACCTCAATTTTTAAAGTTGGAGTCTCCTTTCTTCCTATTCTTTTCCTCCACCTTCAGGGCTAGCTGATGGAACCTTTGAATAGTGGTAGGTGCCCACAAACTAAGTTCCTCTTAGATGTTCCATGTCAAACCACCGAAATACCTAGCCACCATTATTGGCTCCTCTTCTTGCTTCTTGGATCTAAGGCATGACCTCTAAAACTCCTCTATATAAGAGGTTACATTTAAGTCTTTTTGTTTTAGTCCTTATCTTTTTTTGTGGAGTTTTCTTTGAAAGTCTTCTGGTAGAAAGTTCTCCTTCAACTTGGTAAGCATGGCATTCCAGTTGGCTATAGGATTCTTGCAAATACTGATCCTTCCATCTTCTACATACTTCCACCATGTCAAAGTTGAGCCTCTGAGTCTTGACATAGCCACTTTTACCTTTTGTGCCTCTAATACCCCTTAACACTCAAAATGGTTCTCCATGCCATCCAACCAATCCATCACTGTATCTATATCCATCTTTCCATTGAATAGTGGCACACCTTCCAAAGCTTTCCCCCTAGGGATTTAAAAGCCTTCAAGAAGGGCTCTTCATTCATAATAGGGTCTGGTTTAGGTAAAACATCCTCTTCTACTACCGCCTTGCCCTTCGCATTTTCTTCTTCTTCCTTCCTTTTAGTTGAATCAGCAACTTCATCCAATTTTGTCTTCAACTCTTCCTAGGCTACTTCAAGGAGCCTATTATTCTCATTTTTCTCATCAGCTTCTTTGGCTAACTTTGCAATTATGACCATACTAGACTCACCCACTGACTCTCAAGTAGCTACAAATATACACCACTTCCCAAGTCCTCAACTTTCTTTAATACCACTCTAATATGACAACCAATCTTGCTTCTTTCTCAAGCTCTCTCAAGGTCTCCTTAGGTCATAAACTTGACCAAAAAAGGCTTCTACTCACCCTATTCTCCTTAGGACTCTATTCAATAGATCCTAAACCAGTCAATTAGCATACATCAACTAAGTAGAATAAACTTGTTTGCTAACTCACCATCAACACAGGTAACCCCAAATATGCATGAAACTCCCAAATGGAAGCATTGGTACTCTAGGAAGGTGTTTGGATTTCCTTCAATGTCCCTAATAAAAATTAGGCTTGAAACCCTAATTTAGTTCCACTAACCAAGAAAAAATGCTACCAAATGCTTGTAATAGGGTACAAGCAATTAGCCCTCCAACTAGGGTAAAATCCAAATATCTTGCAAAAACCCTTAACAAGAGGTAAAACAAACTACCATTCTAGACACCCTTTTTAAAGACCTTAAATATTTTGGTGGTCTAAGGTCTTCAATCTGTCCATACAATACAGGCACAAAAATAGCCTTAAAATAAGGATGTTAAGGGTTTTGAGAGAAATCTAAAGAAGAGATAGTTTTTCCCTCCTTAAATCTTTGTTCAATGCCTCCTAGTGGGCTTGGGGTTACTCCTTAACACCTTCTAGCATATTCTAATCTTAGGTTGAAGTATCAGACATGTTTAACCATTCCAATTCCACTTGTTTTGCTCTAGGATCCCTAACCAAGTTACTAGGACTTTCCTAGGGCATCACCTCAAATATTCCTCCTCAACATCCTAGTGTTCCATCATCACTATAAAAAATGTACATGGAGTCATGTTCCAAATCACAAAAGGCCATACAGATTATATGGTGGGAAGTGGCCTTATGACTCCATTTGTGCAAATAGATTGATTCAGAGCATCAAACTGGTAGGGAACATAACAATTATTTCAAGCACTCAAAACCTTACAAAATGATAAAATAAATCCATAGAGAATCTTAAATTAATCTACTCTAATACCTGGAAAACAAAAAGTTCCAAATATAATCCATGCACATGCCAAATCAACTCCAAACGCATAAAATTGTAAAAAGAAACTTGTTGCTCAATCCGTACAATGCAATAACGAATGGCCTCATATAGACTTACCATGAGCACTCCTAACATTCTAGATAGTTATCACCTCTTCTTGGAAAAGTTGCACAAAATACAAGAAAAGTTGTCAATGTTGTCATTGACAACATTGACAATAATTGAGCAACTTCTACATCTTGTTGAGTTAGATCCTCAAACTTGCTCCAAAATCTATGAAACCTTGCATAATGTCCAAAAAGGACTTTAAAAACTTAAATATGGTCTTAAAACCTCTATTTGACCATTCTACACTTCTAGGCCCCAAAACACCTAGTTTGGCCTAGTGAGCAACTAGAAACAACTTTGACCTAGTTGGGATTGTCAAACCTAACACCTTCCCTTCTTAGGATTAAATGAGTCCCTTTATTCACTAGTGGTGTGGGAAGAACAGCTACAAGAAAAAAATCCCAAAGGGATCCCTAGTTCTTCTTAAGCCCTGTTAGGTGCCCCTACACTAGGAATGTTGCAGTGCATCCTTTTGTTGGTTGGTCTTCACAAGGGAGATTGTTGAGATATGAAGTCTAATGGTCACACTGACTATTAAACTTCTCGTGGATCTTCAGTTGAAGACTTATGCCAATGAGTAAATACACATATGTTTTCATATATGTATTGTATTAAATATTTCATTAATATAATTATTTTTAACTCAAATATGCAAATAGGCAAAGCTCTACTGTGACACAATAAATACTTGCATTATTACCTTTATTATCTTCCATCGTCTTTATTCTCTTATGTTCCATTTCTTTGCTCATTTTATGTTTACACGAAACAAACAAGTCAAAAAACAGTTTCATGAGAAAAATTAGCCTGTAAAAGGAGACAAGAAGTATTACAATCTATAGGCACATACTACCCTCCTAGAATGTAGACAAATTGGGAGAATGTGATTAGTTATGAAACTATGAAATTCGCTGTCATATACAACCACAACACCCTACTCAGAGCCACAATAAGCTTTACAAAAGACACTGACGCTGGCAACTTTAATAACAACCACAGCAGTAAGTATTCTTATTGTCCGTACTTAAACTAGATGGCTAGATTCTACTAAGATCAACTTTCCAATGGATTCAGTATATGGCCAACAAAGAGGACAACTCCTGTTTTATCTTCCTTGATCACAAACATCAATGGATGATCAGCTACAAAGTCCTCTATCGGGTACGTGCGTGCGCACAGCGTCTTACACTTGACAGCGGTGACGTATAGATCTCCATCCACATTAAACTCAACCATTTCATCGAAATTTGCAAGATAAGTCCCATCTTTTTCAGGATCTGAGTTGCATTAACACTAGATGATATCTTGAAGCAAGGCAACTGAAAACAACGTACGTTTACCTTCCTTGCAATAGATGGTACTCAAGAAAATTAAGATCAACCTTTCTCTCCACTTCAGGCAGACCATTCGTATCATTGGGTAATATAACATACATAGAGAAGGACCTGTTGTCCTGTCCCTGTAGATAGGGGAGGCATAGGATTTTGCAGTCATCCACTATTTTATAAAGTTGCTTCTTTCTAGTAGTCATCATCGGTGCTTGCACAATCTGCCCATTAAGCAAATTTAAACCACCCTCTTTTGTCTCAGAGGCATCAAATTTTTTCTGCCATGTGCCCTTGAAATACAGGGCATTTGCCAAAATCAGTCTCGTATCTTAATCAAGTGGATCAGGTGAAAGAAACTCCCGTATCTTCCCCTCGTTAGACATTTTGAAAATATTTAATGTAGGGGTTGAGCTGATAGAAACGTGCATATGCCCCTTTGCTTCTTGCCCAAGCCTTCGTTGCGACTTCTCTTTTGACACTTTTGCATTGGAGAATGGTATCCTACCACTTGTCATGGAGAATGATATTTTCTATTGCTATTCCACACAAATGGAGATTAAACAAGTGGGCTAATAAAGAAATTGAGTCTTCATATACATTGTAGGGTAAGAGATGATAGGGTAAGAGAAACGAGTTCTTTCCATGGAACTATTGCGGAATTTTTTTGGTGCTCTCGATTTAAAGAGTAATTAAAGAAGCTTGAATTTCATTATAGAAAACTGATCAGTAGTAAATTGTTTATCGTGTGGAGTTTGTATTGGAGAATATAGAAGCATGTGCTATAGAGAACAACCCATCAAATAGAGGTGTCGGGCATTACATTGGTTTTGGACACTGATGTTATTGTAGGCACTACACATAAAAAACCAATAATAGGTAGTTAGAGTTGTAGGTTTGGGATGCAGGTTAGATGTGGACCATGCTTGTGAATTGTGATACATTGGGTTTGTCCATATATCATAGATTAAGTAAAGGGTCTTGTGGCAAAGCCTACATGGGATTCTATATGCAGAATATAGGGAAAATAATATAATTCATTTAATTAATGCATAACTCAGCATTAATTTGGAAATTCATGAGATTTAAGAGGAAGATTGTACTCAATCTTGTATAATACAAGAATTCATTATAGCATTTCTCATTCGCATCAAGCAATCACAAATTCAAAACTTTCTCATTACCCACTTTGAATTTTTAAGTGATTGGTAAATTAGGCTTCTATGATTGTCTTAGACTTATATGATTAGTAATTTTGACTTCTATTGTTTCCTTAAACTTAGATGTCATGATCAAGGGTCATCTCTTTTACTAAATTCATCTCCAATATGAATTGGACCTAGCTTGACATGGATGCATAAGGCACTAATAATTAGATATGATATTTTCCCTAATTTATTAATTTTTGGTGACTCCAACTTGGGAATCCTTATTATTTCACAACTTGAACTCATTTCATTTTGAATTCCCCCCTTGAATTTTCACAACACTATGTTTTGTAAGGATTTCTCATATAACATGGATTTACAGTGCCACATATAATTGACTATTGAGAAAATATCATAGATTTCTCTTTGTGACATCCTTTGGGGATTCTATTCAAAAGCAACAATACAAGATCCACCTTAATGAAAGAAGTCAAAGTGGCTTGTATTATAGCATGGTGTTATTTGTAGAATACATGTTGGATACTCTCACATATGGAAACATTGTTGTAAGGAGTTAATTTCCCCTATGTTAATACAAGTGAAACTAGACTAAGGTTGATGTTTACACATGCAATGGAGTAGTAATAAAAATAAAATAAAATATAGCCATCTATATTTTCTTAAAATAAGGGGAATGTTTATATTCAGTAGAAAAAATGGGGGCGAATGTTAGACTAATTATCCCACATAAGGGTAGCTACAAATGTACTAAACTAAATTGATCTGTACTTTCATAATAGAAGTTCATATAAGTACCCAAGAAATTAGAAAAATAGGTTTGTTAATTTATTGTTCTCTTTTACCTAGACAAGAAAGATTCGTTGATTCAAACTTCTATATTGTATGCCATTGATTTAATTTCATCACACAAAATTATCTATTAACAAAAGATATAGCTATAATGTATTCTAATCAATTTGAAGTCAAGAAAAATGAGATTATGTTTAAGTTTATATGTTGTAGAATTTGTTTTAGAGTTTTATTACATATCTATAAAATTATAGTTTCAAAGTTGGGCAAGGCCCAAATCCCTTAGGGTCTCTTTGGTTCCTGGAAGATGACAAGAATTGGCTTTTTCAAAATCTAGATTCGAAATATTTTGTGTTTGTTGTAAAACTGGAAAATTGGAATTAGCATATCAGACTTCCAATTTTGCCTTAAAACTAGGTTTTCCAACTTCCTACTAGCAAGTAGGAATTGAAAATGAAAACCTAGTTATGATTTTTAAGGAGTGTAAAAACAATAGATTGGACTACTTTTTGAAATTTTCCTTCAACTCCAAGCTTAAGCATAAAAATATGTCTTCACATGCATCTTCTGAGTGAAACAAATGGTTCAAGTAAAATCCTCAAAATTGGAATGAGGATTTGCAGAATCTTGATTTGGCTAAACCAAGGTTTGTAGAAATCCTTGTTTTTTAAATTCCATGAACCAAACAGACCCTTAGGGTACAACTTAGGATCTAGAAATATAAAAGTGATAAAAATTAAAGTTAGATAAGTGTTATAGTAGTTAGGAGGACATAATCTTGATGTCGTTTAGACTTGGAGAAGCTATAGATCATTTAGAAATGAGGATAGGTAAGTGGTCAAAGTGGATCATCAAAGATAAAATACAAATGATTATAGAGAATTAGCTTAGCGGTAAAACCATAAGAATTTTGAAGATCACACTATGAAGGTTAAAGTCCATGGAAAGAACACAACTAGGATCATTAAGAACAATGTTTCTTTTTGTTTTTAGGTTGAATTGTGTTGGGTTTAACTTGTTTGTGCAAGTTTTGGATCATGTCAAATGACAAGTTTAGAATGCATATCACCAATTATAAGAGGTAAAGAGCTCAAGGAGTATGTCTACTCATTTTATAATATAATGCTAAAAGGCTTAAAACTATTTATCTACCGCTTTTATCACTTGTCTTCATTTTTGTTGATGTGCATACAATAACTTGTTAGTTAACTTAGTTTTAAACATTTGATTCCTTCATGTTTTTCTTCATTTATCCCTTGCATATTTTTGAATGTATGGTAGGCAATATTAAAATCAACTTATGAGATCTTTCATTGCTTAGTCTCGGGACTGAGTCCCTTTCTTTTCTCTATTTTGTAGGTTCACTTTTTAGGATGGAGGACCCAGGTCTTTGTGAACCTACTGAAGCCTAGAGGATCTCATCCCTACTCTTACTCTTGTCTTCTATTTATTCTAAAATATCCTTTACAATTTATCTAGTTTGATGGAAACCATAATTTGTGTGCCATCCTATTACATTGTATCTTCTATTCTCCTCCACTAATGAAACAATGAAAGATTGCACCTTTGTAATAGAATTTGTGAAAATTATATGTAAATACATTCTAGATTAAATTGTACTTACCTTCTTTCATGAGTGAAAATGGTAAAAAGCACCTTTATTCTACATTCATATTTCTTTTCAACATTCCTTTTGCACTTTGTTTATAGTTCAAACACACACTCAAATCTTATAATTTGAAATTGTACCAAATTTACCTTACCTTAGCCACAACTATGCAACACTGCCAATTTGTGAAAATTGGTGAAAATAATAAAATTAATAATAATATTAAGGTAAGTAATTAAATGATAATATCATGTATTACAATTTAAAATTAAATAAATAATAGATTTTTTATTTTTAACATAATGATTTAAAGTATAAAACATAATTAAGATAGTGATATAATATATTATTAATACGATAATATAGATTAATAATAGAAACTACTAAATATAGGCAAGAACCTACAACACAATGGTAACTTGTGATCCTTTCATATAGGAGGTCATAGGTTCATGTCTAATTTAACTTAACATAATATAATAATTAATTATAATAAATATTAATGAATTTGGACTTTGGTCCATTACAAAAAAAATTTTTAAAAAAATAGAAATATGAACTACAAAATATAATTAGAATAGGAAAATGAGTACAATCCTAAATAGTATAATTCAAAAGAGTTAAATTTCCTAGATCGTTGCAAATGTAATTTTACTGCTATTTAATTTTGGTATGTACTTTCCAAATGGCAATGTCCTCTTGTATTTGTATGAGAAATAAACTAAGAGAAGAGACATGTCCCTTCATGAGACATGTCTAGTCATCAATATAATGACAAAATTAATTATAGTTGTGTGTTTGTTTTTGCACATGTATATTCCTCTTTGATCTCATAGTTTTATCCTACTAAATGTACCAACAACATCAACACTCCCTCTTAGCTAGGGAGAATAAACTCAAGACACATATTATATCATTCGTAATATTTGGTATGGCAAATTTTATAGATAACTTTGGTTAGACAATATGCACCATTTTACATATGATATCAAGAGTATTGGTCTTCAGAATATCAACATATGGTATTCAAAAAAACTATGGGTAATGGCCTCCAGAATATCAACACTTAATATTCACCATGTACTCAATAAGTCAATGGTCTCAAAAATATCAACATATGCTCCCCCTCAAACAGACCAAGTTCCAACCTTTGACTTGTACTAGACATAATGGTACTCTGATTCAATGTTATATCACTCTTGATAGACAATGGAAAAGAGTTTATAATATGGTGAATGTTGGGATAGGGCTCACTCTAGAGCTCCAAAAAGTACTTAAGAGTTATCACATCGCTTTTACCTTGATTTGTGACGAAATCTTCTTATCCTTTTTTATCTCGGGGGGGATGTGGCCACGAGGGATTGGAATAAGGTTTGGCACCCATGAATCTTTCCAAAGATAAATTTCTTCTGGTGGATGTCCCTCCATGTGAAAATTCCAACCAATGATAATCTTCAAAAGAGAGGGTGTCAGTTAGCTAACTGCTATGTGTTATGCTATAGAGAAGAAAAATCTATTCCACACCTCCTCATTCACTACCCTTTTGCATCATAAGTCTAGAGGGGTATCCTTCTATTATGGGAGGTCCAGTGGTGTTTCAATCAGAATTTACATCAATTTGTTAACTAGGATGGGCCCTTTAGTCACCCATATCTTAAAAACTTATGGAGAATAAGTCCCCAGTATGTACCAGGGAAAATTTGGAAGGAGAGAAATAATAGAAGCTCTGAGGAGAAAGCCACTCCTAGTTTGGTAGTGGTTTAATAGGTAATAAGGCTCTTAAAGGAATGTACTAGGAGTTGGCAATGGAAACCCCCTTGAATCCCCCAAAAAGAAAAAGATATGAAGTAGGTGTCTGCTTGGGACTTAAGGCCAATGGTGGGAAAATTTGATAACTCCAAAGCTATGGCTAGACATAGAATGGCTTGGCATCCCCCTCCTAAAGCATGGATAAAACTAAATTTTGATGAGTTTTCCTTGGCTAGGAGCACAACAATTGGGGGTATCTTTTGAAATAATACTTGGAAGTTGGTGGTTGCCTATACTCGGAACTATGGAGGGTGGTTTACTAATGATGCTGAAGATTTGGCCCTACTATGGGGAATAAAAATTGCGAGAGCTAGAGGACTTAATAGATTGATAATCAAGGGGGATTATCAAAGTGGTGGAAGAAGAGGGCCGGTGTAGCTGGAAGATCAAAATAATAATAGAAGAAATCTATACTTTGATGAATAGAAGAAATTAATACTTTGATGGAGTGGTGTCAAGAGCTTGACGTGGGCCAAATCTACCATAAAGGAAATGGAGTGGTGGATGGTTTCAAAAAAATTGGCAACAATGTCACAAAAATAATAGAATGGGAGGATGTTAGCCAAACCACATCATCAACTCAAGTGATGGTGGAAAGTGAGCATACTTCTTACAATGCTTCATGAATCATTACAACAAGTGGCATGGTTATGTGAACCCACGTGGGTGAGAAAACCATTAGAAATTTTATCATAAATTTTATCTTTGGAAAAATTTTGTGAAGATTTTCTTTTGGGATTTTATCACTAGGAGCATTAATTGTTTCTAGAAAAGTACAAGAGGCACTGATTCTATAAAAATAAAAACATTGATAGGGAACAATTGAAAGGACACATTTACCAAACTCACTCCAACTATAGCTAGGAACTATTAATTTTGGAATGAAAGATACCAATCACACATGGCACTAAGAGAGGGTTTTCAAAAACTATGAAACCTTGTAATCTTACAATGGGTTTTGGTCACCTTCAAAATTTTAGCTTAAATGTGAAAATCTTAATCTACTATGGCTTCTATGATTTGGTCTACAATAAGGGGATTTCAAAAAACTTTGAGAAGTTAGTGGTTGATCTTGGTGAAGAAATTGGTGCCAGTGACCTCATCGAACTAGTGAAGATTGAGGATTATATCAGAAAGAGTGAGGTTGCATGGGTTTACCTATAGGAAGGAGATTTGTTGTCATTCATGGAAGGCATGGAAGAGCATGATGAGGACATGTCCATGTAATTCATCTAGTCTTGGAATGATAGTAAGATAAATATTAATGGGATGGCATTTGAAATAACGAAGGAGCTCGTCGATAGGGTTAGAGAGTTATCCTTGGAGGAAAAGAATTGGCGCAAGCAGGCTAGATGAAACAAGTTTGAGGAAGTTCTTTTGACCTAAAGAGGAGCTGGTTTGCATGAGAGGTGGGTACTCTAGAGAGTATCTACCAAAGTTCTGGGATGTGATCTTTTACACAATTATGCAGTATATTAGTCTTGAAGATTAGTTCCACATACCGTACTACTACCACTTCTCCATTCTCAACCACTTCCCCATTCTCAACTGCTTTAGGAACAAGAATTTGATTTATTTTTAGTAGGTTATCCTACATTCCATGGAAGACTTTGTTTTAAAGGCGAGGAAAAAGAAAGAGGGAGGCAAACCCTTCTATATCATCCACCAACACTTCATGAAAAAACTTTAGAAACACCACCTTGCCATAAACCCATCACTTCTTGTCAATCTGTTGGCTACTATTACTCCATAAGTCTCCATAGACCCTAGCCCTAGCTCAGGCCATAAAAAAACCCAAAAAATCCCTAGTTTTGAGGTGAAAATAAGTCTCATTGAGTCTGACACAGACATGAGGAGCCAAAAAACTACTAGGAGAGCTGGTAAATGGCTCTAAATAGAAAAATTCAAAATTCCCCCTAAATAGGATTTTAGTTTTGATTCCACTAAGAGTGGGAAAAATCTCACTAAAAGGAAGAGGAAATACCCAAATACTGGGAAGAAGGTAGTGCCTAGCCCCTCACATATCTTAGACATCTTGGAAGTCATCCCATCTCTAAATAGAAGCCAGGGGGATGATATCACGTCCCCATGAAAGAAAATCTCAAAGGTGGGGGCAAGAAAGGGAGACATAGCCATAGATAGAGCCAAAGAAAATATCAAATGGAAAGGCTAGAGAACTTGATCAAGGAGCTTGCAGATAACCACATTGGCATTTTCCAGACAATTGACACCATGGCGAAATTCACCACAAAGCTCATGCACTTTGTTGCCACCACCCTCTATTTTTTGTAGGTAAATAAGGACAAGAAAGATATGGGAAAAGAGAGAAAAACTACTTGCTCCATCTATAGTTTCCTGGCAGAGGATTGGCTAAAGATACTGCTTGATAAACCCATAATAGAGGAGGGGGTTGGATTTGAACATGAAGGAGTATAAGGAAAAGAGGGAGGAATGGGAAGAGAAAGAGGGCAATTAGCCCCTACTTCTTTGCTTTTTAGTTTTTTATTATGGATTGGATCCCATTGAACTTGGTGCCCTATGAGGTTTTTATTTTATACACTAATACATTTGGTACCAAATTGCAACGGCAATGTCGTTGCAGTTTTTCTGTCACAACCTTGTTGTCATCGCAGTTGCAATGGTCTACCGTTGCAATTGCGACAACGACAAGAATGTGACGAAAAAACTGCAACGGCACTGCCATTGCAATTTGGTACCAAATGTATTAGTGATATATGATCATGAACTAGACTAGTAGCAACAATAAGTTTTATGGCTTTTGGTATACCTTTTTATTTTATATGTTTACTAGGGATGGGATTGTTGATAAGGGTTACACTTTTTTGGAGCTAGACTTTATTTGGTTTTTGAAGTATGAAACTAGTATCGGTTCTTAAAGATAAGTGGGAGGTGACTCTTGACTATTCTTTAGCATTTTTATACTTTAGGGTCAGCCCTCCTTTCTTTTGGCTACTATCTAATACTTTGAAAACATATGATATTCAACGTTTTGATATCACATTTGAGTATTGGTCTCCAGAACAACAATATATGATATTTACTAAATATACTTTGAGTAATGGCATTTAGAATGTTGAGATGCAAGATATTCACCAAGTATCTCCTGAATATCAAGTTGCATGATATTTTCCAAGTACTCCATGCATCAATTTTCATTACATTCACTATTTGTAATGTTTATAAGGTATGTGCATGTGCATTCTCATAGTGTGTACCATATAAAAATCCACCATACAAAGTATAATATATCATGGTCCACCTAGATATCATAAGATATCAATCATAATAGAAAACAAAGTTATTATAAGATCATCAAATTTCAATAACTTATGCAAATACAAGTGACATCATTTTGAAGTCATCACTTCCTCATGATGTACATAGTGGGTAGGCCCATCAAAATCATGTAGTCATACACATGGACTTTTGAACTCACTTTGAATCTAATATGATGAAGATAGTTATAGTTCAGGTGAAACATATCATCCATTTTCTCCTTCAAACAAACGTGTTAGACTCCTTTTGAACATAAATCTTCTAAGCTCCTCATCCAATGTTACATTTGATGAAGTGTCAGCATCCCTCTTTTTTCTACAAGAACATTGTTAATAGAGGAAAAGATCAAGACAAATAGATCTTATAGTATATTAAAATTAAAAATAAATCAAGAGTGTGACTAATATAATACTCAAGAATAATAAATAGTCTTGCATAATAAAACTATTCCAAAGAAAGAAAAATGTAAAACAGATTTTGAACATATATGCATATGTTCAAACTTGTACACACACACACACACATTAATCCATATATTAACATATTATTTTCTCATTAAGACTACATACAATAATCTAAAGTAATCACAAAAATATATAAATCTAATATTGAAAATAAAAATTATAAAATACTTATATTGTTATTTATTTATTTTCCACGACATTAGCCACAACTATTTATCTTTCTTTAATTATTTTTTTCAATTTATTTTAGGGGAGTCCCTTTATTTATGAGTTAGGGCCCAGTTTCCTTACTTGATCGTAACTTAATTTTATTTACTGTTTTATTCTATATTGCATGGGTCCCCCACTTATCTTGATCAGGGATCATCATTTATGGGCTATTCTATACATGTGCCCCCTTCTATTTTCCTAATGGCACTTATTTCCTTGAGGACAAGCTAATCTCCCAAAAAATCATTTATGTTATGCATGTATCTACTAGTATAATACATGCTACCATATTCATACCCATATCATGTATGATGATGTAAGAGACAAAATAGGCATAATACAACCAACTTTTTAGCCAGTGTGAATTTTTTTATAAACTAATCTCCACCCAAAATTTGAAATCAATTTTCCCTCTATATAAATTTAAATCTTATTTTTCCCCCCGTCATTTCTTCTTTTTCACACCATTTGATGAAGGGCCACACCACCCATACCAACTCACAACCACGATCACAATAATATGGAGACCAAGAGAAGTAAGACTAATTCACAAAGTATGCTTTTATTATACTTGAAAATCCTTACAATATTCTCCAAATGAGAGAACTCCAAATTCTTACAATATAGAGAGCTTCCAACTAGCTTGTACACCAAGAGCCTTTACAAGAAACTACACTTGAAGACTTCTACTTCCCAAAATTCTATCTGAAGAGCTTCTACTCCATTAGCTTGATTACAACATGATGATAAGCCTTGCTCAAATAGGCAGTTACCATCCAAGACATTACAAACACAACCAATGTGGGATAAAAGGTAAATGCAACTACCTTTCAACAAATATTTAATTGCCACCCAAATAAAACTAACCACCACCATGTGGACCAATTAGAAAATTACATTTCTTTCGTATATCACAACAAATATTAAATTCATGATTTAAGGAACTTTCCACAAACATCTAAGATGCCACCTACATACTTCAATAAATGGAATAACTATTCTTCCATTTATGCCACCTATGCACTTCGAAAATATAAATTCCTTGTTTATCCTCTTTTTCCTATTTTTATTATTTTTTATTATTTTTTAAATTATTTTTTATTATTTTTCTTTCTATTTTCATCACTTTATCTCTCGTCCATTTTTTTAAATTTTTTTTTCCATGAAAGATGCCCCTGCATCAAACTCCCTAGGTAGATAAAAAATAAGTGTGCCCCACACTTTGACGCCAAATGAAAGATCTACAACCATCTTCATCATCACCAAAGGTTTCCACCTCAATAGGGACAAGAAAACCAATCTACACATCATCCACATATGCATCACTCTATCAAACACCAAATTATCAACCATCCAATCAACATGCTCACTCTTAGGAACAAAATGAACATAATGCTTCAATAGAAAACCCTCATCCACATCAGAAACTAGTGAATCCACACAAGCAACAAAAAATTGCATATCAACAACAATATGTAACTTCTCAGCAACATATGCCAAACTCACAACACCAGTAGTCTCATTGCTCACAACAAGATGCTCTGTAACATACAAATCATCGCCAACAAAAACTAGATCATCCACGACCAAGTGCTCTTCAATTTTCATGTCAGACCCAACCAACTGATCATGAAAACCAATCTCCATCATAACATTAAGCAGGTTAGGAATATCTTTAGCAAAAACCTCCAACTTCTCTACAATTTCTATATCATACTCCACAAAATGATCAACAAAACCAACTTCTTCCACCTCAACATTGTGATGCCATCTTCTCTCTTGAACAAGTCTCTTAACTGGCTAAACAACTCTCTTCCAAATGGGTAGACTCTAATTCCAAAAATGTTCATGGAATTCCTTCCTCACCCCATCCCTAACTCAATCAGCCAAGCTAGCTTCAAGCTGAGAAGTCATCTTAGAAAACCTCCTCTCCATCACATCATGGAGATTCATAATCATCTTAAGGTCCAATCCTCTTGAAGCCATCTACTAAGATCTTTGTAAACCCTTTGCAAAAAATCCTTCCCATGCTCCTCGTGACAACCTTGAAATGTTTTCAAGTCAAATCACAACCTACCACCTCACATGAACAATTAGGAATCACATCACAAGTCTAGGACCATGGATCTGTAATCTAATAACTCTCTATGATCATGCCTCAACAAGATCAACCTTCCATTTTTGCATCCACCAATCAATTTGCATGTCCTCCCAAGGTCTTAGCACAAACTGACTTAGCTTCGGTGATCTGTCTACACACTCAGGAACTCCTGCTCTAATACCACTTGATGAAGGGCCACACCACTCTTACCAACTAACAACCATGATCACAACAATATGGAGACCAGGGGAAGTAATATTGCTTCACAAAGTATTCTTTTATTATACTTGAAAATCCTTACAATATTCTCCAAATGAGAGAACTCCAAATTCTTAGAATATGAGAGAGCTTCAAAACCAAGAGCTTCCAACTAGCTTGTACACCAAGAGCCTCTAAAAGAAACTACACTTTAAGACTTCTACTTCTTGAACTTCTATCCGAAGAGCTTCTACTCCATTAGCTTGATTACAAAATGATCATAAGCCTTGCTTAAATAGGCACTTACCATCTAAGACATTACAAACACAACCAATGTGGGATAAAAGGTAAATGCAACTACCTTTCAACAAATATATAATACCCACCAAAATAAAACTAACCACCACCATGTGGACCAATTAGAAAATTACATTTCATTTGTGGATCAAACAAATATTAAATGCATGATTTAAGGAACTTTCCCCAAACTTCTAAGATGCCACCTACACACTTCAATAAATGGAATGACAACTATTTTTCTATTTATGCCACCTATGCACTTTGAAAATAGAAATTCCTTTTCTCTCCTATTTTCCCTCTTTTTATTATTTTTCTTTCTAATTTTGTCACTATCTCTCTCGTCCAATTTTTTTTTTTTTCTAAATTTTCCCATGCAAGATGCTCCTGCATCACTGTTCCTTTTGAAAATTTTGAGAGGTCATTTTTACATTCTTGTAATTTTCATGTTGTTACAAATCTAAAGTAATTTATTCACATTCTTTCTTATACTTTGTGTTTTATTGGAAAGAAAATGATTTTGTAGGTGATTTACAAAGGATTATTTTGTAGATGTATTCTAAATTTTGAAAATATTTGTAGGAAATTTAGCAATAGAAGAAGCAATCTGCTAAGTAATGAGAGAAAGGAATATTTGTTATAATTTTTAGTTAGGTTATTATAGAGGATGGAAAACTAGACTTGTGAGACAAAATCATGACATCTATATATGTGATTCTCATTCACAAAGATGATCAATATTTATATCCTCTTCATTTAGACTATGAAATTTATATATTTAGATTTGAGTATAGGTAATAGAGGTTTTTTGAATGCTAGAAATCACAAAGGGCTCTTAATGCTTGTATTATGAATTTCTGGAGCGCATGGTGGAGAACATTAACTTTCAAGTGGAATTTTTAGTAGGCTGATGTAGAGCATGTTGTCATTGGAAGATCTATTGAAGAAACTATGATGGAAAAGAAGTAAAAAGGCAAAGGGACAAGTAGAAATACATGAGTTAGATGGTTATAGATTTAGGGTTTGTCTTTATTATCCTAGCTATACAAAGACATAGTATTAATCAATGTGGGAGTGGAGGCTTGATTTTTCTTTCATCGGTATGTCTTGGATGTCATTGACAATGCGGAATACAAGTGGAACTATGTATTTGTTACCTTTCTCATGCTTGATTAGAACCTCTATACTACATTCTTAGCACAATTTTCAAGTCTAGTGCTTTTGGTTTATATTTTAAAGGAATTGGGAGATATAAATTGTAAGGTCTTTGTAATGGTTCAGTTATTAATAGAAATAAAATACATCTTTTTTCTTATCCTCAAGTTCAATGTCTTTCAAAATGGTAAATTTACGTAAGTAATCTTTAGATGTGTTGTATATAAAGAGATCTTTGTTTAAGTCATTAAGAATATTTTTATTAATTTTTTTTGTAATCAATCAATAGTTTATATTATTCAAATTTTACAATATCATGCCAAGAAATATCCTCCTTCTTATATCCCTTGTGAGGTTACAAAAAATATTAAAATACAATACATTTTTTCCCTACTTAACATCGCAATATGAAATTCCTTCCTACACAAAAGACTTGCGAGGTTGTGCAAGCACAAAAATACACTGGCATAATGTCGCAATGTGATTTTATTTTCTTCACTAATTAATTTCAATGTCACAAAAAGTACAAAAATACACTGGCACAACATCACAACATGATTTCATTTTTCTCACCACAGATCCACAATGTCAATTTTCAATGTCTTTTTAATTTAAAATCTATATAAGTAATCTTTAGATGTGTTGTATATGAAGAAATTTTTGTTTAAGTTGTGAAGAATATTTTTATATTATGCATTAGAATGGCTATTCAAGAAAAATCATTGACTATAATCATAAGAGGAAGAAAATTTATACTTTGCCTTTTTCCTTTTTCTATTATATAACTTTCTCATTTTTACTATTCTTGATTAAGTAATAGAATATAATTTCAAATAACATTATTCAATTTTTTTCCATTTTTATGCTCACAAAATACATTTTTTCATTAATGTAATTGTTGAAATTTTGTGTCATCATTTATCCCATTACAAATAATCAATTAGAGACATCTTTCATGGGATAAGTTATGCAATATTCAGCCAAATATAGTTGTGCAGTTTTGGGAATTCTTGGGTGCACAAAAAAATTGTGTAGTTTTGTACATCAAAGAAGCTACATCAAATTAGTCTAATATTGAATGAATATTTTTTTTCTCATTCGAGATCAACTACTCAAAAATTGTGGTGCATTTTTGTGTTTACGCAGTATTGTAGGATTGTTTGAAGTTAAGGGACTCCTTGCTGCAATCTTGTGATGTTGTGTAGTTTTGTGCATCAAAAGAACTTCATCAAATAAGTTGGCTTATTGAAGGAATATTTTTTTTCTCATTCGACATTGTAAATTTATGAAGTTATTCCTAGGCTGAAACTATAGTGTATTTTCATGCTTGCACACCACCGCAAGTCTTTTGTGAGGAAAGGGGAATCATGTTGCAATGTTATGTAGGTTGAAATTGTAGTGTATTTTTGTACTTGCATGACATCACAGGTCATTTGTGTAGGAAGATATTTCATTTTTTGATGTTGCATAGGTTAAAATTCTTGTGTATTTTTGGACATCATAAGAGGTTGTTATATGAGTTTCGTTTATCATAAGAAGCCTTTTCTACTCATTCGATGTTGCAATGTTATGGAAGCTGAAACTCTAACATATTTTCATTTATGCATGATATCGCAAGTCATTTTTGCATGAAGGGATTCTGCAAGATCACACCAAGATTTTTCTCTCTTCAATCCCACTTGCAATAATGTGAAAAGTAAAAAATATACAATTTCGGTGTGTGATCATGTCAAATAAGAAATAAAATCTTCCTATGATAAGCCAAACTCCCTTAATGTAAAAAAACCACTATGTTTTTGAGTGTCTGAGAACAAGTTTGACCTATAATCATGTCAAATAAGCAATAAAATATTCATACGATAAGTCACACCATCTATGTTGAAACAAACAATTTAAGCTAATAATTTTTAAATGAGAAAATAATTTAATGTAAAATCATAGTAATTAAAAAATTTCAGAATAATAATATAATTAGAAAAGAAGAATTGTCTTTTTAAAAAAAAGTTTGTATTTTGTGTGTGATGAATTTCATTCAATCAAATCATATAGGATGAAGTTAGGTCTTCTTTCGCTGACAAAGTATTCTTCATCTACTCTATTTTTTATGTCAAAGATGAATGGTATGTATGCATATTGCTAGTTTTCTAGTAGATATGGATGATTCGTTGAAGGATAGTTGCATCCATTTCCTTGCCTAGACTGTGTTAAAGCACTATCCACATTGGCTAAATTGGGTGGCAGTATGCTCATGTCCATAGGTGTTGCAATCCCCCTAAGGACTTATGTGCTCCACATATTTCCATTGTGCTCCTTTTATTTTTTTGCCTACTTCTCCATCGATTATTATCTCGTTTGGTGCTTATCCTATCTACTACTTTTTGAAGAAGATGTCTGACCATTTGTATCTTCATGCAGATCTATAATATACTAGCACTTGCACCTTTGATGGTTCAAGGGATTATATTGATAGACTTATGTACTTTTAAGTATTTTCTTGAGTATGTATTTTATCTAATATATTTGATTCAATTGTTTCATTTTGATTTCTTATCACATTCAAAATACAAATGCTTTGTCTGAAGCGCTATCTGATATATGCAGTCCTCCTTTTCGTATATAATTGTATATAAATTTCTTTTCATTTTTCAGTATCTTCCAAAAGTCAAAGTAGGTTGAATATAGAGACCATCTATTATTTTTACTCTATATATAGCTGTAATAGTGAGTCCTTGTCTTTCAATTCCACCTATTTCAATTGTTGCTTTCTATAGTGTGAGTCCCTAGGATTTGTGTATTGTGATAGCCCATGACATGGTGAGTGGTAGTTGTCTTTGGCTGCATAATGTGATCAACACTATTGGAACACATTTTGGTTCATCTTGATTCCATGGTGGTTCATTGTAGTTTTCAAAACATATAACAACATACATGGGCATGTTTGGTGGCTTGGTTCCTATTTTGTATACAATATCTATGATTTGACCAATTTCTCCATTGATGAGTCCTGCTTCTATCCAAATGTTTGTTGTAAACATGACGTAGTTTCCTATACAAAGGAGTACATTCTTTTCCAATTGTTTGACATACACCTTGCTCTTATCTTTGCATCTAGAATTTATTGTCATGCTTGTGGTGATTGGATGATTTAATGACTTTAGCATGTTCTTATTATGTAGTTTCACTGCATCATTTGTAGTGTGTAAATGTATAGACCTATTAAACTCATTATTTTTATCTATGCGTAACTAGATGTTTGTATGACTCATTAGGAGCTCCCAATCATGTTGTGTATGGTTTGCTTCTCGTATATTTTATAGCAGTTGACAAAATTTTGCTTGTATGGTAGTTTCACCTTGTTGTTGAAAGATAGTTCACAAGGTAACAACTATAGTGAACTACTCCCAAATCAACTTAGCACCTGAATGTGATGTATAGATTGGTTTTTCCATAATAGGGGTAGTTGTATGAGGTCACTGAATAGAATAATCGATACTCCACCAAAAGGACATAGTGTTGATTAGGAGAGGCCTCTCGTAATTATGTATCAATTTTAAGTAGGATTCTCGAACCCAAGAAGCTCATTTCATCAATAATAATGTACTTGATATATTTTAATTCTTCTTGGAATGCTATTAATGCTTGGCCTTGTAGTGGATGCATATCCTTAATAGGAATCCTAAGCTTTGAATTTATTGTTGTAGCACATATATTGAATGCAACAACACCTGTGGGAGCTAGTAGTAGTAATTGCACCTTTTGTTAGTATGCCTTCTTATTGAACATTTCTTTTATGGATGCAATTAGATAGGATTTTCCTGTTCCTGTTGTGCCTTGTACAATCATGTGTAATGGTCCATGTGATTGATTGTGGTCATTCTCCATAATTATTTAGAGTGCTAGTCTTTGCTCAAGAGATAATGTATCATGGGGATTTGTGGAGACCATAGGTATGGTATTAAAATAATCACTAGTCTTGTTGTCATATATAAATTGTGTCACATTTGTATGTAAAAATGGTGGGATAGTAATATGGTCCCATTTGTGAGAGGAGTTCCCATTTGCAAGCACCTAACACATCATTCGTATCTTGATTACCTTCATTTTCTTCTTCATTAGATCATCTTCTTCCTCAAAGTTTTTCCCAACATTATTGGTGTGACTTACATGCCACATAGTGCAACCTATAGTATTCATTTGATACTAATGACTATTTGTTCTTTTGTGAGTCCTATCTCTGATTCTATATTATGGAAATTCTTATATAAGAGTAACTTGCTCCAATAGACTATCTCAAAATGTTTGGATTCAATATGTAGACTTTTATAAAACTTTGGATAAGCATTGTAAATAGCTATCTTTTCTCATGCTTTCCATTTGCATCCTTTCCAATTTGCAACATAAGAGTAAGATCTTGCAAATTCAATTAAACTCAATCTTTCAAGTTTAGGAGGGTGATGCATGTAGGAATGTAGGTAACTAGGTTGAATTTGAGCATTTCCTGGCTCTCTTATTATTCCATGAAGTAGTTTCTGGCCAACATTTAATGCTACAAACTCTTGACTGCAAACAACAAGTGGTAGTTTTTGTAACATATGACATGTTTCTTGCACTCGAATATCACATTAAACAATAACTTCATATAAGAATTTATGATATGTAAACATGGCTAAGTCATCCAACTTTTGTGTTATAGATATTCTTTTGAGCATTTTAGTACATGTCTCAAATCATTTTTCTGCCTATGTTGCATATTTAGCAATATATTTCAAGATGAGTGTCTCTGAAATGATAGGCTAGTAATCTATTTCCACTCTCCAAATTGATAGCATCATTGAATTATTTATATCTAACCTATCATAATTTCTTGTTCGTTCATATTGTACTTTTCCAATTTCATTGTGTGATAATGTGGACACATCTTTCTCTTCCCAAGGGGCTTTATATCTGCATGTGACTTTGTTTCCTTTCTTGCGTAGACATGTACACTTAGTGCATTTTGAGTGTCTCTAAACTTGGTCAACCAATTCTTCATAATCATGAGAAATATTTGTAGCAAAGATCTCAGCTATATTCAGAAGACAAGGATTATCTAATGGGAAATGATATACCATATTATTGTGAAGACATGCATCTTGCAGATTCTAGGCAGTAACACACATATCAAAAAAAAAATCTAGAATGTTAAAATTCAATGTTCTTTTTCCAATCTAGTGTATCCATATTTGGTGCATTTTTCATCCAAATAAATCCATGTATGTTTCCAATTCCTCAATATTTCCATTCAATTCTATACCACCAATGTATTATGCCCAGGAGCTTTTCAATCACTTCCTCTCAAAATATTGTGAAGCTTTGAGGTAGGTATAGTGCAACAATGTGTGGATTATTAATGATACCATATGATCATTGTTTATTTGTTTGCATACCTATATTTATGTTGTCCTTTAATAATATTTGTAAATCTGACCATTTCATAGCCACATCACTCAATATAAAGAATAGGGTAGGTGGTCCAAGTTGGTTGATCATATCTACAAGGTCAGTGCAATGTTTTTTCCAAAATGGCCTTGTACCCCATATTGTGGATCCAAAATGTATAAGTTCTTTTGCTAACTGTGAACTTGGGAGTTTTTTTAGATGTGCAGATAGATCCTCTATAGTCATTGGGATATTTTCTTCAGCATTCTTTTTGAAAAAAATTGCAACCAGGCTTTGAGTACAATGGTCCGTCATCATATTGGGAACTAAATATCACAATCTTGGGTGTCTTTGAAACCTTTGGTCTTGGCACTTTATTAAATGGACTACATATTCATGCATGTATATTCTTCTTATTCATGGTTACAATGGAAGTGCAACATCATTAAGGAATAGGATTGGTAATGATAAATCTAGTTGTCCCTTAGTATTATACTCATTTATAGGAGATGAATCTATGTTAGGCCAATACATGATGTCTTTTACAACATCTTGTAGATTGAGCTCCCTTTTGAGAGTGTCTAGTTCTCATTGCTTAATTGGAAACCTAGGCATAAGTGAGGAGGTCTAGACTAGAAGTAGTACATCTTCAATATCATCTAAGCCTAATTGATCACTTGTCTTAGTCATCTCATTTTCTATGTCAACTATGTATAGCGATCCTGATATATCTATGTTTTCATCAAGAGGTTGAGATAGTTTTCTTCACAAGCAATGACATCATGATAATATGGATCATTTTTTAATTTTTATTTTAGTGCATCTCTAACATGGCTTCTTCTCACATAACAATCATATGTGCACCCTTTTGTGTGTTCTCTATGTACTATTAAATTATCTAGCGCATCGACCCTTTATGGTAATATCTTGGTAATAGTTTGCATATATTGTGGAATGTTGATTGTATGTCCACTATATTTATACTAGCCACCAATGGCATGTTTTACTTGTAATATTGGAGCCACCCTAGCAATACACATTTCTTCTACTTGCGTTAATCTTTTAAGTACAAATGGTTGGTCACCTAGGTCCATGTTGTTGATTGTTGAGAACCTGTCAATATCCTTCTCATTAGAACATCTCTTACATATAACATTCCTCTATGAGAGGTGAAAATTCACTCTTGGGCGTCATTCCTTACATGTCATGCATGTGTGTTGTTGAGAAAGTGCATCTAATTGACCTTAGAATTTTTTCATTGTGAGTATAAACTTCTAGAATTATTGTTGAATGATACATTTGGAGGTATGAAATCATCCATCAGACCTCTAGTTTCTATTGGTTGATTCTATTCGTAACATGTGTGATTTTTCTTGGCCAATTCTTCTTTGTGGTGGATGTAGTAGTTATGACTAACGTTGTAACCTTTAAGCATCATCTTGATTAGCACCTTCTTGTATTTCCTCCATTTCTGTCACATTTATTGGAGGAGGTAACTGAACCCCATGTATAAGATCAGATTGTTCTTGTTATATTCCTTTTTTCTTTCTACATTTTGATATCTCTACTTTGTATCAAGCATAATAAGCTCAGTTCTTTTCATAAGCTTTTTGTAGCTTTAGTGGTGGCTGATTTAATGTCACTTTACTTTCTTCAATATTAATGTTTTATATCTACAAAAAAACCATTTTCTCATGTTAATTAATGAATGACAAGATATAACAATATGTTTGAAATGTTCATTGATTCACATTTGTTAGAGTAATGATGTCTAAACTTAGAAACATGTAATGTATATGATATTATAGGCATGTCAATATCTATTGGGTATGTCTTGACAGTTCCAGATATAAGAAAATGAGCTTATTGTGTGCCTTATGAAGAATTCTTACATTTGTATCATCGAGTGTCTAATAATTTGAGATTCAATATTAATGCCTTTTATCTATAAAAGAATTTCCTCCAGCTAATTAGTGTCTTACAAGACACAACTATTGGAATACAAACACCACTAAGAGGGGGGGTGAATCTATGGTTTAAAATACTTTGAAAAACTTGAAACAATTACAAGTTATAAAAATTTAACACATGAGAAAAATAGTTAACGAATAAAAAAGTGACACAATATGTGGAAAAACCCTTAGGGTAAAAAACCACTTTGAATATAAAACTTTATTGGCCCCTTGGGAAAATATTTTAGGGCTACAAATCTGGGAAGCAACAACACCATGTTTTAGAAACACCAATTTCAAGGAACACCAATCCCTTACACCTGAAGCACCAACTTCATGAATACAAGAAGCACCAACTTCCAAAATGAGAAAATGGGATATAAAGTTAGAGGATCATCTCTATTACAACACAAATCATGAATCACTAGTTTCAACTTCTTGTTGAAAACACAATGTAGGATATACTTCTATTCTCCTCAAAACATCCAATATCCAAATATATTTTCTTTTTCTATTAAAAGATCTGATCAAATACTGATATGAATGAATGAAGCAAAAATATATAACCCTTTTTTGTACCTCTGATAAACTTTTTCAATAAAAATCAAATCAAAAATATGAGAATAGAAACATGAAGCATTACCTTCTTCTTTGATATTAAAAATCTGCCTGCAAATTGTTCGGTCTACAAGGAATTTCACACCAATTCTGCAACTTCTGTGAAAACCACCTATTGGATTTTTTAGAGGAATATATCCTCTACTTATAAACCAAGAAAGTCAAAATTTTGGAGGTAGTTACATACCCCAAACTTCCATTAGACTAAAACCACTCAAAACTGCCAAAACTGTCATAAAAATTTGGTATCCATTTCAGATAAACAGACTTTTTCTCCTTCCACACATGTGTTATGCAAAATCTAATGTAGAAATATTTTAGCTAACTCGAAGGCCTTTCCAAAAAGGTATGATTGTTTGAGTCTATTTGATAAAAAAGCTTGTCGACGTTCTAATAGACCAAAACTATTTTTTTATATCCGTTTTCAAAAATAATGTGAACATTAAGTGTTAATTGTATAACACTTAAGTATTTGTCTTGAATATGTTTTGAACACTATTGAAGGACATTGAATAAGATAATTACATGATATTAGCTATACCATATGCTCATTATTGACATCAATGACAATAATCAAAGACCAAATACCAAGGGTTCAACATACTCCCCTTGTGGCATTGATGTCAATACCAACTTCCACCTATATCCATCTATACCTATATATCTTGTATCTACACCTGTATACTAGTATATCCATGTGTACCTATACCTATATATCCATCATGTACACATCTTCTTCATTTTTCACCCCATTTGACATCAATGACAAAAGAGATATACCAAGGTTTCAATCTAGCAAAAATATAAGCAAAATATGCTCTCCCTAAAACCTATCACCCATTTATGAACTTATGCAAGAGAAGAGAGGGATAAAACCCACAATCTTGTTCTTAATCCTTCAAATGTAGCTTTTGAGAGAGGTTTCTTAAATATGCCAACAAGTTGATCTAAAGAAGGAACAAATTCTAATTCAACATTACCATTCAAGACATGTTCCCTTATGAAATGATAATGAACATCAATGTGCTTGGTGCGTGAGTGCATAATTGGATTCTTAGAAATGTTGATTGCACTCTGATTATCACAATAGATAGGAACTATTTTAGACACTATTACTTTCATATCTGATAAAGTTTGAACCATCCAAAGAACCTATTGACAACAAGAACATGCAGCTATATATTTTGCCTTTGCAGTAGAAAGTGTAGTAGATTCTTACTTCTTACTATGCCAACACACTAGCCTAGTACCCAAGAAAAATATTGCTCCTGAAGTACTTTTTCTTTCATCTAGATAGCCTGCCCAATTCAAGTCATTATAAGTAACAAATCTAAAATCATCATGTTTAGGATACCAAATCCCATAATCCAAAGTACCCTGAATATATCTAAAAATTCCTTTAACTGCTATAACATGAGACTCTTTAGGTGAAGATTGAAATCTTGCAACCAAATATACAACATCCATGATATTAGGTCTTGAAGCTATGAGATATAGTAAACTACCAATCATGGATCGATAAGTACTTTGATCAACATTAGGAGAATCATCATTTTTAGTAAGTTTACATCTTGATATCATTGGTGTTCCCATACACTTACAATCTTCCATATTAAATTTCTTTAACATTTCTTTTGCATACTTAGTTTGGGATAAGAATACACCATTTTGCAACTCAGAAATTTGCAACCCAAGAAAATAGGATAGTTCCCCTAGCATGGACATTTCAAATTTAGATTGTATAAGCTTTGAAAAACCTTGACTTAAAGCATCATCATTGGATCCAAATACTATATCATCAACATAAACAAGAACAATGAGAACATCATCACATGTATCATATATGTACAAATTGCTATCAACACCACCTCTTCTAAAGCTATTTTTGATAAGATATTGATCTAACCTAAAATATTAAGCTCTTAGAGCTTGTTTCAAACCATAAAGAGCCTTTTTTAACCTGCAGACATGATTAGGATGGTTTTTATTTTCAAATCCTTTAGGTTGATCCATATAAACCTCTTCATCAAGATAACTATTAGGAAATGTCATTTTAACATCCATTTGATACATTTTAAAGCCCTTAAAAGTTGAATATGCAAGAAAGATTCTAATTTCTTCAATTCTAGCCACTAGTGCAAAAGTTTCAACAAAGTCCACACCTTCTATTTGTGCATAACCCTTACAATCCAATCTAGCCTTATTCCTTGATATCTTTCCATTTTCATCAAGTTTATTTCTAAAGACCCATTTAGCACCTATTACATTTTTATCTTTAGGTCTAAGCACTAATTCCCAAGTTTTATTCTTTTCAATTTGACTTAGTTCCTCTTTCATCACATTAACCCAAAACTCATCCATAATAGCTTCTTTATATGATTTAGGTTCAATTTGAGATAACAAACATAGGTTAGCACATTCACTAGATGTAGTTCTTGTTTTTGTTTGAATACCTATAGGTTTATCCCCTATAATCTATTCTTGAGGATGATACTTCTTCAATCATGTTCTTGTGGTCTTTGTACCTATGGGTTATGGTGTTTGTATTTGATCTTTTATCTCTTCTTCACCTTCATCAATTTTACTGTCTACTTCTTTACCTACTTCTTTCAAGTCTTTATCACTACCTTGTAGGAAAGTAGTATCCATTGTTATTTCCTTTCTATCCTGCACAACTTCATCCACTTTCACATGTAAACTTTCAATAAGTTTATTTAACCTTTTATTAAAACATTTGTAAGCTTTGCTTTGAGAAGAATATCCTAAAAAGATTCCTTCATCACATCTTGAATCAAAGCTTCCTATTTTATCATTAGAATTCTTAATGAAGCATCTACTTCCAAAAATTATAAAATGCTTAATAGATGTAGGATGTCCATACCATAACTCATAAGGAGTGTACTTAGTTTTTACCCTTAGTTGTGCCCTATTTAAAATATATACTATTGTTTAAACTACTCCTTTCCAATACCTATTTGGTACATTAGATTCATCTAACATAGTTCATTTTATTTCTTTCACTGTTCAATTCTTTCTCTCAACAACTCCATTTTTTTGAGGTGTCGTAGATGTTGCATATTGTCTTTTGATGCCATAATTTTTACAATAATTAACAAATTCATTTGAAGTAAACTCACCACCTTTATCTAATCATAAGCATTTAACCTTCATGTCTGACTCATTTTCAACCATTTTCCTAATAATCTTGAAATTGTTAAATGCCTCTGATTTATGTTCTAAGAATGGTACCCATGTCATTCTTGTATAATCATCTATAAAAAGCATGAAATACTTTTCACCATTTAATGACATTGTCCTTGTAGGGCCACATAAATCAGTATGTACTAATTGCAATGGTTTAGAAGCAAGATATTATTTTGAAGGAAAATATGCCTTTGTTTGTTTACCATGTTGACATCCTTCACAAATAACATTAGTTGGCTTACTTATACATAGCATACGTCTTACTTTCTAATGCTTACTAACTTTTACAAAGTTGTCAAAATTCAAGTGCCCAAGCCTTTTGTGCCATAACCAACTTTCATTCACCTATCCCTTAAGACAAACATCTTCATGATTGTTAGTATTTGTGATATCTTTTGAATTGTATACATTTCCTTTAGATGTTTTACCTAATGAAACCAACTACCCAGATTTTAATTTGATTTGGCAACCATGGTCATCAAAAACAACTTCATATCCATGATCACAAATTTGACTAACACTTAGAAGATTGCATTTTAATCCATCAGAATAATACACATCATGAATGGAAATTTTGTCAAAGAATCCAATCCTTTAATTTTCCTTGAAGAATCATCACCAAAACTAACATTGCCACCTTTGTAGTTAATCAATTTGTCAAACTTTGTTCTATCTCCTATCATGTGTCTAGAAAAGTCAGTATCAATTATCCAAAAGTATTTTTCTTCACAATATTGAGCCATTTGAACAAACATGGACTTATGAATCTTAGGCCTCCATATCTTAGTCACTTTAGTATAATTTTTTTTATACACTTGTAGTAGAGCATAAGATTGATCATTCTGAATTGACTTAGTTTTGCAATTACACATAACATGACCAAAGAGATTGCATTTGTAACATCCTAGACAATTATTTTTAGCAAAAGAAAAACCAAAATGAAACTTTGACTACCTCCTTGACATGTATCTACAATTACTTATTCTATGTCCATATTGATGACACATGAAGAAATACTCATCAAAGAAAGAAGTGAACCCATTTGAGTATCTTTTACCCATGAATGAAGTGCTTGATATAACCTAATTTTTATCATTAAAAATTTGCTTCAAATCTGCATTTTTACCTACATTTGATGTGGTAGAATTTTGATTTGTATCCTTACTTCCAGATTTAAATATCTCGAATAAAGATTTATCTTTCTTGTCACTAGAACATTGTCCAAGTTCAAAACCAATTCCCATTAGATCATTAGTTCTTCTTTGTTTCCTTAACATATCATCCAAAGTAGTGTTCTCATATTTTTCTAACTTTCTTCTATATGATACTACTTCATTCATTAACCTTGTACATTCTCGATCTTTAGAACTTAACTCCTCCTTAGTGACAATGACAATTCTCTTTTGTTCCTCAACTTGTAATTTCAATTCTATAACTTGTTGATTTAAGTCCTTAGTTTCTTTTTCAAAGTTCTTTTTTTTTTAAGAATTGATTTTTTTGAACACTTAAATTCCTTTTTAATTCCTTGATCTTTTTAAGTCCATAAAGAAATTCACATTCCAAATTAGCCTCAACAAGTTCAACATCATCATCACTATCTGATTCTTGACAAGTAGTTCCTATAGCCATGAATGAAACTTCATTTTCATCACATTCAAAACTACCAGATTCACTATTTGATACATGAGCAATCAAACTCTTTTTCTTCTTAAATAACTTCTTTTTGTTATAGAATTTCTTTTTACTTGATTTCTCTTTCTCATCATCTACTTCATCATGACTATTATAAGGACATTTATATCCAAAGTGTCCTATTTTACCACAATTAAAGCATTTGAAAGGAAGTTTACCTTTGTATTTACCTACTACTTTATTTAATTTCCTTGCTAAATGTGCTTCAAGAACATCAAGATCTTCTAATTTTGAAGAGACTTTCTTCACTTTCTTTTCCACCTTGAATGCTACTTCTTTGCTTGTGGATTACTATTTGCCAAAATTTCTCATTTCATAAGCTACAAGTGCTCCACAAATATCTTCCATTGTATACTTGCTAATATCTCTAGTTTCTTCTATAAAACATATCTTAGAATCAAATTTATCAGGAAGAGATCTCAAAAATTTCTTTACAACATCAATATCATCAATTTTTTCACCAATTCTTCTTATGCCATTTATAGTTTCATCTATCTTAAGGAGATAGCCTTCTACCTTTTCAGAATTACTCATCTTAAGGTCTTCAAATATTGATTTTAAATGTTGTATCTTGGATTTTTTAACTCTATCATTACCATGATATGTGTTTTTCAATTTGTCCCATACTTCTTTAGAAGAACCACAATGCATTACCTTAACAAAAACATCTTTAGATAAACTACATTAAGTATAGAAAATTTAGCTTTCATATCAATTTCATACTTTCCCTTTTCATCAGGATCTATATGTAAAGTATTAGGAACTTTATAAACATTAAAAACTAAAGCCCAAACATCAGCATTAATAGATAAAAAATATGTTTGCATCATTACTTCCCAAAAAACATAATCTGAAATTTTATTGGCCTCTTGGGAAAATCCTTTAGAGCTACAACTCTGGGAAGCACCAACACCCTATTTTAGAAACACCAATTTCAAGGAACACCAATCTCTTACACCTGAAGCATAATTTCCAAAATGAAAAAATGATATATAAAATTAGATGATCATCTCTATTACAACACAAATCATGAATCACTAGTTTCAACTTCTTATTGAAAACACAATTAAAGATATACTTGTATTCTCCTCAAAATATCGAATATCCAAATATATTTTCTTTTTCTATTAAAAGATCTTATCAAATATTGATATGAATGAATGAAGCAGCAATATATAACCCTTCTTCTACCTCTGATAAACTTCTTCAATAAAAATCAAATCACAATATAAGAATAGAAACATAAAGCATTACCCTCTTCTTTGCTATTAAAAATCTGCCTGCAAACTATTTGGTCTACAAGGAATTTCACACCAATTCTACAACTTCTATCAAAACCACTTGTTGAATGTTTTAGAAGAATGTATGTTCTACTTATAAACCAAGAAAGTCAAAATTTTGGAGGTAGTTACATAGCCCAAACTTCCATTAGACCAAAACCACTCAAAACTGCCAAAACTGTCATAAAAATTTGGTACCCATTTCTATTAAACAGAGTTTTTCACCTTTCATACATGTGTTATGCAAAAACTAATGAAGACCCATTTTAGCTAACTCCGAGGCCTTTCCAAAAAGATATGATAGTTTAGTTCTATCTAATAAAAAAGCTTGTCAACTTTCTAATAAACCAAAACTATTTTTTTATATCCGTTTTCAAAAACAATGTGAACATTAAGTGTTAATTGTATAACACTTAAGTATTTGTCTTGAATATGTTTTGAACACTATTGAAGGACATAGAATAAGATAATTACATGATTTTAGCCATACCATATGCTCATTATTGACATCAATAACAACAATCAAAGACCAAATACTAAGGGTTCAACAACAATATGATATTTTCAATGTTAAATGATACACAATTATTAGAGCAGAAATGTATGGTCATGGAAATATGGAATGTATATATTCAGTTTGTCTTATCTATTCCCAACATCAAAATAGGAGACACATTCTATTTTCCTTTAGAGAGTACACCATATTCATGTATAAGACCACTATTTTGATATTTTGTATAGATCAATAGTATGTACATCTACCATATTAGTGTATAATACATTGTGTATTGTATGCATATACAAGAACATTATGTTCATCTTGACTTTGGCCCAACATCATGTAGAGTTCTTTTTTAATGTAAAGAATACATGATATTCTTCTTTACTAAACATTATGTTGATGTCACTTTTAAACAATTGTAACATGTACATTTCTAATCCAATTTTTGCACACATATGCTTAATATATACACGACAACATTGGAGTACACCTTTGCATTTTCTCTTTTTTCCTTTTGCCTTTGGATTGTGTGATCTACTAGGCTTCTTGGTTGAGTGATTGAGTAGTACACATATTTGTAATCTATTGCTCTCTAATGTGAAATATATTGGAGATACCTTTGTAATAGTTTCCTTTATGCATTCTTCATCATTATACATCTCACGTGCACACGTGATTGTGAATACATATTTGTTATGTTGAACATCTATTACACATTGTTCCATACTCCTATCAGTAGTGTCTTCAAATTGAACGTTGTACAAGACTTCTACTAACATGCCCATCAATTGTATCCCAGCCTCATCGAAGGTAGAAGCATATATTTCACCTGTGTGATTATATAATTTTAGCTTAGCTATGTACCTATAATTGTATTGAGTGACAACTTGTTCACATTTTGGGCAATACCACCCCATATCATTTGCTTTATCTAGGCCCTTCTTGCATTGGTTATTGTTAACTATTCGAGGACAAGATGAGTAGCAAAATTTATCTTTGTTGAGGAATATTAGTGTCAACTTCAAAATGCACGGGAATTGTTGAGCTTTTGTTAGTCCATATTGTTTAATATCACTAATTGTCATTTGTGCAGTTGGAAACAACATGAGATTGAGTTTTCCTATGACCATGTGGAGGTTGTGATGTTTTTCTCATACTAGTGCTTCAACTATTTAGTTTCTAGTATTGTAGGGTTTATTAGCAAAGATGTTTTACTTAGGGTAGTTATAACCCTTCCATTAAATTTAGATGTCCTATTTTTTATAGAAAGAACTATAGTATCTTGGAGGTAATACTTTTGTTGAAGATTTTCACCTTCTCGCTCAATAGTTGCACCCCAAAATGTGACATCTATTGTACTACAAGACATGTCCAACATAGTGATGGTATGTCTAGGGACCTCTTTTCCAATTTTTTTTCAATTTTTGAGGTTTCTTGTACATGGCAAAAAATTCCAAGAGGATCAACATCCATATTGGTTGGCATATGGATAATTTTAATCAATTGGTGTAAAAGTGATTTGGCAGATAGGGATAGTTGGATCGTCTTCATAGGAGGAAACCTTTGAATCTAATATTAAGGTTATCTTTATTCCACTATTGAGCTTATTATAAAATCTATTAGCACTTTTCATAGTATCACAAGCTGTTGTGTAGACAACTCCAACTTGTATATTATCATAATGGATGCTTGCTATGTCATTGAAGTAGGTGATTTGAGTTTTAGTGCCTTCATTATCTACTACATCAAAATTGAACACTTGACCTAGCTTATTATCGTTGACATAATGGTGTATATCTTTCTTTGTAATTACATGAGCCTTTATATGCCACCTTTTTTTATATGGATTTAAATTTGTAATAGCCATCAATATGGTGGGCATTTCATTTTTTACTTTAGGGATAACTATACCTAGGAGTCTAGTTGGCTTGTGTATAGTTGTTGTTACAGGAAGGACTCCTATTTTTTTATTTTGATGATGTAGTGACTAGCATGTGTACAACTTTCTTATCATCACAGTTTACATCTAAAGCAATTGGACTCCCAATAGTGACATGTTCTATGTGAACAATCTCTAGATCCATTATTATGATCCACCTACATATTTAGATGTAAGAGTTTGTAAGTCAAAGAGTTGTAAACATAATAAAATAGCTTTTTTTTAAAATAGGGTACAATTATGCACTCACCACATTTTGGTTGATTTCAAATAGCTATATTCTACTAAATGCACAATTGTTCCAACTCTGATGCCCTCAAATAGTATATATTTGCTATATTTCTTCAGTACTGTTACACAATTTGTGAATGTCGTTAGATATGTATAAACTATATTGAAAAGTATCTTCAAACTCATCTCCAATTTGTTCAATTGAGAATACTTGTAATGTTGGTACTAGAGCTGCATTACCATTATACAATAATTTCACAGCACCTACTTTTAATGGATCCATTGTTTGCAACAGTCTTGGTATGTCTACAAAAGTTAGAGTTATAGTCTATGCTCAATTAGATATAACTTTGTGAACACTTTAGAGACATAGACTTAAACAATTAGCATTGTTAAAAATTCCTCTACAAAATTTAATGTTAGTGGTCTCACCATTTGTAACACTCTTGGTATTTATGTAAATTCCAAAGCCACAACCTATGTTTGAGTAGAGATAACTCTTGGAATACTTTACACCATTTATAGTTGGAGTTTCACTTTGAATAATCAACATTGATAACATTTGTTTATCCCACTATCAAAAACACATCTTTCATGTTATGAATTCCTATTTGACATCTAACAATACTACAATTATATTGATGATCTATATTTTTAGTTTAGATATAATGATCTCACTATTAGTGACACTTTTTTCATATAATGAATGGAACCTAATAGTCATATAATTGTACTTCTGATATATATTTTTATTTCACGTCACTTATATTATTTTATATAACATATATGTGATATTTACTATACATGAGCTATAAAGTCAACTACAATAGTTCATCAAAGTTATTAACTCATATTATTGTATGTATAACATATATGTGATATGTTGTATGCATGAGCTACAATTTCTATTTCAATATTTCATGAATTTATGTTATTAATATGTTTAGAATGACTGTTAAAATTAATATTTGGGTAAAAAGTTGCATGATGTATAAATGAATTTTAAAATCATGCTTATTAAAACCTCTACTCAATATGATGCCATCGCAATCGAAAGAGTAGATGCATCGAAACCAAAAATGCAATGGATATGAGCTCTATGGGAGAGTAGAATGTGAGCATTACAATTGTATGGAGTGTAAATAGTACAACATGGTTCTACAACAACTATTAGTATAGACATAATATGTAAGTTCACTAAAGTGTACATATCATGTATAGAAGTTACATGTACAAATGCATAAAGTATAAACAATACAACATGGTTTTAAAAAAACCATCAAATGATAGAGATAATATGTAAGTTCACAAAAGTGTATGTAGTATCATGCAAAAAAATACTATGTATATACAGGTTTGAATACAAGCTATATACACATTCACATCATAGTAGTGTTGCTACTTGGTAGAATAAGTATCGAATGATCATGGCCTCCAAAATTCATTCAAGTAGATAAGAAATGATCAATTTAAATACTTTGTCCCCTCTACTCCATAGAGCCTAGCATAATAGCCCTTTCTTGCATTATTATAAAATACATTCATTATTGAGGCAATCATATGAAATATGTCCTTTGAATCATGAAACATCTCTAAATCATGTTCTTCCGAAAGGTCAAGGCTTATGTATTCCTTCCTCAATTTTTCAATGATGTTTTTATAGGCTTCTGAGAATTCACCTGTTAAGTCCTCCATGCTTTCTTTAATGAAGAGTGGTGATTCATATAACATGGAGCCAGTGGAACTCTGTGGTGATGTGTTAGTGCTGGATTTTGTTGATACGTTGATAGATGTGGAGTCAGAGATAGTAACCATATCATCAGAGTTCTAACTAAGAACCATTTTTTCCCTAGAATAAAAATGAAATGCAACTATCAATATGATTACAACCTAATTAGATCTGCAATCTCAAAGCTTCTATCTCTTCTTCCTATATCTCTCCCTTCTCGATCTTTTGAAAGTTTATGAGTGATAAGAGGAATATATATTTAGTCTTTATAATGTAATGAAATCACTATATATCTCTATATATATGTACATGTCAACCAAATCAAATTACTTTCATATACATAATGATGACATTCTAAATAAAATTTATAAGCTTAGAAGTAAGTTTAATAATTTCCCATCTACTATGTAATCTAATTTTATGTTTATTCTCAACCATGAGAACTCTATCTTATACTATATTTTATATTAATTTACAAGTTTAATAATTTACATCTACTATATAATCTAAGTCTATATTTATTCTCAACCATAGGAACTCTATCTTATACTATATTTTATATTAAAATAAATAAAAGCATTTATTTTTATTAAAAAATATAATATTTGATTTAAATAAGTAGAAACATAAATCTTTATATTTATTTGAAGAATAGTTATTTAGCTTTCCAACTCTAGTTATGTGAATTCTTGCCAACAGCTATGAGTTGTCAAAAATAGAAATCCTCCAACTCCACACATTTACATACAAAATATGTTTTTGATAAGAAAAATAGGTTTTACAAAGATCCTAAAACACATTTACATCCAAAATATGTTAACAATCATTGTTATAATTGATTCCACCTTAAACAACAAACTAACAAATTCATCAGCAAAACAATATAAATGCCTTTGTCAAAATGATCCAAACTCTACCAGCAAAGGGACAGTTGTTACTAGTTGTAGCTATCAAATTATGTTGAAATAACTCATCTTTTCTTCCAATGTTTGGCAAAAATTTGTTGTTCATTACCTGTAGTCTTGACTGAAATGGGAATTGGACATTTTGCTGAAGAAGGGCTTGGTAAATCTAGTTACCTTCATGCTTAAAAGCAATAGCTACTAAAGCACAATCCATTTTGCCTACAATTCTATAGGGGGGTAGATGAGATAGAAAAGGCATGAACAAATGTAGACGCCGACAATCACAATATTCAAATCTAATAAAACACAAGTATTACAAAAAAAAAATGCATGAACATGTTGGTTTATGTGATGTATATAATAGACTCGGTTCAACATTCATGTGGGGTTTAGATCCCTTCATACGAGAATGCCACCATGGTAAGTAACCTATGAAAGATGGGACAAATTGACCAACAAGGAGGGGATCAGAAATTAGAAGTGATGACATTAACATATCTACTAAATTTTAGAGGTAGATTTTATATCCTGGATAAACCAATTCTATAAGACCATTGGTTCTTACATGTTGTAGGGTAGTACCTTAAAGTAGTCCAACTTTGAGATCTTGCTAAACAAAACCTAAAGAGATAAGAAGCAATTACCCTCACGGAGTAGAGATGGAAGATAGCATGAATAAAATAGTGTCTATCATGTGAATAGAATATGGCTGTTGAAGGGAAATCAGAGGAACTTCAAGTATATGCATATGACTAATCGAGGAAAGCTATATAATGGAGGATTTGAAGTGGGAAGTGGTTTGATTTCTAATAATTGTATAGTAGTTCTATTAGGGTAAGTGGTCAGTTTCAAAGTACATAATTAGCATGATCAATTTGAATTATGCAAAGTGACTCATGCAAAAATAGAAGTTGCTAGTTTCAATTTTGGGGGCCCATAGAATTTTAGGGCTGACAAGAAATTAGAATGGAAAATATTCATCATATTTAAATCTAAATATCTGATATAAAATTAATTATGACAGTATTTAGATTTAAACATCTATGTTCACTACATGTTTAAAATCAAAAGAAATTTTTTATTTTTTATTACTGTAAATAAAGTCAAAAAATTCACATAAAAATCATTCTTCAATAGCTATAAGCAGTCCTATATTCAGAAAGTTCTCCACTTATATAATTAGTTTGGTGGTTCTTTTTTAATTAAAATGCTATGTTAAAAATGTTCTATATGGGATATATCCATAAGAGTATCATTCCACAATGGGAATCAGCTGAAATATAAATCAAAACATAGAAAATGAGAAACATGTGAGGAAAGCATTAGAAAATCTAATAATAAACAAGTAGACATTGATTGATTTTAAAAAATTGAAATAGATATTATGGAATTAGAACAATTAATAAACAAGTAAACATTGATTGATTTTTAAAAAGAGTTGAAATAGATATTCGAAATTAGAACAATTTTTTAAATTGTAATCATCTATTACTGTACTGAAAGTATCAAGAGTGGGAAAGAAGTATTCATAATGGAAATCAGCATAAATTCATAAGCTAATGAAATGATACAATGCACTGTAATAGACTTTTATAAATTTCATCTGATGTCCATCAAATAAAGTAATGCCCCTACATAGTAATAAATTTCTTTCCTATTTCTCTAGGATGGATGGCTTCAAATTTGTGCAATGGTGCTTCAAATTGCCCACTATAACATCTTGCATTCAAACCATAGAGATCAATGAAGATCATTGTGAATAGAAACACAACCCAAGAGCTTGTTGCGTATTTGCTATATCAAACCTGGAGGAAGCACAAAGGACTTTTTCAAAAAAACTACTCTTACCTGTATGAGTGATGTTGACAAGGAGCAAGACTTGGAGCTTTCAATCAATTTCTAGAGGAGATTTGGGAGGAATAGGTGGAGAGAGTCATCGGAAGAGATTATGGAGGAATAGGCGAAGAGAGTGAGCCTTTATAAGTTGGATGTTGTGGTGATGGGGTTTACTATAGACATTCGTGTTATTGTGCATGGCCTGTTGCAAAGCTCATGTAGCCACATTTATTTACAACCTGAGTGGGAGAAAATACTTTTCATAATCCCAAAACATGCTATTTAAAGCAGCTCGCTCCAGCTGGCCATGCAAATAGATGATATCGAGGAATGCTTAATAAAAATATACATTTTCCCATATAAACAATCATTTCTATTATTTGACTTGACTGACAATTAAATGCATTTGTTTAAAGGATGTTAAAACAATTATTATTATAGTTATAATTCAATCAAAGAAAGAAATGATAAATTTAATTGATTAATCAAAAAAAATTATTTCCATTACTCTAATTTAATATCATAAATCAATTTTGCAATGAATCACCACCTACCGCATGTACAGTAGTAAAATAAGAATATATCATTATGGCATGTACAAATGATCACCCTCAGGATAAAGAAGGATTTCTTACATGTTATTGGAGGCAAAACTAATTATCAATATAGTTGTTACTGTTTTTGTTTATTGTTTACTAAGAACACGCTTTATGGAACGGACTCAAATATTTGAAAAGATGCAATAATGCTCATATTCCTATCTTTAATTGTGTAGTACTTATCATTAGAGCAGTCCAATTCTCAGCTAAATAATTGCTAGCAGTTAAATAATTGCCAAAAGTCCTATGACAATAGGGAAACGTAAAAAATCTATTATTGTCAGAACTAAAAACTGTGCTTGATGTGTCTCCATGTGTCAATTACATTACTGCAGCCCCTTGTATTTTGTAGCACATATAAATGTATAAATTCTTCCAGTAAAATCCAAAATAAAAATTGTAGATGTTAAAATTAAAAATTTACAATGTGGTTCTGATGTTAATATAAAGAATTGACGTTAAGATGAGTCAGTTGTTAAAATCAAGGTTTTTAATTTTTGACACCACTTTTTGTTTTTCTGACAGGAAATTCTCAGCACTGTTTGCTCTTTTCAGGCATCTGACACCTGTAATTTGTTTCAGATGTGTTTGGAAAGCACACCTTATGTTCCTGGATATGATTTGCAGCGTCTGATATCTCCTTCTCAGACGTCTGACAAGGTCGGAAAGTCAAAAAAAATTCCGATGCAAGTTTGCTAGGGAAAAAGCTTATCAACTTAATAACACTGAACTGTTGCAAATATTGTCTATTGTCTTTCCTCTATTCAATTCATATAGATTTCAGACTCTTCTTTTTTTTCCTTATTTACAAAATGGATTTATTTATTTCCCTCAACCAAACATCCTTAATCGAAGGAGGCATATCATATTTGTGTGATTCTAACTGCTATCAGTTATGCTAGCTATCTAGTTGCATAAGATATACTTGTATATGTTGAATTTTAATTTATCTCTAGTTGACCTGATAATCCATGTATAATAATTTCCATGGTCTTACTTGAAAACATTTAATAGAATCAACAATTAATACATTAATTCTATAAGAAAAAAAAATTGATTGCCACAAACACGGATAACTCTTGATAATATACTTAAAAGGAAGGTAGTTCTTAAGAAGCTCTCCTAATCCACAATCAACCAATGAGCTCTCGATAGACCACACAGGCTCTTATTAGTATTTTCTATTCTTAGACCTTCAACAAGAAAGTTCACCCTCATGCAAGGATTTATCAATGAAGTGTTTTCCTTACCAAAAGTTACTCTAATGTTGGAATCCTCAACAACAACAGGTAAGCGATGTGATGCAAGAGGAAGACCAATAGACGATAGTTCACATCTGTGTAGCACTGATGCACAACATTGGATGGTGATAAACATGTCAGCTATATGATATCTCTCGCAAATATACAAATATTGACATATGTCAGTCTTATGTGTTGAGAGACACACAGGTTAATTGGATTTTATCAGTTTGTGATTCCAAATGGAATCACATATTTTAGCAATTACAAAACATCATCATTTCTTCTTCCAACAGATAGATTACTTTTATGTGCATATAATTTTACAAAAGAGATTTAACGCTGATTTGATAAGAGTTTAGATACCCGATAAATCTCCAGTCTCTGTCATCACACAAATTCATTTTAAATACAAATCCAATATGAAATGTCCTCTCCTCCACCCTGGAAACATCTACCTTGAGGATTATTTTTCTCCCTACGTATATTATTTTTTGGTTATCGGATAGTCACTTATTTAGTGTTTCTTCCCTTATTTAGTGCATCTTGTCTTAAATTTGCAGTAGGCTGTGATACCATATTGAATTTTTGAGATCGCTACACATGTAATAGCATTGTCATTTAAGTTTGGCATATACTTTTCAAATGGCAGCATTATGTTTCATTTGTGCGATGAATAAACAAAGAGAAGAGAATGTCTGCTCACAAGACATGTCTATTCATCAATATAATTAATATATTAACGACATGCTTGACTATAGTTGTGTGTATGTATTTATCTTTGATCTCACATGTTTATCCTTCTAAAACTACATAAAACATCAACAATATCATTGAATCACCTCTCTATGAGAATACAAATGAGAGTAAAAACAACAATGAAGAGACAGATAGGAGGGAATCCACGGGATATTCAAGTAATGATTTTACAATAAGATTAAAGAAAATATCAAAACATATTACTAGCATGAGACCATTATGTGTATCTACAAGTAATGAACTATATGTTAAAAAAGTAGGGTACACAAGAAACACCTTAGTAGCTTTCAGGTTACATTGATAATTCACCAAATTTATTGACAAATACATAATAAGTACATTGTTGATCAAAATTAGATGCATTATTAATGGTGGATTGTGAAGTACCCAATTGAACAGTGATAAAATGATCGACTAGTCGGTCATATGTCTATACTGGCCACTTTATCAACATTGGCGTGATTGATTTATGCCTTCTAACACTGTAGAAGGCTTAGTACAAGAGGTGGAAACTCTAAATTAGAAGACGGTAAATGTCAAAGTATCAAAATAATATTTATTTAATAGTGTAGTAGCTAAGCATTTATTGCAATATCTAGAAACATCCATTTATGAAGACTCCAGAAGTTTTTGCTTCCACTGTAAGCCTCTACAAATCAAATTTCTAAAGAAAGCTCTATAGAGCTTATAAATATGAATGTCTCTATTAAAGTTTTGTGTAACAAAAGTTCATAGCGCTTATTGGATAAAATTGTTGTTTTAGTGTGCTTCTCTATTATATTTAGTTTTGTTTCTTATTCCTTTGTTCTTTTGTTACTCTATTTTATTTTGTAATATATTTTTTTTTCTATTTTGTGTTGCTATTACAACTAGTTCAACATGGTATCAGAGCATGTACATTTTTTGGGCTATACATATATGGTGTTTTTGGTATGAATTCTTATACTTGCAAGGGTAAAAATCTAGGAATGAGAAACACCAAAATTTCTTGTGACAAAGGAAGAATATTGCAGCAAGAGAAGAGAGACCCTTTTAAAAAAAAATTGGTGAGATTTCTTTAATTTCAAATTTGGGTGTTAAAATTTTCTAAATCTCTTTCATTCTCATCCAAAAAGGAAACAATTTTACAATGGAAGCGCTTATTGGATAAAATTGTTGTTTTAGTGTGCTTCTCTATTATATTTAGTTTTGTTTCTTATTCCTTTGTTCTTTTGTTACTCTATTTTATTTTGTAATATATTTTTTTTTCTATTTTGTGTTGCTATTACAACTAGTTCAACATGGTATCAGAGCATGTACATTTTTTGGGCTATACATATATGGTGTTTTTGGTATGAATTCTTATACTTGCAGGGGTAAAAATCTAGGAATGAGAAACACCAAAATTTCTTGTGACAAAGGAAGAATATTGGAGCAAGAGAAGAGAGACCCTTTTAAAAAAAATTTGGTGAGATTTCTTTAATTTCAAATTTGGGTGTTAAAATTTTCTAAATCTCTTTCATTCTCATCCAAAAAGGAAACAATTTTACAATGGAATCACTTGGTGTGTCTTTTCCTACACTTAAATTGAATGAAATAAATTATTATGATTGGGTATCTCATATTGAAATCAGTCTAACTCTTCAAAATTGTTATGATATTTTAGTTGGTAGTGAAAAAAGGCCTACAAATCCAAGAAAGGGTCAAGATATTGGGATAAAAGAGATAAGAAGGAAACAACACTAATCAAGCTTACCCTTTCAAAGGAGGTTTTTCCAGAAGTTCGTAATGAAAGAAGTGGAATCAAAGTATGGGTTCATATTTTGAAGGCTCTATATCAAAACCCAGGTGATGTATGAATTTTACCTTTTACTACTGCATTATTTAATATGAAATTATCAAGCTCACAAGACATAGTCCCACATTTAAGTAAATTAAAGGAAAAGAAGAATGAGCTTGCTTCTCTTGGAAAAGGAATAAATGATAGAGATTTTGTGCAAATTATACTACAAAGCCTTTTTTGATCTTATCAATCATTTATAAGGGGATTAGATACAATAGATAAGTTCAAAAGTATTAAGTCTAAAGAATTGTGTGGTAAGTTAGTCCAAGAAGAGAAGAGACAAGTCAAAAAAAAAAAAGAGTCATATGATGGTGAATCTCAAGCATTTGTAATGAAAGGAACCAATACAATAAGAAGTCACAAGATAATCAATGGAAAGAAAGAAACTTAAAGTATGAAAATAAAGGTGCCTCACTCATAGATCATAATAGAAGTAAATTGAAATGTAATTTTTGTGGAAAAATGGATCATAAAGCAAATGAATGTTTGAAGAAGAAAGAGATATAGAGGAGAAGATAAATAATTCTACAAATTTTCATGAGTCTAAGAGAAATTTTTTTGTTGGACTTAAAGAAAATAACACTTTCAAAGATGATTGGGTTATTGATTCTAGTGCTACACAACACATATCTCATAATGAGAAACAATATGAATCAATAAGTGAAAATAATATAGACAAAATATTTTTGGGAGATAATAGTGGTTTAGAATTTATAGGGACTAATAATGTCAAGGTTGATAATGGGTTGTTAAAAAATGTGAAGTTAGCCCTTGAATTAAAAATAAATCTAGTTTCAGTATCTCAAATTGCAAGTCCGGGCTACAAAATAGAATTATATAACGATAAGTGTCTAATCAAAGATGTCAATGGGTAAGAGCACAAATTTGTGTCACCTTTCAGGCTAATTTATTAGAATGACTAAATTTGTGTATTTCTATATAAAAGTTCATTTTATTCAAATATATGATCTCAATAAATTTATTCTAGCTAAGATATATATGGTTTCACACTTTTCCAATTGGAAATGTCTATAAAATGCATATTTTATACTAGTTTCATATCTAATTACTAAAGCAATAAAATTATTTTAGAAAACTGACATTTCAATAACTCTTACTATTTCTTATGATATTTTTTTAATAACATATAAACACCATTTTATAGAGCTCAGAGTAAAGAATATTCTCATATAGAGTTCATAGTATTTTAATTAGATATAGTATGTTGTAATTAAAACATTCTATAAGTACATATTTTAACACTCGAGAAGATGTCAATTTTGAGAAAGAAAAAATATTAAATCATCTCAATTTTTAAAAAAAAAAATTATATGTTATTCTAGAAGAGAGAGTCCTCTTCAAGAATGTATACTTTTTCTTTTGATTGGAATAGATTTATTTTGAAAAATGTGGTGGGAGAAGAAAACTATTGATTTCACGTGAGTTGAAATTAGAATCATTATAAAAGAGAAAATATAGGTCTAAAGACCATTTTTATATTTGATTGTTCTAGCTATATATGTTATCTATAACATAATATCAGATCAAAGAGAGATAAGTTAATTTCCATATAGTTTTTTGGTGGGAAGTAGACCCCTAATTTTCAACATTTTTTAGCAACTAAAAATTTATTTTTAAAAAATAGAGAAATATATCAATTCTTATTCCAAATATTTATTAAAAACTATAATCCTAAACTTCATCCATTTCTATACATTTCATTAGTTTACTTAATTTTCAAATTCTAAATAATAATGCCAATTTTATGTCATTGAAGGTAAATAGTTATACTTTTGTTAGCCTTTTCCTTTGTAAAAGGGTGACACAGGTTTATGATTTTACCCTAATGATAAAATTATAGTGTTATAGGAGTGGAAAAATGGAGAATGGACTATATAACTTTCAAGAATTTACTTCCAAATGTGGAGATAAACATATGTGTGCTATTGCTCAATATGATGATATGAGCAGGTTATGGTACGAGAGTTGGGGCATGCCAATTTTCAAAGTCTCAAGCTTATAGATAGATTACAAATAGTGCATGGGCCTCCAAAAATATCATCGAATCTAAAGGTATGTGAAAGATGTGCAATGGAAAAACAACATGTGAAAAGTTTACCACAAGGTAAAATGTGGAGAGCAAAAACTCCTCTACATCTAGTTCATAGGGATGTAGTGGGTTCTTTTAAAACACCTTCAATTGGAGGATAAAGTTATGCTCTCACCTTTATAGATGATTATAGTAGAAGAATTTGGCTATATTTTTCACAAAAGAAGGATCAAGTCTTCAAAAAACTTAAGGAGTTTAAAGCTTTAACTAAAAAACAAAGTGGAAAGTGTTTAAAGATAATAAGAATCGATAGAGAGACATAATACATGAATAAGGTCTTTTTAGATTTTTCTAAAGAACATGGTATAAAGAAGGAATCAACTATCTCTTATTCACCCCAAAAAAATGGGGTTGCTGATGAAAAGAATAAAACTATAGTAGAAATGGCTAGGTGTATGCTTCATTGTAGAAATCTAGAAGTTATATTTTGGGCTAAAGCAATTCATACTATCGTATATATCTTGAATAGAACACCTACTAAAATAGTTTTGAACATAACACCAAAAAAGGCATGGACTGGAAGAAAGCCTACAGTATCTCATCTTAGAATTTTCTGTTGTAATGCATATGCTCACTTTCCTAATGAGAAAAGAAGATAACTTGAAAGGGAAAGTGAGAAGAGCATAATAGTTGGATATAGTGAGGAATCCAAATGATATAGGCTATACAATCCTAAAAGAAATAAAATTTATATTAAAAGAAATGTATGGTTTGATAAAGATGTCAAGAATGACAAGTCTCCAACATTATATTTCTTTCCAATTTTGATTGATGAAGAAAATCCTACTTCTATCAATGGTCAAAGTCAAGGTGTGTAGACTATTATAGGAGAAGAGACTCAATCTGAAGACTCAAGTGAAAGTGATAATGAAAATCAAAGGAAATTTAGAAGCATCCAAGAAATTCATCAAGAAGGTCCTAGAAATATATTGGGTAACTATGTTCTTATGACTAAAGTGATGCAGGTTGACACTCAAAGAACATATGAAGAAGCAAAGGGAAAAGATGAATGGCAAGTGGCTATGCAAGACGAATACAACTCTTTGATAAAGAATAGAATGTGAGAATTAACAACACTTCAAAAGGAAAAAGTGTGGTTTAAAGAGTATCTAGATGTGTAGGTGAAATATAGTGATGATAAACTTGTTATCATTGTATTGTATGTGGATGACTTGATTATTATAGGAGATCACATACATGATATTGAGATAACTAAAGATCAACTCAAACAAGATTTTGAAATAACTGATTTAGGACTAATGCACTAGTTTTTGGGCATACAAGTATGTACAAAAGAATGAAGGATCATGCTTTCTCAAACTAAATATGCTCTTGATGTACTAAATAAATTTAGTATGAGTGATTGTAAACCATCTAATACACCATGTGATGTAGGATTGAAGTTGAGTACTAACTCTACTCAAAAGAAGTTGGATGGAAGATTGTATCATCAGATTGTTAGAAATCTTTTGTATCTTACTATAACTAGACCAAATATTGTATATGTGGTTGGTAATGTATCTAGGTACATGGCAGATCCACAAATTGAACATTGAAAATCAGTCAAAAGAATATTAAGATACATTAAGGGTAATTACCAGCTTGGCATTCAATACAAATACAAAGAAGAACCTACTCTAGTTGGATATACAAATTTTGATTATGCAGGCGGTGTTGATGATATAAAATCAACTTCAGGATATATCTTCCATCTTGGGTCATGACAAATTTCATAGAGCAACAAGAAGCAATCAATGGTGTCACTGTCATCAAAATAATCTTAATATATTGGCTCATCAAAGGCATCTCAAGAAGAATTGTAGCTTAGGAAATTACTTGAAGAATTACACCATTCACAAGACTCTCCAACTACAATAATTTGTGATAGTCAAAGTGCTATCAATCTAGCAAAAATCTGGTATATCATACAAGGTCCAAGCATATAGAAGTGCATCATCATTTTGTTCAAGATATAATTGAAAGCCAAGAGGTGGAGCTACAATTTTGTAGAACAGAAGATCAAGTTGCTAATATATTTACAAAAATATTGTCTGCTGTCAAATTTACTAAATTTAGAAATCTTTTACAACACAAGGAAGTTCCTATCCTCTCCAAATAAACATTGTAGGGGGGTGTTTGAATAATATTTATTTAATAGAGTAGGAGCTAGACATTTATTACAATATCTGGAAACATCCATTTATGAAGACTCCAAAAACTTTTGCTTCCACCATAAGCATCTATAGATTAGATTTCTAGAAAGCTCTATAGAGCTTATAAATATGAATGCATTTATTACAGTATATGGAAACATTCATTTATGAAGACTCCAAAATTTTTCTCTTCCACTATAAGCCTCTACAGATCAGATGTCTAGAAAGCTCTATAGAAGTTATAAATATGAATGTCATTTAAAATTTTGTGTAAAAAAAGTTCATAGTGCTTATTGGATAAAGTTGTTTTAGTGTGCTTCTTTGTTATATTTAATTTTGTTTCTTATTCCTCTGTTCTGCTATTACTTTATTTTGTTTTGTTATATTTTTTCCCCTTTTGTGTTGCTCATCACCAAGGAATATGTATGGTTCATTTAAGAGCACCAAACTATAACCCTTTCTATGTCGATGATCATGAGGAGATTTGACACACCTTAGTCTATGAGTGATGCAATAGGAGGACATGGATGACTTGGACTAAAGAAACTATATTAGTTATTCTTCCTCTTTATTATCTTTATCAATTAGCTGACTCATATGATCAGATTAGTAGAGACTCAATTATCAAATTTTAAAATTTATATCTACACACTAGAATGGACTCAAAATGAGAAAACATCATTTATTACAAAATTCTGAGAGTTATCAAAAACAAAAATAAGTCACCTAGATCCAATGAGTGCTAAGTGTTCCATTTATTCTCATGAGAGATGGATTCATGTTGAATCACTACTCATGAAACATGGGTCAATGAGTTTGACTCAAAAATCACACAGTTAAATCTTGATAGCAATATCACAAATTGACTTGATGTGGAAATTATCTCCTACTTATCAATTGATGAGCTTAAGGGGCTTTCTCATGAATTATTTAGGCACAACACCTGGTGGTTTTGCAAATGGGGTTGGAAGCTTTGGTTTTAACCATGGAGGAAGCTTTGTAGTTAAGCATGCTCAGGCTGGAGTAGTACTGGGATGGGTGACCTCCTAGGAAGTCCTGGTGCTTCACCCCTATGAGCATCACCTAGATCTTGAAAGGAAGCCTAAGTGTGGAAACACCTCCAAATCCTAAATCTAATAGGAGAGATGATGCTGAAATTTATCTCACAAAACCTTAAACTACTGCAAGCTAAATAAATACATATAGAAATATTCAACTCATAACCATAGAACACAAGATATACATGGGAAACCCTTCTCAGGAAAAACTCCACCACTCCAAAGAAGAACTCAATTTTATTATCAACAACAACAATTAAAACACAATCTATAGAGCTACAACTCTCCAAGAGTATTCAACTATGATATCAAATCCGGAACGATTCTAGCAGCATAACAATGCTCTTCAACCAATGCTCACACTCTATTCATTTTCTACAACAATTCCTTGTACTTATAGAGTTTTCATACAAGAGGAAATAGTTTCTAAAGCATCTACATTCAACGTATCTATAACTTATTTTAGAAACTTCCTTATGCACACCCTTGCATAAAAACAAAGCATAATAGAATAAATCACCAAAAAATAGAAGATTTTTGTTTTTCTACTACAAGTCTTTTCTTGTGGAAGAGTCTACTTTTACTTAGCAACTTTCCATGAAAGCATAAGTAAAACAATAAATTATGGTAAGGCTGAGTCCCCTTATCCCAACAATCTCCCACTTGACAAAGACCTTATAGGAGTTACTGTATCATAGTACAGGCCCCAAGTCCCATAGAACCAACACACCATCTAAACTTCTTAGTGTTCATTGGCTTTGTCAGTGCATCCACAACATTCTCCAAAGTCACAACCTTTTCTAACTTCACCTTTCCATCTTCCACCATATCACAAACAAAATGATACTATACATCAATATGCTATTTTCTAGCATGGAAAAAGCATTCTTTGCTAAACAGATAGCACTTTGGCTATCACAATAGATAGTAATCTATCCTATATCAAAACCAATATCAGAACACAATCTCTTAAGCCAAATGGCCTTTTTAGAAGCATGAGTAGCTACCATGTACTCTGCTTCCATAGTAGACAAAGCAGCTACATCTTGCCGCTTACTCATCCAACTAATTGCACCACCAAACATCATAAAAGCATATCCACTAGTGGATCTTCTACTATTAATGTCCCATGCCCAATCTGAATCCACATATCCAAGAATGCAAATAGAACTATGAGATACAAAAGAGTTACCTTGAAAACACAAGCAATACTCAGTTGTGCCTCTCAAATATCTAAACACTCTCTTAATTGCATCCCAGTGCACCCTTCTAGGATTAGCCATATATCAACTAAGGACTCCCACTGCTTGGGCAATGTCTAGTCTTGTATAGACCAGAGCATACATCAAACTGCCAATAGCACTCACATAAGGTACTTGAGAAATGTCCTCAATCTCTGTAGGAGATTTTGGACAATCCTTCTTAGATAAATTTGTTCCATGTAATATTGGAACAACTAACTGCTTGCAAGTTTTCATGCTAAATTTCTCCAACACAGAGTTTACATACTTTCTCTAGCTCATCCAAAGCTTTCTACTAGCTCTATCTCTAATGATCTCAATCCCAAGAATATATCTAGCTGCACCTAGATCTTTCATCTCAAACTGTGCTACTAACTAAGACTTCAAATCTAAAATCATTCTTTTACCATTCCTAATAAATAACATATCATCCACATACAAGACTATGATAAGAATGTGACCATTCTGAGATTTATAATACACACAATGGTCAGATTTAGATCTCATAAATCCCAAGGACAACACATAGGTGTCAAAATTTTGATACCACATTCTAGGAGACTCTTTCAAACCATATAGAGATTTCTTCAACTTACAAACAAGATTTTCTTTACCTTTTTCAACAAAATACTGTGTTTGTGACATATAAATTTCCTCCTTCAAATCACCATGAAGAAAAGTTGTCTTCACATCCATTTTCTCAACTTCAATATCATAAGCTACTACAAGTGATAACAATAATTGAATGGATATCAGGTTTGCTATAGGAGAGAATATTTCACCATAATCAATTCCCTCCACTTATGAAAAGCCCTTCCCAACCAACCGTGCCTTATACTTCTCAACACTACCATTTGGACCCACTTTCTTCTTGAACACCCATTTACATCCAATAGGTTTTTGTTCTTCAGGAAAAGATACCAAATCCCATGTAGCATTCTTCTTCAATGCTGTCATCTCTTCATTCATGGCTTCTATCCAAGAATCTACATCATTCATACCCATAGCCTCTCTAGCAGTCCTAGGCTCGTCAGTGTTAGAAATCAAAGAAAATATACAACTAGAATCCAACAAAGAATATCCAAACCTCTCAGGTGAATAACCAAATCTATCAGATCGTTGTCTATCACAAGTAGATCTCCTCAAAGTTTGAGGTTCAAGTTCTCGCTCTTCTTTAGAACTTCTAGAGTTGCTTAAGCTCTCCTCATTCTCAGGTCTATCAAGAGCTCGCAGTTCTTCTCCCTTGGAGGTAGTAGGAAAATGAACTACTTCCTTGTTCTACTTCTCTTCCTTCTCTGGCTATAAAAGAACTGTGGAAGGTTTTAGCTCACAAAATATAACACTTCTACTATAGAGCACCTTCTCTGTAACTAGATCCCAAAGCTTGTAACCTTTCACACCGACACCATAGCCAATGAAGATACACTTAACTACCTTGTTCTCAAACTTTGATCTTTTTACACTTGGCACATGAACATATGCCTCACAACCAAACACTGTGAGATGTCTCAAAGAGGACTTCTTATTAGACCATGCTTCCATAGGTGTCTTCTCAACAAGTGTTGAAGTAGGAGTTGTTAATTAAATAACATGCAGTAGCTATTGCTTCAGCCCAAAATATTTGTTTAATACCAGCACCACTCAACATACTCCTAGCCCTCTCTATCAATGTTCTATTCATCCTCTCTGCAACTCCATTTTGTTGTGGAGTGTATGGAGTTGTCTTATGTCTCTCAATTCCATGATCCCTACACAACCTATAAAATTCTGCTGAACAAAACTCACCACCATTATCAGTGCTCAAACACTTAATTTTTCTACCAATCTGATTTTCAACCAAGGATTTAAATTCCTTGATCTTACAAGAAACTTCAGATTTACTTCTAAGGAAATACACAAATGTCCTTCTGCTATAATCATCTATGAATGAGACAAAATACAAAGATCTAGATATCAAAGGAACATTAACTAGACCAAACACATCTGAATAAATATAATCCAAAACCCCAAAAGACTTGTGAGAACTGGAATAAAAAGAAATATAGTGTTGTTTACCATAAATACAATGTTTGCAGAAGTCAAACTCCATAGTACAATCATCAAGGCCTTCAACAAGGCTTTTTTTTTTTAGGGCTCTAAGACCCAACTCACTAGTGTGATCAATTTTTTTGTGCCATGACATTGTCTTCTTAGCAGGGAGCTTCATCTTCAAAGTATTAGCACCCTTAGGTACCCAAAAAGCATGACCATTAGATGTAGAAACAATGGTCTTCTTCTTTTCTTGATCTGCTAATGACAATGAAGAATCTAAAGCCCATTCCTTGGACTTCACAGAAGTGCTATTGCACTGAATCATGCATGCATCTAGCTTATACAAGGTGCCAATCCTAACACCCTTAGCAAGGACCATAGAACCTCTTGTCATCTTGCATCCATCACTCAAGAAAACAATCTGCACACCCACATCACCAAGTTTGCTAACTAAAAGTAGGTTTCTTGCTAAACCAAGGATATGTAGTACACCATCAATCCCTTTCAGTCTACCATTAGGGAATTTGATCTTGACTCTACCATGACCAACAATATTCAGGTGAGAGTTATCACCTAGATACACCTTTCCACCATCAAACTCTTCATACTTTGAGAGCCAATCTCTATGAGATGTCATGTGGAAAGAAGCACCTGAATCTATCATCCAAACATCTTCTGATGTATGTGTTGCCAAGGCTGCAAAAAAAGCATATACATCATCTTGAGAAGATTTATCAGTATTAAAATCAGAGAAATCCTTTTTGTCTTTCTTTTTCTTCTCCTATTTGCTGTCTCTTTGAAAATGACCAATTTTGCCACAGTCCAACATTTTGCCTTGGATTTTTTACTAGGAGACTTGGATTTTTCCTTCTTCTCTTTTTTCTTGCCTTTTTCTGTTGTTCTACCATGAGCAACAAGGGCCTCCTTAGCCATCTTAGAAGACTTTCTTCACATCTCTTCAGATAAAAGTGAACCAACTCCAAGTCTTTTCTTGTGGAAGAATACAATTTTATTTAACAACTTTTCATGAAAGCATAAACGAAACAATAAATTATGGTAAGGCTGAGTCACCTTATCCCAACAGATCCAATGAGTGCTAAGTGTTCCATTTATTCACATGAGAGATGGATTCATGTTGAATCACTACTCATGAAACATGGGTCAATAAGTTTGACTCAAGAATCAAACAAGTTAAATCCTGATAGCAATGTCACACAAAGAAGTCACCAAAAAAGCATTGACAGCGGTAATGAGATGAGTATCCAATTTGTGTTGTGTCCCTCTTCTTAAACTGGTCTTAAGTTATACGGCTTGGTCAAATTCTAACAGTATTAGCTTTCCAATGGATTGAGTACATGTCCAACAAAGAGGATAGCTCCACTTTTATCTTCCTTGATCACAAACATGAATGGATGATCAGCTACAAAGTCCTCTATCGGGTACGTGCTTGCGCACAGCGCTATCGCATACCGGCACGCAGTGATAGCTGTTGCTTCAGTGCCCACTTTGTCAATCTCCACAAATGATTTGTGAAATACATCTGAAATGTAGAGACGCTCGTCCACATTCAACTCAGCCATTTCATCAAAGTTTGCATCATCTTCACTAAAGGGCAAGAGCAGTCCCATCTTTTTCAGGATCTCAGTTGCATTAACACTAGACGATACCTTGAACCGAGGCAGCTGAAACGAACGTACCTCTACTGCGTTTACTATGGACAGATATTTGGTAAGATCAAGCTTTCTCTCCATTTCAGGAGGACCATTGACGTCATTAGGCAGTATAATATACATTGAGAAGGACCGCTTGTCCTCTCCTCGCAAATAGGGAAGGCGTAGAATTTTGCAGTCATCGACTACTTTGATAAGTTGATTCTTTCTAGTAGTCATCATGGGCACTTGCACACTCTCCCCATCCAGTAAATTAAAAGTACCTTCTTTGGTTGCGGTGTAATTAAATTTCTTCAACCATGTGCCATTAAAATACAAAGCATTTGCCAAAATCAGCTTGGTTTCTTCATTTACAGGAATCAGGTTAAAGGAACTCTTCTATCTTCCCCTTGCTCTCATTTTTTACCCATTTATTCACGTCCATTCTTACTTCATTTGGTTTATAAAAGTCAACAAAAGGGAAAGAAATCAGGTCAAGTTGGTTAAATGGCAGATTGTGTCAGAATACTATTAAAAGAAGCTTTCAAAATTGGCACTGCACTTGCTATTGTTAATTATTGTTAGTTGGACAGCTGTTATTTCTGATCCGGAAATAGCAGCACTATTTATGGGTAGCTTGGACAGCTGTTCGTCCTTATCTATGAATAGCGGTTGTATTTATGGGTGGTTTGGACAGCTGTTTGTCCACTTGCCAAAAATTAGTAAATGGTTATTATTTACTAATTTTAGAGATTCCCTTTTGGACACCTTGCAACCAATTCTATTATTGGCTGTTGAGTTGTCTTAATCTCAGCCGTTGGTTTAATCTCGGTCGTTGGTTTACCAACGAGAGTAGTATAAAAAGGGGTCTAGGGGGCATTTGGAGCACAAGGGAGAAGCTTTGTGAAGCAGTTTGCAGTGTTAGCAAACAGTCTTGCAGTGTTAGCAAGGGCACAGTGAGAAGCTTTGGTGAAGCAGTTTGCAGTGTTAGCAAACAGTCTTGCAGTGTTAGCAAGGGCACAGTGAGAAGCTTTGGGAGAAACGTTTGCAGTGTTAGCAAACAGTCTTGCAGTGTTAGCAAGGGCGCAGTGTTAGCGCAGGGATAGCAGTGAGGAATATCAGCGGGAGAAATCAGGAGGTTATCGGAGTTCTGCCAGTGTGAGGCAAAGAATTTTGTATCTCTTGATTTGCTGAAGTTTAATATAATTTCTCATCTATAGAACTGGTTTTCCCTTAGGGGTTTTTCCTGGGACAATTTGTCCGAAAATATTGTGTTGATTGTGTTGTGCATTTCTTTCCGTATTTTAAGTGAAGTTGCAGTTGTGTTATTTTTCGATATTAGCTAGGAATTTATTTTTCAGCAGTTTAATAATCATTTGTGATAGGAGATTAATAATCAGTGACTGCAATAGTTTGATTTTTCACATGGTATCAGAGCATTGTTAAGGGTAGAAGAGTTTTGCCCTAGGAAAGAAATTTTGATCTCTTTAGATTTATTATTGCTTTAAACCCTTGAGATGGCTTCAGCTGGTTTGAGAGATCAGGATAGATTGGATGGTGCCTCAAATTTTGGTGTCTGGAAGGCCAAAATTTCTTTATTGTTGGAAGAGAATGGTATCAAGGATTATGCTACCAGTGGTGTACCTGTACCAACGGATGCAACACAGCTTGCAGCATATAGGAAGGACGATGCCAAAGCAAGGAGAATTATCCTTGATGGTGTCAAGGATCATATTGTTCCACATATCTCGGAGCTAGATACAGCAAAGAAGATGTGGGACGCCATTCTAAATCTGTACCAGAATGCTACCACTAATAGGAAGTTGATTCTCAGAGAGAAGCTAAAGAATACCCGGATGAATCAGGGAGAAGACATCACAAGTTACCTCACCAGGCTCAGACTTGTCAAGGATGAGTTAGCAGCTGTTGGAGATAGCCCTAGTGATGATGAGCTAGTGAGAATAGCCCTAAATGGGTTTACTAAACAATGGAGTGTCTTTGTTCAAGTTGTCAGTGGACGAGATACTTTACCGAGTTGGGATCGACTATGGACTAATTTCACTCAGGAGGAGTTTAGACTAAGTCTTGTCAATGGGGCCAACAAGAGTCAGAAAAATGAGGTGGAACAAGAGAACGTTGCCCTAGCGGGTAAAGGGAAAGCAAAGAAGGGATCTAGCAAAGGATCAAATTCACAAAGTGAAAAGAAGAAGAAGGACCTTTCTAAGGTTAAGTGCTTTGGATGTCACGAGTTTGGCCACTATGTCAGTGATTGCCCAGAGAGGAAAAAGGGTAAGAAGCAGGTGGCAGCTTCAGCAAGTGCAGAAGAACTCTCCAGCAGAATGGAAGATGAGTTTGCACTCATAGCTTGTATGGTTAGCTCAACCTCACAGTGTGTTTGGTATATAGATAGTGGGGCATCATTTCATATGACAGGAGTTAGAGAGTACTTCTCCAGTTACAAGGAGGAGGACACCAACATCCAGATTTCTATGAGAAACTTGTCCAAACTCAACCCTGTTGGGAAAGGGACTGTTCAGTTTCAGAGGGAGAATGGAAAGATAATTCCTCTTCATGATGTGTTATATGTGTCGGGCTTAGGTATGAATTTGATTTCTGTATCTGTTCTTCAGGATAGGGGGTATAATGTACTCTTTAGAGGGACACATGTGTTGATTAAGCACAATGATTGAAAATCACCCATAACTATTGGAGTTAGGAGTGGTCGCCTTTATAGATTGCAGTTTGATACTCCTAAGGCACTTATGAGCAATAGTAATCCTAGAGATCTTGGAGAGCTATGGCATAGGAGGTTGGGCCATATTCATCATGGAGCACTTAGATTGCTTCGTGAGACAGTGACAGGTGTTCCGGAGGTGAGCACAGAGCATGACGATGTATTTAAGGAGAAGGATGTAGATCCCACTTTATATAGACAGGTGATTGGTTCGCTTATGTATTTGGTCAACACTAGGCCAGGTATAGCATTTGCAGTTTACTCTCTTAGTCAGTTCATGGTTGAACCAAAGAGAATGCATTGGATAGCGGCTAAGCATGTGCTATGTTACTTGCATGGTACAGTCGAGTATGGGATCATATATGTTCAAGGTGAAGGTATCAGGTTGATATGCTATACTGATGCAAATTGGGCAGGAAGTACAACAAACAAAAGGAGCATTTCAGGGTGTTGTTTCAGCTTGGGATCAGGAGTTGTATCTTGGTTGAGCAGGAAGCAGAAGTCTGTGGCTCTAAGTTCAGCAGAAGCAGAATACATAGCAGCTAGCATGGCAACATGTGAAGCTATATGGCTTCGAAAGTTGTTAGTAGCCTTGTTTGGTCAGAAGGTTGAGACTACTATGATACATTGTGACAATCAGAGTTGCATCAAGTTGTCTGAGAATCCAGTGTTTCATGATAGATATCAGATATTACTTCATCAGAGATTGTGTACAAAGGGGAGTTGTTCGACTACAATATATACCTATAGATGAGCAGGTAGCAGACATTCTAACGAAGGCTTTGGGAAAGGCCAAATTTATCTTCTTCAGAGATAAGATGGGTGTCATGCAGAACAACTTCCTCGCTAAGAGGGAGTGTTAATTATTGTTAGTTGGATAGCTGTTATTTCTGACTCGGAAATAGCAGCACTATTTATGGGTAGCTTGGACAGCTGTTCGTCCTTATCTATGAATAGCGGTTGTATTTATGGGTGGTTTGGACAGCTGTTTGTCCACTTGCCAAAAATTAGTAAATGGTTATTATTTACTAATTTTAGAGATTCCCTTTTGGACAACTTGCAACCAATTCTATTATTGGCTGTTGAGTTGTCTTAATCTCAGCCGTTGGTTTAATCTCGGTCGTTGGTTTACCAACGAGAGTAGTATAAAAAGGGGTCTAGGGGGCATTTGGAGCACAAGGGAGAAGCTTTGTGAAGTAGTTTGCAGTGTTAGCAAACAGTCTTGCAGTGTTAGCAAGGGCACAGTGAGAAGCTTTGGTGAAGCAGTTTGCAGTGTTAGCAAATAGTCTTGCAGTGTTAGCAAGGGCACAGTGAGAAGCTTTGGGAGAAACGTTTGTAGTATTAGCAAATAGTCTTGCAGTGTTAGCAAGGGCGCAGTGTTAGCGCAGGGATAGCAGTGAGGAATATTAGCGGGAGAAATCAGGAGGTTATCGAAGTTCTGCCAGTGTGAGGCAAGGAATTTTGTATCTCTTGATTTGCTGAAGTTTAATATAATTTCTCATCTGTAGAACTGGTTTTCCCTTAGGGTTTTTTCCTAGGACAATTTGTCCGAAAATATTGTGTTGATAGTGTTGCGCATTTCTTTCCGTATTTTAAGTGAAGTTGCAGTTGTGTTATTTTTCGATATTAGCTGGGAATTTATTTTTCAGCAGTTTAATAATCATTTGTGATAGGAGATTAATAATCAGTGACTGCAATAGTTTGATTTTTCACAGCTATCTGGCCGAAAATTTGGCTCTATAGCCACGGGCAAAAAGAAGTGCATTTTCGTGGCTGTATAGCCACGGGCGAAAAGAAGTGCATTTTCGTAGCCTTATAACCCGTGCCATGCCTATACCCTACGTACTTACCTGCCAATACAAAAAGTACGTGTCATAGACTTATTTTTAAGTTTTTATTTCTTTACAATGTGTTCGGTCGTGCCAAATATAAGGCACTGGCATAATGTGTATTTTTAAAGAAATTAATGTACTTACATTCGCAGTGCCAATCTACTATGTATTGTGCCTTATCTTTTTCTATTATATAATTTTTTATTATATTAATATGTTTTCCATATTTTATAAAATAATTTATTATATAATTTTTTTCATATTTTAGAAATGTTTTTATTATATTAATTTTTTTCATATTATATATTTTAATATTATATTGATTATTAGGTTTATGTGTTTTCATTTTGTATTTTTAAATATGATATAGGTTTTTCAATTCAATTTAAAGTATTCAATTTTTTGTTTGAATGTAATATTAGAAATTGTATTTTACTTTGTATGTGCAATTAAATCAATTATATTTTAATGATAATTTATATTTATGTATACTATATCTTAGATTTTAAGGTGCAATATTTTACTATGTTTTGTATATTGATGTTAAAATATTTAATTTATAATATTTATGATCATAAAGATTATATATCATAATATATAAATATATTATTAATTATTTTACATTTTATTTAAGAAAATTTAATATATGAGAATATTATATTTAAAAATTCTAGTATTCATGCAATATTTATAATTTAAAATACTTTGTATAAGTTGTCATGAAAACTAAGGCTAAAATTTAAAGTATAAAATAATTAATTGACTGTTTAATTATTATTTTTATAGTCTTTTAAATATTTATTTTAAGTAGAAAAAATATTAAATAAAATAAAATAAAAAGTGATATTATTAATTTGATTGCTGCTACAAAATAAAATTAACTTTTCATATTACATTGAAACAAAATGTTAAATATTAAACTAAATTTTAATATTAAAATTATTAATTGAATTAAAAAATCTAAACTATAATCTATATAAAATTATAAATTGAATTAAAAAATCTATATTATGATATTAATTTTTATTGATTGGTAATAATATGCATTATATTAATAAAGGTAATAATTACATCCATTCTTCACAATTCAAAATTTTCGTACATACAAAAAAACCACATCTATCCATAATTCATTAATCTGCCCTCCCTACTTACTATTCTTTCATACATCAAAACATTTATTTAGCATCTAAACTATATATTTATAGTTTCATAATATAAAACTATAAACTATAAACTATTAATACTATATATATTATAGTTTAGATTTTTATAAACTATATATTTATAGTGTCATTTTTTTAACAAAATAAAACATAAAAAATAAACTATCAATACTATATAATAGTTTAGATTTTTATAAAACTATATATTTATATTGATAGTTTATAGTTTTATAGTTTCTTTTTTTCATAATATAAAACTATAAACTATAAACTATCAATATTATATATTATAGTTTAGATTTTTATAAACTATGTATTTATAGTTTCATTTTTTTAACAAAATGAAAATACATAAACCTAATAATGAATATAATATTAAAATATATGATATTTAAAAAAATTAATATAATAAAAACATTTATAAAATATGAACAGTAATTACATTCAGAACAATGTTTGAGAAGGAAAATTATAAGTACATTAATTTCTAAAAAAACACATTATGCCAGTGCCTTATATTTGGCACAACTCAACACGTTCTAAAGAATAAAAACTTAAAAATAAGTCTCTGACAAGTATTCGCAGGTAAGTACGCAGGCTATAGGCGTGCACGGGCTATAAGGCTGGTGCAAATTTTGTGATTGTCAACACCATAATACCATGGAGAAATTCTAGGATTCGTTATCAAATCATATATTCGATCCAGGTAAAGTAAACCATATATTCTATCCAGATTACACTAAACACTTTTGAAACACAGGTTAGTAAATTCTACGACTATCACACTTCATGTTTGACACACGGAGGGCAAAGGAATACACAGAAATATACCTTGTTGATAAAATCTACGGTTTCAACGTAATGGTCTGATCCACCCATACTCCATTCACAAATGCCAGATGACGACCTCCCGTAGCACTTTCATTTGCTAAAACTACATTAATGAGATCAGAAGCAACTTGATGCAATTGATCGACATCTTTCATGTTAAGACAAGAGCAAATCTGGTCCAATGTTGTACCCTTCGCTCCACCTGCACCCAAACTCAGTGCAACAGATATGCTCAGCGGAGAAAACACACAGTTCTTTTTCTCATTTGCACTTTCTTGTAGTGCTTTCTTTGAAAAACTAATGGAAAATTTTCCTTGACTGTGAACTGAAGCATGGATAGCCATTCTCTCACAGATCAATGTATGCTCGAGTACAATGCTTTTAACAATAAATAGAAAGCATAAAAGCACTGGGGATCTCGTCTTGAAATCTGCCGTCTGTTTGCTGTCTTAACTTTGTCATATATTTGCCGGCTTAACTTTGTTATATACATAAATGTTCAGATTCTTGTGGTATTTTTAGTTTTTGATAATTGCTGCTGGAAAACTTATAATCAAACGCAAACCCAGCTAAACCGCGCGGACAAAATTCGTAGTATTAAACATAGCATTTTGAATAAGTTATATGAATAAGTTTGGACTATATATATTAGTTTTAAAATAAAACTAGTGCACACTCCACCTTGTCTATATCTTAAACTTGTTCGATTATAGGCAAACAATTGGAAAATGGTTTTCTTATCCACATTTCTAATAAGTCAATAAAAAATAAATGTACAAATATAGAAATTCTCCTCGATGTTCACATTGGATAACATAAGATAAGATAATATTATTAATGTTCAACAAAAGACCGCAACGAGGGTCTATGGGATTGGAAGCTTACACCAAAAAAATAGCAGACAAAACTGTAAGAACTGCCCTTGCAAAACAAATGCCACATCAACAATCTCCGTAATATGCGAAAAAATCAATGAGAGTCAAAGTCTTTTGAATATTGACCAGTCAATCCTTAGTCAATTAACTATCATTAACTTTAAACAAAATGATACATATACATATATGCTCAAATTTAAAAGAAATTGTAAATTCGTTACCAGATTACTAATACCAGATACCAGATACCAGGTGGTAAACCATGACGACCAAGTTGAAAAGAGCTCGAGAACCTGTCTAAGAACACAAGGCGAGAATATTGTAGGAGTGCTTTTCCACCCTACCACGAAGTTGTTAAGCTTCCCCAGAATCTTTCCTGACATGAAAGATACCCAGCCCGGCAACGAAGAAGCCTAACTCGGTAAAACCAGGAGAGTAATGGAATTGTGTATTATCAAAAGTCATACTCTAAAATTTATATACTACACAGACATTCACAACAACCACAAAATTTGGTTAGTATCCAACTTAAAATAATTTTCTTATTATCAATTCACATCATAACCATTGTATGTGCATGTGAAACATGTAAAATCAATATCATAAACAATTCATAATGTGGCATCCTCAACGTGCCATTTAGACCATCACGAAAACACTTTATGTCCTTATCAGCCTATCACACCTTGTAAAGTTTGATTCTATTCCATTCATATAGAACCATTATGCCAAGACTCTCCTTAATGCATCATGATCCTCATACGCATGCTACACATATTAAAGAATGCAATTATCTTCTTAATTGTCCAACATGTCAACCTCATAATACTTCCTTTATTTATTCATATAGTTTGATATGTCTTTTTTCTTTTATGTAAGAACCAAAAGAAACCTCATAATTTAGCAATGAAATGCAAATCATAATAAAACAGAATATGTTATGTCTCAATCCTAATAGGTATTTTCACCTCACGTTAGAGTATGGAGTGTAGAAATTACACATGGAACCCTAGTTGACAATTCAACCATCATGAAAATTAAACACTATAGTCAAAGGTTGAAGGTAATTAATCCATAAATGAGTGTGTAAACATGACTTTTATCCAATGATGTAGACCTACACATCATACATACTTCAATGTACATGATTCAAATACTACCATTCAATGTTAAACATAAAGCTGATACTTCCATTCAGTACAATCAATTTCTCTTTATTTTTATTTTTAAATAACAACTATAAGGAGCTTTTTACACCACGTCTAATAATACATCATTAAGTTATACATTAGCTCCAATCAATCAATAAATATATCCGACATAGTGGAGTCTTCTAGTAAATGTTTACATTTCAAAACTAGATATTAGAAGTAATCGATCACTCAGGAATGAACTAATGCCTTGCATGTGATCTAATATAACTGAGTTTTAGTTTATTAACTACTAGTGAAGCAACTTATTTAATCCTTAGAACCTAGCCTTTCTACACAAACTATAAGAGAAAACAATATAATTCCATCAAGTTTTAGGAAGTCTTCTTGCAATAAGGCTCTGATTCAAAAGTTCAAGAGAAGATGTATTTGCTGTTCTAGTTCTTTGCTTCAGCATTATACATGTAATGTATAACGGTAAAGGGTAAGTGCACAAAGTTGTGGTGCCAAAAGGGGGGTATAAGTGGACACCTTTTTCCTGAAATCAGCAAATTCTGGACTTCAACAAGAATTTGAAGATAGTTATGCTCAAAATTTTAAGATATGACAAAAACAAAAGTCGTAGTCCTTTGAATCTAGTTTCTAAACTACTAATTTTTTTTCAAAATGGTTTAGTTTTATGTCCTCAAAAAAGGGGGCCACAGAAACTGGTACTGTTTATTCCAAAAAAACATAACATAGTACAAAGTGTGGCCCCCCTAAAATTTTAACTTTTTTTTTGAAATTCTTTAATCGCTCTAGTCAAAAGTTACCTAACACTATGTAGTTTATCCTAGATTTTTCGGGTAATTTTATAATGTGTATTTTTTTTTTAATGAATTTTTAAATTAGACCCATCCCAAAAATGTGAAATATCTGTGTGCTCCCCCTAGAAATGATTGAAAACTAATCTAAAATCAAAACTTCTTTTTTTCAAAGTGTGTAGAATGGAGTCTAGTTTTAAAAAACTAAGTTGTTACAAAATTTGATGAATGAGCTAAAATCTATAGCCCAATTAGTACATGGTGGTTTTTGACAAAAAATGAACATACATTCAAAAGAAATTATAGATGAAAGACTTAAAATAGTTTAAATTAAAAATAAATTATATGGTTAGATAGCTAACACAGAGACCTATAATGTTGTGTAACCTGATCTTATCGATACCCAACCATGAAGAATCTTGAAGGGGAGCACACAAGAAAAATCAATCATTTTTTGTATGTTTGTTGGAAAACACGTCTCAGACCTGTTTATAAACTCCAAACCTTTGGGTTGGATCTCCAAGGCAAAACCAAGCCTTAGGCTTGGTTTTAATGCAAAGCTCTGAATAGCGCATGCGCCCTATAGCGCGCACGCCCTATTAAAATGCTATTGAATTCAAGGTAGTGTGCACGCGCTATAGTGTGCACACGCTATATTGCGAACGCACTATTGAGACCTAAATTGCAAATCAAAACCAAGAGAGAGATGGGGGGGTGGGGCGAGGGAATGGCTATTTGTGTGTGTGAGAGAGATAGAGAGAAAGTAGGGGATGGGAGAGGGGAGAGAGGAAGTGAGAAAGAGTAGGGGTGGTAGAGAGAGTATAGGATAGGAGATAGAGGAAATGTGAGAGAGTAGGGGTGGCAAAGAGAGTACAAGATGCAAGAGAGAGGAAGTGAGAGAGAGAGAGTAGAGGTGGCAAAGAGAGAGTATGGGATGGGGGAGAGAGATTGAAAGTAGGGGATGGGAGAGAGAGGAAGTGTGAGAGAGAGTACAAGTTGGGAGAGAGAGATTGAGAGTAGGGGATGGGGGAGAGAGAGAGTAGGTGGTGGGAGACGAAGTGGGAGAGGAAGAACGAGAGAGAGGAGGATGGGAGTGCATGTGTGTGAAAGAGAGAGAGTAGGGAATGGGAGAGGGGGAAGATAGAGTAGCTTGAGAGAGAGTAGGGGATGGAAGAGAGAGTAGGCAATGGGAGAGGGAGTGGGAGAGGGAGAGAGAGAGGGGGGATGGAAATGTGTGTAAGAGAGAAAGAGAGAGAGTGTGAAAATGTGAGAGAGGGTAGGGGGTAGCAGAGAGAGAGTAGAGAGGGAGAGAGAGAGAGAAAGAGTGAGAGAGAGTGAGAGTAGGCAGTGGGAGAGGGAGAGAGAGTGAGAGAAAAAGTAGAGGATGGGAGAGGAGAGAGGGGGGATGGGTGTGTGTGAAAGAGAGAAAGTAGGGAATGAGAGAGGGGAGAGAGAGATAGAGAGAGTAGGGGATGGGATAGAAAGAGAGTAGGCAATGGCAGAGGGAGTGGGAGAGGGAGAGAGAGGGTGGATGGAGAAGAAAGAGATTAGGCAATGGTAGAGGGAGTGGGAGAGGGAGAGAGAGGGGGGATGGAAGTGTGTGTAAGAGAGAAAGTAGGGGATGGGAGAGAGTGTGAGAGAGAGAGTAGGGGTGGCAAAGAGAGAGAGTGAGAGTAGGGGATGGGAGAGAGAGGGAGAGAGAGACAGAGAGAGATAGTAGGCGATGGGAGAGGGAGTTGGAGGGAGAGGGAGAGGGGGAATGGAAGTGTGTAAGAGAGATAGAGTTGGGGATGGGAGAGAGTAGGCAATGGGAGAGGGAGTGAGAGAGAGAGGGGGGGGGAATGGGAATGTGTATAAGAGAGATAGAGTAGGGGATGGGAGAGAGTGTGAGAGTTTGAGAGAGAGTAGGGGGTGGAAGAGAGAGAGTGAGAGTAGGGGATGGGAGAGAGAAAGTAAAGAGGGAAAGAGAGTACTTGAGAGAGAGAGATAGTAGGTGGTGCAAGAGGGAGTGGGAGAGGGAGAGAGAGGGGGGATGGGAGTGTGTGTGACAAATCTAGAGAGTAGGGGATGGGAGAGGAGAGAGAGAGGGGGGGTGGGAGTGCATGTCTATGAAAGAGAAAGATTAGGGGATGGGAGAGGGGAGAGAGAGAGTAGGGGATGGGGGAGAGGGAGTGGGAGAGGGAGAGAGAGAGGGGGGAATGGGAATGTGTGTAAGAGAGACAGAGTAGGGGATGGGAGAGAGTGTGAGAGTGTGAGAGAGAGTAGGTGGTGGTAGAGAGAGCTCGTACGGGATGGGAGAGAGAGGGTGATATTAGCGGATGGGAGTGTGAGAGAGAGTAGGGGATGGGAGAGAGAGAGAGTGAGAGTAAGGGATGGGATGGGAGAGAGAGAGAGAGAGAGAGAGAGAGAGAGAGAGAGAGAGAGGGAGAGAGAGAACTTGAGAGAGAGAGATCTAGTAGGCGGTAGGAGAGGGAGAGGGAGAGAGATAGGGGGGATGGGAGTGTGTGTGACAGATGTAGAGAGTAGGGGATGGGAGAGAAGAGAGTGGGGGGATAAGAGTGTGTGTGTCTATGAAAGAGAGAGAGTAGGGGATGGGAGAGAGTGTGAGAGTGTGAGAGAGAGTAGGGGGTGGCAGAGAGAGAGTACGAGATGGGAGAGACAGAGTGAAAGGATGGGAGAGATAGAGTGAAAGGATGGGAGAGAGTGAGAGAGAGAGTAGGGGGCGACAGAGAGAGAGAGAGTATGGGATGGGAGAGACAGAGTGAAAGGATGGGAGAGAGTGTGAGACAGAGTAGGGGATGGGAGAGAGTGTGAGAGAGAGTTGGGAATGGGAGAGAGAGAGAGTAAGAGTAGGGGATGGGAGAGAGAGAGTAGAGAGGGAGAGAGAGAACTTGAGAGAGAGAAATAGTAGGTGACTTGGGAGAGGGAGTGGGAGAGGAGGAGAGAGAGGGATGGGAGTGCGTGTGACAAATCTAGAGAGTAGGGGATGGGAGAGAAGAGAGAGGGGGGATGGGAGTGTGAGTGTGTGTGTGTCTGTGAAAGAGAGAGAGTAGGGGATAGGAGAGAGTGTGAGAGTGAGAGAGAGAGAGTAGTGGGTGCCAAAGAGAGAGTACGAGATGGGAGAGACAGAGTGAAAGGATGGGACAGAGTGTGAGAGAGAGTAGGGGATGGGAGAGAGTGTGAGAGAGAGTTGGGAATGGGAGAAAGAGAGTAAGAGTAGGGTATGGGAGAGAGAGAGTAGAGAGCCAGAGAGAGAACTTGAGAGAGAGAAATAGTAGGTGACCTGGGAGAGGGAGTGGGAGAGGAGGAGAGAGAGGGATGGCGGTGCGTGTGACAAATCTAGAGAGTAGGGGATGGGAGAGAAGAGAGGGGGGGGATGGGAGTGTGAGTGTATGTGTGTGTGTGTGTGAAAGAGAGAGAGTAGGGGATAGGAGAGAGTGTGAGAGTGAGAGAGAGAGTAGGGGGTGGCAAAGAGAGAGTACGAGATGGGAGAGACAGAGTGAAAGGATGGGAGAGAGTGTGAGAGAGAGTAGGGGATGGGAGAGAGTGTGAGAGAGAGTTGGGAATGGGAGAGAGAGAGAGTAAGAGTAGGGGATGGGAGAGAGAGAGTAGAGAGGGAGAGAGAGAACTTGAGAGAGAGAAATAGTAGGTGAACTTGGAGAGGGAGTGGGAGAGGAGGAGAGAGAGGGATGGGAGTGGATGTGACAAATATAGAGAGTAGGGGATGGGAGAGAAGAAAGAGGGGGGATGGGAGTGTGTGTGTGTGTGTGTGTGTGTGTGTGTGTGTGTGTGTGTGTGTGTGTGTGTGAAAGAGAGAGAGTAGGGGATAGGAGAGAGTGTGAGAGTGTGAGAGAGAGTAGGGGGTGGCAAAGAGAGAGTATGAGATGGGAGAGACAGAGTGAAAGGATGGGAGAGAGTCTGAGAGAGAGTAGGGGATGGGAGAGAGTGAGAGAGAGAGTTGGGAATGGGAGAGAGAGAGATTAAGAGTAGGGGATGGGAGAGAGAGAGTAGAGAGGGAGAGAGAGAACTTGAGAGAGAGAAATAGTAGGTGACCTGGGAGAGGGAGTGGGAGAGGAGGAGAGAGAGGGATGGGAGTGCGTGTGACAAATCTAGAGAGTAGGGGATGGGAGAGAAGAGAGAGGGGGGATGGGAGTGTGAGTGTGTGTGTGTGTGTCTGTGAAAGAGAGAGAGTAGGGGATAGGAGAGAGTGTGAGAGTGTGAGAGAGAGTAGGGGGTGGCAAAGAGAGAGTATGAGATGGGAGAGACAGAGTGAAAGGATGGGAAAGAGTGTGAGAGAGAGTAGGAGGTGACACACACACAGAGAGAGAGAGAGAGAGAGAGAGAGAGAGAGAGAGAGAGAGAGAGAGAGAGTACGAGATGAGAGAGACAGAGTGAAAGGATGAGAGAGAGTGTTAGAGAGAGTAGGGGATGGGAGAGAGTGTGAGAGAGAGTTGGGGATTGGAGAGAGAGAGAGAGAGTAAGAGTAGGGGATGGGAGAGAGAGAGAGAGTAGAGAGGAAGAGAGAGAACTTGAGAGAGAGAGATAGTAGGTGGTGGGAGAGGGAGTGGGAGAGGAGGAGAGAGAGGGATGGGAGTGTGTGTGAGCGATCTAGAGAGTAAGGGATGGGAGAGGGGAGAGAGAGAGGGGGATGGGAGTGTGTATCTACAAAAGAGAGAGTTTAGGGGATGGGAGAGGGGAGAGAGAGAGTAGCGGATGGGAGTGTGTGTAAGAGAGAGTAGGGGATGGGAGAGAGTGTGAGAGAGAGTAGGAGGTGACAGAGTGAGAGAGAGAGTAAGAAGTGGGAGAGGGAGGATGGTAGTGTGTGTGAGAGATCTAAAAAGTAAAGGATGGGAGAGGGGAGAGAGAGTAGGAAGAGAGAGAGAGTAGGGAGAGAGAGAGAGTAGGGAGGGTGGAGAGTGATGTGTTCTAATATAGTGCGTACGCGCTATAGCACGTACGCGCTATGTGAAATCACCTAAAAATGGTCAAAAAGCAACTTTGGGGCCCATTTCATTCATTCTCTGCTTTTGTTCTGTTCTACACTCTGTTATCCTGACAGAAATCGCAGGTTTCAACACAGCAAACATTCTTTCAAAGTGGAAAACACTATTTCAAGCTAACAAACACTATTTCAAAGTGGAAAATACTTTTGGAAGCTAACAAACACCAAATTCAATCATTGGATACATGATTTGAAGACTTTTTGAATATTCCTTGTATATAAAAGGTTAGTGCAATCTATTTTAAATATTGTTTGTTGATATATAGATACAAATTTGATTATAATTTGACATTTTGTTTAATATATAGTGAATTCATTGAAATTTGTATGTTTCAATGAAATGTTATTTCAAAATGGTTAGAAATTTGACAAGTCATTTTATATATATATTGTGTATTCTTTCAAATAATTATAATTTTTATATGTATTTGAATAATTTGTAATTTACACATTTTAAGTAATTCAAATGTTTGAATAATTTGACATGTAGAAATCATCATCAAGCCAAGGAAGAAACCAAAAAATCAAACAAATGAAGATAGGGAGAGAGATTTGGCAATTAAAAGAGATAAAATGAAGTTACTACGTGAGCAAATAAAATTGCAAAGCAATAATGAATAATTGACTTTCGAAGAGGATCAAGAACCACTGGTACCAAGAAACAAAGAGGAAGAATTGGAAAGGCAAAGAGAACGAATGAGAATGTTACGCTCAAGAAGACAATTGAATTGTGAAGCTACACCATCTTCTAATGTTGGAGTCATATCGTCCGCTACACCATCTTCCAATGTTGAAGTCATATGGTCCTCTCATGTTGAAGAGACACCAATTTGTAGATCCGACGATATACACACTCCATCATGTCATGTTGAAGGCACAACATTAACACATCAAGTAGGTGATATTCCATCTTTTTCATCTTATTGCCAAGGCACATCATCTTCGGTTCAAGGTACACAATACACTCAACCTTATGTTGATGTTCAAAATATTGAGAGAATTGAAGAGATTATAACACCTTCTAGAATTCGTTTTAGAAGACCAAAATATTTGATTGATATTGATAGTAACATTTTGAAATCAATCCCTGACAAGATTAGCAAGCGTACTTGTCAAAGAAAAGTTAATCGTATGTGGAGATTATTTTTTGATGAATTAAATATTACAAGTCAATGCCAATTATTTTTTGAAATGATGAGGAATTTAAAATTTAGGCCTATCATGAAGATTCTTGGGCTAAGAACGATGGACGATTCAAATGAAAAAAACATTGTAAAGAATCTAACAAATGCTTATGACAAAGTGGGTTCTAAATCATGCACCAAAGATAGTAATATCGCAAGACGAGTACTTACATCGACAATAGTAAGTAGCCAAATGAAGAAAGCTCGACTCATGAGAAAGATAAGAAAAACATTAAAATTTGGTAGAGGTACTCTAAGGAGAGCCATGCTAAGGCATGAGAGATTGGAAGATCCAACAAAAAATGAGTTATGGACATTTAGCGGTAGACTACCACGAAAGGATAAAGAAATTAGTGAAGCCTTGAAATCATTGATCGAAGATTTTTGGAAAAATAACACACGTATTTCCCCTAATCAAAGAGATGTTTTAAGAAGGAGGATTGGTAGCCAAAATCGCAAGCCACATGCAAAACATTTTTTGGACACAAATCAGACACAATTTTTTACAAAATTTATTGGTATGTATCCTCAAATTTGAATAAGTCAAAGATTTTTTGAGATGGGTAAACTTTTTTATCTGAAGATAAATCACACACACACAACTTGTTGTTGTAGGATACATATTGAAATTTCTAACCATTTTGATGTTTTTAGGCATATATGCATAATTTTGCATTCTCAGTTTGTTTTGCAGGATTGTGACATAAATGAGCCACCAAGATCTTCAAGGGAATTCATATCCAACATTTTATGTGAAATAAGGGACGGCCAACAATTTTACAAGACATCATGCTTGGATGATACATGCTTATTTTGTGGTTCTTTGCAACTTTTATCAACTTGTCAACATATGGATAGTACACATGCAATTGGAAATGAAATAGTAGATTATGGAAAATTTAAGACAGTCACATATGCTCTAAAAGATGGGAAACATGGTAAAAGATGTGATTTAGTCATTGAAAAGATTCCAGTGTATGAGTACATGAAGATTTTTTGTGAAAACATTATTTACGAGTATGCAAGGCATACCCATAGAGCTCGATGGTTGGATTTGCAATTCAAGTTGTGCAAGGATACATTTCCACTGGATACCATTGTTTCAGTTGTAGATTTCACAAAGAACTACACACTACTACCACAAAATGAGGTGCAAGCAAAGTATTATACTTCTAAATAGGTTTCCATATTTATTCAAATAACATTCATGCATTCACCTACAAGTACAGAGAATGACAGGAAGATTTTGAGGGAGTACCATTTTTACATCAGCAATGATCGATCACATTCTACGGAGTTCGTACATGGTTGTTTTCAACTATTTAATGGAGATTTGGCTAATAGGGGCATCACATATTGTCAACACATTATTTTGTCAGACAATTGTGCATCTCAATTCAAAAATGCACGGATGTTCTATTGGTTGAGCAGGATGCACAAGTTGTGTAGAATTCAATACATGTGGAATTTCACAGAGGCTGGTCATGGAAAAGGAGAGCACGATGGTGCAGGCGCATGCATCAAAAGAGCCTTAGCTCATGAAGAACTAAAGTACAAAGATGGAGCAATATTGACAGATGCAAAATCCATCGTCCAGTGGTGTAACACTACAATGGGTCCAGGTAAGGAAGGTGAGTCTACGGTTCGTAGATTTTTTTGGTAGATAGATAATACTAACATTGCACCATATCAGGATTGTTGCACACTAACAGGATCTAGTGAGTTACACTTTTTTAGAAGCTCTGATGCAAGTTCATGGAGTATCCACACATGAAAAATGGCATGCTATTGTCCATCATGTGCAGAGAAAAATTGGGATGACTGTGAGTCGACTGAATGGGTGGACAAATGGGATATATGGGTTTTGGACCCAATTGACACCTATCGTCCCCCACAAGCACTAGAAATGGTACAGATGGAATCGTCTATTGAATTTGACCGCTTGTCTGATCTAGTGCAACCTGGTAATATATATATTTATATATCTTTATAATTTTAATATGTAACTTTATAAATTTTATGCAAGTATTTTCTGAATTAATGACCGCATTTTGTACATTTGTCACTGCAGGCCATGTTTTTGTTGTTATTGCACCTGAAGACAATGAAGAAGGGACAGATTATTATTTGTGTCGTTGTGTTCAAGCCAAAAAAAAATTGGATCACTCGGTTATAGATGGTGAAGGTTTAGAGTACCATGTCGGTGCGGTGGTTGTAACTGGCACATGGCTTAGACGATATTCTATGAAGAACCCTAACTTGTGGTTATTCGAGGATTAGCAAACAGAGAGGAAGATTCTTCATTATTCAAATCTTGTTGTCACATCAAATGTCCACTTGATAAAATATGGTGGAAAACCACATAATAAGAATCTTTGGAGAGTTTGCGAGTCAGACCACGAGGTAATACTTGAGACATTAAAATGTCGAGCAGATCCAGTTGGCTCATTAGATTGAATACAGAGAGAGGGAGAGAGAGAAAGAGTGATCAACTAGATCCAAATACATTGTTGCAACCTCTTCCCCAAGACTGTCCACATGAATAAGGTGGACCGTATTGTTATGATGCGTAAGTGATGAGATTTAGTTTAAATCATAGATTTTATGTTTTGATTTGTTTAGAATCAAGATTTTATGTTTTGATGTCTCCAATTTTTTTAAAGCTAGAACAATATTTTTCATATTTTCTTATTGTGACGATATTTTTCATTCATTGCATGTTCTCTTGGATGATAGGAGGGAGAGAAGAAAAATAAGTAGATTTCCAAATAGCCAGCCACCCTTCTTCATGTAATTTATTCATTTAAGGTAAAAGTCCCATTTACTTTGTTTGGCTTTGGTATTTGGTTATTTAAAGTCATTATTCTAGTTGGACCTTCGTATGTTTGAATTTGGGATTGTTTAGTGTCTATTTGTTATGATTATACTAAATTATTAATTCTACGATGTTTCTATTATTTAATTATTTAAAATAAATTAAAACTTTTTGTATAAATTATTACTTTTTGTATAAACTTTTTGTTGAAGGTGCACCTCCAATATTTGGTCTATATCTCTTTCAAACATTTAGATTATCCTCTCTTTCTTTCCTCTTCTATTCCTTTAGTGCAACCTTCTCCGCAACTCATTTTCCCCTCTCTATAGCATATAAGATCTCATTTCTTGCAATCTTTTCCTCTCTCCCATCTTTCCTATCCCTAATCTTCTACTTCATGTAAAGTGCATTAGCCTCAAATAACTTCTTAGTCTCTCTTGTTCCTTAGAATTTTGTATCCTTTTCTTTGGTAGCTATAGGAATCTACTGGGTAAACCACTATGTTGTTTTCTGTCTAGTGGCATGTAACGTATAAAATCATCATCTCCATCATAGTCATTTTGGTCCTGGGTATCAAAAAATTGTTAACTATTTATTTCATCATGGTTGCCACCATTTTTAAAGCATTAGATGACATCCTTGGGGTCAACATGTGGTGGGGATGGAATTAAAAGGGAAACATTTTCATCCCCACAAGTATTTGGTTACCCAAGGTTTGTGACAACCTCCTACAACCAATCTAGTTGTGAATCTTGCATTAGCAAGCTTAATCTAATATCAATGTTTGTTGTATGCTCAAGGTTTTATCTCCTATAATAGTCCACTGGCTGGTTCAGGTTTTTTGGTTGGGTATTTTTAGGTGCAATTGTACCTAGTCCCTTCATATTTTGTCCATAACTCCTCAACAAAGTGTTAATTGGTTCATCTAATAAGCCATTGATTTTTAGGAAGGATTCAATAGTGATTTCCTCCCCCTCACTTTACAACTCATCAATATTTGCATCATCTACATTAGTTGTTTCTTGCAACTCATCTCTTACACTTTCTCAATTTTGCCTCTTCTAGGCTTGTTCAAACTAGCCCTTGCCAGTCCTAAACTATTGGGTGATTAAAATACCCTTTTCCTCACTCTAAAATATACTCCAAAACCAACTACACTTTTTTTGTAAAATATCACTCAAAACTGGCTATTTCAGTCTGCCAACTAGGCCTAGTTTGAGGCCATTTACAAAGCAACTCACAATCCGTTGACTTTTGGAACTCCCATGACCCAAAAAAGTCTTAAGAAATGACTCAAATGCAAGGATTCTTTTTTTTTTTGGTCTCATGATCAACTTTACAATGCTTTTTACAAAACCCTCCTTTCTAGCCCCTTTACTCTAGGGCTTTCTAGAACTCTTACTTTGCAATGTCTCTAGAACCCAAAAATTGTTCAACCACCTTCACTTTGGTTATATTAGATGACTTCAAACATAAAATGCAACTCTTTTTTGGAGAAAACACTAAATCCACCTTGGGAGCAATCACATACCCCTTTTTATGCACTCAAATTTTAGGGAAAACTATGCAAATACTTCTTAAATGGTTTCAACACTCAACTTTTCAGATGGAAATAATTATTATAGACTCAAACCAACAAGAAAAATCCCAAAATTGAGGTTTCTCAACACTCAACAATCAAATTTCAAAACTATTACTAGCACTTACTACTAGGACAATTTCTAGTTTTAATGGTCAAACTTCCAAACCATACAAAGGACCCCCACTGTTTTTGCGTTTTTAAACACTCTATTTAGAGACCTACAATAACCTCTCTCACTTTTTGGATATCACACTCTGTTTTCATTTTACGATGCCATCTCGGGTGATGCTGAAACTTGCAATGTCGGCTAGTACAAAGTTGCCAACTGCCAAATCTCTCTCACCTTTCCTCGTCGGATCGAACTATCTACTCTGTTAGCTGTGTGTGGTTGGGTAAACCCTATCCCCAACCTCGTCCTATCCCCTTCAGTGCTCAAACATTCTCAGGCACGCCAATCCAGAATGTCCCCAAGGGTCACTTAATGCCATAGGGCTGCGATCTTTGACGGGATATATCTCATATCTCATGCAAGGTATGGATGTGATTCTAGTTCCTACAAGACTATGTTGCAAAGACCTACAATAACCTATCTCACTTTATGGAGATCACACTCCATTTTTGTTTTACAATGCCATCTCGGGTGATGCTGACACTTGCAGTGTGGGCCAGTTCAAAGTTGCCAACTGCCAAATCTCTCTCACCTTTCATTGTGGGATCAAACTGTCTGCTCTGTTAGCTCCGGGTAGCTGGGTAAACCCTATCCCCAACCTCGTCCTATCCCCTTCAGTGCTCGAACATTCTCAGGCATGCCAATTCGAAATGTCCCCAAGGGTCAGTAAATTCCATAGGGCTGCGATCTTTGACGGGGCATATCTCGGAGCTCGTGCGAGGTATGGATGGGATTCCAGTTCCTACAGGACTATGTTGTGGAGACCTACAATAAACTCTCTCTCTTTTTGGAGATCACATTCTGTTTTCATTTTACAACGCTATCTCGGGTGATGCTGAAACTTGTAGTGTGGGCCAGTTCAAATTTGCCAACTGCCAAATCTCTCTCACCTTTCGTCATGGGATCAAATTGTCTACTAGGTTAGCTCCGAGTGGTCGGGTAAACCTTCTCCCCAACCTCGTCCTATCCCCTTCAGTGCTCGAACGTTCTCAAGCACGCCAATCTGAAATGTCCCCAAGGGTCACTAAATGCCATAGGGTTGCGATCTTTGATGGGGCATATCTCGGAGCTCGTGTGAGGTATGGATGGGATTCCAATTCCTACAGGACTATATTGTGGAGACCTACAATAAACTCTCTCACTTTTTGGAGATCACATTCTATTTTCATTTTATAACGCCATCTCGGGTGATGCTGAAACTTGTAGTGTTGGCCAGTACAAAGTTGCCAACTGCCAAATCTCTCTCATCTTTCGTCGTGGGATCAAACTGTCTCCTCCATTAGCTCTAGGTGGCTGGGTAAACCTTATCCCCAACCTCTTCCTATCCCCTTCATTGCTTGAATGTTATCAGGCACGCTGAACCATAATGTCCCTAAGGGTCACTAAATGCCACAGGGTTGCGATCTTTGACGGGGCATATCTCAAAGCTCGTGCAAGGTATGGATGTAATTCTAGTTCCTACAGCACCATGTTGTGGAGACCTACAATAACTTCTCTCACTTTTTGGAGATCACAGTCCTTTTTTTTTTACAACGCCATATCGTGTGATGCTGAAACTTGCAGTGTGGGCCAGTACAAAGTTGCCAACTACCAAATCTCTCTCACCTTTTGTCGTGGGATTGAACTGTCTGATCCGTTAGCTCCAAGTGGCCAGATAAACCCTATCCACAACCTCATCCTATCCCCTTTAGTGCTTGAACGTTCTTAGGAACACCAATTCAGAATATCACCAATGGTCACTAAATGCCATAGGGCTGCGATCTTTGACGGGGCATCTCTCGGAGCTTGTGCGAGGTATGGATGTGATTCTAGTTCCTACAAGACCGTGTTGTGGAGACCTACAATAAACTCTCTTGATTTTTGGAGATCACATTCTGTTTTCATTTTACAACACCATCTCGGGTGATGCTGAAACTTGTAGTGTGGGCCAGTTCAAAGTTGCCAACTGCCAAATCTCTCTCACCTTTCGTCGTGGGATCGAACTGTCTGTTCCGTTAGCTCTGAGTGGCCAGGTAAACCCTATTCCCAACCTCATCCTATCCCCTTTAGTGCTCGAACGTTCTCAGGCACGCCAATCCAGAATGTCCCCAAGGGTCACTAAATGCCACAGGGCTGCGATCTTTGACGAGACATATCTTGGAGCTCGTGCGAGGTATGGATGTGATTCTAGTTCCTACAAGACTGTGTTGTGGAGACCTACAATAACCTCTCTCACTTTTTGGAGATCACATTCTGTTTTCATTTTACAACACCATCTCGGGTGATGCTGAGACTTGTAGTGTTGGCCAGTACAAAGTTGCCAACTGCCAAATCTCTCTCATCTTTCATCATGGGATCAAACTGTCTACTCCATTAGCTCTGGGTGGCTAGGTAAAACCTATCCCCAACCTTGTCTTGTCCCCTTCAATTCTTGAATGTTCTCAGGCACGCCGAACCAGAATGTCCCTAAGGGTCACTAAATTCCACAGGGCTATCATCTTTGATGGGGCATATCTCGAAGCTCGTGCAAGATATGGATGAGATTCCAATTCCTACAGGACTTTGTTGCAGAGAACTACAATAACCTCTCTCACTTTCTAGAGATCACATTCCATTTTCATTCTACAATACCATCTCGGGTGATGCTGAAACTTGTAGTGTTGGCCAGTACGAAGTTGCCAACTGCCAAATCTCTCTCATCTTTCGTCATGGGATCAAACTGTCTGCTCCATTAGCTTTGGGTGGCTGGGTAAAACCTATCCCCAACCTTGTCTTGTCCCCTTCAATGCTTGAATGTTCTCAGGCATGCCGAACCAGAATGTCCCTAAGGGTCACTAAATGCCACAGGGTTGCGATCTTTGACGGGGCATATCTTAGAGCTCGTGCAAGATATGGATGAGATTCCAATTCCTATAGGACTGTGTTGCAGAGACATACAATAACCTCTCTCACTTTTTGGAGATTAGATTTCGTTTTCATTCTACAATGCCATCTCAGGTGATGCTAAAACTTGTAGTGTTGGCCAGTACAAAGTTGCCAACTGCCAATTCTCTCTCATCTTTCATCGTGGGATCAAATTGTCTGCTCCATTAGCTCTAAGTGGCCGAGTAAACCTTATCCCCAACCTCTTCCTGTCCCCTTCAGTGCTCAAACGTTCTCAGGCACGCTGAACCAGAATGTCCCTAAGGGTCACTAAATGCCACAGGGCTGCGATCTTTGACGGGGCATATCTTGGAGCTTGTGTGAGGTATGGATGTGATTCTAGTTCCTACAAGACCATGTTGCGGAGACCTACAATAACCTCTCTCACTTTTTGGAGATCACACTTCACTTTTTTTTTTACAATGCCATCTCAGGTGATGCTGAAACTTGCAGTGTGGGCCAGTACAAAGTTGCCAACTGCCAAATCTCTCTCACCTTTTGTCATGGGATCGAACTATCTGCTCTGTTAGCTCCGAGTGGTCGGGTAAACCCTATCCCCAACCTCATCCTATCCCCTTTAGTGCTTGAATGTTCTCAGGAACACCAATCTAGAATGTCCCCAAGGGTCACTAAATGCCATAGGGCTACGATCTTTGACGGGGCATATCTCGGAGCTTGTGTGAGGTATGGATGCGATTCTAGTTCCTACAGGACCGTTTTGTGGAGACCTAAAATAACCTCTCTCTCTTTTTGGAGATCACATTCTATTTTCATTTTACAACGCCATCTCGGGTGATGCTGAAACTTACAGTGTGGACCAATTCAAAGTTGCCAACTGCCAAATCTCTCTCACCTTTCATCGTGGGATCGAACTGTCTACTCTGTTAGCTCTGGGTGACCAGGTAAACCCTATCCCCAACCTCATCCTATCCCCTTCAGTGCTCAAACCTTCTCAGGCACGCCAATCTGAAATGTCCCCAAGGGTCACTAAATGCCATAGCGTTGCGATCTTTGACGGGGCATATCTCGGAGCTTGTGCGAGGTATGGATGGGATTCTAGTTCCTACAGGACTGTGTTGCAGAGACCTACAATAACCTCTCTTACTTTTTGGAGATCACATTCCATTTTCATTCTACAATGCCATCTCGGGTGATGCTGAAACTTGTAGTGTTGGCCAGTACAAAGTTGCCAACTGCCAAATCTCTCTCATCTTTCGTCATGGGATCAGACTGTCTACTCCATTAGCTTTGGGTGGCCGGGTAAACCCTATCCCCAACCTCTTCCTATCCCCTTCAGTGCTCAAACATTCTCAGGCACGCTGAACCAGAATGTCCCTAAGGGTCACTAAATGCCACAGGGCTGCAATCTTTGACGGGGCATATCTATGGGCTGTCAATACTTTGACTATACTTTAAGTCAACGATTATCAATATGTGAAAAAATGGAACTTGTTGTATTTTGAAGTACTAAGAAGATGGCCTTGCCCTTCCCCAGGAGTTTCAGAAATGGGAGACATTAGGTAAGAGAGTGAAAATGTTACTATCACTTAAACGCACATGACGCAATTGGAAATGCAAATTTTGATGGTAATGATTTTGTGATAAGGGTGAGACTAGGGATGATCATTGTTACTATCTCTTTTGTAGTGGAATTTTGTTTTCTCTTGAATTTGGTGGTGGGGGATCAGTGGTAAGACTCCTTGGATATTCCTTCTTATAATGTTAGTGACAAGTTTTGCTCTTTGAAAACACTTGTACAATCTTTTTTAAATTATTAGATAAAAATAGAGAATTGTAAGTATTAAACATGATTAGCCTTTAGTTCCTAGAAGATCTTTATTTCCCCATCAATGCATTTAGAAAGTTAAGTTTGAAGAAGATCATAAATAGAAAAAATTAGAGAAGCAATCTAAACATTTATATTGATTGGAAACATGTGAGTCTTGAGTTTCCTCTACCTTTTAAAGAATGTTCCCTAGCTAGCAGACCTAATTCCACATTCCATAAGACTGTCATTGCGCTAAAGATTTAGGAAACCAACTGCTCTAAGATAAAGCTTCCCGGTCAATAATAATCTAGCCTATTGAGGTACATAATACTTCTCAATTAAGCTTGTGTTAATTCAGTATTAATTTTGTAATTAACTACAATTTCAGTATGTGTGTACAGGGGGTGACTGAGAAAACTATTTGAGGTCCAATTTGAAAATATATTTGTAAGGATCTCAACCAAGGTTCACAACTTTGATGATTAATACATTCATTCAGGCCAGAACCTCACTACAAAAAAATAATATATAAAAAAGGTAGTGAATAACGTCATGTCTAGACCCAAATCAACCAATCAAAGTCAAATTAGCATAATGTGGAACAAAAATATATGCATTGAGTGGGTTGTCATAAAAAAGCTTCATAATAAAATTCATGTCTAGAATTAAAAGACCTTAAAGAACATTTATGCTTGTAACACAAATGGCCATTCAAAACTGAATATGATTATAATATGTGAAATAGCATTACAAGAACTTGTAATGCTCTTGTGAACATCGTGTTAATTCTTCTAAGAATCCCTAAGATGCTTGTTATACTCCAAATTTTGTTGAAATTGAATTAATTGTTATCCTTTCAGTTAATTGGCTTAGGGTGATATATGCTTCTTGGATGGAATAATGAGTTCATGATTAACTCTGTATTAAGATTCATAGCATCTTCTAGTTATTTGCAAAGGAAATTTATAAATTACTTGCTAATGTCATATGGCTTGCTTGAGAAAGATGTCTGTGTTCTTATTGATGGGTACTAATGACTATCCACATTTATTTCTTTAATATCCTATTTGACAAGCTTTCCATAGACATTTCATTTCCATACTAAGTATTTTTGAAAACATATTTGAGTAGGACTATAGTAGATACTACCAGAAATAGATTCTTTGCAGTTTTTGAGAAATACTAATAAAGCAAAAAAGAACATCTACTAGTTGGTAGACATAATGGCAACTCTCTAGCAATTGAATTTAATTTCATACATGCACATATCTAATTTAATGTCATACATGAACATATCTAATTTAACGTCATACATGAACAAACATATAATATAAAATGATAACCAATAATGTCATATACATTAACAAACACATAATATATTATGATAACCAATAATGTCGTATATGAACAAACATATCATATGTTAACCAATAATGTCATACATCAAATATAGAATGTAATATGTACATCAAATGTGTATCGAATATGTCTCTCATATGCTTATATATATACATGGGGAAGGAAACAAGTCTCTATATATATGTATCAAATATCTCAACTACATCTTTTCCTTCCCACGAGGGGAAGGAAACAAGTCTCTTGACGTCCTCTTCCGTCGTGTGGAGGGAGACAATGGAGATGACGGGGCCTTCCTGACACACTCACTTGACCTCTTGTTGAGGCTCTTCTCCAGGTCCAACTAATACAAAGAAAGTAGATATGAATCAATATTTATTATACGTTGAAATCAAATATATGTACTCACAAAATCAATTATTTTCTTACCGCCAACAAATAGTCACTCTGTAAGTCCACCTCAAATGCTCGTGGATGATCAGGCGTGACAAGACCCTACAAAAATTCAATAAATATAATCACTTATAAATAAAATTAGAAATTTTGAGATTAACTATTATAAACAACAACTAAAATGAAGAAAATTCTTTCATACCTCCGTCAGCGGCTGTGAGCTAGCCACAGCTGTGGCCACTCCACTATCAATAGACTGTCGCAGATGAGGAGGTGTGTCCAACATCATGAGCTACACGTCATACAATACACGTTATATCTAAAATGAAACATGGAATAAATATAATCAAATGAATTAAATTAACATGAAACAACTGTACCTGTGTGAAGCTCGTATGATATCTCTGCTCTGCATCTGTGGTAAAGGTTGAAGGTCCTGTGGAGAACTGATGCACATGCATATTTTTTTTGGTCAATCCTTAATATGATTACGTAATAAATATATGTATTAATTAAAATGATTAAATTGATACATACCTCAGGACTTGTCGAAGGGACAAAAAATGGGCCTAGAGGATCACTGCTAGGCCCAGGAACACTTTGACCCTAAATTTTGAAAAATGTCAATAAATCCTAATTAATTAATCATTCACTATACGTATGAAATGTGATCAAATTAGTAATTTACCTGTGTTTCAATGCCAAATGTCTCATTCAGGAACTGATCGGTGACAAGCCCATCATCTACACCATCTCCGACATGAGTGCCAAATGTGCATAGGGATCCACATGAAGTGCACATGTGACCACGACGTATAGAAGGCTCCCCCTCAACTAATGGGCTTGTGGAATGGATGAGGGTCTATGTCAAAGCATTAATGGTCCCTAGAATGCTGGCCTCTACATGTTCCTTCACAACTGAAGGAATAATCACATGCTCACGCTGTGGATGGACCATGGGTGCCCTAACTACATTAGGATCACGACGTGCTCTGGGCCTCTCAAATGATGACCCCCCACCTCTACCCTGGGAGTCTAACATATCAAAATAATTGGGGATCTCCCCAAGGACAAACTCATAATATAATTTCTTCAAAAAATACATGGGGACCTCGTGATTGTTGCAAGGAGGGGCATCAAAAACCATCCACCATCTATCCCAAAAATTATTTCTAATAGCATCATGTATGCACCAATGGATGGGGAATCATTTAGTACCCTCTCTAACAGTATTTTTCTCACCGGGTTTTCTAAATAATGCACATATACTACTTTTTGGTATTTCCTTTTTTTTAACATCTTCATATGAAAATTTATTTGCATAAAATCTTTTTTGTTCATCCCTCTTAGCCCGTCAAATATCTAACTGACCACTAACTGAGGCTATCTGAGTGTTAATGGATTCGAGGGATGATGCCAATTGAGCCCTCATTGGATTGGTTTGTCCGGATTCTTTCAACCGAGCAATGATTCCTTCTAATTCAGTTTTGCCTCTCTCTATTTCATTTCTTAGATTTTCTTGTGTGCCTGGTGGAGGTCTTGCAATTGGTTCGGGTTGTGAAATTTGTTCTTCTTGAGGAGGGTTTTGGTTTTGGGGTTCTTGAGGGTTTTGATGTTCTTGTGGATTTTCTGGTTGATTATGAACATTTCCTGATAAAAAATCAATTGAAATTCAAATAAATAAACAAATCTAAATGAAATTTGTAAAAACAATACAAAAGAATATAAAAAACTTACAAAACAATATGAAAAATATATCAAACAATGCAAAGTTAGGTTTATATCACTTACGACATTGTAGTGGGTACGCTTGTGGTCTTGGATTTCGTCGACGAGGACGCATTTTGGCAAATGGTGGTGCAAATGTTGAGTCTTCAACTCGCGTATGCGCTGCTCGTTGTAGGAGTAAAAGAAAATGGTAATGAAAATGATGGGCTGCAGGTTTGCAGCCCATCATACATACTTTTTATTTTTTAGAAACTGCGTACGCGCTATAGCACGTATGCACTATAGCGTGCGCGCGCTATAGTGCGTATGCGCTGTTTAAAATAGGGAAAAAAAAATTTGTTGTCACCTTTTCGGCACCACAACTCGGTGCATATGCCCTAAAAGAAATGGAGTAAATGAAGTTTCGGTATATCAAACACATAATTTAAGCTATCTATCTGCCAAGAAGACTCTAACAATCTTGCTTCAGACATAGACAAAAAAAGAAAAACATGGTTCATCATTAGTGTTTGGATACCAAATCAACATCACTGATTCAACTCTACAGTCTCAAATTAAATTCCAACATCAATGTTCCTTCAACTTAGAATAGTGACTGAGGTTTTCTTAACCTATATTTGTTTGAGGAAGCAATGTGTTAAGGGTTCAACATTACGTGAAGGTCAATGGTAAAAATGTTCGACATTAACAGTTATCAAGTTCAACAACACGACATTAACAACAACATATCCATTTTTGTATAGGTAAAGGTAGGACATTTTTTAACAATAATTGTATCAACAAGAAGTGTAAGGGTTCTATGAGCAACGTTCTTGTTTACAGTACAAACCTACAGTGATATGCTCCAGCGATTGCATATTGTGGACTAGATTTAAGAGAGAGCAACAATAAAAGACAATAGAAAATAAAAATCCGCACAAGGAAATTCCAAAGTTCGAAATAAGTTGTAGTTTAAGAAGATATTTTAGTGGAGTCAAGTAAATTTTACACCATAAACTATTGGTTTCAGCACAGCGATACAAGGCAGAGCATACAAGCAATACACAAGTTACCATTATAGGACAAATACTATTCCTATTATTCAAGCTCTTAAATGAGAACATGGGGTTCAATGATTGTAAAAAGGGAAACCTAGTAGTTCGATGTTTCCAAGATCATTTTCCAATTGATAGATACCTGGACAATCCACTAGTTGTCTTTACTTTGCCCACTTTACTCTTCCCATCCTCTTGCTACATGTGCCCTTCCAGATCTTCATGTATTTTCTTTCCAAGAGGCTCCCAATTCTTTTTAACTACCTCCTTTCTTCCTAATAGTGATAGTTATGGTGGGTTCTATATTGGCATGCTTAGAAAGGGCCTCAGCACATTCCTTCTAATCCAATTTAAATAGCAAACACTTCTCAATCAAGTGTTGAACCAGAAGAATATAAGAAGAAGAAGAAGATGCCCCATCTCCAGGAATCGGCATTATAACTAAGTCCTGAAAGTACTAAATCTTATTTGTCTCTAAATAGAATTTCTTAAGGATGAAAATCTGAATGAAAATGATAGCAGTGAAATGCCTCCCATGCCAAGCAAAGCAGAATAGGGCAGAGATGAAGAAAACGCATCCCTAACTAACATATTCCCCCGTAACTGACACTTTTAAATAAATTTTAAAAAAATACTAAAATTTAATTAGTTACAATCAAGATTAATTTGAATTTTATAAAAGATAAAATTCTAGACAGGTGGCAACAATAATGTCGATTTATTAGGATGAGAAGAAACTAGTTGTGACATCCTTCCCCTCTTAATAATTCATCATCCTCGATGCTAGGTCAATAAGTACAAATACAATCAACGAGAAATAAAGTAAATAATTTGAATTTAGTCATACTTCCGTTGTTCTATGTTCCAACAAAACATTTGCTTCGATTTAGATATTGTCATAATCATCAACATAATATTTCATATGAATGCATTCTAATAAAATCAACACACAAAAACACTCAGAAGACACTATTTTATTTTATTTTATTTTCTAAATCCCAAATTTAAACACTTATTTGAAACAATTAATTCTAGATAAAATAGTACAAATTTTATTTAAGCACATGTATAATAATCATTTCAAGAACTTTTTCTATGTGAGTGTGTGAATTCCATTACCATTCTATAGTTTTACAAGGTTAGGCTACCTCTCTCTGACAATATTCCCCCTTTCTAATAATGTGTCGTTTCCTTTGTTGCATTATAGGAACAACACCCAATGTCAGTCCATCATATATCATAAATCAAATAGAATTTTCAATGACATATAAATCAAACAGTTCCTTATCTCAAAAAGTCTCAAAATTTGTAACATATCGACTTAAAATCACATGATATCACACATACCTATGCACTTACCGTACCCTAGCATCAGTTGTGGATTTTTCCTTGCTAGTATATACTTCTTATCCACATTCTGCCATATTAATTAGTATCTCAAGGAGATCAACTCAAATATTAGTAGTCAAATTTTTTGTTCAACTTTATGACTTCTTAACTCATCTTTTAATCACAAGCCATATGTACCATACATACCATTTAACATGTGTTCACTAAGTGAGTAATTGTCCACATAAATAGACTAGTGTCCATGAAATGTAATCAAGTAATGCAATCTCATTACATCTAAGTCATCCTCATTAGATCATTAGGAGAAATAATGACATGGACATAAAACTTTTATTAATGTAATAATTAACATTTAATCATCATTATGCATCTTAAGTTTCATATAGCATGTATTTACCCATTATCATAGATAGATCAAGGATAGAAAGTCGCACAATTAAATGTGTCAAGTAACATTAATTCAAGTTTTATACCAATAGATAAATTAACCAAATCTCAAACACAAAGTCAACCAAAGGGTCTAAGTCTATGTTGAACACCATATCGACTAGGAGTCAAACAGATAACTCAAGATGACTACATCATTGATCTTTATTCATTGACCAAATTGACTAAATAAAAGGTGTTAACAACTTTTTGTAAAGTAAAAGTCACATGCATGGTGGATCATCACATATACATAACACCAATGCAAAAATATTATCAAAATAGATAAAAGAGGGATCTATACATACCCTTTTGCATCCTCATAGGAAGACCATATTTTCATACACTTGTCATATAGGCCAAAAAGTCAAATCAGGTTAGTCAAAGTCATCTACAATTAGTTGAGTCAACAAGTAGATACAATATCTTCCAATTAAGTTTGCAATTTCATTCTATTTTCAAACATACATGTCAAAATGATAGGTATAAATAAAATTACATTTCATAACCATTTATCGACCAAATTGTCGAACACAACATATCATCACATGACTATGCCATAAATGAAAATGTTAGAAGAAGTTGACCTACATGTCCCACTTTATTCTATCATATGTAAAATTATGCCCTACTAAGTAAATGCCACATTATCATTTGCAAGAATCACATAAATAAGAAAACTATAGCTTGATTAGTTAACATCTATTTTACTGCCATAATCAAGGATTAACAATAATTATCCATTTACTAATGTAACACATGATATTATCCAAGGAATCCATTCGTCAATGCATGATTTAATAAATATACAAAGTATAATGTAAAGCATCATACCTTAATGGACATCATAGAGAATGTCAACCTACACGTCAGTCATGGAACAATAAGCACATCCTACAAGTGCAGTATCATTTGTCATATGATCAGCACCATTAATTATATCATCTAAGTATCCTCACCAACCTCCTACAAGGATCAATGAAATCCAATTTTATCAATTTAGTGACCTTAGGCCCTCAAGCCCATTTTGTCACCATAGTCTGCTTAACCAACATATAAGCACATGTTGTGATGTATGTCCTTTACGCCATTTAAATCATCACATAATGATGTAATTAAGTACATCTCAAATGACAAGCAAGACAATCAAACTGAGATGACATTTCCATTGTGGTCTTCAATCTTCAAAGCTGTAGGATGTCTCCCACTCGCTTCCTGAGATGGAAGTATGGCCTAGGCACTTTAACCTTGCCAACCACAGAGTGGATACTTTCCTCAAGATTCTTCTTAACTCGAAGAATACCCCGACCCTAACACGAGAAGCCTAGATTCCTGATACAAGATGGATCAGATGGATCTGGTGCGACCGTGTAACATTTCTACATTGCAAACATGTGCCTAGTAGTCTAAACACAAAATGTAGCTAGGAAATAAATAACTACATATCTACACATATGCAGTAAAAGAAAAAGAATTCCAAATAGGTATAACCATGTGTCACATATACAGTATTTGGAAAAATTAAAATGGCTTGGCCAAGCACTTTCAAAATCTAGAATTCCCTATAGAAGAAATAAGAATAGACATGTATCCATTCTACAGAACTGGCAGATAGGGAAAGTAAACATGAAGATATCCACCTATCTGTCCCATAATTGCTACATTACACCCTTCCATGAAGGAAAGTACACAATATCTAACCTTCCTTGTTTGTCCACATTTGACACCAATAGTGGAAGGTAACCTTTCCGAAATAATAAAAATAGCATAAGATAAATGCAAAAGAAAGAATGTCATGTTCTTCACAATCTACTCCCTTATATATCCTATCAATGTGACACAATGAACACCATATATGACATCACTTCCAAATCATAAGACTAGCATCATCAAAATACACACACACACCCTAGCCACCTAAAAATCAAAGAAATCTTAAAAACAAGATTCATAATTCTTAAGTAAAAGTCAAAAAAGAAGATACAATCAAAATAAAAGTGGTCAAGAGTTAAGTAAATAGCTCACATAAAAATTTGGTGGCTTGGTGGTCACAAAGAACATAAAATTTCAAGCTAGTCCTTCATCACATCCAAGTTCATGAAATCGAACATAATAAAATGAAAACTCAATTCACTTAAAGCACAATGACTCTCACTAGTCACTAAGAGGAAGTAGATGTTTAACAATATCTTGCAAGTTGATAAGAACATAACCAAACTTCTCATGCATTACATGTAATACTTTTGCAATTGAAATCCATGTTCTTCCTACTTATTATATTAGATTAATCAATGAGCCTAATGAATCTGGCATAAATTAGAAATAAATTCTTGCACTGCATGTGCATCACATGTCATTTACATAATAAAAAGATATTTTGCATTTCTATCACAAGCTGAATCTTTGTTTGATAGGCTCTCATAGTCTAGTGCAAAAGTCAATTATCCATTGACTATCTCAATAGTTTAATTCTAATACGCTCATTATATCATAACATGGTTTAAAATACATATAATCATAAAGGTATGAGGTATGCAATTTACCAGTCATTCCATAAACTTTCCATTTTGTCAATCTTTTAAGGAATGAAATTGTTTAACTCACAATTATGACATTCATAAGGAACATCAAATCCTTCTATGTCTAATGTAATCATAGCTAAGACACATCATGTAACCCATGTCATCAACTCCTACTATATAAAGTAAACAAATTGACTTACGACTCTATGTCTAGCATAGTGAACTCAAGGCCCAAGTGTGGAACCAAGAGCTCTGATACCATATGTAAGGACTGCCCCTGCAAAACAAATGCCACATCAACAATCTCCATAATATGTAGAAAAATCAACGAGAGTCAGAGTCTTTTGAATATTGACCAGTCAATCCTTAGTCAATTAACTATCATTAACTTTAAACAAAATGATACATATACATATATGCTCAAATTTAAAAGAAATTGTAAATTCGTTACTAGATTACTAATACCGGATACTAGATACCAGGTGGTAAACCATGATGACCAAGTTGAAAAGAGCTCCAAAACCTGTCTAAGAACACAAGGCGAGAATATTGTAGGAGTGCTTTTCCAACCTACCATGAAGCTGTTAAGCTTCCCCAGAATATTTCTTGACATGAAAGATACCCAGCCCGGCAACGAGGAAGCCTAACTCGATAAAACCAAGAGAGTAATGGAATTGTGTATTATCAAAAGTCATACTCTAAAATTTATATACTACACAAACATTCACAAAAACCACAAAATTTGGTTAGTATCCAACTTAAAATAATTTCCTTATTATCAATTCACATCATAACCATCGTACGTGCATGTGAAACATGTAAAATCAATATCATAAACAATTCATAATGTGGCATCCTCAACGTGCCATTTAGACCATCACGAAAACACTTTATGTCCTTATCAGCCTATCACACCTTGTAAAGTTTGATTCTATTCCATTCATATAGAACCATTATGCCAAGACTCTCCTTGATGCATCATGATCCTCATACGCATGCTACACATATTAAAGAATGCAATTATCTTCTTAATTGTCCAACATGTCAACCTCATAATACTTCCTTTATTTATTCATATAGTTTGATATGTCTTTTTTTTTTATTATGTAAGAACCAAAAGAAACCTCATAATTTAGCAATGAAATGCAAATCATAATAAAACATAATATGTTATGTCTCAATCCTAATAGGTATTTTCACCTCACGTTAGAGTATGGAGTGTAGAAATTACACATGGCACCCTAGTTGACAATTCAACCATCATGAAAATTAAACACTATAGTCAAAGGTTGAAGGTAATTAATCCATAAATGAGTGTGTAAACATGATTTTTATCCAATGATGTAGATCTACGCATCATACATACTTCAATGTACATGATTCAAATACTACCATTCAATGTTAAACATAAAGTTGATACTTCCATTCAGTAGATTCAATTTCTCTTTATTTTTATTTTTAAATAACAACTATAAGGAGCTTTTTACACCACGTCTAATAATACATCATTAATTTATACATTAGCTCTAATCAATCAATAAATATATCAGACATAGTGGAGTCTTCCAGTAAATGTTTACATTTCAAAACTAGATATTAGAAGTAATCAATCACTCAGGAATGAACTAATGCCTTGGATGTGATCTAACATAACTAAGTTTTAGTTTTAACTACCAGTGAAGAAACTTATTTAATCCTTAGAACCTAGCCTTTCTACACAAACTATAAGAGAAAACAATATAATTCCATCAAGTTTTAGGAAGTCTTCTTGCAATAAGGCTCTGATTCAAAAGTTCAAGAGAAGATGTATTTGTTGTTCTGGGTCTTTGCTTCAGCATTATAGATGTAATGTATAACAGTAAAAGAAATGGAGTAAGATGAAGTTTTGATATATCAAACACATAATTTAAGCTATCTATCTGCCAAGAAGACTCTAACAGTCTTGCTTCAGACACAAACATAAAAAGAAAAACATGGTTCATCATTAGTGTTCGAATACCAAATCAGCATCACCGATTCAACTCTACAGTCTCAAATTAAATTCCAACATCAATGTTCCTTTAACTTAGAATAGCGACCGAGGTTTTCTTAACTTGTTTTTATTTGAGGAAGCAATGTATTAAGGGTTCAGCATTACGTGAAGGTCAATGGTAAAAATGTTCGGCATTAACAGTTATCAAGTTCAGCAACACGACATTAACAACAGCATATCCATTTTTGTGTAGGTAAAGGCAGGACATTTTTTAACAATAATTGTATCAGCAAGAAGTGTAAGGGTTCTGTGAGCAACGTTCTTGTTTACAGTACAGACCTACAGTAATATGCTCCAACGATTGCATATTGTGGACTAGATTTAAGAGAGAGCCACGATAAAAGACAATAGCAAATAACAATCCGCACAAGGAAATTCCAAAGTTTGAAATAAGTTGCATTTTAAGAAGAGATTTTAGTGGAGTCAAGTAAATTTTACACCATAAACTATTGGTTTCAGCACAACGATAGAAGGCAGAGCATACAAGCAATACACAAGTTACCGTTATAGGACAAAAACTATTCCTATTATTCAAGCTCTTAAATGAGAACATGGGGTTCAATGATTGTAAAAAGGGAAACTTGGTAGTTCGATGTTTCCAAGCTCATTTTCTAATTGATAGATACCTGGACAATCCGCTAGTTGTCTTTACTTCGCCCACTTTACTCTTCCCATCCTCTTGCTACCTGTGCCCTTCCAGATCTTCATGTATTTTCTTTCCAAGAGGCTCCCAATTCTTTTTAACTACCTCATTTCTTCCTAACAGTGACAGTTATGGTGGGTTCTATATTGGCATGCTTAGAAAGGGCCTCAATACATTCCTTCTGATCCAAGTTAAATAGCAAACACTTCTCAATCAAGTGTTGAACCAGAAGAATATAAGAAGAAGAAGAAGATGCCCCATCTCTAGGAATCGGCATTATAACTAAGTCCTGAAAGCACTAATTCTTGTTTGTCACTAAATAGAATTTCTTAAGGATGAAAATCTGAATGAAAATGATAGCAGTGAAATGCCTCCCATGCCAAGCAAAGCAGAATAGGGTAGAGATGAAGAAAATGCATCCCTAACTAACATATTCCCCCGTAACTGACACTTTTAAATAAATTTTAAAAAAATACTAAAATTTAATTAGTTACAATCAAAATTAATTTGAATTTTATAAAAGATAAAATTTTGGACAGGTGGCAACAATAATGTCGATTTATAAGGATGAGAAGAAACAGGTTGTGACCGAAGCACCAAATGGTGTCCACAAAAGAACAAGTACAATAAAAGAAGAAGAAGAAGAAGAAGAAAGCAAGAGACATCACGAAAAAGATTAGGTATCTATCCCCACAGGGAAAAATTCCAACAATGACTAATTAGTGCGGCTACTAAAGGCCCTGTGATAAAGCTGAGTGCTATGAGTGCAATGAGAGGAGTGTTGCTAGGGAAGAGGTCCATTGCAGAGTCTCGCAGATCTAGAAAGGTTTGTATTAGGGAAAATATATGGACGCTTCACAGCTTGAACTAAAGTTAAGGGCGAGAAGGTCATAATAAGCTATTTCTGAGCCTGACTCCTGGGAAATTAAAGTTGTAAAGTATGATCATGAAGCTATAAGGACGCATAGAGATAGAGTACAATGCAACGCTGATCGATGTACCTTAAAAAATCAGAGAGGGATCTACAATATCTAAACAAACAATAAAATCTCCATCTAATCTCATAGTATATGGGGCATCTGAAAAGGAAATGAGTCTTAGGTTCAGCCTTAGCTAAGGCACAAAGTGTGCACACCCGATCTTCTCTAGCAATATGGTGATAGACTTGAATCTAGAGTTTGTGCAAGCCCACCCTGAAGGAGCCAAGGGAGATGCACAAGGCATGTTTCCAATACCTATGTAAGTACTTAGGAAAAACAATAATCTCATCCTAGATGTCTAAGAAGTGCTTGGCATAGAAAGCCATCCTTGAACGTAGTCCCCTTGAAGGATCCACCCAATTTTGTATGATATACTACCTATAGATATTAAGTTTGACATGCCCATTTAACCCCTACCGAGGGAGGAGTAGATAAGTTGGAGCATCTAATGAAAAGTGGTATGGAGGGAGATGGATGATGTCAATCCCAATTGAACTCAGAAAGATAGTAGCCTAAGCATACCAATAGCAGGCTCTAATAGCTAGATTAGAGTCTACAATACCAACTGAGGAGTAGTGGGCTAAATAAAGGTATCTATGTTGGCCTTCAATTGAGTCTGCAAAACCACAAATATGGTGGAGAAACTAAATGAGGTAAAAAATGGTTGCAAGCCTAAATGGGTGAGCTCCAAACTCAGCCAAAATAATATTGTGGAGGGTAGATCTATGACATCTAATAATCCAATGGAGGAGTAGAGTCTAGGTACACGCGATCATGGCCCAATCCAAGTCTAAAAGGGAAGGACCCCAAACCACTGCACCACAAAGCACTATGGGTCTTACTAAGGAATCCAGGAGGGATAACTTAGATGATGTGTTCTAAAAGTGGTGTCCAAAGCATTGTCTCTCGTGCATGGCAAGGGAACCCAACCCTTTACTAATCTTAAGCTAATTGGCTGATCTCAAGCTAAAACGAGATCTGGAAAACTTAACCCCAAGGTATGTTTAAGGTGATGTAATCTCAACTTCCCAACCTTGGAAGTCAAAATGGAGATGTGAGGTCTTCAGATCATTGAAGAGCATAACATGAGTCTTCTCAAGGTTCATGGCTAGCTATCTCATGTCACAAAAAGATGCAAGTCTATCCAAAATCATTTGAAGACCCTTAGGAGAAGAAGCAAGAAGAACCACATCATTAATAAAGAGAAGGATGTAGATCAATACCTGTGTAGATGACAACCATCACCTGGAAGTGAGGAGTCACTGAGAAAAGCCTTGAGCTCATCAATGTAGATCCCAAATAAGGTGGGTGAGAGAGGGCAACCCTACTTCACTTCAATGGTGCTCTGGATAGGGTCGGAGAGGCCCTCTGTGGTCTTGAGTCTACCAACCATTGTCTCATATAACCTCATGACAGTTGTCAATAAGATCTTAGAAATACCAATATCTCTCAGCCTCTGAAAAAGGGCCACTCTAGGGATGGAATCAAAAGCTTTACAAAAATTCACAAAACAACAGTAGACTTTCTTCAAGTAGTGTTGAGACTCATCAATAATATCTCACAGTGCAAAAATATGATCCATGGTCTGGTATTCTACCCTAAATCCTGCTTGACCCTTTGCCTTGCAATTCCTCCTTTCAAGGTCACTAGATAAAATAGTATTCAATGTTGTAGCATAAATTTTGGCAAATGTATGCCCAATCATGATGGTCCTATAGTTTCTAAGATCAGAAGTTAGCCCACACTTATGGATTGGGTAAATAACATGTCTTGACCAGGAGTTTGTAAAACCAAAACAAACCACTCTATTAAAGACTCTAGAGAGATAAGGGTCTAGGATCGTGGTGCAAGCTTGAAGAGCTCAACCTGAAAAACCTCCTCATCAGCCACCCTATTGCATCTCAAAAGTTTGATGGCCTTGTAAATATTGGAGATAGAAAATAAGTGACAATGGGGGAGTGGACTAGGAAGGGGAGTGAGCTAACTTGGGATATCATACAATGTAGAGACATGAGAGGCAAGGAGGTGAAGGTCAGGGGTGAACTAGGGTTGGTTACAAGAGGGGAACATAATGCACCAAAACAACTTGGGATACTAAACAAGCATGTCATGGAGGGATCTACCCTGTGAAGCAATAAATAATTGCTTCTTATGGTGAAGAAAGCATTTGTAAGAGAGCTGTAACTTGGTGAAAGTGGGGGAATGAGTATCAAAAACTGAGTGTAAAGAGTGGTGGAAGGTTTTACAGGCATCATCAAACCACTAGTTCATGGGATAGGTATTCTATCAAATGGATCTAGGAGTGCTAGAAATGGAGTGGTGAGGGATAGAGAGGAGAGCTGACTCCCAAATCATAGTAGCTAGTGAGTGAGACATGGTGGACACTTGACTATGATCCATGAAGCTAGTAGTGTGGAGGAATATTCTCAAATGGAAAACGAAGAGGTATTGATCACTATCCTCAAAATAGAAATGGGTAAGAGGATGGTTCTAGGAATGATGGCTAGAGATGGGTGGTAGAGGGTGGGAAGAAATGCGAACCGAAAGGCTAGGGAGAGGGCATGATCTGCTAGGGAAAGATGGGAGATAGTAAATTTTTGGATGGAGGGAGGAAAGAAGCAACAATGAGGATATAATCAACCACACTCACACACCCACTATGAGGCCAACACATAAAAAACTCAGAACTCGAGAAGCAAGAGAGGCCATTCAAAATCACTAGATCAAAGGTCTCACAGAGTTGGAGAAGGTGGCAATCATAGCAAGTTAGAGGTCCACTATGATCCTTGGACAAACTCTAAAGCCCCAAAATAGTAGGATCCCATTTAGTACAAATCAAGTTGGACCCACTATCATACTAGGGGGTCTGTAGATATTTAGTCTATCATTAAAGACTCCTAAGATGATGATGTCACCCATAGCCCCAAACTTGGAGATGCTCTCAATAAGAGATTGATGAGTTTTTTTAAAAAGAAAACAAGTTGTTGTGAATATTGAATTGAAAGAGGTTTCACACTTTAGGATAATATGCACAAATATAGAAACTCTCCTTGATGTTCATGTTGGGTAAGAGATTGACGAGTTTTGTAAATAAAACAAGTTTTTGTGAACATTGTATTGAAAGAGGTTTTTCACACTTCGTGATAATATGCACAAATAGATAATTTTACCTCGATGTTCATGTTGGGCAAGAGATTGATGAGTTTTGTAAAGAAAATAAGTTGTTGTCAACATTCTATTGAAAAAGGCTTTTCACACTTAAGGATAATAGATATAGGGGAAAAGTTATAGTAGTTGTTCAAGTTGATTTTGTGTGTCTAGATTTCTTAAATTCTAAGTCCAATTTTTTTGATTCCTTTTGGTGAACCTTCACAAGCTAAGGTTTTTACTTTTGGGTATTCATGATTCTTTCTATAGGGAATGTGGACCCCATAGTGCTCCAAAAGTGTCATTTCAAAACTCTCACCCGCTGCCCACTATGTTCAAAACCAATGGTTGCTAACTTGAAAATGCATGTACTTGTGGTTAAATGTTTCACTAGTCTTCATGAAATGTTCCAATAGTAATTTGCACAAATGTGAAATCATCAACCCAAAAAGATAAAAAAATCTCGACAATTAGTACATGTATAATCAGCTATTAGGATATGTGTTCTCATTTTTTGTCAGTATGTATGACAAAAATAATAATGGTTAATGGACCCGCTGTCAAGGGTCTTTTCCCTTAAGATTGTGTGAAGAAAAATAATTTGAGCTTATTTTGGTCTTTTCTTTAATAATTGGGTCATTTAAGTTTCATTAATTTTTAAATTTATATTGTATTAGTAAAATTTCTCAATTCTTTAAATTTATTCTAATACCAAAATTGTGATTATTTTGATTTTCTAGTCACTAAGATAATAGTAAAAACATTAAAAAAACAATTTCAAGATGTGTATTTCTTCAATATATATAATTCATTAAAGATAAAATTAATAATAAATGTGTTTTTGACTTAGGCTTCAAAACATATAACATTAGTTCAAGGAAAAATCTTATAATTTTTTAGATTCAATATGACAAAAAATCTATAGATAGATTAATACTATACTATTGTGCTATTAAATTTAGAAATAAATACTTCAAAATTAGCTTATTGCTCAAAAATAGTCTAACTTTCATAACAAATGAATAATTAAAAAGGTATATTGTAATCACGTTGTCCAAAAGATTCCAATTGAAATGAACAGGTGATATCATTTATAATTCAATTCTTGATGGAGCATCTTGTAAATTTTATGATTCTAGTGGTTCTATAGTTGTTGGGGCTTTTGGTACAAACTTTCATAACACATAGCTTTCTTTAGGCCTTCCCATGTTACCAAGGCTAGGTTCTATTTCTTGACTTTTGAGGATGAACATAGTGGTGTATTCCATGTTGTTGTCTATTTGTGGCCTTTTTCATTAAGGATTTCTTTTCCATGTATCTTCAAATAATAATAGGATATTTTATTTCTCTGCCTAGAAAATTTGTCTTTTCCTCTACCTTTTGTCTCATTGGTAACTTCTCTAGTTTCGTAGGGTTATGTGGGTGGTCCTATGGGGGCTTCAAATGAAGGCACTTGGAAATTTTTCATTAGCTTCATGTCTTGCCAAGAAGATTCCTAAAGGGGCTTCAAACGAGCCTGTGTCAGCTAAGCAAGTTATTTTTTTTAGTTTTTTTTTGTATGATTCATATAAATGGATATCAATGTTGTGTTTCTAAATCAACTCAAAATTGCCTTCAAATTCATTTTTTTCTCTTATAAAATATAGGAAATTTTCATTTTAAAGGTGATTTGGTAGTTTTTAAAAGAATGAAGATGGGACAAAAAGGAGATATGTGAGTTAGAAGGATTGATTGATGTAATATTGCTGATTATTGTTGTCAAAGGGGGATATAATGTGTTCCAAGGTATGGAGTAAACCCAAAGGGATTGAATGAGTTGAAGATGTTGCTAAACAAAGAAGCATATCATAAGGGAGAGAAAGATTTGATTAATAAGTTTTAAATAATGGAGTAATAGGAACAATAAAGGGAAAGATATACACACACACACACACACAAATATATATGTGTGTGTGTGTGTGTGTGTGTGCGCGTGTGTGCGCATATATGTATATATGTATATATATATATATATATATATATATGTTTGTCTCCTTTCTCTAGCATATGAGGTCATGCATTTTTAGAGTAGTAGTTATGAAGTCTTGCATTAGGAATAGATATAGACAGAACCTCTTCTCCTACTATCATTTTAGGGAGATCTTCAAAGTCCAATTTATTCAATATATTCTTAGAGAAAATGTGGGTACCTGATGTAATATTTTCATCGACCTCATAACTACCACTTAAAGCTATCTCGAATGTAGAGATAAGGTACTCTAGTTTCAATTTCCTTTCATTGATCCTTACCTCACAACCAATGTATTTTTTTGGATCAACTCTCCAAACTTACATTTGAAAGTCAGTTATGAAAGCTAATACTTCCTATAGTCCTTTTGATAAAAAATGGATCTAGATATGCTGACAGTAGAGAAATTAATAGGAAATAATAAATATTATAACAATGATATATACTTAATTATAATGACATTGAAACAAGGTAGAGAAAAATACTTTATTTACTTGAGTACCACAACAATGCATTACTATGCCTCTCTTTTTATACAAATGGTTTCCATTATCTATATGCTAGTAGAAGTCTCTAGAATCCATGTTGGAGTTAACTCAACTACCTTCTATGTGGCTGAGGAAACATTGATAAATTTGACAATACTGATAGTACTGATAGTTTCTTGAATCATAGGTTAGAAGCATAATAGACTTGAAAACAAATAGAAGGTTACTTATGATACCTTGATAATGTAGATCTCTATTGTGTAGATTTATAGGCCCAAACAATAGAAATTGCAATTTAGTTTAAACTAGATGCTTATGTGGTGGTGTGAATTAATTTATTCAACACTATTATGTGGTAGAAATTATTATTATAAAAAAAAATCAAATTGGATGGGTCGTAACACTAAGCCTTCTTACGTACCCATTGAAAACATGGATTTTGGTTGCTCATATGAATATCACTTTAGCAAATTTATTCATTTATTCATTATTCTTTGGGTTTTTAACTGGTTCGCACATAACATTTGGGATTTCTCCAAACTGATACAATTCCTTTTTCTTTAGGATTTTGACCCAATCAAGTGGTTTTGGCTTACCCAAAACCCTTCAAACAACAATTTTTTAAATTTCTTTTACCTAAGCTAGTACTGGCTTACTACAAACCCTTTAGAGACTTTTTGCGAATATCAATGATGGGGAAATCATCTCTAGGGTTTTCTTCTTTATGAAATATCACTATTGATGGATGTCTTGCTTGAGAATGATTCCAATTTTCTCAAACCATTTTTAATTTTTCTTGAGAATTCACACTTTGATAGATTTTTATTATTTCTTGCAATTGAACATTTGTATTTAAATAAATTTTTGATCATACTTGTTATCTTTTTCCAGCTTGATCCATAGCCACATCCAAAGTCCATTGTTAAGCACTTCTCCATAAGATTTATTTTACACTTTCTATTCCAACATGGATTTTCATAGTGATTCTTCAAACCACAAAGATGACATGGATTTAGATCCCAAAAATTATCTTTCATGTGTCCTTCCTTGTTGGAATTTGAACACTGAATATATTGTTTCCATTGAGAAAAATTACTTGAACCCATATGATCATTTCTTTTATCGATTGAATATCCTAATCCTTCATATTTTGGTCTCTTGGTTTTCTCATTAGGCTCTTTAATTTCTTGTTCATGTTTTCCCAATGGTTTACCACTATAACCCATTTTCTTCATGATATTCAAGCCATCATTCTTAGTATCACAACTAATAATAGTTGTTAACATAAATTTCTATCTCTTTAACATTCCTTATCATCTTTAGAAAAATCACACTTATCAATTGATGATTCAAAATCTTCTGTACTACATGAAATATCACATATTGATATTGTTTTCACATCTGTATTTCTTTCAATAAGTGATTGGTTTAGTTCATCCTTTAACAACTCATTCTGCTCTATTTTTTTCATTTTTCTCTCTAATTGTTCATTTCCTTTTGTCATGCCATCAAATAGCTTTAATATTTGTTGTAGGTCTTCATCTGCCTCTATATAAACACTAATCCAATTTAAAAAATTAGACTTTTATACTCTCATTTCATTTCTTAACTCTATCAATTCTTCTTCTAGAAAGTTTTTTTCACAAAGCAAAATTATATTTTCTTTCTTTACCTTCTTTAATTCTTCTTCTAAATTAGGCGTCTTCTCTTTTTTAACTTTACTAGTTTTTCCCATTTGAACCAAAAAAATAGACTTCCCTTATTTACTTTATAGGACTTATATCTTCCAAGTTTTCCTTTTATCAACTCAACTATGCAACCAAGCACACTTTTTTAATAGACAAAAAAAACATTTGAAATTTGTGAGAACACTTCACTTCTTACCTCAATCATGACTCTTTTTTTTTATTTTACTCTTTTTTGATTAAGATCTTGTAGATTTAGAACTAAAGTTACTTTTTCTATAAGCTTGATTAATTGTCTACCCTCTCATCGAGGCAATCTAGAAGCTTTTGCACTTTTACTTCACACATAATATGATTTTCTAAACACCTTATTTGGCATGTATAGGGTTTCCTTGAATCACGTTCCTTCCTATGGAAAAGATCCATGTTGGCAATAAACAATAATCCATAATGATGACTTTCCATCTAATTAAATGCTTAAATATGGTTTATGGTGACAAGAAAATGGAAATTAGTCTTCTCATAAGTAGTTGGCTTGATCTCCTTTAGTGGGGATCGATGAAAGTTTAAGCTTCTTCATTCTCAAAACGCCATCAATTCTTCTTCTATTTCAATGGAACAAAGCTTACAATGACTTTTAACCATAGCATAATCTTCTCTAGCTTGACTTTGTTAATAGAAACATTGAATTCCTTTAGGCATACTCTTGTAGCCTGTAAACAAACGTTTAAATTTATAGAATGATAAGAGCTTCACACATTCAAATAAACATATCACAGCCCAAGACTCAAATGAACTCTAATACCATGATGAAAAATTGATCTATATATGTTGTCAGTAGAGAAAATAATAGGAAACAATAAAATTATAATAGTGATAAACACTTAATTATAAAGATACTTGTTAGAAATTTGAAAATGATCGGTTGTCCCTGGAACCACATGCCCACCTACCCAAATAGGACAATTAATTTGGTTGGTGAGTTTGAAAATGCAAAATAGAGGGAATATATTTTGAGACAAGATAAAAAGGAATGAAGCTTCATTCATTTGAATAGATAGAAGGTGTAGAGAGGAGATTGACATACTAAAGCAAAGGAGAGAAGAATAATTAGAGCAAAGTTCAGAAAGTAGAAGGAACATTAGAGGACTAGAGTTGTAGTAGCACATGATTAGTTCATTGCTTGTAAGTTCATTTTTGATAGTCCTATGAAGAAGTGATTTCTCTAGGACTTATTGTATGTAGCCTTGTAGTGATGTATATTTATATTTCAAGTAGAAGTTGTAGGTTAAAGTATTTTGTCTCTAGTTGAAGCCCTATGCTCCTATTTTTGTATTTAGTTGAATCAGTTTATAAATGGAAAGCAAGCAAGTAGTCATACTATTTGATCCAATTGTTTTCACTCATTCTTGTCTCCTTTCTATCCATTAAGCATGGAGCTTAGTATTTGAGAAGTTTAGAGTTGCATGTTCTCTAATATCATTTTCATGTTTTAAAGCTGGAATAGATTAGATAGAAAGTCTATTGCTAACTCTCTCGATTCCCTTGTTAACGAACCTCTCCTTCTAAAAACTTGGTTAGTGTAAGTCTTGTTGTTCTTACTGAGTTATAGCTAAGCCTATCGAGGTTCCTACCATGTTTACTCAGTTTCTATTCTAACCAAGCTTCCTTGCCAAGTAAACCATGTCACTCAGTTCCTTCATTGACCTAGTGCACTCAATCATAGTGTTTCCCTTGTATTTTTACCAAGCTCCACCTTCCTTTGGTGACCAGGTTCTCTCAGGTCACATTTTTTTCTAAGAAACTTGACATCCATTGGTGCTAGGAAAAATCCACTCAACTCCTTAACATTCTGAGCTTACTTGGCAGCCACTACCTATCACTCGGCATCCATAATCTATTGAGAATTTTTTTTATTTCTGAAGTTATATTTCTCACATGGTATCAAAGCTTTGAGGCCCCACATCCATCATGAGTTTGGGCATTTATTTTCTAGGTACTTGACATGGTAGGAGATGCAAAAAAGATATGGCAACAACCACCATCCTTTAATGCATAAAATTATGATATATGGGCAAAGAGAATGAGAACCATCATTGTTGCTAATTATTTGTGGGAGTTTGTGATGAATGGGTTCGATGATGTAACCAACCTAGCACAGTATGCTACCCTCACAAACCCTCAGAAGACTTAGTTGAAGGAATCAAGAAGAAAGGATGCAAAAACATTAAGTTTGATTGGGGTAGCAATGACAAAAACTATTTTTCCCAAGATAGCAGCTACAAATTATTCAAAGGAAGCTTGGGACATTCCTGAGACAAATTTTAAAGGGACTGATAAAGTCTGAGTAGTGAAGCTACAGATGATTAGAAGGTTGTTTGAGAACATTCAAATGAAGGATATTGAATCGATTGCAAAATTCAGTATAAAAATCTCCACTTTGATAAACTGACTAAAATCAAATGGAGAAGAGTGCAAAGAGAAATGGATTATAAAGAATATATTTTGCCTCTAAAATATGACAATCTTTTAATGACCATTGAGGAAGCAAAGGACCTCACCACATTGACCATGGATGAGTTGATGGGAACTCTTCAAACCCAAGTGCACCAGATCAATAGATTAGCCACAACTTCCCACGAAAAATCTTTTAAGGCTCAAGAGAATTCAAGAGGTAGTGGGACCAGAAGAAATGAAACTAGTAGAGGCTCAAGAAGTAGAGGTCATGGAAGAAATGGTCAAAGGAATGCTGGTGCAGAAAGTTCAGGATGAGCAAGCAATCAAGAGGGGGCAAGTAGCTCTCAAAAAAAATCTAGAGGAGGTAAGAAGAATTTTAACTCCGATAAGAGTAACGTAGAATGCTACTATTGTCATAAGTTGGGGCCTTATACAAGAAAATACTAGAAGAAGTAGGGTGATCAGTCAAGAAAAAATGAAAATGTGGTTGGTAAAAATATGGGAAATGCAAACAATCCCACAATGTTCATCATGTGCAACATTGGTGAAGAAGGCAGCCTTGAGGTATGGTACTTGGATAGTGGTTGCAACAATCACATGAGTGGTAATGAAAGTTTATCCTCTTTGATTGATAGAAGTTTCAAGCCTAAAATTAAAGTGGGAAATAATGGAACCATTCCCATTGTTGGCAAAGGATCTATCATGGTCCGCACCAAGAAAGGTGAGAAGAAGGAGATAGTTGAAATTTATATTTTCCCCCAAGCATGAAGCACAATTTGAGGAGTGTTGAACAACTCATTCAAAATGGTTGCAAGGTGCTGATGGAAAATGACAAGTGTGTCATTAATGGAAAGGATGGGAGTAAGAGAATACTTGCAGTAGTCCAAATGACAAAGAACTGGATGTTCCCCTTGAAGATAGAGACATGCTTCTCTTCTCAAATTAGTGTTGCAGCTCTCAAGCATGTATGTACAATAGTACATCAACAATCAACTCTTAGGAGCATGATTACAGACCCCTCCAAGTTATGACATCTCAGGTATGGACATCTTGGCTTTGTTTGTTTAAATTTCTTATCCAAGAAAAAAATGGTAGATTGTTTGTCAAGCATTGTAGATTCATGTAACAAGTGTGAGGCTTGTATTTTAGGTAAGTGACATAGGCTTCTCTTTATTTCTAAAAATTCTAGAAGGGAATGGGCACCATTCAAATTGGTGCATTTAGATTTAGTTGTCCCTATGCAAACCACTTCTATTGGGAGGAGTGCTCATTTTATGGCATTCATAGATGATTTCAGTCATAGAACATAGGTGTATTTCTTGAAAAGTAAATCTGAAGCATTTGATAAATTTGTTGAATTTAAAGCTCTAGCTGAAAAAGAATGTGTATATTATGTAAAGGTCCTTAGATCGGATAGAGGAGGGGAGTATACCTCCAATTTGTTTGTAAATTTTTATAAAAAGAATGGCATGAAGAAGGAGTTTACAACCAGTTATACTCTGCAACAAAATAGAGTGGCTACGAGGAAAAATAGAACCATTGTTGAGATGGCAAGGAGTATGATGAAAGCACAGAAACTCCCAACTAAATATTAGTGAGAGGCTATAGCAACAACACTATACTTGTTAAAAAAGTGTCCTAAAAAATTAGTTCATGACAAGATTCCTTTTGAGGCATGGTCAAGAAATAGATGGATAGTTGAGAACTTAAGAGTGTTTGGATGTGTAGCATATGCACATGTGCAAAAGGAATAAAGGAAAAAGCTGAATGACAAAGGTGTGAAGTGTATCTTCACTAGTTATAGCTTATAATACATGGCCTATACATTATATGATCCAAACTCCAAGAAGATCATCATTTCACTAGATGTGAAGTTGCTTGAAAATTAGTCATGAGATGGCTTGGTAGATGAATCTTCAAGAACTTCAAGTAAAGTGTTGACCATTGAAGAAGAAGATAACATTAGTGATAAATAAGATGATGGAGCAACACACTTAGATAGTTGCAGAAAAAGGAAAAAAGGCAAGCATCATCAAACATACCAAGTCTCAACTCCTAGTAGTTCAAGACAGTCTAGAGATAGCATGCAAAATAGTAGCAGTAGCAATATCAAAAATTTAGATCCCAATCTTACCTCCCTATTGCCATAAAATACTATGAGTCTAAGGAAGATATACCAAGAAGAAAGATATGATGAAAAGTTTGATGATAGTGTCAATTTTGCACTATTTTCTCATAGTGATCCAATCTATTTTGAAGAAATTATGAAAGAAGAGAAATGGTGTAATGCCATGGATGAGGAAATAGATTCTATTGAAAGAAATGAGACATGGCAACTAACTAATTTTCCTCCCAAGAAACAAGTAATTAACATGAAATGGGTTTACAAGACCAAGTGCAACTTTGAAGGAAAAATTGATAGGCATAAGGCACGCCTAGTGGTCATGGGGTATGAGTAGCAGTATGGCAGAGATTATGATAAAACATATGCCCCAGTTGCAAGAATGGAAACCATGCATACTATCATAGAAATTGTAACCAAACACAAATGGAAGGTATATCAAATGGATGTGAAGTCCACCTTCTTGAATGTTGTATTGAAAGAAGAGGTATATGTGGAGTAGCCACCTAGTTATGAAGTCTTGGGTAAAGAACACAAGGTGTATAGATTGAAAAGAGCTCAGTATGGGCTCAAGAAAGCTCCACAAGCATGGTTTAGTATAATCGACTCATATTTGATGAGCAACAACTTTAGCAAAAGTGATGGTGAGCCCACACTCTACACTAAGGTAGCAAGAGGTAAAGTTTTAATTGTTGTCTTATATGTAGATGACTTAATCCTCATTGGAAATGATAAGTTCCTAATTTTTGAGTTCAAAGAGGCCATGAAGAATGAATTTGAAATGATAGGCCTAGGTCTCTTGAAGTATTTTCTAGGCATTGAAGTAAAATAAATGCATGATGGTATCTTTATCTCTCAAGAAAAATATACAAATTAGATCTTGGAAAGATTCAAAATGTAGAATAGTAAGGCATCTCCAACACCAACATTAGTAAGTCTAAAGTCAAACAAGGAAGATTGTAGTAGAAGTGTGAATCCAACATTATACGAGAGTATGGTTGGAAGTTTAATGGATTTGACAGTAACTCAGCTTGACATAATGCATGCAGTGAGTTTGATTTCTAGATTTATGAAAACACCAAAGGATTCCCATTGGTAAGTGGGAAAGAGGATCCTAAGGTATGTGAATGGTACCAAGAGATTGGGCCTTTTTTACACTGTAGATAATGATTTTAATTTGGTTGGTTACACTGATAGTGATTGGGTTGGAAGCCTCTATGATAGGAAGAGCATTTTGAAATACATGTTTCATATGGGTTTAGGTCTAATTTCATGGGAATCTAAGAAGTAACCTACTTTTTTTCAATATACAACAGAGGTTGAATGCATAGCAGTGAATGTAACTACAAGTCAAGCTATTTGGTTAAGGAGAATTTTGATAGATTTGAATGAAAGGCAAGAGGATGGAACTACAATCTTCTATGACAACATTTCCTCAATTGCACAGTCTAAGAATCCAATCTTCCATGGCAGAAGTGAGCAAATAGAAATTAGATATCACATCATTTGAGAGTTGGTAGAGAATAGAGATATTAAAATAGAATTTTTTAAGTCTGAGCAGTAGCTAGAAGACATATTTACTAAGCCTTCGGGCATAGCAAGTTTTGTGCACCTAAGAAAGAGTCTTGGTGTAGTTGATTTGGATCAAGAGTGATCCTTGTTTATTTATTTATCTTGAGACAAAGGGGGAGTGTTAGAAATTTAAAAATGATCGTTTGTCCCTAGAGCAGACGCCCACCAACCCTATCAAAATATAAAATTCAGTAGGTGAGTTTGAAAATCCAAAAGAGAGGGAAAATATTTTGAAACAAGAAAAAAAGGAATGAAGCCTCATTCATTTGTACATATAGAAGGTGTAGAGAGGAGATTAGTAGATCAGATCAGAGAAGAGAAGAATAATTAAAGTAGAGTTCAGAAAGCAGAAGGAACAACAAAGGATCAGAGTTGAAGTAGCACAGGATCAATTTGTTCCTTGTAAGTTCATTTTTTATCATCCTTTGGAGTAGTGATTATTGTAGTACTGTATGTGGAGCCTTATAGTGTTGTAAGTTTATATTTCAAGTAGAAGATGTAGGTTAAAGTATTTTGTCTCTAGTTGAAGCCTTATGCTCCTAGATTTGTATTCAGTTGAATCGGTTTATGAATAGAAAGCAAGCAAGTAGGCATACTAGTCAATCTAGTTTCTTAAGCTCACTATTGTCTCCTTTATATTCATTATGCATGGTGCTTAGTATTTGAGAAGTTCAGAGTTGCATGTTCTTTGTTGTTATTTTTGTGTTTGAATGGTGGAATAGATTAGATAGAAAGTTTGTTGCTAACTTGCTTAGTTCCCTTGTAAAATATCCTCTCCTTCTAACAACTCGGTTAGTGTAAGTCTTGTTGTTCTTACCGAGTTATAGCTGAGCCTATCAAGGTGGCTACCAAGTTCACTTGGTTTCTAGTCTAACCAAGCTTCCCTACTGAGTAAACCATGTCACTTGGTTCCTTCATTGACCAAGTGCACTCGTGTACTATTGTCGAGCTCCACCTTTCTTTGGTGACTGAGTTCTCTTGAGTCACATTGTTGCTGAGCAACTTGGCATCCACTACTGCCAAGAAAACTCCACTCAGCCCCTTAATGTGTTGAGCTCACTCGGAAACCACTACCTGTCACTCCACATCCCCAGTTTACAAAGTAAAATTTTTGAGTTGTGAAATTATATTTCTTATATAAACAAGGTAGAAAAACAAATAGTTTAGGGAATTGACTGCCACAACAATTCATTACAATGCCTCTCTATATATAGAGGGCTTCCATTATCTGTACGCTGGTATAAGTCTTTAGAATTCACACTAGATTTGACTCAGCTACCTTCTATGCAGCTGAGGAAACCATAATATGTTTGACAACACTGGTAGTTTTTTTAATTGTAGGCTAGAAGCATAACAACTTGAAACCAAATAGTAGTTTAGTTATATCAGCTTGATGACGCATATCTCTATTGTGTAGATTTACAAGAACACACAAGGGACATTGCAGTTTAGTTGAAATTGAAGGATTACATAGTGGTGTGAATTAATTTTATCCAAAACTTATAAAACATGTATCCTTATGGATTTATTAGATTCCTCAAAATAGCAATAATCGAATTTCATGAAGATTCTTAGAAGAGTTTCCAACAATTTCTAATATGTCTAATACTAAAGAACTTTAAAATCTATTTTCATCAAATGAAAGGTCTAATGATAAAATAAATACACTATTCATTCCTCAAAAAATAAAAGCACTTACTTTTTAGAACTGTATATAACAGCCCATAAAATCGGGATGAGATTAGAAAGTACCTCAGCAACTGATGCATTAAGGAAAGAAAGTGATATATATTTTTATTTAAGTATAAGACCACGAAAATGCTTGGGGTAACAACTAGTAATTCAAAAAGAGCTGACATCGGTAATTCAATTAATAATAATATCCAATTGTCTAATCAAAGCAACCTTAGATCAGCTAATACTTATCATCGTGTGTTCTTATTTTGTGCACCTTTCATAAAATGATTTTAATTGTCAAATTGTAGAAAAAAGCTTAACTTTCCAATGGATTGAGTACATGCCCAACAAAGAGGATAACTCTAGTTGTATCTTCCTTGATCACAAACATGAATGTATGATCCTCTAAACAGTCCTCAATTGGGTACTTACACACACACATCAGCTTGGCAAATGTGAATGCAGTGACAACCATTGCTTCGTTGCCCACTTCGTCAACCTCCACAAATGACTTGTGGAGAATAGCTGAAATGTTGAGTTGCACGCTGCCATTAAACTCAACCATTTCATCGAAATCTACATTATCAGCAAAGGGGAACACCAATCCCATTTTTTTAAGGATCTCAGTTGCAGTTACACTAGATGATATCTTGAAGCAAGGAAGCTGAAAACTATGTAGTTCTACTACGGTTACTGTTGACAGATGTTTCTCCATAAAAGTAAGATTAAGATTTTTCTCCATTTCAGGTAGACCATTGATGTCATTAGTGTGAGAAATAAATCACAACTTAAAATTTCACTCGACAATAATTATTGCCAAGTGCCAATTTTCTTGGCACCTTAACGAGCCGAGTGGCAGTTTCCTCAGCACTTGAAGGTGCCAATTGATAGTTTGCTCGACATGAACTATTGCTGAGTGACAGGCAGTAGGTGTCAAGTTAGCTCGACACAAGAAGAAGTCGAGTAAGCTTCGCACACAAAGGGCAATGCTTGGCAACAATGGATGCTGAGTGAGCTCGGCTTAAACTGAAAAATTTATAACTTAGAGAAATTTCAACATGAATGTTTCCACTATTAAAACTAGAGAGCCAAAGCTTGAAGCTTCTAAAAAAACTTCTCAAATGCAATGAATAGAAGAATAATGGATTCAAGTATGCCTACTTTCTTTCTATTCAACTATGACTAAAAGTATTACAAAATTTGGGAGCATTCGACTTCAACCATAAAACCCTAAAATAACCCTAAATTGGTAAAACTTCAAACTTCAATGAACTTTAAACTTGCAACTCTAATGGCTGCATACAATGGTGTCTGGAGTAATCACTGCTTCAACAGGACAAATCCAACAATAAAAAACTTATAGAATGAATAGAGGAAACTCATGCAACTAAAAACACGACATAAACTTCCTTCTATCTCTGCAACGACTGATCTATTGATCAACTTCTTTCTTCTTTCTCTACTCTGCAACTCTCTGCTAAACTTCTAATCTGCTAAAATCAATTGAATGAATCTAAAACATTCCTTTTGTCATACTTTTCTCCCTCTTTCTTGATTTCAAAAACTCACCCACTACAGTTATTATTTCTATCTGTTCTAGAGTTCATCGGGTGGTAGGTGGGCATTTGGCTCTAGGGACAAATGGCCATTGCATTTAATATTTCAACACTCCCCCTTTGTCCTAAGCCAAAAAAACAAGGATCATTGCTAATCCAAATCAACTATACCAAGGCTCTCCCTTAGGTGTACAAAAGTTGTAATTCCTAATGGCTTTGTAAAAATATTTTCTAGCTATTGCTCAGACTTACAAAATTCCATCTTGATATCCCCATTCTCCACCAACTCTCTGATAAAGTGATATCTAATCTCAATATGTTTTCTTCTCCCATGGAAGACTAGATTCTAGGACAATACAATTGATGAAATGTTGTCACAATAAATTGTAGTTCCATCCTCTTGCTTTTCCTTCAAATCTGTCAAGATCCTCCTTAGCCAAATTGCTTGACATGTTGTTGCATTTTCTTCTATGTATTCAGCCTCTGTTGTAGATTGAGCAACAATAGGTTGCTTCTTGGATGCCCATGAAATTGCACCCGATCTCATATGAAACATGTATCTAGAAGTGCTCTTCCTATCATCTATACTTCTAGCCCAATCACTATCAGTGTAACCAACCAGCTTGAATTCATTTGATGCAGTATAAAAAATTTCAAATCCCTTGGTACCTTTCACATAACTTAGGATCCTCTTTCCTGCTTGCTAATGGGAATCCTTTGGTGTTTCCATAAATCTGGAAATCAAACTTACTGCATGCATCAAGTCTAGCCGAGTTGCAGTCAAGTAAATTAAACTTCCAACCATACTCTTGTATAGTGTTGGATCCACTCTCTTGCTAGAGTCTTCCTTGCTCAACTTCAGACCTATTTCTATTGGTGTGGGGGCTGGCTTACTATTCTGCATTTTAAATCTCTCCAAGATCTGCCTTTCAAATTTTTTCTGAGAGATGAAAATGCCATCATGCATTTGTTTTACTTCTATGCCTAGAAAGTACTTCAAGAGACCTAGTTCTATCATTTCAAATTCATTTTTCATGGCCTCTTTGAACTCACCAATTAGAGCCTTGTTATTACCAATAAAAATTAAATCATCTACATACAAGAAAACAATCAACACATTACCATTTGCTACCTTGATGTAGAGAGTAGGCTCACCATTGCTTTTTTTAAAGCCATTGCTCATCAAATATGAGTCAATCCTATTGTACCATGCCCGTGGAGCCTGCTTGAGCCCATAAAGAGCTATCTTCAATCTATATACTTTGTGTTCTTCATCTGCAACTTCGTAACTAGGTAGCTATTCCACATAGACTTCTTTCAATATACCATTTAGAAAGGCGAACTTCACATCCATTTGAAATACCTTTCATTTGTGCTGAGCTACAATTACTATGATAGCACACATTGTTTCCATTCTTGCAACTGGGGCATATGTCTCATCATAATCTCTACCATACTACTATTTGTCACTAAGACTCTTGGTCTTTCTTGGTAACAGGGAGGAGAATGTGGGATCAGAATCTTCACTACTACTACTTTACCGACCAGCTCGGTCTTCACTGACACTTGGTCATGCCTAGAGGAGCTCGGCAATGACTAAGGTTGCTTGACTTTTCTTCTATCTGCTCCTTCTTGTTGTTCATCAGCATCCTCTTCACTCATAATTGGCACTTTACTTGAGGTACTGGGTGACTCATTAGTTTGTCCATACCAAGATTGATTTTCAAGAAATTCTACATCTTTTGAGAAAATCATCGTGTTGTTCAATGGGTCATAAAATCTGTATGCCTTTGATTCTGAGTTGTACCCTGTGAAGATGCACTTCACACCTTTGTCATCCAATTTTTGACTTTTCTCTTTAGGCACATGTGCATATACAACACATCCAAACACTCTTAAGTGTTCAACTGTCCATCTTCCTCGTGACCATGCTTCCATTGGAATTCTATCACGGACTGCCTTTGTAGGACACCTGTTAATTAGGTAAACTATTGTTACCATAGCCTCTCCCCAACATTCAATTGGAAGACCTTTCTCTTTCATCATGCTCCTTGCCATTTCAACAATGGTCTTGTTCTTTCTTTTAGCGACTCCATTCTGCTGTGGTGTGTAGCTGGTTGTGAGCTCTTTCTTTATGCCATGTTTCCTGCAAAAATTTACAAAAGAATTGGAGGTACACTCCCCTCCTCTATTTGATCTTAGAACCTTGATATAGTGTCCACATTCTCTTTCAACCCAGGCTTTGAACTCAAAAAACTTATCAAATGCTTCAGATTTATTCTTTAAGAAATACACCCATGTCCTACAATTGAAATCATTAATAAATGTTATGAAATAAGTACTCCCCCCAATGGAACTAACTTGCATAGGACCGACTAGGTTAGAATGCACTAACTCTAATGGATATCTAGCCCTCCTAGAATTTTTAGAATTAAAGGAAAGCCTATGTTACTTACCCAAAATACAAGCCTCACACTTGTCACATGAATTTCCTATACGTGGAAAACCTTCTACCATTCTTTTATTTGACAACAAATTTAAACCAGCATAGCCAAGATGACCATACTTGAGGTGCCATAGCCATGAGGGGTCTTCAATCACACTCCTTAGAGCTGATTGTGTGGGAGGTGTAGCACCAACTTGAGATGAGAAACATGTCTCTATCCTCAAAGGAAACATTATGTTCTTTGTCATTTGAACTACTGCAAGTAAGTTCTTGCTCCCATCCTTTTCATGAATGACACACGTGTCATTCTCCATCAGTAATTTGTATCCATTTTGAATGAGCTGACCAATGCTCATCAAATTGTGCTTCATACCAGGGGCCATTTCTGCCTGAGCCATTTCTTCCTCTCCCCCTTCCTCTTGAATTTGACTGAGCCTTGAATGCTTACTCTTGAGAAGAAGAAGATGCAGATTTTTTGATCCTATGCTCATGGGTTTGAAGAGTACCCATCAACTCATCCATTGTCAAAATAGTGAGGTTTTTTGCCTCTTCTATGGTCATGACCAAATTGTCATATTTATGAGGTAAACTCCTCAATATCTTCTACACTATCCTCTTCTCTTGATAGTCTTCTCCATTTGACTTCAATTGGTTAATCACATTGGAGGTCCTTGAACTGAAATCTGCAACTGATTCATTTTCCTTCATTTGAAGGTTCTCAAACTCCCTCCTTATATTCTGTAGCTTTACTGTACAGACTTTATCAGTCCCTTTGAAGTTCATCTCAAGGATATCCCAAGCTTCCTTTGCATAATTTGTTGCTACAATCTTGGGAAAAATTGTCTTTGTCATTGGTGCTTCATTGAAACTTAATGCCTTTGCATCTTTCCTCCTTGACTCTTTCAAATGAGTCTTTTGTGCATTTGTGAGAGCAGCATACTGAGCTGGGTCTGTCACATCATTGAACCCATTAACTACAAACTCTCACAAATCATTTGCAACCATTATGGTTTTCATCTTCTTTACCCATGTATCATAATTTTTTCCATTAAAGGATGGTAGCTACTGCCATATCTTTCCTGTATCTACTACCATGTCAAATATCCCAAGAAAATAAATGCCCTAACTCACTATGGATGTGGGGCCTCAAAACTCTATTACCATGTGAGAAATAAATCACAACTTAAAACTTCGCTCAGCACTAACTATTGCCAAGTGCTAGTTTGCTCGGCTCCTTAAGGAGCTGAATGACAGTTTGGTCAGCACGTGAAGGTGTCGAGTAACAGTTTGCTTGGCACTAACTATTGCCGAGTGACAGGTAGAAGAAGTCGAGTAAGCTAGGCACACAAAGTGCAATGTTCGGCAACAATGGATGTCGAGTGAGCTTGGCTCAAATTGAAAAATTTATAACTTAGAGAAATTTCAATGTGAATGTTTCCACCATTAAAATTAGAGAGCCAAAGCTTGAAGCTTCTAAAAAAACTTCTCAAATGCAATGAATAGAAGAAGAACAATGGATTCAAGTATGCCTACTTGCTTTCTATTCAACTATGATTAAAAATATTACAAAATCTTGGAGCATTTGGCTTCAACCAAAAAACCCTAAAATAACCCTAAATTGGTAAAACTTCAAACTTCAATGAACTTTAAACTTGCAGCTCTAATGGTTGCATACATTGGTGCTTGGAGCAATCACTGCTTCAACAGGACAAATCCAACAATAACGAACTTACAGAATGAATAGAGGAAACTCGTGCAACTGGAAACACGACACAAACTTCCTTCTGTCTCTGCAACGCCTGATCTGCTAATCAACTTCTTTCTTCTTTCTCTGCTCTGCAACTCTTTGCTAAATTTTTGATCTGCTGAAATCACTTGAATGAATCTAAAACATTCCTTTTGTCATACTTTTCCCCCTCTTTCCTGATTTCAAAAACTCACCCACCGCAGTTATTGTTTCTATCTGTTCTGGAGTCCATCAGGTGGTAGGTGGGTGTTTGGCTCTAGGGACAAACAACCATTGCATTTAATATTCCAACAATTAGGTAGTATAATATACATTGACAAGGACCTTTTCCCTCGTCCTCGCAAATAGGGAAGGCATAGAATTTTGCATTCATCAACTATTTTGATAAATTGATCCTTTCTAGTAATCATCATAGGCATTTGCACACTCTCCCCATTCAGTAAATTAAAAGTTCCTTCTTTTGTTGTAGAGGATTTAAATTCTTCCAGCCATGTGCCATTAAAATACAAGCATCTGCCAAAATGAGCCTGGTATCTTCATCTAAAGAATTGGGAAGCTCTTGTATCTTCCCCTTGCTTTCATTTTCTGCCCACTTATTCACCTCCATTCTTACTTCATTTGGCTGATAAAGTCAACTAAAGCAGAAGAAGTCAGGTGAAATAGATGAAATGGTAAATTGTGTCATATATTCTCTGCTATGGGTAGCTGAAATAAATATACTAAGAAAAAGAACTTCTTGAAATTTATGGAGTATAAATGTGAAATGCTATATTTGATCTAGGTTAAGTAAACCATTAAATGTTCATATCCATGTGTACAAACCATGCATCAAGATCTCTTACACTCTAGGCGTTACTTCGCAACATAACTTTTAATTTTGCCATTCAAAAATATTCGAACTACAGATTACACCAAAGACTTTTCAAACACGGGTTAATAAATTCTAGGACTATCACACTTCATGTTTCACACACGGAGAGCAAAGGAATACACAGAAATATACCTTGCTGACAAAATCTACGGAGCTAGCTTGAGCATTATATCGACTCTGCATAGTATCTCTATAATTGGGTTTCAACGTAATGGTCTTATCCACAAATACTCCATTCACAAATGTCAGATGAGGACTTTCATTTGCTAAAACTGCATTAATGAGATCAGAAGAAACTTGATGCAACTGATCGACATCTTTGATGTTAAGACAAGAGCAAATCTGGTCCAATGTTGTACCCTTCGCTCCACCTGCACCCAAACTCAGTGCAAAAGATATGCTCAGCGGAGAAAACACACAGTTATTATTCTCATCTGCAATTTCTTGTAGTGCTTCCTTTGAAAAACTAAATGAAAATTCTCCTTGACGATGAACTGAAGCGTGGATATCCATATTTCTTTCACAGATCAATGTATGCTTGAGTACAATGTGTTTAATAATAAACAGAAAGCACGAAAGGCATTGGGGATCTCGTCTTGAAATCTGTATTCTGCAGGCCTAATTTTGTCGTATGCACAAATGTTAAGATTTCTAGTGATATTTTTAGTTTTTATAATTGCTGCGAAAGAGTCTTTGGCTTTAAAAAGTCCACACTATGTTCAGCTCCAATGGTTGCTCACTAAAAATGTTTATAGTTGTGGCTAAATGTTCTAGTAGTCTTTATGAAACATCTCAATTTGGTAGTGCACAAATGAGCCAATCACCAACCAAAAAAGTTAAAAAATGATCAACTACATGTGTAATTGTCTATTAACTTCCACCTGTTCTCATTTTTTTAAACATAATTATTTGGTATCTATTACAAAAATAATAATGGTTAATAGTCTCCCTATCGCTAATGGGGTCTTTTCCCTTGAAGTTGTGTGAAGAAAAATGAGTTGAGCTTATTAGAGTTTCACGAGATTTGTGTATTATTATCATTTCAATTGTCCATCATGAAGTTTTAAATCAAATATATTGTATTTAATATATATGTGCAATCATTTTGGTCTATGTAATAAATTTAATTCAAAAAATAATTGCTTTTGTCTTACTAATTGGATTGTTTAAGTTTTATTAATTTTTAAATTTACATAGTATTAAGAAAATATTTCAATTTATTATATTTATTCTAAGACCAAAATTGTGATTATTTTAATTTTCTAGTCACTGAGATAATAATAAAAACATTATTAAAAAAATTTGCAAGATGTGTATTTCTTCATTCCATATAATTTATTAAGGGTAAATTTAATAATTAATTTCTTTGTGACTTAGCCTTCCAAATATATAACATTATTCAATGAGAAATCTTTATAATTATTTAGATTTGATCACACAAAAACTATATATATAGTTAAGTACTATAGTATTGTACTAGTAAATTTAGAAATAAATACTTTAAATTAGCATATTATTCAAAAATAGTCTAACTTCCATAAAAAAAAAATAATAAAAAAGGTATATTATAATCAAGGCTAGGTTTTCTTTCTTGACTTTTGAGGATCAACATAGTGGCCTTTTTCTTTGACTTAACTTTTCTTTTTCCACTCGTCTTTAAATAAGAGTAGGATATTTTCTTTCTCTACCTATAAAACTTGTGTTTTCCTCTATGTTTCTTCTCATCATTGTCTTCTCTAGATTCCCCTTATTATTTTTCTCATTTGTTTGCCATGTTCTCATCTTGTGTTCTTAATTTGTGTATATACAAGTGTGTTGGAAGATGGTCTAGTGGAGTCTTGTTGTTTATATTATTCATTGGTACTACTTAACTAGGGTTGTCTCTATTTTTTGTTCAATATCTTTCTTTCCCAGGGTTTCCACTTCTTCCTTATGTTTGATCTAGGTGGTATTTTTTCTTTTCTTCACATATTCCTCTTCTAGGAGTCAAAGGATTTTGTTAGGTTTGGTCTTCCTTATATTCTCTGATGTGGTTGGGGGAGAAGGGTGGTTTCTCATGGAGGGGTTATATTTTTATGGGAGATTATTTGATGTGGATTTTCCTTCATGTTCAAGGTGTATGTGGGTTGATTTAGTGTGGACCTCCTTTTGGTGATTTATTTTGGCACCTTCCTGGTCCAGTGTTCTAGAATGTCTTTTAACTTCCTACTTGTAGTTTGTGTAGGACTTATTTTGAGATTTTATTCCATGACCTAAGGGATCTATTTGTGGAGTTGGTTTGTATATTCTTTTAGGATCCTTGTATTTTTTATTTATTCTTTTGTGGACAACTATATTTGTGTGGTATGATATATCTCTCCTAGGAGGCCTCTTTTGAGGTCTAGTCTATCCATGTAGAGGTGTGGTTCTTTCTTCCATCCATATTGTAGGCTTGCCTCATTTTTTTTGTCTATCAAGGTGTTGGTCTATCTTATGAAGGTGGATATTAACATTTGGAATGAGCTTAATGGTGGTCTTATGTGGATTTTTCTTGGTTTTAGCTTCTTGAGAGAAGAGGTGCTAGCCCCTAACTTGAATTCTAGTTAGCATTCAAGATCTTTTAAAGTTCACTTTTTTTTATGTGATCTTGTGATAAGTGGGTTTCAATGTTCCTTCTAGAACAACTTTTCTTCAAGTCTTTGTGGTCTCTAAGTTCCTTCTAATAAGGTATTTTCAAATTAGTGCATTCCTACCATTAGAATATTTAAAGAGGTCTTTTGATATCAATGTGTTTGATGCAAAGGAATCTACAAAAATATGATGCTAAGAAAATATACTTAAAGTGAACAAAACCTTAATGGTTTAAGCTTATCTAGAAAGACAATAAACAATAGAGAAATAGAAAGAATATTGGGAGGTGATGTATGGATGTAAATTGAATATGTGTGTGTGTGTGTGTGTGTGTGTGTGCGTGCGCGCGCGCGCGTGTGTGTGCATGCGTGTGTATGTGTGTGTGTGGGGGGGGGGGGGGGGGTGGAGAGAGAGGGGGGGGAGAGAGAGAGAGAGAGCAATCATGTGATCCCACAATATTGGTTCCCACTATTTGGCCCACTTTGACTCAAAAAAAAAAAAAAAAATTTAACTTCAGATTTAGATGCATATTAGTAAAAACTCATAAAGAATTTAAAGATGATGTAAACTAGTGATTTGTATCATTTTCTTGCTAGTTTCTAGTACTATTTGTTTGTTCTTTTAGAAGTGATTGAAGTCCATTTTTCTTTCTCTTTTGATAAGTGTTTTATATGGAAAATCAACATTTTAAAAGAGTTTAAGGCTCTCTTGATTAACATAACTTTTTTTTTTTTTTTTTTTTAAATATGATAATGAAAAAATTATTTCAAGGATAGAATGGTAACATCAATACTAGAAATAATAGTCAGTTATGTTCAACTTTGTTAAAAAATATTGATTTCATTCAATGGTAAAGTGATGTTAATGATAATTCAAACATATGTTGATTTTGACCGATATAATTTCGTTTCTATAAATTGAAGTGCTTTTAAAAAAAAATTTGCTAGAAAAGAAACATACATACCTTTGTACCACATATTTTTCAAAAATTATTGTCTCTCATTTTTAATTTTTCAACAAGCTTGACATGCAATATTTGTGAAATGGCCAAAAAACTTTTATTTAATAAAATTGAAAAATAAAAGATCACAATAAATACAATATTTACTAAATGTATAGTCATTGGAAAGATTAATCAAAGTAAAATAATTTGGCATATTTATTTTGATAATGTGGACCTATTTAGCCCTTTTTGTGCCCTTAGAAGTGAAACATTTGACAAAGATTTTAGGAAGTTTGAAAAATATCCTATTCTAGGACCTTTGAATGAAGTCCTTGGAGAAGAATTTAATGAAGGGGGCTTCATTTGAAGCCTCCTAGGGTTATGTGGGTGGCCTTATAGAGGCTTCAAATGAAGCCCCTTGGGACATTTTTCCACAACTTCTTGGCATGCAAAAAAATTGGCTCGTGGGGGCTTCAAATGAAGCACCCCTTTTGACAAGGGAAATTATTGTTTTAGGTTTTTCTCTATGATTGATATAAATGTATATCAGTTTTGAGTATCTAAATCAACTCAAAATCACCTTCAATTTTAATTTTTTTAAGAAATAGGAAGAATACTTATAAATATAGGACTTTTTTGTTTTAAAGGCAATTTGATAGCTTTTTACAGAAAGAAGATGGGACAAAAAGGAAATATGTGAGTTAGAAGGAGTGGTTGAAGGAATATTTATAATTATGTTTTTAAAATGCAGGCATAATATATTGCAAGAAATGGAGTAAACCTAAGGGAAGAGAATGAGTTGAAGATGTTGCTAAACAAATACGCATATCATAAGGGAGAGAAATATTTGATTACTATGTTTTAAATAATAGAGCAATAAGGACAATAAAGGGAGAGAAATACATATTTACATAAAAACATGTGTGTGTGTGTGTGTGTGTGTGTGTGTGTGTGTGTGTGTGTAAGACATCTTCTTCTTTTATGTATCTGAAGAATTAATAAATGTTTATCTCCTTGCTCTAGAATATAAGGTCATGAATCTTCAAAGTAGTAGTTAAGAAGTCTTGAATTGGGAATAGATATAGAGACAATATCTTATTCTACTATCATTTTAGGGAGATCTTCAAAGTTTAGTTTATTCAATATATTCTTAGAGAACGTGTTTGTTGTGGTGTGGAGCCTAATCAGACTCAAAGGTTTATTCAACATAGTTTTCTCCCCATATTATTTCTATGGGGGTTTGAGGGTTAGTGCCCACAAGATGGGGTCAAAGGGTAGTGCCCCTACCGGGTAGTAGCTAGGTGTGCTCCCTATTGCAATACAAGGTGGGATCGATGGGGGTTTTCTTGAAGCAAAAAATGACCTAATATTGTAAAACACATTAGCTACTATTTCACTTATTGGACGACTTATTCTTCCCCTACTTTTGTAAGTGACAAAATCTTGTATAAAAAAGGCTCAAGGTTAGAGATTTCATAATGTAATGGTGATATTGTAGCTTCTTACAATGGTATTGAGCTGTAAGGGATTGCTTATTGTAATCACTAGATAATAATAATATTGGACTTATTGTTGGTAGATGTAGCCCAGGGATTGGGTGAACCACATTAAATCTTGGTGTCTTGTGTTCTCTTATGTGTGCTCTATTATTTTCTAATATTGGTTATATTAACATGTAACTATTATTTTTGTTTGAGGTAAATCCTAACAAGTGGTATTAGAGCCAGATAATCATCAATTTTTTTAATTTTTTTTTAAAGTCAGACAGTCTTCATTTTATTATTATTAGCAATCCTCTATAGGAAGGTCTCACAGTTGAGTGGGAGTGATGGTAGATGAGGGTAAGCTAAAGGTGGAGAAGTTTAATGGGTAGAACTTTCAGTTATGGAAGATGCAAATGGAGGACTATTTTTATCAGAAGGATTTATGGAAGCCATTGGAAGAAAAAAAAAACTGGGAACTATGACAGATGAGGACTGAGAGATTTTAGATAGAAAGAAACTTGGAAGTATTCGATCATGCTTGGCACCATCAGTGACATTTAACATTACAAAATCAAAGACAATGGAAGAGTTGATGCAAACCCTAGCAAAACTATATGAAAAGCCCTCTTATTCAAACAAGGTATTTCCACTGAAGTGTTTATTTAATATGAAGTTGTCAGAAGGTGGATCTATTGAAGATCATTTAAATGAGTTTAATATTGTTACTAATCAGTTATCTTCTATGGGTATTAATTTTGATGAAGAAATTAGGGCTCTCTTGATTTTGTGTTCTTTGCCTAAAAGTTGGAATGGCTTTGTAATGTCTTTAAGTAATTCTATTTCTGGATCTAATACCCTAAAATTTGATTATGTGATTGGTCTTATTATGAGTGAGGAAACTCGTACGAAAACCTTAGGTGGATCTACATCAAGAAGTGCTTTGAATGCACAAAGTAGAGGTAGAACAACTGAGAGAGGAAATAATTCTAGAAATCAAGAGAAATCAAGAGAAAAGTCAAAGGGGAAGAGGTCTCAATCCAAAGGACTGAGAGATTATTGGTACTGCGATAAACCAGGGCATAAGAAGAAAGATTGATGGACTCGAAAGGACAATGAATGAGATAAACTAGAAGGGAACAAAGAGGAAAATGTGGTGAGTAGCAAATTTTAAGAGGATGCTTTGCATCTATCTTTAGAAAATTTTGACGATTCATGAGTTTTAGATTCTAGTGCTTCATTTCATGCTACACCTCATAGAGGTTATTTCATTGATTATGTCCAAGGGGATTTTGGGCTTCTTTATTTGTGGGATATTAAAACTTGTCAAATTGTTGGAAAGGGAAAAGTTAAGATTAAGTTGTAAAATGGGAATCATTGACTACTACACGAGGCAAGACATGTTTCAAGGCTGAGTAAGAATTTAATTTCAACAAGAAAACACAGTGATGAGGGTTGTGTAGTTACTTTTAATGATAAAAATTTGAAGGTTCAAAAGGATTTCCTTGTAGTAGCAAAAGGTGTGAAAGTAGGTACCTTATATCTTTGTACAAGTGATATTATTCCTTGTACTTTGATAGTTTCAAAGAAAAGTGAATGTTTAGGAACAATTGTTGCAGTTGAGTAGGGAGAACAAATAACTGCTATAGATTTTGATATAGAGCTATGGCACACAAAAATTTGGCACATGAGTGAGAAAGGTATGAAAGTACTTCATTCAAAGAAAGTTTTACTAAGTTTGAAAGGTGATAATATGGATTTTTGTGAAAGTTGTGTGTATGGAAAACAAAAAAGAGTGAGTTTTGTAAAGACTAGGAAGGAAAAGAAAAGTGAGAGATTAGAGCTTGTGTGTACAGATGTATGGGGACCATCTTAGGTATCTTCCCTTGGTGGATCTCATTATTATATTTTATTTATTGATGATGAAACTAGAAAAGTATGGGATTATTTCCTTACACAAAAATCATATGTATTTCAAACTTTTAAGAAATGGGAATGCTTGGTTGAAAATGAGACTGGTAAGAAATTAAAATGTCTTAGATCTAATAATGGTGGTGAGTATTTCAGTCATGAATTTGAAGATTATTTCTCCTTTAATGGTATTCATAGATAAAAAACTATTCCATGGACTCCATAGGAAAATGGAGTGGCTAAACGGATGAACAAGACTATAATAAAGCATGCAAGAAGCATGAGGTTGCATGTAGGGTTTCCCTTAGACATGTGGATGAAAGCCATTAATACTATTGTATATTTGATTAATTGAGGTCCCTCTACTCCTTTGGGTTGTGATATTCCAAAGGAAGCATAAACTGGTAAGAAGGTGAGTTGTTCTTGTCTCAAAACCTTATGTTGTGAAGCATTTTCTCATATAGATTTTGATAATAGAACCAGGTTAGAAGCTAAGTCAAAGAAATGTGTATTTTTTGGATATGGCATTAATGAATTTGGTTATAGGATTTGGGATTTAACAAATCATAAAATTGTAAGAAGTAGGGATGTCATATTCAATGAGAAAATATTGTACAAAGATTTATTGTAGCAACATAAAAAGAAAGAAAATGATTATGTAGTGCTAGATGATACTCTAAAAGATGATGTTCTAGTAGTTCCTCATGATTTGCAACAACCACAACAACAAATACCACACACCCCAGTGAATGTTAGATGGTCAATAAGGCTAAGTAGACCTCCAAAAATATTTTCTCTTTCCTTGCATTCTATTTTACTTACTGATGTTGATGAACCTGAATGTTATGATGAAGCTATGCAGGTGGATAAAAAGATTCAATGGGAGTCTGCAAATGAAAGATGAAATGGACTCTTTCATGAAAACTAAGACATGGGATTTATGCAAGTTGTCTACATGTAAAAGGGATTTATAGAACATGGATTTATAGGTTAAAAGAAGATGACGGAGGTAAGAAAATATTTAAAGCTAGCTTAGTTGTAAAAGGCTTTGCACAGAAAAAGGAATTGATTTTGATGAGATATTTTCTCCTATTGTTAAAATGACTTCTATTCACATTGTTTTAAGTATTATAGCTACTGAATATTTTCATTTGGAATAGACTGATTTTAAAAGAGCCTTTCTTCATGGCGATTTGGATGAAGAGATTGATATGGTACAACCATAGGGATTTGAGGTCCAAGGTAAGGAGAACTTAGTGTGCAGATTGAAGAAAAGTTTATATGGCTTGAAGATAGCACCTATCTAAAATTTGACATGTTTATGCATGAGTATGGATATAGCAGGCGTCACTAAAATCATCGTGTTTATTTTAAGAGGTTGGATGATAGCAGCTACATTATTTTAAGTTTATATTTTGATGATATGCTTATAGCTAGGTCAAACATAGATCACATTAAGAGGTTAAAGGAACAATTAGCACATGAATTTTCTATGAAAGATTTGGGGGCAGAAAAACAAATCACTAGTATGAAGATTTGCAGAGATAGGAAGAATAGGAAATTGGCATTATCTTAGGCTAATTATATTGCGAAGGTGTTGCAATGTTTCTCTATGGAGAATGCTAAAGTGGTTAGTACACCTTTACCTAGTCATTTGTAGCTGACTAAGGAGATGTGTCCCAAAACACAAGAAGAGGAGAATAAGATATCTAAGGTACCTTACACTTCAACTATAGGAAGCTTGATGTATGCTATGATAGGTACTAGGCTAGATATTACACATGTAGTAGGAGTTGTTAGTAGGTATATGAGTCATCCAGGAATTGAGCATTGGAATGCAATTAAATAGTTTCTCAACTATTTGAGAGGTACATCTAGTAAGTGTTTACATTTTTGGGGTTCTACTACTAATTTATAGGGATATGTTGACTCATATTTCGTAGGGGATATTGATACTAGGAGAAGTACTACAGGTTATGTATTTACTGTTAATGGGGCAACAATAAGTTGGGTTTCTCGATTGTAGAAGGTTAATGCTTTATCGACTATAGAGGAAAAGTATGTTGCTACTACAAAGATAGCCAAGGAGATGATATGGCTTCAGTTCTTCTTGAAACAATTGTGACACCCTCAGAAAAATAATTATTTCCTTATAGATAGCTAGAGTGCCATTCATCTTGCAAAGAATTCAACTCTGCATTCAAAGATAAAACACATATAGTTGTGGTACCATTTCATTTAATCAATTTTGGATGATGGAAAGTTAAAGCTAGAGAAGATGCATACAAATAACAATGCAATGGATATGTTTACAAATTTAGTGACAAGGGAGAAGTTTAACTCTTCTTCAGCTTCAATTGGTCTTCTAGACTGAATAGAATAAAAGAACAATAGAGTCTAGGGTGGTTTGATATTCTAGTGGGAGCTACATGTTTAGTAGTGCTATGATCAGTCTCCAAGTGTGAGGTTATTGTTGTGGAGTCTGATCAATCTCCAAATGGGAGATTTTTGTGATGTGGAGCCTAATCAAACTCAGAAGTTTATTGAGTGTGGTTTCCTCCCCCTATTATTTCTACAGGTGTTTGGGTTCAGCATCCCCAAGATAGGGTCAAGGGGTAGCATCCTATGGGGTCCTTAGGAAATGCCCCAAGTGCACTCCCTATCATAGTACAGGGTGGGATTGAGGGGCAACGCCCCCATGGGGGTTTTCAGGGGCAGTTCCCCTAAAGTAAAAAATGACCTTATACTGTAAAAGACATCAGCTACTATTTCTCTTATTGGATGACTTATTCTAGCCCTAATTTTTTAAGTGGCAAAAGCTTGTATAAAAAAGGCTTAGGGTTAGGGATTTCATAATGTAATGGTGAAATTAAAGCTTCTTGCAATGATATTGAGCTATAAGGGATTTCGGATTATAATCACTAGATAATCATAATATTGGACTTGTTGTTTGTGGATGTAGCCCAGGGATTGGGTGAACCATGTTAAATCTTGGTGTCTTGTGTTCTCTTATGTGTGCTCTATTATTTTCTGATATTGGTTATATTTGCATGTAACTGTTATTTCTGTCCAAGGTTAATCCTAATAGTGTTTACATGATTTGAGGTCTTCATAAACCTTGTCACTACCATTTTAATCTATCTCACACATAGAGATAAGATAACCTAGTTTCATTTTTCTTTTGTTGATCCTTTCCTAGGGATCAATGCAATTTTTTTGGATCAACTCTCCAAACTTACATTTGAAAGTCATTGTGAAAGGTAATACTTCACATAGTCTTTTTTATGAAAAATGGATGTGAATATGTAGGCACCAGAAAAAATAATAGGAAACAACAAAAATTATAATAGTAATAAACACTTAATAATAATGACATTGAAACAAGGTAGAGAAACAAATATATTATTGAATTGATTGCCAAAATTATTCATTACAATGCCTCTCTATATATAGATTAATTTCATTATCTATGTGTTGGTAGAAGTCTCTAGAATTCACATTGGAGTTGACTAAACTACATTCTACATGGTTAGGGAAGCCATGATATGTTTGACAATACTGATAATTTCTTGAATCATAGGCTAGAAGAATAACAAACTTGAAACCAAGTAGTAGTTTAGTTATAATACCTTGATATGACAACGATCTCTATTGTGTAGTTTTATATTGACACAAAATAGACACTATAGTTAGTTTAAACCAATCGCTTACGTGGTTGAGTGAATTAATTTTTTGAAAACTATCCCTTAATTTCTACCACTAATGGAGATTTATGTGCTTAAAATTATTATAATAAATAATCAAATTCAATGGGTCTCGACATTAATCCTTCTTAGGAACCCATTAACAACATAAAATTTTGGTTCCCCATATCACTATCACTTTGGAAAATTTATTCAATTTTTCATTATTCTTTAGGTTTTTAATTAGATCATCCATAACCATTTGAGATTTCCCCAAATTAATACAATTTCTTTTACTTTAGGATTTTCACCCAATCAAGTGGTTTTTCCTTAACACAAACCTTTCAAATAATAAAATTTTAGGTTTTTTACCTAAACAAGTGGTATTGGCTTACCACAAACCCTTTATAGACTTGACACAAATATCATTACAATAATGGGAAAACCATCTCTAGGATTTTCTCATTTATTAAATATCACTTTTGATGGATGGTGGTTTTTTTGTAACACAATCCCTTCACAACCATTCTCAAAATAGTTATTATCAAATTTCTACTTCAAGGGAAGAATTGAGATGACCAAATAACCAGTGATTTTTTTGTGTAGCCACTCAACCGGCTCATTTTAAGAGTATGAAATAGTGGGTGGAAGTGTAGGGGAGGTTGGTTGGTCCAAGGATCCAACTAGAAATGGAAAGTGTTCTCATCCCCTGTCTTAAAGAAACCACATTAAGTCAAAGATGAGAACATTTTATGAATATTACTACATATGTTAGATATATTTGAGAGATTAACTTTAAGAATATTATCTCCCTTGCGATTGCTTAAGTACTTGTCCTTCATGATGTCATCCTAATCTATTCCAAAAAAACATAATATTCTAGCTGACATTAGTTAGTGTAATATTAAGAATATTCACATCTCTAACATTTATGTTTCCTTGAGAAATGGAAGAGAAGATTGTCTCCCAATTGACCAAGGAAAGTTTTTTTTTCACATCACCAACAACCCACAAAAATATCCTCTTAATAACATTCATGTTCTTGTCCCAATCAATTTGTGTATGAAATAGCACATCATTGTATATTAGGAGGTAGTTTGAATGAAAACAACGAGAATTTGAAGCTTTCCAACTTTGCTAAGTAGGCTGACTTTCTAGTTTACCGATTTCTCTTGTCTTCTCTCAGGTAGACTCAACTAATTAGAATTATCAATTTTCCCCATAGACAAATGCATACTAAGATAAATTAAAGGAAGAAAAGAAAAATTGAAACCTAAGAAAATAGGAATCTACTTTATGAGTGAGAAAAACAAAGGTATTATTTGATTCCTTAAGGATACCTCATAAAGAAAAAAACTCTTTGGTGCCCTAAAAAAATCTTTTCCAACCACTTCCTAGTAATTTTGAAAGGATATTTGAGGGAACCCATATGAACTAGTGTATTTTAGAGGGCTTAGAGGAAAGGTGACAAACTACACTTCCTCCAACATGACAAGTCTTTCTATAACTAAATTATCTTTAAGAAATATTGCATGAATGGAAATAATCTATTAGAGAGTTGCAAGATCAATCCAAGTTAGGTTCACCCAGACAAAATTTATTCAAAATATCCTTAAAGTAGTTGACAACTTAATTTTCAATATCACCCATGAAGGTAATACATCCCCATGGATTTCATTTTCAAGTAAAAGTATAGTGCATCAATAGGTTTGTATGAGTCGAATTCTATAGGATGACAAGAGTATGCTTTGATACCATTTTTAATGATCCAAACCAGATATTTAACATTTTTGGCATCCTCGTATCCTTACAAGTTCATAATTTTATCCCTAATTAGATTGGAAAAAGGAGCTCTATAGAGCATGTGATGACATAGGTTTCCCCAAACCATGGGAGGTGCATCATTCTCTATGCAACTTGGGCCTAAATATGAATAGTTTAATGGTAACTTAATTTTAGTTAGATGTTCAAACCCACATCAACTTTCTTTTAGTTCATTACATTGAAATGGGTGAGAGAGGTACATAAGTAATTCTATCTCTCTTATTTTTGCATCCACTATCCATTATTTATCTACTAATGAAATCAAGACTTTAAAAAGATAACAAGTCTATTAAAGCATCTAGAGAATTCATTTTAGAAAGCTTCAAAAACCATTATCTAAGCACATTTAATGACTTTGTATAAGTTTTCAGTGAGGTTGTACTATTATATGAACATTAGATATTTGATTTTAGGAATAATGTATCATCTATGTTGAGAAATCTTATTTCTTAGATCAAGAATATGATCCATACAAGAAGACTCCCATTTTAAGAACTTTTCATTTCAATTTTATTGTTTCTTTTAAATCAAGGTTTCAACCAAGGAAAACTCCTTTCGACAATATTGTTCCAAATTTAATGTTTAGGTGATAGGTGGTAAATTTTGATATCAACTACAAGTGGATATAGCAATAGATTACAAGTGGTATAACCTTCATGATTATTTAGCCATACCAAAGTGGCTCCTAAAGTCTTTGGAAAGCTAGATAACCTAATTCTTTTCATTTATAACTAAAATTTTAATCACTAATAGGTCACTATTTGAGATTTCTATTCTTGGTATCAATGTTGGGTTCTTAGTTTGATAATAATATTTGTATAGGAAAAAATGATATTTCTCTCTCTAAATATCCCTAAAAATTGAATTTACATTTATATTTTACATATTTTATTTTTAATTGAATAGTGTATTGTGAAATATCGAGTATCTAAAGGATTAGAGGTGTTGTTCAACCTTTTACAATCATCGAGGAAACATAAGGATACGCCTTAAGATTTGGAAGCCCCAATTCAAGGTAAAATTCCAAGTTTGAGGTTGACTTGAGAGGTTAAGGTGGAGTTGGTTGAGGTCAATTTTTTAATGGACCTAGTCTTCACAAAATTTTATGAATCCAAAGCTCCAACTAAAACCAAAAATCATAGATCTATAATGCTAAAAGTATAAGTCCAAAAGTTTGTGAATCTATTTAGTTACAAACAAGGAAAATGAATTTTGTTTGTGGGGAGTGTCTTACCTTGGTTAATATCCTATTTATGCATTAACCTTGAAATGAGAAATCATCTAAAATTAAGGGAACTATAAATATTCACCTTACTTGTCAAACCTCTATGAATGATTTTGAATTAGCTATCCATAAATCTATATGAATGCTTCTATGTAAACATATGTAGGAAGTCTTCACAAATGAAATAGTTATGAAAGTGTTAAATCATATATCTCTGAATGTAAGTATGCCCTAATCCTTAAATTCATGAACGTTTGAATGCTTGTCCAATATTGATAAATGTGTATCTCCTTCCTTCATGACCAATTCCTCCATCTCTAACAAAGAAATACTCGAGATCTATAGAAGGAAATGCATGATTAATTACATGGAATGAGGGCATTCAAAACCCATGCTTGCTTGGCTTGAATTTCTTGAGTGCACCTTAAGATCTTTCTTACAAATGATAGCTTGAATGCATGCTTCCTCATGAAAGTGTGTGTTTCTTAAATGAATAATGGATTGCATGGGTCTAGCTTTCAAGTCAATGGATGACTAAATGATGTAAGACTCCCTCTTATACTAATTCTTGGGATCAAAATAAAAATGGTTGACTCCACCGAGAAAGAAATGGAAAAAAACCCTAAATAAGTCCATGATCTAAAGGCAAAATATATCGGTTAAGGTGGAGCTTGACCTTAACCTAAGATATTTCACACATAAAGATATATTTTTCAATAAGAAATACAATAATACTTGTATTCTTGAATTTTCTATGATATATTTTCCATTTTAATAAATAATAATGGGGTGATTTTTTTTAGTTAATGAAACTACATGTCATAAAGACCACAATGAAAATAAAATTATCTATGAGCATGCCCAAACTTTTCTTGTTTAATATGATACTACCTTGTATGATTGATATATGTATGTATAGCTTGAGATAAAAAAATTATAAGTTATGGTGTAATTTATCTTCATTTGATACACATTACACTATAAAATAAAATACACATAATTTCTAGATAATATTTGTTTTTCTAGATTATTTATAAATCATTTATTTACACAATAGAGCATTATATAAAGTATTTATAAACAACAAACTAATATTATTTGATTTATTATAGTTTTCTTTCAAGTCACTAGTATCATATGATCACTTTCCCTTATCTGATTGACATACCAAAAAAGTTTTCTTGATTACTATATCACACAATATATTTGATAAATGTCACTCTACAAATTAAATTCGTCTTCTTTGATGGAATACACATTAATTTATTTGGTACAAGTCATGTTAGAAAACATGGATTTGGATTTATGAACAATGATATTTTTATTTAAAACATTTCTTTGTTGATTGTGAAACCATTTCAAACCTTTTAGAAAAATCACTTCCAAAAATTAAATTCATATCTCAATTTAGACTTTTCTATCCTTTCTTTGTTGAAGGTTTCTTTCATTGTTATGAGAGATGAATCTAAGAACCACTACTCATGAAATATGGGTCAATAGATTTAACTCAAAACCTACATAATTGAATGGTTTTCATTCTTGCAATAGGAGCATATGTCTCATCATAGTCTCTTCCATACTGCTGTTTGTAGCCCTTGACTACCAACCTTGCCTTATGCCTATCAATCTTGCCTTCAGCATTGCATTTGGTCTTATAGACCCATTTAACTCCAATCACTTGCTTCTTGAGAGGCAATTCAGTTAGCTCCCATGTCTCATTCCTTTCTATGGCATCTATCTCCTCATCCATGGCCTTACACCATTTCTTCTCCTTAATAGCTTCTTCAAAATATATTGGATCACTATGAGAAAATAATGAAAAATTAACACTCTCATCATAATCTTCATACCTTTAATCTTGTTATATCTCCCAAAGGCTCTTGGTCTTTCTTGGTAACAGAGAGGAGAGTGTGGGATTAGAATCTTCACTGATGTTGCTTTGCTGACCAGCTCGGTCTTCACTGGTACTCAGCACTGACACTCGGTCATGCCTAGAGGAGCTCGACAATGTCTCAATCTACTTTCCTTTTCTTCTATTTGCTCCTTCTACTTGTTGTTCATCAGCATCCTCTTCACTCATAATTGGCACTTTACTTGATGTGCTCGGTGATTCATCAATTAAACCATACCACGACTGATTTTCAAGAAATTCCACATCTCTTGAAAGAGTTATCTTGTTGTTCAATGGGTCATACAATCTATATGCCTTTGATTCTGGGCTGTACCCTGTGAAGATGCACTTCACACCTTTATCATCAAATTTCTACCTTTGCTCTTTAGGCACATGTGCATATGCAACACATCCAAACACTCTTAAGTGTTCAACTGTCCATCTTCTTCATGACCATGCTTCCATTGGAATTCTATCACGGACTGCCTTTGTAGGACACCTATTAATTTGGTAAACTATTGTTGTCATAGCCTCTCCCCAAAATTCAGTTGGGAGACCTTTCTCTTTCATCATGCTCCTTGCCATTTCAACAATGGTCCTATTCTTTCTTCCAGCCACTCCATTCTGCTGTGGTGTATAGCTGGCTATGAGCTCTTTCTTAATGCCATGTTTCCTGCAAACATTTACAAAAGAATTAGAGGTATATTCCCCTCCTCTATCTGACTTTAGGACCTTGATATAGTGTACAAATTCTCTTTCAACTTGAGCTTTAAATTCTACAAATTTATCAAATGCTTCAAATTTATTCTTTAAGAAATACACCCATGTCCTATGACTGAAATCATCAATGAATATCATGAAATAAGTACTCCCCCCAATGGAAGTAACTTGCATAGGACGACTAGGTCGGTATGCACTAACTCTAATGGATATCTAGCCCTCCTAGAATTTTTAGAATTAAAGGGAAGCCTATGTTGCTTACCCAAAATACAAGCCTCACACTTGTCACATGAATTTCCTATACGTGGCAAACCTTCTACCATTCTTTTATTTGACAACAAATTTAAACCAGCGTAGCCAAAATGACCATACTTGAGATGCCACAATCGTGAAGGGTCTTCAATCACACTCCTTAGAGCTGATTGTGTGTGAGGTGCAACACAAACTTGAGATGAGAAACATGTTTCTGTCCTCAAGGGAAACATTCGGTTCTTTATCATTTGAACTGCTGCAAGTACATTCTTGCTCCCATCCTTTTTATGAATGACACATGTGTTATTCTCCATCAACACTTTGTATCCATTTTGAATGAGCTGACCGATGCTCATCAAATTGTGCTTCATACTAGGGGCAAAATACACATTTTGTATTTCCCTTTTCTCACCTTTCTTGGTGCAGACCATAATAGATCCTTTGCCCACAACTGGTAGGGTTCCATTGTTACCCATCTTAATTTCTAATTTGAAACCCTTGTCAATGAATGAAAACAAGATTTCATTACCACTCATGTGTTTTCTACATCCACTGTCGAGGTACGAAACCTCGACGCTTCCTTCTTCACCAACATTACACATGATGAAGGCAACAACATTGGGTCCACTTGTCATGTTCACATCAGCCACATTTGCTTGTACTGACTAATCATTCTGCTTCTTCCAGCATTCATTTGCACAATGCCCATATTTTGATAGTATTAGAATTCTACATTACTATTATTTGAGTTGTAGGTTTTCTTACCTCCTCTTGAAGTATTTTGTGAGCTACTTGCTCCATCTGCTCTTCCTGAGCTTTCTGCTGCAGCATTTCTTTGTCCTCCATTTCCTCGGCCTCTACCTCTGGAGTTCCTACCTGAGCCATTTTTTCATCTCCCTCTTCCTCTTTGATTTGACAGAGCCCTGAATGCTTGGTCTTGAGAAGTAGAAGATGTAGATCTATTGATCCTATGCTCATGGGTTTGAAGAGAACCCATCAACTCATCCATTGTCAAAATAGTGAGGTCTTTTTCCTCTTCTATGGTCATGACCAAATGGTCATATTTATGAGGTAAACTCCTCAATATCTTTTCCACTATCCTCTGCTCTTGATAGTCTTCTCCATTTGACTTCAATTGGTTAATCACATTTGAGGTCCTTGAACTGAAGTCTGCAACTGATTCATTTTCTTTCATCTGAAGGTACTCAAACTCCCTCCTGATGTTCTGTAGCTTTATAATATGGACTTAATTAGCCCCCTTGAAGTTTGTCTCAAGGATATCCCATGCTTCCTTTGCATAATTTTCTGCTGTAATCTTAGGGAATATAGACTCTGTCATTGCTGCTTCAATCAAACTTAGTACTTTTGCATCTTTCCTCCTTGACTCTTTCAAATGAGTCTTCTGTGCATTTGTGAGGGTAGCATACTGAGTTGGATCAGTCACATCATTGAATCCATTGACCACAAACTCCCACAAATCATTTGCAACCATAATGGTCTTCATCTTCTTTGCAAATGTATCATAATTCTATCCATTAAATGATGGTGGCTGCTGCCATGCTGCCATATCTTTCCTACATCTCCTGCCATGATAAATATCCCAAGAAAAAAAAATGCCCTAAATCACTTTGGATGTGGGGCCTCAAAGCTTTGAAACCATGTGAGAAATTATATTAAAATCAAACTTAAACTCACAACCCTAAACCTAAAATCTTTGCTCAGCACTTAAAAGTTGCTTGGCAGATGAAGGTGCCAGGTGCCAATTTTACTCGGCACTTGATGATGTCGAGTGGCAGGTTGCTCGGCACTTGATGGTGCCAAGCGACAGACAACAGGTGCCGAGTGAACTCGGCACAAAGAGGAGCTCGGCACTTGATAGGTCAGCAGCAATAGATGCTGAGTATGCTCGGCTCCAAAGGAAATGCTCGGCAACAATAGATGTCGAGTGAGCTTGGCTCCAACTAAATTTTATAACTTAAAAAATTCCAACATGAACACATTCACCATTAAAACCAGAGAGCCAAAGCTTTAAGCATTTAAACTAATTTCACAAATGCAACATACAAGGGAAGATCAATAGATTCAAGTATGCTTGCTTTCTTTCTATTCAATCTTTCATTAAGCTATTACAAAATCGAGGAGCATTCGGCTTCAACTAGAAAACCCTAAAATAGTAAAACTTTAAACTTTCAATAGATTCTAAACCTGCAACTCTAATGGCTGCATATAATGGTGCCTGAAGAAATCACTACTTTAATAGGACGAATCTAACAATGACAAACTTACTGAGTGAGTAGAGGAAACATGTGCAACTGTAGGCACGAAACAAAAAAAACATCCTTCTTCGAACGACTGATCTGTTGATCTTCTCTGCTCTATCTGCCTCTCTGTCTATCTGGTTTAAAAATGAGAGAGAGGTATTCCTTTTGTCACATTCTAGTTTCCCCCTCTTTTCTGATTTCAAAATATCACCCACCATATTTATGTTTTATGTCTGTTCTAGACATCAGGGGGGTAGGTGAGCGTTTGGCTCAAGGGACAAACGTCAACACTGCATTAAATTTTTCAAGATTTATGCCCACATTTAACACCCTTCCAAACAAGGTACAACTTACACCACAAATAATAATACCCTTTTAAAAATAAAATGATAATTGTAGTGCTTGTACAAAATCATACATAGCTACACGTTACAACAATTTAATTTGACTTTCTCATGCTTTTTCAGAACATTTACAATTCTAAAGTAAAATTTATACCTACTATATATATATATCCATTGAAACCATGGTGGAAATAAAATAGAATAGAAGAGAAATGTTGATATTTAAAGATTCACTGACCTCATTACATTCCAAAAACGTTTCCTTTTGTAATGAGAGATTTAGTTTTACAACAGGTCAAGTATTTAGATGAATCTACTACTACTTTTTAATTTAAAAAACACTATTCACTAATAATAAAGATTGCCAGATATTGTTGATTATCAAACTATTTTCTTTATTTACTTTTCCTACACAAAATTCCATGTCTTATGCATAAAGAAACGAAACTAATGTCATGCATTTTCTTGAGGTTCCAGCCCTGCTTTTCATTGACAATAATATTGTAAATGATATGATATGTTGTAATAATATGGAAAATAACTACAACCTTCTATTTAAAACTCGCATCTTAATCTTTACGGGAAAACTTTTATGTCTTCAAGGTAAACTCAATGACCATTGGTATAATTCTAGCATTCTTGATTTTCTTGGAATTGATGATGAAATTAGAGTAAATGAAATTTTTCCGGATTCAAAGGTCAAGAATCATAGAATAAGAGAAGAACTATATTTTAAGAAAAGAAAAGTCAATGTAAAGAGATGATCGATTAGCATCCATTCATATTTAAACTATAACATGAACATTGATAGCCAAAATTTCCAGACTTGTGCAAGATGTTACTCCAACAAAGTGATATGTATTTAGAGTGCCTAAAGTTTACTTATGATTCCTAATATTCAAGGAAAGACAACATCGGTTAATACGAGAGAAATCAAAAGAGTAATCACACATAACTACATCAAAAAAAATTTAAAAGAGAACCTAGTAGTTTCCAAGATGCAAGATTCCCTATCACCTATGCTCTTTCACTCCCAACCGTTAATCTTTCTCAATAGTAGCTCATCTACGCTACTGGACATAAATTGGTGATTAACGCCAAAAACAAGTTACATGTGCACACAACTTCTAATAATTTCTTATGTATAACATGCGAGCTCTCCAATCAATTCCACAGCTAAGGTATAGGTTCTATGGGAGGGGCTTGGGCTCTATTTTTGTGGAGCAGGTGACTCCATGGTAATATTTTAGAGGGGGCTAAAGCTTTAATTGGAATCTTTTCCTACAAAATAGGAGCCCCAAATTCTTAGCCCCCTCAATTTGAGCGCGTAAAAATGGAGTGGGGCTGGATTTAGCTCCACCAGCTTAGGGAAGATTTCTACCATTTATCAAACCTACCCTTTATTTTTCCACTAAAATGAAATAATCCCACTAAACAAATTTATTAAGAAATATATATTTTTATTTTCAAAATTCATGAGACAATCATCTTTCTTGAATTTATGGCTAATTTTTAAAGTGGATTCACATATAAATCCATAGGACCACTTCCCTTTTCAAATGTGCCTAAAAAATCTCAGTGGCACCCGCTCTACTTTTAAGGACGTAGTGCCCATGGGATCACAACCTAAGAATCATGTATTTTTTTTAGCACTACTCGCTCTAAAAGATTTTTTTCCTTTTTCCCAATCTTTCACTTTCCCAAGACGTATGTTCTCCCTACAATTTTCCTTCCATAATACATGCTTTCTAGTAATCTGATGCTATATATTTTGGAAAGGAAACTTCAATTAACCATTAATTCCAACAATTTTTAGTTGATAAATAAATATCATCACCCCTCAAAGTGCCAGCTGTGTTCAAAGGAGGTATTTTTCTTTAAGTTATTCATTTGTTTCATTAAAGATCCCAAAAGACCAATTGAATTAACTCAAGAAAAAATTATTATTTTTCCTAAATCAATGGAAACACTATTCAAGAAATTTAAAGATATGGTTATGTATGAAATTAAATTCCATTCCTAATTTCATTTTCGATCTTTATTGCATAATAAATAAAATTAGATAAACACTATTTATGGTCGAACAAATCTAGGAATTTTTTTAAAAATATGAAAGAAATATCTAACATCATTAAATATAAATTTCAAACTTCAACTTCATCTATCTTAATATGTTGATCTCATTTTGGTTTCGAAAAGGCAGTGACAAAATACTTAATTCATTACTTAGCAAGAACTTAGTGCATAGTGAGTAAGTAGTGTATGTCGAGCATCAGTTGCGAAACAATACATGCTAAGCAATATGACAGTTAGTGCCAAGCACTAGAATGTGTTAAGTAGTCTATGTACACTGAGTCACTCAAGTGCCTAGCCAATAGAAGAAGCTAGGAAAGTTGGTATGTGTCTAGTGATATAGGTGCTGAGCAGATAGTGTATGTCGAGTTGTCTAGGAGCCAAGTTACAACATTATGAACACAGTGATGGCTGAGCATCAAAGCCTTTGGAATTCGAGTAAACAATTTATGATATTATTGTTTGTAAAGGCACAAACTATTATGTAAACCATTTTTGGGCCGACATATGCATTGTTTTATGATTCCAGAATATAAGGATCAAGTCATATTGAGAATCCTCATGCAATACATGCAACCAATCAAATTAAGTGATGTTTTAGGTGGAAATGTGAGAAAATCATAGTTGTTGATTCCTACCTAACCCTAGTTCACCTATGTTTACTTAAGGAGGAAAACCCTAAGGAGTTTGAAAAAGGTAGCATGCATAAGGAAGCAAATGATAAAAGGTACAAGAATATCCATGGTGACTGTTGAGCTGTCATTTTACACGATGCTTAACAACATGAATCCTTTCGAATTATTCTCTTGAAAAGCTAATCTAGGATCAACTCCAAGCTTCCAAGTGATCTTGTGACCTACATAAATCTACTCAATTGAAGATAAATGTGTATGTTCATGAGGAGGCCTTTGTTGGTCCAACCAATTTCAGATAAGGTATTTAACTTGCTTTCTATTTTGAAAGTAACCACAAAAGAGATATATTTTTGATATTTTCTATTTTATGATGAATGTAATCTACCAATGCAACTATATGAACTCCTATTTTAACCAAGTTTTAGAAAAAAAAAACAAAAAAGATAGGGTAATGAGATATTAAAGAAAATAACTTGAAAGGAAAATTCCTAATGAACATAAGCCATGATAACAACACATTTGTGAGTTAAATTATCAAAAATATTGGGTAGGAAACCAATGAAAATAGGATCAGTGCTTCCTCAATTCTACTGATGCAATCATCGATGGAAACTTTAGTAATAATTGAAAGATATTTCACTTCTCATCAAATTGCAAGGCCATGGAAAGTGTGCTCATAAAAGACAAGAAGCTATGTAGGAACAATAGATGATCTCTTCTCTAATTTAGTATGTCAGTGGAATTTGTCAACACGTGGCAAACACCAAAACTAAAAGGTTGCTCAATCATAACAAATAAATAAAACCATTGGCTCCATTATTATTTATGATCATGCATTCACAAAAATAACACACTCCAACAAGAATAACTACACTTAAAAGGAAAGCACCAATAGCATATATTATTGTAGAAAAATAATGCCCTAAAGTACATATTACATCCATGTATTTATTAGAAATCATCTCCTCAATTTGTGTTGAGAGTGAGAAATCTCTTAATGCAAACATATGCTTCAAAACTAATTAAAAAAATCTAATTATATACAAAATGACTCTCTAAATCGTGCTAAGACAGACTGCACCCTTGTTTTTATCAATTAATGGGTCCATGATCCTTTACATGACATAAAATAATAAAAGAATGAACAAATAAGAAGATATAATCCATAAGATAATCTGGGAGTCTTTGGGAGCTCTAGAAATGGAAGCTTGACCTTCTCTAGATGTTTGAAGGAGTGGAACTACTGCCAAACTATGTTTTTAGTGCATGGAATACTTTAAAATAGGAACTGGTAGTTAACTGTTAGTGCACACTCTACAAGTAGCGCACCCACGCACCTTGGCACCTACATGACAGGTTTCAAAAATTAAAAAAATTCCCAAGTGTCATAATTGAATTTCCAGCATCTAGGCTTTTTCCTTCCTTATCCCAAAGCAATGTTTGGATGTTTTATCTTAAATTTCTATATGATCTTTGCTACTTGAGTAGCTTATGGATAATCGAGGGTTTCATATTTATCTTTAACAATTTACTTATAATTCCTCACATCTATATGAGTTTCTGCCAAATTGTCAAGTTTAGTGTCAAGTTCCAACAATACCTCTTCAATCTTAAATTCTTTCTTGATATCTTTATATGATGAAGCATCCTTGAAAGTTCTTCATAATTATTGGACTACTAATTGCACTGAACTAAGCTTGGTTTTTAAGTCATCTTCAAAAATGTCAAGGTAGGTAGTGTTATAATACTTCTTTGCTTCCAAAATATACTCTTGAGTCTGGTCTCTTAGCCTCTAAATATCCTCATGAAGCTCTTCCATGACTTTATTTATGGTATCTATCTTCTCTATCCAATCATATAACTTATCAAGCTCTTCCACCATATATGCATCCTGTAATAACCTTAAAATGGTCATCTAGACTATTAGCCCCCTTTTCAACATTTTCGCTAAATTAATTTAATCACTTACCTAAGCCAAATTGCTAATAATCAATTTATTTGATTATAACCTATAGTTTAACTATACTATCCTAAGTTCATTATTTGATTAAAAGAACATGTCCCCTTTTAGTTAAATAAAAGACCCCATTCTTCTAACCCACTTAAAGTGCACACATAAAGTCCCTTTTCTATTTTGCAATTAAAAGAAAAGGCTTTGTGACTTTTGTCTTATATGACAAGTCAACTTATATTCTATTGGTTGACTTCTGTGTACACATGTATCACTCCTCTTTTTGAATTCCACCATTGATCATCCACCATCTTCATCTTGATCTCTACCGTCCATGCATCTTTAAAAGGGAGAGAGATTTCCCCCTCAATCAATCTTTTGAATATTGTTATGCTGTAGGTTTTCTAACAGGTTTCTTTGGAGCTTTGTGGAGAACTTCTATTTCTTGTCTACATTCTCTTATACCATAGCATTTTAGCTTAGATTCATGTTGCATGTTAGTTTAGCTTCTATTTTTTAGTAATCTATCTCACATAGCTTAATATTTGAATTGTAACACTCTCATCCATGCTTAGAATAGCTACACTTTGCATCTCATTCTAGCTTAATCTTCATTTGCATTGCATTCTTGAGGAACTCCTTGGGACATTTGCATTCTTGCATCTTGTCTTTGGAACCTCCCATTGCATGGTTTACTAGCAAGAAGAGTATCTTTAAGGCTCATCTGAGAGCTTTCTTATTCTTAAAATATACTCTCTTGCACTCCCTGGTAGGGAGCTCTAAGCCGGCATCCAAGCATTCCCAACTCATGGAATCGTTTGGATAGATGGGTTTAGAGTGGGACACTTTCGAGTATACATTTTTGGCTTAAGAAATAGAAATAAGAAAAGAAAATGCTCCCAAAAATCAATCAACTGTTTAAGATAGAAATTTCGATTGAGATCACGAAAGAAAATAAGGAAATGAAGATCAAAATGTGACCACAATTGATTAAATGTCCACAATAAAGATGAAAGGAGAACCCTCTCAAACTCATAATGTAGCCTAAAAATGCAAACTAACATGAAGTCTAATAATGCAAGCTACATGAAATGCAATGGTGTACTTGCAAAAGAGCAACTATAACATAGGATTTTGTGTTCATCATTCATTAAAGAATGTAAAAGAACGTATTTTCATCATTGGGCCATTATTAACGGACATCAAAAAATCACACAATCATCACTAGTTACAAATGCAACTATGAAGATATGAATGTGATTTATATTGGATTGAAATGAGGAAAGATTCTAACATAAGCATCAAAGACATAAAGGTCAAGATGACTTCGATGTTAGCTTACCCAATTTAATATAGAAAAACTATGCTCACATCAAGGCATAGATGCCAAGATGACTATAAGAATGGTTGTGCAAAAACAATCAAGGACGATATCTCAAATCTCCTAAGTGTTTCAAGGGGACAACAAAAAACACTCTAGAGTTCAAGACCACACCCACAAGCAAAAACAAACACATAAATAAGAACATGTCTAATGCCCCAAGTCTTCTAACAATGCATCATGGAGAGACTTATCAGACATAGACACTCAACAAAAATCAATAACAATTAGTACACAGAGAAAAAAAATCATGACATAAGTCAAGCATTAAGTGTTGTGTTTAAAAATTTAAGTGTGTTAATTGATACTGAGTTCTGAGGACAAGGATCAAATGCTTACAGGAAGGTAAGATCACATGATGATACTGGGTAAGACCAAACCAATAAGTGTTGAAAAACACCATTTGCGAGGTGTCCTAAAGACTCACACATCTAAGAAACCAAAGCTAACATAGTTATGCCCCCTAGACAAAGACCAATTCCAAATCAAGGTAACAAGGACAAGGCATGGTGGAGAAAGGCTAAGTGTCGAGGACATGTGCTAAGAAACAAGGGTGCAAAGGCCTCAAGTAGCGCCCATTTCCAGGTTTTCACCACTTGGATTTTTTATTTTTTATTTTTTTTTTCTCGACTTTTTATAAATTTTTTTATTTTTTATTTTTGCTACCAAGGCACCTGTTTCCAGGTTTTCACCAAGACACTTTTTCTATTTTTTTTTATTTATTTATTTTTTTTTTGTATTTTTTGAATATACAATTTTTTTGAAGATACATCAAAGTGCCTTTTGCTAGGTTGTCACTAAGATGATCATTTTTTCAGGACATTTTTCAATTTTTAGATTTTTTTACAATATACCATTTTTTTGGATTTTTGAAATATATCAATTTTTTTGAATTTTTTTCAGGATCAATAAATATGTACAAAGATATCCCTAGACAGAATGGGTATTAAACTCTTAAGAAAGATCACATCGTGCAATCCCAATGTCTAACAAGGTGGAGGACATGATGAAGCAATAAGCTAATGGATATTATGGATAAGCAAGGAGTGTATGAAGCAAGTTAAAGTGATCTTCAAAGGTTGACTCCTCAAGAGTACCAAAGCTAGGGAAAATTTGTCATGTAAAGAACATTTGGACAAGAAATGAAAGGCCAGTATAGGATAATTCAAGAAAGGATAATGTAAAAGTGGGAAAGATGCAATCCAAAGAAGTAGACATGTCAAGAGACTTTATAGCATCATATTTTACTCTATTTTATTAGATCAAGACCAAAGGGGTAAATGGGAAAAGCGTAGAAAAAGACTAGAATGAATGGAGGAAAATAGATGTGAAGGCTAAACATGAAAGGAATGTAAAAAAGATCATCATAAGATATCTCACAAGATAGCCAAATGTTTGTCTATAGGTCAACATTGTCAAGATCAAAGAGAGAAGACGAAATGAATGAAAGATGTAGAAGAACTACGCATGATGCCTATTTGTTAGGTTTTCATCATGGTACTTATCCAAGGCACCACAAGGGAGTGGTTTTCACCATAGGATGAATTTATTTCTCTTTACTTTTTCTACCAAGGTGCCTGATTACCAGGTTTTCACCAAGGCACATTTTCAAATTTTTCATTTTTTTTCTTTCTTTTTTTTTCAATCTTTTTCAATTTTTTTTTCGAAGAGGTGTCCCGTAATTGGGAGCAAGAGGAACACTATGAACGGAAGCCCTATCTAAACACCCTAAGTTAGTAACTACCTTTTTTAGCTGCTCAACTTCTTGGTGCAAGGATCGATCCTAGTGGACTACCCGGATCACCCCAATATTTTACACTCACCATCTGTGTTCCCTTGGTTATGCTTATGGAATTTCCATTACAAAGCCAATATCTCTTGTGGGAAACCACTTGGTGTGAGGAAAAGGAGCATCAAGCCTGGGCCAAGTTCTTGAGTAATGAACCATGTCCTTCAGGTAGATATTGCTTGATGTGTTCTCGAATGTGATATACTTGTGAAAATATTTTGAACATACACATGACGATAATTCTAGGGATTTATTTTGAGACCTCAAATATGCTTGTATCATGCAAGGTTGCTTTGTCCCTTGCTTGATTGTTTGAAGACTACTCCATGTGTTACTATCTTGCTTGGAAAGAAATTGTCTTTGAACATCAAACTTGCTATGCTATCAACTATTATCAAACTTTGTCAACCAAGTCAAAACATAAAATGCAAAAATTTTCTTTTGTTGCTTGCTAAGGGGAGTCTCATCATTTGACTTTGATTTTCTATGTCTCTAGTGACTCATGTGTTGAGGATACCTTTCTTGAGAAAGATCATATTAATGAACCTATGTCTAGTGATGCTTTCCTTGATACCTCCACTTCTTCCAAAACTCGTGAATCTCCCAACACTTCAAAGCTTTCCAACATGCCTCCATCAAATAAAGAACCTAAGGCTTTCCACATTGACTACGTGTATCCTCAAGGGCTACCTCTAAAAGAAACTCAAGCTAACCTTCACTTGGCTAGAAACCTTTTCCATGCTTCTAATCCTAAACATCCTCAACCTTCATGCACTACAATGCCTAAACTAAGCACTACTCCATTCACTCTTCATTCTCCCTTGTCCTTAGAAGTGGCTCAATGTCAAGAGGACTCTCAAAAAGAAAAAGCTATAAATGTCAAGAAAGATCAAGATCAACCACCCTTTCATCTCTTTCAAGATTTTCCCCCTCCATATCCTATATCTTGTCCACGTCCTAAGTATGATGAAGATACCACTTCCATTATCTCCTTTGAGCTTACTGAAAATTATGAGAAAAGTTTTCTTCATATGCTATCCAAAGCTACTTGTCAAGATCAAAGCATCCCATCATGTTCTACTTCTCCACATCCACTTCAAAACTGTGCTCAAGCTTCAAGTGCTTCTATTAAAAATGTTGTTCCTATCAAATGTACTTATGAGTCTATTGATGGATTTGACCATGTTTTTCATTCTAAAGATGTTGATATCCCTTCCTGGTGCAGGAGCACGTCTGTGATAGGAAGTTTGGTGGCAACAGGAAGACAACTTGCAATATGACTAAAATGCAGGGTACAAAGCAAATATCAGAAAGTTTTGATTTTAAAATCTAAATTTTGAAATGTTTGTGTGTGTGTGTTTAGAGTTTTATGTTTTAAAATAATGTCCTATGATGTGGTGGCATAAATGGAGGAGTGAAATGATAAACTCTCCAAATATAGCCACTTAGGACCATGTGTGTTTGTTTTAGTGGAAGAATCTAATCATATCCTAAAAAAGGATAGATAGTTGGCAGCAGGAATATTCATAATTTTTGAAATAGTCTCCTATTCTTGGATAGGGACGTTTCATATTCCTTATTTAGGGAGTTAGTTTTTAGATAGGAAGAGAAAGGAAGAAGACAAGTTTTTATTTTTGGATTGAATTCGGTATGTTTGCAAAAATCAGTCTCAGTGCATTTGTAATATCTCCCAAATGCACTATTGGATTTTGATGAGCTTTGGATATGTTGTTATAGGCCTAATTATGCCCATCTTCACTAGAGCGATCAAAGAGTTTAGATCTGGTTCAAAAGTTATTCATGTCTGAGTGCAGGTCTATCTAGAGATAGCAAGAAGCAATATTTTGCAAAAAAATGTACTCTGATGTGTGGTCAATATCTCAAGTTTGAACCGTTAGATTACTCTCAACTTGAAGAAGAAAGGAAAGAGTGCAATACTATTATTGTTCTTGAGAAAAGTTGTAATAAGAAAGAGATATTTGAAAGTGAGATTACTATAGAAGATCAAAATGATGATAAATGTTTAATAAAGGAAGAAGAGATAAATACGATTCTTAAGATTCAAGATGTGAAACTGGTTGATAGTCAAGAAGCAGATAAGTTTATGGTTACTATTGATGAAGATAGATATGATGCACATTACATGGTGTATAAGGAAGCTCATATTCAAAAAGAGAATTCAAATAATCTTAATGCTGATGATATGTTTTTTTCTAATAATGTTTATGCAGGGATGCAGATTTCATGTATAGTGAATCATGCTAGAGAATTTTCTGTGACATTTACAGCATTAAAGAATCAAAGCTACAATGTGGAGAAGTTGGATATTATCTTTGTTTTTCTTGTAGATATGCTCATCCTAGTTCAAAGAATTTTGAAAGTTTGAAAGAAGAATGATATTCATTTCTACAACACATCATCTCAAGAGGACTTGAGATTCATTCTACAGGGGAGTATGCTGCAGTAGCAGAGTGAAAAATATGATAAGTAATGTTTTACGTTTTGTGTGTGTTTTAAATTTAAATGTTGTAATAATGTCCTATGATGTGATGGCATAAATGGAGGAGTGAAATGATAAGCTCTCCAGATATAGCCACCTAGGACCAAGTATAGATTATTTAGATTAGGATAGTTTTAATGATTGTCAGATTCCAATAATAAGTAGTAGGCAATTTCAGATTCTTATCCTTTTCTTGGATAGAAGACGGAAAAAAAAAAATGTGGCCTACTGCATGATTGTCAAATTCCAATAATAGGTAGTAGGCAGTTTCAGATTCTTATCCTTTTCTTGGATAGAAGACGAAAAAAACATTTCTCATCCTTTTATTAGAAAAGGAGAGTCAGTTTTAAATAAGCCAGTCGGCTATGTAAGAAAACATTCGAATTTGAGTAAGATAGAAAGTTGCATTTTTAGTGTGTGTTTTTTCAGTTTTGAAAGATTCGACTTTGGGGAGAAAAGAATGCGTTTTGGTTTTATTATGCAAGTTTTAGTGGTTTGAGGGTTGGTATGGATTTTCATTGGAAACAAATTTCAGTTTTCTTGTGGTGTTCTTCTGTGTTTTGCAGCAGAGAATACGAAGATTCAAATTTTTATATATATCCTGGTGTCAACATGGCATTTCTTGAAGAACCATTTTTTTATGAATGTCTAGTGTTAAATCTTGTATCTATCAATTGAGTGAGTATTCCTCCTGAGATTTCCAAGGTGTGGCTCTGCATCACTTCCCACTATCCCTTTACATCTTCTAAATCTATCCTTGGTCATTATCCATCTAAGCTAAAGCATTCAAACCTTCCATCCATATTGGGGCCTTATGTTCCTCCATCTCCTACATTCACTCATAGCTCATTCCCTAGCTCTCCTATAATGCCTCAAGATCAACAAAGACACTCATCCTTGATGACTTTTCACCCATATATACATCTAAACCAGTCATATCATCCTTATTCATCTACAAATCCCAAGTCCTTTGGAAGTGAGAATAAACATAAGAATCCATTGAAAAAGAAAGATCACTATGTCCCATCTAATTGACATGTGAATGCTAAGAAGGAGAAAACACAAAAGAGACTGCAAATGTCCACTATTATAAAAGCTAAATCAAAGAAAATATGGGTTCCTAAACCCATTATTGAAGAAATGTGTTTTGAAGTATCCAAAGGAAAATCTAAAGCTATATGGATTCCCAAGTCTCTTTTAAAAAACTTGAATATTGAAAATACTTCAAAGTTGATATTCAAGCTTCCAAAGGCTTCCATTCCATCTTCTTCCAAAAATCTTCCTAAAAATATTCTAAAGCCTTTCACTCCACTTTTTTCCAAATCTCTTCTACCACCTCATAGATCTAAACCTCAAGCTATTTCATCCATGATTCCTCCATCATTCCAATACCCTTCAAGGTGTGTGTCAATGTTGATCTTGTCCAATATTTTAGCTACCCTCATGAAATCCTCTAAAGCTTACACTTACTTTCTATACATGCACTCTTATCCTCCATATACTCTTCCTACTACCATTTCTCTTTCATCACCTTATTAACATCTTTGAGCATACCTTTCTATGGTCTTGGCTTATCATGACTTATATTTTCTACAGGAGCATTATCTACATTCAAACAGCTTCAACTCTTTCTAAAAATTCAAAAAAAAAGAAAAAAAGAGAAAATAGAAAAAATGAAAATGTGCCTTAGTGAAAACCACATCTTGTGGCACCTTGGAAGCAAAATTAAAGAGAAATAAATTTATCCTATGGTGAAAACTACTTCTTGTGGCACCTTAGATAAGTACCATGATGAAAACCTGGCAAACAGGCATCATGCATAATTCTTTCATCATCCATCTATACCTTCTTCTCTCTTTGATCTTGACAATGTTGAGCTATCTTTGCATATTGGCTATCTTATCCACAAGATTTTCTATTGTGCTCTCCCATTCACTCATAGCATCTATCTTGAGCTTTATTCTTATTGTTCTATCCCATTGCTATACTATCTAGTTGACCCCTTGGTCTTGATCATAATAAATGAAACATGGTTCTCATAGGTCTCTTGACATGGCTACTATTTCGAACTACACACTATATGCTATCGCACTTTTTGGCTTCACTGCTTATCCTACATGTTATCTTTCTCATTACTTCCATTGCTTATCCAAAATATGCTTCATATGACTATTTCACCTCTTTCCCTAGCTTGGGTACTCTTGACGAGTTAGTCCTTGAGGATCACTTTCACTTGCTTCATACTCTTTTTTCACCATCTTTTCTTATCCACTGGCTTGTTTCGCCATCATGTCCTATACCTTGCTAGACATTAGGAGAAAATAATGTGATCTTGCTCAAGAACTAGTAATCTCTAAAACCTTCTAAAAAATTCAAAAAATCATATATGATGCTGAAAAAATCCTAAAAATTAGAAAATGTCCTGAAAAAAATGATCATCATAATGAAAACCTAGCAATAGGCACTTTGATGTATCACCAAAAAAATTCAAAATTCAAAAATACAAAAAAATTGAAAAAAATCCTGAGAAAATCTATCAAGTGGTGAAAATCTGGAAATAGGTGCTACTTGAGACCCTTGCACCTCTGTCTATCAGTCTCAATCACCTATTTTGCTACACATTTCCTAGCTTGGAATCGTTTCTTGTCCTCATCTTGGGGGCATAGCTACTTAGCCTTTTTGAGGTATTCTTATGCATTTGGGTTTCTTTGACAAGTCACAAAATAGTGTTTCTCAACACTTCCCCCACCTTGACATCAAGTGTTTTTCAACACTTTATAGATAGTTTACCTACAGTCTCCAATGTCACGATATTTCTCACTATCAGAGTCAAGTCTTGAAGAAATGGCCAAGTGACTTGCGCACACACACTTTAACACTTAAACGAATAAGCTATGCTGATCTTTATCTACTTTGTGTGCTGTCTATGATGATTTCTTTTCCATGTGTTCCCTCCCTAATAGTCTTTCAAGGATGTCATTGACTAGAAGACTGGGGGCATGTGACATATTTTCTTGATTTCTGCTTGTGGGTATACTTTTATTTTTCTATAGTGTTGTAAGAATTTATACTGGTCCTATTCAACACGTTGACTTACAAATGTATCATCCTTGAATATTTTGCAATATTACACTTGGGGTTTATCCTGGCACTTATGCCTTGATACAGGTGTAATCTTGCTAAATTAAACTTAGGGAATCTAATCGCGTAGTTATCTTGACTTACATGTCTCTGATGCTTAGAATGGATTTCCACATACCTATCTAATATCGATCATATTCATATCCTCATAGTTATACTAGTGATGGTTGTATGATCTCATGATGTCCCTAAATAAATGCTCAATGATGAAATTAAGAGTCTAAATGTTATGCGCTTCTTGCTGGTAAAAAACATTGCATATTAGCTTGCATTTTAGGTTCATTTTCTAGCTTAGTCTTTCATTCTTTCGTATGGGGAGAGCTCTCTCTTCATCTTTTTGTGGACATATCAGCTAACTCCTTTATATATTTCTTTACTTTCTTCTTGTTCATGTCTTTTCACCTTCTTAATCTTTCACTTCATCTCTTTTCTATCTTATCATCACATTATATAAATTTTTGACCTCTTAAATAAATTCAACGTCCTAGATTCATTTTCAGGATCGAAATCAAAATTCGAGTTCATCTTGATGGTCAAAATTGTCTTTTAAAATTCTACTTTCTTCTGAGCAGTTAGCTGACCTTTTGAGGTCTAATCTCTGAATCATCACTGGGGCATCTTCATTTCTTCATGTCTTCATCATTTCTATGCTTTATATCTACTCAAATTCAACCTTTTCATGTCTAAAATCATCTTTCTACTCATTTTGACCTAGATTTTATGCTATATCCTTCAAGGTCAACTCCAGTCAAATTGGGGCATTTCATCAGTTTCTTATAGACATTCTTGGGTTCTAATCATTTATCTGTCATATCAAACATTGCTATATCTCAATTTTCTCATGTCTAGCTAGTTTCTGCTTCCTCTTACCTCATTTCGATTTCGATCCCGAGGGGGCAGAAATACTCTATTGCTGATTGTTACAGCTATCTATTTTTTAGGAGCATTTGTTTGACCTTATCACTTGCTCTCGATCTATTCACTTTGCTAGGTGTTAGAATTCTTTCTAGATCCTAACATCATCTTCCTAGTGTTCAGTACTATTGCTATTAGGCTATGCATTCAGGACTTGCTATCTATTTCTGCATTTCATTCTTTGAAATCAGATATCTATATCTATCATTGCCTACTTGGCTTTCTATTTTCTTTGACATAATGTGTTCCTAGATCGATCACACATAAGTCAAAGAGGGGCAAATGTAATAACCTAAAAATGGTCATCTAGACTATTAGCCCCCTTTTCAACATTTTGGCTAAATTAATTTAATCACTTACCTAAGCCAAATTGCTAATAATCAATTTATTTGATTATAACCTATAGTTTAACTATGCTATCCTAAGTTCATTATTTGATTAAAAGAAAATGTCCCCTTTTAGTTAAATAAAAGACCCCATTCTTCTAACCCACTTAAAGTGCACACATAAAGTCCCTTTTCTATTTTGCAATTAAAAGAAAAGGCTTTGTGACTTTTATCTTATATGACAAGTCAACTTATATTCTATTGGTTGACTTGTGTGTGCACATGGATCACTCCTCTTTTTGAATTTCACCATTGATCATCCACCATCTTCATCTTGATCTCTACCGTCCATACATCTTTAAAAGGGAGAGAGCTTTCCCCCTCAATCAATCTTTTGAATATTGTTATGCTGCAGGTTTTCTAACAGGTTTCTTTGGAGCTTTGTGGAGAACTTCTATTTCTTGTCTACATTCTCTCATACCATAGCATTTTAGCTTAGATTCATGTTGCATGTTAGTTTAGCTTCTTTTTTGCAATAATCTATCTCACATAGCTTAATATTTGAATTGTAACACTCTCATCCATGCTTGGAATAGCTACACTTTGCATCTCATTCTAGCTTAATCTTCATTTGCATTGCATTCTTGAGGAACTCCTTGGGACATTTGCATTCTTGCATCTTGTCTTTTGAACCTCCCATTGCATGGTTTACTAGCAAGAAGAGTATCTTTAAGGCTCATCTGAGAGCTTTCTTATTCTTAAAATATACTCTCTTGCACTCCATGGATAGGGAGCTCTAAGCCAGCATCCAAGCATTCCCAACTCATGGAATCGTTTGGATAGAAGGGTTTAGAGTGGGACACTTTCAATTGTACACATATTTACGAGTGTATGATACCTCTGACCTTTTATTGATGTCAAAATTTATAGTTCCTTCACCCAAGTCTATACATCATCCATTAACCCAAAATTCTAGTTCACTAAGGATACTAGCTTATCCACACCAGACTGAATATAATACAATAGTTTCAAATTACACTATATTATCTATACAGCCTTTTCCTCAAAATTGTCACACCATTACTAACATTCTCTCAAAAGTGAATCTACTTTTACACTCCCCTTGTCCCCTTTCTCTAATGCCAGAGCAAGATTGACCTCTAGATGATCTAGGTCTATGAGGCCCACTACTACATGTAGATAGCCTCTAAGAAGCTCATTTTTTTTCTATAGTAGTATCATCTTGGACTCATCTTTTTTCATATGCTTAAAAACTTCTTTAATGTTTATAGTGAACAAAATTTTTGGCAGTATCTACCATGGGCTTCTCTAATAAGACCTCCTTCATTTGATAATCTTTAGGAGTCAAATCATTAGTGTCACCATGTCGATGAGGGATGGCTATATGTGCAAACAAGTCCAGATCTTAGTTCTTCATAATGAAGGCCAATGGTTGTGCATCACTCATAGGTAGCTTAGGCTTCTTGATAGCTTTTACTAGCTTGTCCATTCCCTCCTCGATAGTTACATCCAACTACCTTTTTTGTCAAACCATCACCTCCCTCTTCAACCAAGTAGGTGTAGTGCCATTAGAGACATATATTTGACTGAAGAGGGGGTTTGTACTACAGGTCTTTTTCCCTTATTAGTCTTCTCTAGAGTCATTTATCATTGAGAGAGATTACCAATTTGAGTCTTTAAACTGGCTTGAGCTAAGGTCTAGCCTTAGTATTGTGAAGAGTTTGTTGAGCTTCCTACTATATTTTCCCCTCCTCTAATACTTCATTGGCTTGCCTTTCTTGGGGCTCTTCTTCCTCTGCTTTCTGTTCTCCTATTTCTATAGTTTAAGGAAGTGGTATTGTAGATCCTTTGATAAAAAATGATAAGTCCTAAGATTGTGGTGGTGGTTGGCCCAAAGGTCCTTGAGGAAAACACAATAATTGGTTCTTGGCCTTTCCTAGGGGTTGACTCGTAGGAGTATCATGTATCTTCACCCCCACCATCTCAGTGCCAATTGACATGAAATCAAAATCTAAGACGTCAAAGACATGTGTACCTTGATGTGTACCTTGACCCTCCTCTATTGCATCTATCAATTTCTATTGTTCATCTTCTGATGTTGAAACATGGATGGACTCCTTTTGAGAAGATGGAGGGGTCAAGGTAAAACTCCTTCTCTTTCCCTCTTCCAAGGCCCTAGCTGAATGAGTCGTCTGAGTCAAAGGAACATTTTCAACTTTTTGATCCCATTCTTCTTCTTTAGCTTTAGGGATTGTTTTGGGCACCTTTAGGGGAGGAATATTCTTCTTCTTTAGACTTCTCCTATGTTCTCGACCCATAGTGGACTCAATTCTTCCTCTTCTTTCTCTAGTTCCTACTCCTATCTTGGTGGAGGTACTTACTCAGTCTCTTGAACTTGAGTTGCCTGCTCGTCTTGTGGCTCTGCTTGTTCAGGATCTACCTAATGCTATTGAGATACTTGTATCTGAGCCACTTACATCCTGGGTTTTGTTAGAGATCTTTTCCTTATCACTCCTCTATCTACTTCAAAGTACTCAAATTCTTACTCATGTTGATGAACTATTTCTAGCCTCACTGGGGATTAAGCCAAGAAAGTTAGCACTATAACTTTCACACCTTTTCCTTTGGTAGGCCGAGATGTAGCTTGTAGAGGAATAGTTTGCAAAACTAGATCAAGTTTGAAAGACTTCTTGATAGATTCCTTGGTCAACTGAATAATGTGACAAGCTCAGTTGTTGATATCTGCATTTTCATCCCTTTGAATCTTTGCATTCATGACTAGCCTGTCATAAATTTTTCACAGTTGTACAATGAATCCAAGACATCTTCAATGTCTTTCTTGATAAACTAGAGCATGATCTTCATCTTTAAGACCTTTTCTGCTAGATATAGAGTCATTTTACAATAATCCCCTATTTAGATATCGTAGTCATCTATTACATTTATCCAATAATCCTCCAAAGCATCTCCATCCACAAACTGCTTCCCTGCTAGATGTTGTACTCTCACTATGTTGTCAAAATATGGGCGTGGGGAGTTGTACTTTTGTAAGGGATATTGATCCCATTCTAAATCAAAGGTCATGATATCTTGTTTCTACTTGACCTCAAATGCATTGATGGTGATCAACCAGTCCCATGTCTTCTTATGTTGCTTCCTCACTCTGTCATATGTATATGTGAGTTTCCTGATGATCTCCAAAAAAATGAGCCTATCCAATAGACATCTCAAGAGATTCTGCAAGTTCACCATGGGACCAACAACCCTTAGATAAGTGAATTTTTTAAACTAGATGTAGTAGGCACTTATTTTTGTAATTTTGGTTGTTGCCTCTACTAACATTCTTTTGGCATAACCAATCTCTATGAATTGGATGATTGAAAATATAAAGTTTTCATTCACTATCTGGTATTCATTGTTGTGATATGAGAGCTTCTTCTTTACCAACTAAAGATATACCACACAGGGACAAGCATTTGCATCTTGCATGCTTCCCTTTTTGTAAGGTCCTCGGTAGTCAATTGTCCTTGCCACCAATAAGTACACCAAATTTGATTTTATATAAAATTTGTGGTCAGCCTTAATTGCTACCAACTACTCATCCAAGTTATCACTTAGCATTATGGCCCAATCAAGAGGTATCTTGGTTGTCCTAATAGTTTCAATAAAATGGACCTTCTAGATATTGAGATGTTTAGTTATAGGTAAGCCCATGACTCTGCTCAAAAGCATTTGATGGAATATCTAACATCATCCTACATATAACCACAAGTCATGTCTTCCTTTTTGACTTTGTTGCCCATAGTTTTTATTTCAATAAAAAATGATGATTAGATTATCTCTTGGGCTTCTTTCTCATTTTCTTGAGACTATCTTTCAACTCCCTCATAAGATATCTATAAATATTGATTATCTCTAGGAAGGTGAAATAATTTCTAGATGCTTCAAGGTTGGAGGTCTAGGACTATCTTGCTTATGCAATTCTTGACAACCTTTTCTTCTATCACATAGTTTTGGGTGACAACCTTGATGAGTTCTGAGGATTGCACAAATGTAACATGTGATGCTCCATTCACAAACTATAATTAGATATTTTCTGATACCATTGTGAACCTCTCTTTTGGCTTGTTGCAAATAGCAAGGAATGCATTCTAGTTGATGTGTCCTAGCTCTCAGTATCTCTAATCACAGAGTTTCCATATTGAAAATAGGATTTCCTTGGTGTACCTTAGTATTTGAACACTACACGCTTGGGAGAAATATTTTCTTCAAGCGAGGATGATGAAGACACCATTTTATCTACATAAGAAAGGAGACATTAGTCCAAAAAGTTAAAAATCTAACAAAAAAAAAACCCTAATCTACAAAAAAACTTGCAAAGATAACTCAAAAAAGTGAAAAATTTGTTAATTTCCCCTCTGATAGCCCAAATATACAAAATAGTGCACCTAGCACACCCCTACAGAAGTGCTAAGTGCATTAAATAGCCATTGTAGCACTATTTTAATGTAGTTGTGCACTTGTGCACCCTCATGAGGTGCACATGTGCACAACTATGCACATGTGCTTGTGTAAGTGCAATGTGAGGGGGGTCTTAACTAGTTTTTCAAAAAAAAATCAGAAAGGGTGCGCACATGCACACCTTGATTGGGTGTGCATATGCACACCCTTATCTATGTCTTAATTTGTTTGTGAAAATGTGCACATGTGTATACCTTTGGGAGATGCACACATGCACACCTTTCCTTTGGTTTACTTAGTTAAATTTAAACTTTAAAGGTGTACACATGTGCATGTTGGATAGGTGTTCATATGCACACCTTTGACCTAAGTGTTTAAGTTGTTAAGTTCATTTTACAGTTTTTGAGGTGATCAAAGGTGTACATGTGCACACCTTTGATGCCTAATACTTGAGTTTTGTGTGCAAGATCTAGCACACCTTGAAAATTGTGAACGTGCAGTTGCGAAGGAGGCACAGAGAGAAGTGGGGAGAGAGGAAGGGGTCCTGGTAGGTTTATATAGAATCAGTCCTAGTGCTTTCACCCTTTGGAGGTGCACACATACATAGCTGCACATGTGCACATCTCCAAAGGAAAATGAGTGTGCAATTGTACATTTAGTGAACCTTTGTACCTAGGATAGGTGCACATGTGTGCTAAGTGTGCTAGTGCACTTTTATGCACAAGAACACTCATTCTTCCAAATTTTCCTAGTTTATATGACACCCTAGTGCTTGTTAGTTAGAGACACAGACTTGATCTAGACCCCTAGGGGAGTCCCAACATTATCCAAGTCCATGACTAGGGGTCTAGGAGATTAAAAAATTACTAGGGGATCACCATTTCTATGAGAAATGGGACATGCATTGTGAAACCAAGAAAAATAGCCCCAACAAAAAGGAAGAAATGTGATAGGTATTTCTTCACTAGCAATAATTCTTTTGACATGTGTCAACTAACAACTAATTTTGGAACACTTCTGACAACTTTCAAGTTCCTTGATAGCCAAAACTTTAGAATCATGAATCTTCAAGCTTGATGTGTGCACAAAGTATTCATTCCTTTGACATTTCAAGGTATCCCATATGAAACATGTATCTAGAAGTGCTCTTCCTATCATCTATACTTCTAGCCCAATCACTATCAGTGTAACCAACTAGCTTGAATTCATTTGATGCAGTATACAAAATTCCAAATCCCTTGGTACCTTTCACATAACTTTGTATCCTCTTTCCTGCTTGCTAATGGGAATCCTTTGGTGTTTCCATAAATTTAGAAATCAAACTTACTGCATGAATCAAGTCTGGCCGAGTTGCAGTCAAGTACATTAAACTTCCAACCATACTCTTGTATAGTGTTGGATCCACTCTCTTGCTAGAGTCTTCCTTGCTCAACTTCAGACCTATTGCTATTGGTGTGGGGGCTGGCTTACTATTCTGCATTTTAAATCTCTCCAAGATCTGCCTTTCAAATTTTTTTTGAGAGATGAAAATTCCATCATGCATTTTCTTTACTTCTATGCCTAGGAAGTACTTCAAGAGACCTAGTTCTATCATTTCAAATTCATTTTTCATGGCCTCTTTGAACTCACCAATTAGAGCCTTGTTATTACCAATAAAAATTAAATCATCTACATATAAGAAAACAATCAACACATTACCATTTGCTACCTTGATGTAGAGAGTAGGCTCACCATTGCTTTTTTTAAAGCCATTGCTCATCAAATATGAGTCAATCCTATTGTACCATGCCCATGGAGCTTGCTTGAGCCCATAAAGAGCTATCTTCAATCTATATACTTTGTGTTCTTCATCTACAACTTTGTAACTAGGTAGCTGTTCCACATAGACTTCTTTCAATATACCATTTAGGAAGGCGAACTTCACATCCATTTGAAATACCTTCCATTTGTGCTGAGCTACAATTGGTATGATAGCATGCATTGTTTCCATTCTTGCAACCGGAGCATATGTCTCATCATAATCTCTTCCATACTACTATTTGTAGCCCTTGACTACCAGCCTTGCCTTATGCCTATCAATCTTGCCTTCAGCATTGCATTTGGTCTTGTAGACCCATTTCACTCCAATCACTTGCTTCTTGGGAAGAAAATTAGTTAGCTCCCATCTCTCATTCCTTTCTATAGCATCTATCTCCTCATACATGGCTTTACACCATTTCTTCTCCTTAATAACTTCTTCAAAATATATTGGATCACTATGAGAAAATAATGCAAAATTAACACTCTCATCATAATCTTCATACCTTTCATCTTGGTATATCTCACTAAGACTCTTGGTCTTTCTTGGTAACAGGGAGGAGAGTGTGGGATCAGAATCTTCACTACTAATACTTTACCGACCAGCTTGGTCTTCACTGACACTTGGTCATGCCTAGAGGAGCTCGAAAATGACTAAGGTTTCTTGACTTTTCTTCTATCTTCTCCTTCTTGTTGTTCATCAGCATCCTCTTCACTCATAATTGGAACTTTACTTGAGGTGCTGGTTGACTCATCAGTTTGTCCATACCAAGACTGATTTTCAAGAAATTCTACATCTTTTAAGAAAATCATCGTGTTGTTCAATGGGTCATACAATTTGTATGCCTTTGATTCTGAGTTGTACCCTATGAAGATGCACTTCACACCTTTTTCATCCAATTTCTAACTTTGCTCTTTAGGCACATGTGCATATACAATACATCTAAACACTCTCAGGTGTTCAACTGTCCATCTTCCTCGTTACCATACTTCCATTGGAATTCTATCACGGACTGCCTTTGTAGGACACCTGTTAATTAGGTAAACTATTGTTGCCATAGCCTCTCCCCAACATTCAATTGGAAGACCTTTCTCTTTCATCATGCTCCTTGCCATTTCAACAATGGTCTTGTTCTTTCTTTTAGCGACTCCATTCTGCTATGGTGTGTAGTTGGTTGTGCGCTCTTTCTTTATGCAATGTTTCCTGCAAAAATTTACAAAAGAATTGGAGGTATACTCGCCTCCTCTATTTGATCTTAGAACCTTGATATAGTGTCCACATTCTCTTTCAACCTAGGCTTTGAACTCAAAAAACTTATCAAATGCTTCAGATTTATTCTTTAAGAAATACACCCATGTCCTACGATTGAAATCATTAAAAAATGTTATGAAATAAGTACTCCCCCCAATGGAACTAACTTGCATAGGACCGACTAGGTTAGTATGCACTAACTCTAATGGATATCTAGCCCTCCTAGAATTTGTAGAATTAAAGGAAAGCCTATGTTACTTACCCAAAATACAATCCTCACACTTGTCACATGAATTTCCTATACGTGGAAAACCTTCTACCATTCTTTTATTTGACAACAAATTTAAACCAACATAGCCAAGATGACCATATCTGAGGTGCCATAGCCATGAGGGGTCTTCAATCACACTCCTTAGAGCTGATTGTGTGGTAGGTGTAACACCAACTTGAGATGAGAAACATGTCTCTATCCTCAAGGGAAACAGTATGTTCTTTGTCATTTAACTGCTGCAAGTAAGTTCTTGCTCCCATCCTTTTCATGAATGACACACGTGTCATTCTCCATCAGAAATTTGTATCCATTTTGAATGAGCTGACCAATGCTCATAAAATTGTGCTTCATACCAGGGGCCATTTCTGCCTGAGCCATTTCTTCCTCTCCCCCTTCCTCTTGAATTTGACTGAGCCTTGAATGCTTACTCTCGAGAAGAAGAAGATGCAGATTTTTTGATCCTATGCTCATGGGTTTGAAGAGTACCCATCAACTCATCCATTGTCAAAATAGTGAGGTTTTTTGCCTCTTCTATGGTCATGACCAAATTGTCATATTTATGAGGTAAACTCCTCAATATCTTTTACACTATCCTTTGCTCTTGATAGTCTTCTCCATTTGAATTCAATTGGTTAATCACATTGGAGGTCCTTGAACTGAAATCTGCAACTAATTCATTTTCCTTCATTTGAAGGTTCTCAAACTCCCTCCTTATATTCTGTAGCTTTACTATACAGACTTTATCAGTCCCTTTGAACTTCATCTCAAGAATATCCCAAGCTTCCTTTGCATAATTTGTTGCTGCAATCTTGGAAAAAATTGTCTCTGTCATTGGTGCTTCATTGAAACTTAATGCCTTTGCATCTTTCCTCCTTGACTCTTTCAAATGAGTCTTTTGTGCATTTGTGAGAGCAGCATACTGAGCTGGGTCTGTCACATCATTGAACCCATTAACTACAAACTCTCACAAATCATTTGCAACCATTATGGTTTTCATCTTCTTTACCCATGTATCATAATTTTTTCCATTAAAGGATGGTAGTTGCTGCCATATCTTTCTTGTATCTACTACCATGTCAAATATCCCAAGAAAATAAATGCCCTAACTCAGTGTGGATGTGGGGCCTCAAAGCTCTATTACCATGTGAGAAATAAATCACAACTTAAAACTTCGGTCAGCACTAACTATTGCCAAGTGCTAGTTTGCTCGGCTCCTTAAGGAGCTGAATGACAGTTTGGTCAGCACGTGAAGGTGTCGAGTAACAGTTTGCTTGGCACTAACTATTGCCGAGTGACAGGTAGAAAAAGTCGAGTAAGCTAGGCACACAAAGTGCAATGTTCAGCAACAATGGATGTTGAGTGAGTTTGGCTCAAATTGAAAAATTTATAACTTAGAGAAATTTCAATGTGAATGTTTCCACCATTAAAATTAGAGAGCCAAAGCTTGAAGCTTCTAAAAAAACTTCTCAAATGCAATGAATAGAAGAAGAACAATGGATTCAAGTATGCCTACTTGCTTTCTATTCAACTATGATTAAAAATATTACAAAATCTTGGAGCATTTGGCTTCAACCAAAAACCCTAAAATAACCCTAAATTGGTAAAACTTCAAACTTCAATGAACTTTAAACTTGCAGCTCTAATGGTTGCATACATTGGTGCTTGGAGCAATCACTGCTTCAACAGGACAAATCCAACAATAACGAACTTACAGAATGAATAGAGGAAACTCGTGCAATTGGAAACACGACACAAACTTCCTTCTGTCTCTGCAACGCCTGATCTGCTAATCAACTTCTTTCTTCTTTCTCTGCTCTGCAACTCTTTGCTAAATTTTTGATCTGCTGAAATCACTTGAATGAATCTAAAACATTCCTTTTGTCATACTTTTCCCCCTCTTTCCTGATTTCAAAAACTCACCCACCGCAGTTATTGTTTCTATCTGTTCTGGAGTCCATCAGGTGGTAGGTGGGCGTTTGGCTCTAGGGACAAACAACCATTGCATTTAATATTCCAACAATTAGGTAGTATAATATACATTGACAAGGACCTTTTCCCTCGTCCTTGCAAATAGGGAAGGCATAGAATTTTGCATTCATCAACTATTTTGATAAATTGATCCTTTCTAGTAATCATCATAGGCATTTGCACACTCTCCCCATTCAGTAAATTAAAAGTTCCTTCTTTTGTTGTAGAGGATTTAAATTCTTCCAGCCATGTGCCATTAAAATACAAGCATCTGCCAAAATGAGCCTGGTATCTTCATCTAAAGAATTGGGAAGCTCTTGTATCTTCCCCTTGCTTTCATTTTCTGCCCACTTATTCACCTCCATTCTTACTTCATTTGGCTGATAAAGTCAACTAAAGCAGAAGAAGTCAGGTGAAATAGATGAAATGGTAAATTGTGTCATATATTCTCTGCTATGGGTAGCTGAAATAAATATACTAAGAAAAAGAACTTCTTGAAATTTATGGAGTATAAATGTGAAATGCTATATTTGATCTAGGTTAAGTAAACCATTAAATGTTCATATCCATGTGTACAAACCATGCATCAAGGTCTCTTACACTCTAGGCGTTACTTCGCAACATAACTTTTAATTTTGCCATTCAAAAATATTCGAACTACAGATTACACCAAAGACTTTTCAAACACGGGTTAATAAATTCTAGGACTATCACACTTCATGTTTCACACACGGAGAGCAAAGGAATACACAGAAATATACCTTGCTGACAAAATCTACGGAGCTAGCTTGAGCATTATATCGACTCTGCATAGTATCTCTATAATTGGGTTTCAACGTAATGGTCTTATCCACAAATACTCCATTCACAAATGTCAGATGAGGACTTTCATTTGCTAAAACTGCATTAATGAGATGAGAAGAAACTTGATGCAACTGATCGACATCTTTGATGTTAAGACAAGAGCAAATCTGGTCCAATGTTGTACCCTTCGCTCCACCTGCACCCAAACTCAGTGCAAAAGATATGCTCAGCGGAGAAAACACACAGTTATTATTCTCATCTGCACTTTCTTGTAGTGCTTCCTTTGAAAAACTAAATGAAAATTCTCCTTGACGATGAACTGAAGCGTGGATATCCATATTTCTTTCACAGATCAATGTATGCTTGAGTACAATGTGTTTAATAATAAACAGAAAGCACAAAAGGCATTGGGGATCTCGTCTTGAAATCTGTATTCTGCAGGCCTAATTTTGTCGTATGCACAAATGTTAAGATTTCTAGTGATATTTTTAGTTTTTATAATTGCTGCGAAAGAGTCTTTGGCTTTAAAAAGTCCACACTATGTTCAGCTCCAATGGTTGCTCACTAAAAATGTTTATAGTTGTGGCTAAATGTTCTAGTAGTCTTTATGAAACATCTCAATTTGGTAGTGCACAAATGAGCCAATCACCAACCAAAAAAGTTAAAAAATGATCAACTACATGTGTAATTGTCTATTAACTTACACCTGTTCTCATTTTTTTAAACATAATTATTTGGTATCTATTACAAAAATAATAATGGTTAATAGTCTCCCTATCGCTAATGGGGTCTTTTCCCTTGAAGTTGTGTGAAGAAAAATGAGTTGAGCTTATTAGAGTTTCACGAGATTTGTGTATTATTATCATTTCAATTGTCCATCATGAAGTTTTAAATCAAATATATTGTATTTAATATATATGTGCAATTATTTTGGTCTATGTAATAAATTTAATTCAAAAAATAATTGCTTTTGTCTTACTAATTGGATTGTTTAAGTTTTATTAATTTTTAAATTTACATAGTATTAAGAAAATATTTCAATTTATTATATTTATTCTAAGACCAAAATTGTGATTATTTTAATTTTCTAGTCACTGAGATAATAATAAAAACATTATTAAAAAAATTTGCAAGATGTGTATTTCTTCATTCCATATAATTTATTAAGGGTAAATTTAATAATTAATTTCTTTATGACTTAGCCTTCCAAATATATAACATTATTCAATGAGAAATCTTTATAATTATTTAGATTTGATCACACAAAAACTATATATATAGTTAAGTACTATAGTATTGTACTAGTAAATTTAGAAATAAATACTTTAAATTAGCATATTATTCAAAAATAGTCTAACTTCCATCAAAAAATGAATAATAAAAAAGGTATATTATAATCAAGGCTAGGTTTTCTTTCTTGACTTTTGAGGATCAACATAGTGGCCTTTTTCTTTGACTTAACTTTTCTTTTTCCACTCGTCTTTAAAATAAGAGTAGGATATTTTCTTTCTCTACCTATAAAACTTGTGTTTTCCTCTATATTTCTTCTCATCATTGTCTTCTCTAGATTCCCCTTATTATTTTTCTCATTTGTTTGCCATGTTCTCATCTTGTGTTCTTAATTTGTGTATATACAAGTGTGTTGGAAGATGGTCTAGTGGAGCCTTGTTGTTTATATTATTCATTGGTACTACTTAACTAGGGTTGTCTCTATTTTTTGTTCAATATCTTTCTTTCCCAGGGTTTCCACTTCTTCCTTATGTTTGATCTAGGTGGTATTTTTTCTTTTCTTCACATATTCCTCTTCTAGGAGTCAAAGGATTTTGTTAGGTTTGGTCTTCCTTATATTCTCTGATGTGGTTTGGGGAGAAGGGTGGTTTCTCATGGAGGGGTTATATTTTTATGGGAGATTATTTTATGTGGATTTTCCTTCATGCTCAAGGTGTATGTGGGTTGATTTAGTGTGGACCTCCTTTTGGTGATTTATTTTGACACCTTCCTGGTCCAATGTTCTAGAATGTCTTTTAACTTCCTACTTGTAGTTTGTGTAGGACTTATTTTGAGATTTTATTCCATGACCTAAGGGATCTATTTGTGGAGTTGGTTTGTATATTCTTTTAGGATCCTTGGATTTTTTATTTATTCTTTTGTGGACAACTATATTTGTGTGGTATGATATATCTCTCCTAGGAGGCCTCTTTTGAGGTCTAGTCTATCCATGTAGAGGTGTGGTTCTTTCTTCCATCCATATTGTAGGCTTGCCTCATTTTTTTTGTCTATCAAGGTGTTGGTCTATCTTATGAAGGTGGATATTAACATTTGGAATGAGCTTAATGGTGGTCTTATGTGGATTTTTCTTGGTTTTAGCTTCTTGAGAGAAGAGGTGCTAGCCCCTAACTTGAATTCTAGTTAGCATTCAAGATCTTTTAAAGTTCACTTTTTTTTTATGTGATCTTGTGATAAGTGGGTTTCAATGTTCCTTCTAGAACAACTTTTCTTCAAGTCTTTGTGGTCTCTAAGTTCCTTCTAATAAGGTATTTTCAAATTAGTGCATTCCTACCATTAGAATATTTAAAGAGGTCTTTTGATATCAATGTGTTTGATGCAAAGGAATCTACAAAAATATGATGCTAAGAAAATATACTTAAAGTGAACAAAACCTTAATGGTTTAAGCTTATCTAGAAAGACAATAAACAATAGAGAAATAGAAAGAATATTGGGAGGTGATGTATGGATGTAAATTGAATGTGTGTGTGTGTGTGTGTGTGTGTGTGTGTGTGTGTGTGTGTGTGTGTGTGTGTGTGTGTGTGTGTGCGCGCGCGCGTGTGTGCATGCGCGCGTGTGCGTGCATCCGTGTGTATGTGTGTGTGTGGGGAGAGAGAGAGGGGGGGGGTGGGGAGAGAGAGAGAGCAATCATGTGATCCCACAATATTGGTTCCCACTATTTGGCCCACTTTGACTCAAAAAAAATAAATTATTTTTTAAACTTCAGATTTAGATGCATATTAGTAAAAACTCATAAAGAATTTAAAGATGATGTAAACTAGTGATTTGTATCATTTTCTTGCTAGTTTCTAGTAATATTTGTTTGTTCTTTTAGAAGTGATTGAAGTCCATTTGTCTTTCTCTTTTGATAAGTGTTTTATATGGAAAATCAACATTTTAAAAGAGTTTAAGGCTCTCTTGATTAACATAACTTTTTTTTTTTTTTTTTTTAAATATGATAATGAAAAAATTATTTCAAGGATAGAATGGTAACATCAATGCTAGAAATAATAGTTAGTTATATTCAACTTTGTTAAAAAATATTGATTTCATTCAATGGTAAAGTGATGTTAATGATAATTCAAACATATGTTGATTTTGACCAATATAATTTCGTTTCTATAAATTGAAGTGATTTAAAAAAAAAAAATTGCTAGAAAAGGAACATACATAACTTTGTACCACATATTTTTCAAAAATTATTGTTTCTCATTTTTAATTTTTCAACAAGCTTGACATGCAATATTTGCGAAATGGCCAAAAAACTTTTATTTAATAAAATTGAAAAATAAAAGATCACAATAAATACAATATTTACTAAATGTATAGTCATTGGAAAGATTAATCAAAGTAAAATAATTTGGCATATTTATTTTGATAATGTGGACCTATTTAGCCCTTTTTCTGCCCTTAGAAGTGAAACATTTGACAAAGATTTTAGGAAGTTTGAAAAAATCCTATTCTAGGACCTTTGAATGAAGTCCTTGGAGAAGAATTTAATGAAGGGGGCTTCATTTGAAGCCTCCTAGGGTTATGTGGGTGGCCTTATAGAGGCTTCAAATGAACCCCCTTGGGACATTTTTCGACAACTTTTTGGCATGCCAAAAAAGTGGCTCGTGGGGGCTTCAAACGAAGCACCCCTTTTGACAAGGGAAATTATTGTTTTAGGTTTTTCTCTATGATTGATATAAATGTATATCAGTTTTGAGTATCTAAATCAACTCAAAATCACCTTCAATTTTATTTTTTTTAAGAAATAGGAAGAATACTTATAAATATAGGACTTTTTTGTTTTAAAGGCATTTTGATAGCTTTTTATAGAAAGAAGATGGGACAAAAAGGAAATATGTGAGTTAGAAGGAGTGGTTGAAGGAATATTTCTAATTATGTTTTTAAAATGTGGGCATAATATATTGCAAGATATGGAGTAAACCTAAGGGAAGAGAATGAGTTGAAGATGTTGCTAAACAAATACGCATATCATAAGGGAGAGAAATATTTGACTACTATGTTTTAAATAAGAAAGCAATAAGGACAATAAAGGGAGAGAAATAAATATTTACATAAAAACATGTGTGTGTGTGTGTGTGTGTGTGTGTGTAAGACATCTTCTTCTTTTATGTATCTGAAGAATTAAGAAATGTTTATCTCCTTGCTCTAGCATATAAGGTCATGAATCTTCAAAGTAGTAGTTAAGAAGTCTTGAATTGGGAATAGATATAGAGACAATATCTTATTCTACTATCATTTTAGGGAGATCTTCAAAGTTTAGTTTATTCAATATATTCTTAGAGAACGTGTTTGTTGTGATGTGGAGCCTAATCAGACTCAAAGGTTTATTCGACATAGTTTTCTCCCCATATTATTTCTATGGGGGTTTGAGGGTTAGTGACCACAAGATGGGGTCAAAGGGCAGTGCCCCTACCGGGTAGCAGCTAGGTGTGCTCCCTATTGCAATACAAGGTGGGGTCGATGGGGCTTTTCCTGAAGCAAAAAATGACCTAATATTGTAAAACACATTAGCTACTATTTTACTTATTGGACGACTTATTCTTCCCCTACTTTTGTAAGTGACAAAATCTTGTATAAAAAAGGCTCAGGGTTAGGGATTTCATAATGTAATGGTGATATTGTAGCTTCTTACAATGGTATTGAGTTGTAAGTGATTGCTTATTGTAATCACTAGATAATAATAATATTGGACTTGTTGTTGGTAGATGTAGATCAGGGATTGGGTGAACCACATTAAATCTTGGTGTCTTGTGTTCTCTTATGTGTGCTCTATTATTTTCTAATATTGGTTATATTAACATGTAACTATTATTTTTGTTTGAGGTAAATCCTAACAAGTGGTATTAGAGCCAGATGATCATCAATTTTTTTTTTTTTTTTTTTTAAGTCAGACGGTCTTCATTTTATTATTATTAGCAATCCTCTATAGGAAGGTCTCATAGTTTAGTGGGAGTGATGGTAGATGAGGGTAAGCTAGAGGTGGAGAAGTTTAATGGGTAGAACTTTCAGTTATGGAAGATGCAAATGGAGGACTATTTTTATCAGAAGGATTTATGGAAGCCATTGGAAGAAAAAAAAAAACTAGGAACTATGACAAATGAGGACTGAGAGATTTTAGATAGAAAGAAACTTGGAAGTATTCGATCATGCTTTCCACCATCAGTGACATTTAACATTACAAAATCAAAGACAATGGAAGAGTTGATGCAAATCCTAGCAAAACTATATGAAAAGCCCTCTTCTTCAAACAAGGTATTTCTAATGAAGTGTTTATTTAATATGAAGTTATCAGAAGGTGGATCTATTGAAGATTATTTAAATGAGTTTAATATTGTTACTAATTAGTTATCTTCTATGGGTATTAATTTTCATGAAGAAATTAGGGCTCTCTTGATTTTGTGTTCTTTGCCTAAAAGTTGGAATGGCTTTGTAATGTCTTTAAGTAATTCTATTTCTGGATCTAATACCCTAAAATTTGATTATGTGATTGGTCTTATTATGAGTGAGGAAACTCGTACGAAAACCTTAGGTGGATCTACATCAAGAAGTGCTTTGAATGCACAAAGTAGAGGTAGAACAACTGAGAGAGGAAATAATTCTAGAAATCAAGAGAAATCAAGAGAAAAGTCAAAGGGGAAGAGGTCTCAATCCAAAGGACTGAGAGATTATTGGTACTGCGGCAAACTAGGGCATAAGAAGAAAGATTGTTGGACTCGAAAGGACAATGAATGAGACAAACTAGAAGGGAACAAAGAGGAAAATGTGGTGAGTAGCAAATTTGAAGAGGATGCTTTGCATCTGTCTTTAGAAAATGTTGATGATTCATGAGTTTTAGATTCTAGTGCTTCATTTCATGCTACATCTCATAGAGGTTATTTCCTTGATTATGTCCAAGGGGATTTTGGGCTTCTTTATTTGGGGGATAATATAACTTTTCAAATTGTTGGAAAGCGAAAAGTTAAGATTAAGTTGTAAAATGGGAATCATTGACTACTACACGAGGCAAGACATGTTTCAAGGCTGAGTAAGAATTTAATTTCAACAAGGCAACACGGTGATGAGGGTTGTGTAGTTACTTTTAATGATAAAAATTGGAAGGTTTAAAAAGGTTTCCTTGTAGTAGCAAAAGGTGTGAAAGTAGGCACCTTATATCTTTGTACAAGTCATATTATTCCTTGTACTTTGATTGTTTCAGAGAAAAGTGAATGTTTAGGAACAATTGTTGCAGTTGAGTATAGATTTTTATATAGAGCTATGGCACACAAAAATTGGGCACATGAGTGAGAAAGGTATGAAAGTACTCCATTCAAAGAAAGTTTTACTAAGTTTGAAAGGTGTTAATATGGATTTTTGTGAAGGTTGTGTGTATGGAAAACAAAAAAGAGTGAGTTTTGAAAAGACTAGGAAGGAAAAGAAAAGTGAGAGATTAGAGCTTGTGCGTACAGATGTATGGGGACCATCTTAGGTATCTTCCCTTGGTGGATCTTATTATTATATTTCATTTATTGATGATGAAACTAGAAAAGTATTGGTTTATTTCCTTACACAAAAATCATATGTATTTCAAACTTTTAAGAAATGGGAATGCTTGGTTGAAAATGAGACTGGTAAGAAATTAAAATGTCTCAGATCTAATAATGGTGGTGAGTATTTCAGTCATGAATTTGAAGATTATTTCTCCTTTAATGGTATTCATATATAGAAAACTATTCCATGGACTCCATAGGAAAATGGAGTGGCTAAACAGATGAACAAGACTATAATAAAGCATGCAAGAAGCATGAGGTTGCATGTAGGGTTTCCCTTAGACATGTGGATGAAAGCCATTAATACTATTGTATATTTGATTAATTGAGGTCCCTCTACTCCTTTGGGTTGTTATATTCCAAAGGAAGCATAAATAGGTAAGAAGGTGAGTTGTTCTTGTCTCAAAACCTTATGTTGTGAAGCATTTTCTCATATAGATTTTGATAATAGAACCAGGTTGGAAGCTAAGTCAAAGCAATGTGTATTTTTTGGATATGGAATTAATGAATTTGGTTATAGGATTTGGGATTTCACAAATCATAAAATTGTAAGAAGTAGGGATGTCATATTCAATGAGAAAATATTGTACAAAGATTTATTGTAGCAACATAAAAAGAAAGAAAATGATTATGTAGTGCTAGATGATACTCTAAAAGATGATGTTCTAGCAGTTCCTTATGATTTGCAACAACCGCAACAACAAATACCACACGCCCCAGTGAATGTTAGATGGTCAATAAGGCTAAGTAGACCTCCAAAAATATTTTCTCCTTCCTTGCATTCTATTTTACTTACTGATGTTGATGAACCTGAATGTTATGATGAAGCTATGTAGGTGGATACAAAGATTTAATGGGAGTCTGCAAATGAAAGATGAAATGGACTCTTTCATGAAAACTAAGACATGGGATTTATGCAAGTTGTCTACATTTAAAAGGGATTTATAGAACATGGATTTAGTGGTTAAAAGAAGAGGATGGAGGTAAGAAAAGATTTAAAGCTAGCTTAGTTGTAAAAGGCTTTGCACAGAAAAAGGAATTGATTTTGATGAGATATTTTCTCCTATTGTTAAAATGACTTCTATTCACATTGTTTTAAGTATTATAGCTACTAAATATTTTCATTTGGAGTAGATTGATGTTAAAAGAGCCTTTCTTCATGGTTATTTGGATGAAGAGATTGATATGGTACAACCATAGGGATTTGAGGTCCAAGGTAAGGAGAACTTAGTGTGCAGATTGAAGAAAAGTTTATATGGCTTGAAGATAGCACCTATCTAAAATTTGACATGTTTATGCATGAGTATGGATATAGCAGGCGTCACTAAAATCATCGTGTTTATTTTAAGAGGTTGGATGATAGCAGCTACATTATTTTAGGTTTATATGTTGATGATACGCTTATAGCTGGGTCTAACATAGATCACATTAAGAGGTTAAAGGAACATTTAGCTCATGAATTTTCTATGAAAGATTTGGGGGCAGCAAAACAAATCACTAGTATGAAGATTTGCAGAGATAGGAAGAATAGTTAATTGGGATTATCTTAGGCTAATTATATTGCGAAGGTGTTGCAATGTTTCTCTATGGAGAATACTAAAGTGGTTAGTACACCTTTACCTGATCATTTGTAGCTGACTAAGGAGATGTGTCCCAAAACACAAGAAGAGGAGAATAAGATATCTAGGGTACCTTACACTTCAACTATAGGAAGCTTGATGTATGCTATGATAGGTACTAGGCTAGATATTGCACATGTAGTAGGAGTTGTTAGTAGGTATATGAGTCATCCAGGAATTGAGCATTGGAATGCAATTAAATAGTTTCTCAACTATTTGAGAGGTACATCTAGTAAGTGTTTACATTTTTGGGGTTCTACTACTAATTTATAGGGATATGTTGACTCATATTTCATAGGGGATATTGATACTAGGAGAAGTACTACAGGTTATGTATTTACTGTTGATGGGGCAACAGTAAGTTGGGTTTCTCGATTGTAGAAGATTAATGCTTTATCCACTATAGAGGCAAAGTATGTTGCTACTACAAAGATAGCCAAGGAGATGATATGGCTTCAGTTCTTCTTGAAACAATTGTGACACCCTCAGAAGGATAATGATTTGCTTATAGAGAGCTAGCGTGCCATTCATCTTGCAAAGAATTCAACTCTACATTCAAAGATAAAACACATATAGTTGTGGTACCATTTCATTTAATCAATTTTGGATGATGGACAATTAAAGCTAGAGAAGATGCATACAAATAACAATGCAATGGATATGTTTACAAATTTAGTGACAAGGGAGAAGTTGAACTCCTCTTCAGCTTCAGTTGGTCTTCTGGACTGAATAGAATAAAAGAACAATAGAGTCTAGGGTGGTTTGATATTCTAGTGGGAGCTACATGTTTAGTAGTGCTATGATCAGTCTTCAAGTGTGAGGTTATTGTTGTGGAGTCTGATTAGTCTCCAAGTGGGAGATTGTTGTGATGTGGAGCCTAATCAAACTCAGAAGTTTATTCAGTGTGGTTTTCTCCCCCTATTATTTCTATAGGGGTTCAGGTTCAGCATCCCCAAGATAGGGTCAAGGGGTAGCACCCTGTGGGGTCCTGATGAAATGCCCCAAGTGCACTCCCTATCATAGTACAAGGTGGGATTGAGGGGCAACGCCCCCATGGGGGTTTTCAGGGGCAGCTCCCCTAAAGTCAAAAATGACCTTATACTGTAAAAGACATCAGCTACTATTTCTCTTATTGGATGACTTGTTCTAGCCCTAATTTTGTAAGTGGCAAAAGCTCGTATAAAAAAAGGCTTAGGGTTAGGGATTTCATAATGTAATGGTGAAATTAAAGCTTCTTGCAATGATATTGAGCTATAAGGGATTTCGGATTGTAATCACTAGATAATCATAATATTGGACTTGTTGTTTGTGGATGTAGCCCAGGGATTGGGTGAACCATGTTAAATCTTGGTGTCTTGTGTTCTCTTATGTGTGCTCTATTATTTTCTGATATTGGTTATATTTGCATGTAACGGTTATTTATGTCCAAGGTTAATCCTAATAGTGTTTACATGATTTGAGGTCTTCATAAACCTTGTCACTACCATTTGAATCTATCTCACACATAGAGATAAGATAACCTAGTTTCATTTTTCTTTCGTTGATCCTTTCCTAGGGATCAATGCAATTTTTTTGGATCAACTCTCCAAACTTACATTTGAAAGTCATTGTGAAAGGTAATACTTCACATAGTCTATTTTATGAAAAATGGATGTGAATATTTAGGCACGAGAAAAAATAATAGGAAACAACAAAAATTATAATAGTAATAAACACTTAATAATAATGACATTGAAACAAGGTAGAGAAACAAATATATTATTGAATTGATTGCCAAAATTATTCATTACAATGCCTCTCTCTATATAGATTAATTTCATTATCTATGTGTTGGTAGAAGTCTCTAGAATTCACATTGGAGTTGACTAAACTACCTTCTACATGGTTAGGGAAGCCATGATATGTTTGACAATACTGATAATTTCTTGAATCATAGGCTAGAAGAATAACAAACTTGAAACCAAGTAGTAGTTTAGTTATAATACCTTGATATGACAACGATCTCTATTGTGTAGTTTTATATTGACACAAAATAGACACTATAGTTAGTTTAAACCAATTTCTTACGTGGTGGAGTGAATTAATTTGTTGAAAACTATCTCTTAATTTCTACCACTAATGGAGATTTATGTGCTTAAAATTATTATAATAAATAATCAAATTCAATGGGTCTCAACATTAATCGTTCTTAGGCACCCATTAGCAACATAAAATTTTGGTTCCCCATATCACTATCACTTTGGAAAATTTATTCAATTTTTCATTATTCTTTAGGTCTTTAATTAGCTCATCCATAACCATTTGAGATTTCCCCAAATTAATACAATTTCTTTTACTTTAGGATTTTCACCCAATCAAGTGGTTTTTGCTTAACACAAACCTTTCAAATAATAAAATTTTAGGTTTTTTACCTAAACAAGTGGTATTGGCTTACCACAAACCCTTTAGAGACTTGACACAAATATCATTACAATAATGGGAAAACTATCTCTAGGCTTTTCTCATTTATGAAATATCACTTTTGATGGATGGTGGTTTTTGTGTAACACAATCCCTTCACAACCATTCTCAAAATAGTTATTATCAAATTTCTACTTCAAGGGAAGAATTGAGATGACCAAATAACCAGTGATTTTTTTGTGTAGCCACTCAACCGGCTCATTTTAAGAGTATGAAATAGTGGGTGGAAGTGTAGGGGAGGTTCGTTGGTCCAAGGGTCCAACTAGAAATGGAAAGTATTCTCATCCCCTGTCTTAAAGAAACCACATTAAGTCAAAGATGAGAACATTTTATGAATATTACTACATATGTTAGATATATTTGAGAGATTAACTTTAAGAATATTATCTCCCTTGCGATTGTTTAAGTACTTGTCCTTCATGATGTCATCCTAATCTATTCCAAAAAAACATAATATTCTAGCTGACATTAGTTAGTGTAATATTAAGAAGATTCACATCTCTAACATTTATGTTTCCTTGAGCAATGGAAGAGAAGATTGTCCCCCAATTGACCAAGGAAAGCTTTTTTTTCACATCACCAACAACCCACAAAAATATCCTCTTAATAACATTCATGTTCTTATCCCAATCAATTTGTGTATGAAATAGCACATCATTGTATATTAGGAGGTAGTTTGAATGAAAACAACAAGAATTTGAAGCTTTCCAACTTTGCTAAGTAGGGTGACTTTCTATTTTACCGATTTCTCTTGTCTTCTCTCAAATAGACTCAACCAATTAGAATTATCAATTTTCCCTATAGACAAATGCATACTAAGATTAATTTAAGGAAGAAAAGAAAAATTGAAACCTAAGAAAATAGGAATCATAAATTGTAGTCTTCTTAGAGTGTTGAAGAGGGAAAGACCACTTTTCTTACAGTTAAGCTTGTGACAAGAAAATAAGGGGAAAAAAATGAGGAGAGATGTTGAACCTTTGGCTTTTGTACTAGTGTCTTTCCCAGAAAAAAAGGTTCTCTTGACAAAAGTTACTAGTGGGAAATTATAATAGGGATATAGAAGGGCTTAAACCCTTTGACCACGCCATTAGAGACCAATTTCCAAAGGTTTTTACTAAGGACATCTGCTAAATTAATGAATTGGTAGGAAGATAGATGATCGCCTTGAATTAGACCACCCAAAACTTGACAAAATCCTTTTAGAGAGTCATTAATTAACACTGAATACTTATGATTTTTGAAACAATATGCCAAGAGATTAATTATCCTACCTCTAAACCCAACCTTTTAGAAAAAAAGAACATCAAAAAATTGCAAGTGACTATATCATAAGCTTTCAAAACTTCTAGTTTTAGGATCATACTTTCTTTATTTCTAGTTTACATGGAGTGAAGAACTTCATGTATAGTGAGGATAGCATCCTTAGATTTCCTCCCAAAAAACAAAAATTTTTGGTGAGGGAAAATGAGTCTATCAACAAAAGGTTTCACTCTCAAAATTGGAAATTTAGAAAAAATTTTATAAATATTATTACAAATATTGATTAGACAATTTTTTTCATTATGTTAGTGCTTTCTACTTTATGAGTGAGAAAAACAAAGGTATTATTTGATTCCTTAAGGATACCTCATAAAGAAAAAAACTCTTTGGTGCCCTAAAAAAATCTTTGCCAACCACTTCCTATTAATTTTGAAAGGAAAATTGAGGGAACCCATATGAACTAGTGTATTTTAGAGGGCTTAGAGGAAAGGTGACAAACTACACTTCCTCTAACATGACAAGTCTTTCTATAACTAAATTATCTTTAAGAAATATTGCATGAATGGAAATAATCTATAAGAGAGTTGCAAGATCAATCCAAGTTAGGCTCACCCAGACAAAATTTATTCAAAATATCCTTAAAGTAGCTGACAACTTAATTTTCAATATCACCCATGAAGGTGATACATCCCCATGGATTTCATTTTCAAGTAAAAGTATAGTGCATCAATAGGTTTGTATGAGTCGAATTCTATAGGATGACAAGATTATGCTTTGATACCATTTGTAATGATCCAAACCAGATATTTAACATTTCTGGCATCCCCGTATCCTTACAAGTTCATAATTTTATCCCTAATTAGATTGGAAAAAGGTGCTCCAAAGAGCATGTGATGACATAGGTTTCCCCAAACCATGGGAGGTTCATCATTCTCTATGCAACTTGGGCCTAAATATTAATAGTTTAATGGTAACTTAATTTTAGTTAGATGTTCAAACCCACATCAACTTTCTTTTAGTTCATTACATTGAAATGGGTGAAAGAGGTACATAAGTAATTCTATTTTTCTTAATTTTGCATCCACTATCCATTATTAATCTACTAATGAAATCAAGACTTTAAAAATATACCAAGTTTATTAAAGCATCTAGAGAATTCATTTTAGAAAGCTTCAAAAACCATTATGTAAGCACATTTAATGACTTTGTATAAGTTTTCAGTGAGGTTGTACTATTATATGAACATTAGATATTTGATTTTAGGAATAATGTATCATCGATGTTGAGAATTCTTATTTCTTAGATCAAGAATATGATCCATACAAGAAGACTCCCATTTTAGGAACTTTTCATTTCAATTTTATTGTTTCTTTTAAATCAAGGTTTCAACCAAGGAAAACTCCTTTCGACAATATTGTTCCAAATTTAATGTTTAGGTGATAGGTGGTAAATTTTGATATCAACTACAAGTGGATATAGCAATAGATTACAAGTGGTATAACCTTCATGATTATTTAGCCATACCAAAGTGGCTCCTAAAGTCTTTGGAAAGCTAGATAACCTAATTCTTTTCATTTATAACTAAAATTTTAATCACTAATAGGTCACTATTTTAGATTTCTATTCTTGGTATCAATGTTGGGTTCTTAGTTTGATAATAATATTTGTATAGGAAAAAATGATATTTTTCTCTCTAAATATCCCTAAAAATTGAATTTATATTTATATTTTAGATATTTTATTTTTAATTGAATAGTGTATTGTGAAATATCAAGTATCTAAAGGATTAGAGGTGTTGTTCAACCTTTTACAATCATCGAGGAAACATAAGGATACGCCTTAAGATTTGGAAGCCCCTAGTCAAGGTAAAATTCCAAGTTTGAGGTTGACTTGAGAGGTTAAGGTGGAGTTGGTTGAGGTCAATTTTTTAATGGACCTAGTCTTCACAAAATTTTATGAATCCAAAGCTCCAACTAAAACCAAAAATCATAGATCTATAATGCTAAAAGTATAAGTCAAAAAGTTTGTGAATCTATTTAGTTACAAACAAGGAAAATGAATTTTGTTTGTGGGGAGTGTCTTACCTTGGTTAATATCCTATTTATGCATTAACCTTGAAATGAGAAATCATGTAAAATTAAGGGAACTATAAATATTCACCTTACTTGTCAAACCTCTATGAATGATTTTTAATTAGCTATCCATAAATCTATATGAATGCTTCTATGTAAACATATGTAGGAAGTCTTCACAAATGAAATAGTTATGGAAGTGTTAAATCATATATCTTTGAATGTAAGTATGCCCTAATCCTTAAATTCATGAACGTTTGAATGCTTGTCCAATATTGATAAATGTGGATCTCCTTCCTTCATGACCAATTCCTCCATCTCTAACAAAGAAATAATCAAGATCTATATAAGGAAATGCATGATTAATTACATGGAATGAGGGCATTCAAAACCCATGCTTGCTTGGCTTGAATTTCTTGAGTGCACCTTAAGATCTTTCTTGCAAATGATAGCTTGAATGCATGCTTCCTCATGAAAGTGTGTGTTTCTTAAATGAATAATGGATTGCATGGATCTAGCTTTCAAGTCAATGGATGACTAAATGATGTAAGACTCCCTCTTATACTAATTCTGGGGATCAAAATAAAAATGGTTGACTGCACCGAGAAAGAAATGGAAAAAAACCCTAAATAAGTCCATGATCTAAAGGAAAAATATATCGGTTAAGGTGGAGCTTGACCTCAACCTAAGATATTTCACGCATCAAGATATATTTTTCAATAAGAAATACAATAATACTTGTATTCTTGAATTTTCTATGATATATTTTCCATTTTAATAAATAATAATGGGGTGATTTTTTTTAGTTAATGAAACTACACGTCATAAAACCACAATGAAAATAAAATTATCTATGAGCATGCCCAAACTTTTCTTGTTTAATATGATACTACCTTGTATGATTGATATATGTATGTCTAGCTCGAGATAAAAAAAATTATAAGTTATGGTGTAATTTATCTTCATTTGATACACACTACACTATAAAATAAAATACACATAATTTCTAGATAATATTTGTTTTTCTAGATTATTTATAAATCATTTATTTACACAATAGAGCATTATATAAAGTATTTATAAAGAACAACTAATATTATTTGATTTATTATAGCTTTCTTTCAAGTCACTACTATCATATGATCACTTTCCCTTATCTGATTGACATACCAAAAAAGTTTTCTTGATTACTATATCACACAATATGTTTGATAAATGTCACTCTACAAATTAAATTCGTCTTCTTTGATGGAATACACTTTAATTTATTTGGTACAAGTCATGTTAGAAAACATGGATTTGGATTTTTGAACAATGATATTTTTATTTAAAACATTTCTTTGTTGATTGTGAAACCATTTCAAACCTTTTAGAAAAATCACTTCCAAAAATTAAATTCATATCTCAATTTAGACTTTTCTAACCTTTCTTTGTTGAAGGTTTCTTTCATTGTTATGAGAGATGAATCTGTGAACCACTACTCATGAAATATGGGTCAATAGATTTAACTCAAAACCTACATAATTGAATGGTGATAGCAATATCACTATTTAGCTAGCTGTAGAAAATATCTCCTATTTATAAATATCAATTTAAAGTAGAATTTTCTTACAGCTGATGTATTATAAGATTGATGATGTGAAATTTTCTTCACTTAATACACTACAAATAAATTTAATAACTCCGTAATGACACTATGTTGAATATAATCAAACAATCTTAAGCAATATACTAAATAGCGTTCTCAGTATGAAAAATAACTATTCTCACTGTATCTCCCACATCAAAATCCAATTTATTACTATTGAGATATTTTTCTTTCAATTGACTTTTACAACATCCAACAATTTATTATTGAATCGAAAAACTCTTAGAAAATCATGAATTGTGCAAATATCCTCAACAATTTTACAGCTTTTATCACTTAGCCACAAAATCGATGAGAAACCCTCGAGAGGAACCTACGCACTCTAAATATCCCCTGGAAAATATTTTAAATAATAAAAAGAAAAATGAAAACAAAATCGTGTGCGTATTTAGGCCAAGCAGCCATTTGTATAACTTCCATGTTCTTCATCTGGTTTGACCCTTGTTCTTCTTTTTGCTACTCTAGTTATGCCCTGCTCTGTGCTAGTTTTGTCTACCATGACTCCTCTTTTGTTCTTCACTTTCATGTTTTCCATCCTTCCAATCTCAGCTCTTCCTTTCTCTCTGAACAATAACTCTTATCATCGTCAGAAACAACAATATTTTCTCTTGCAATTCAAATCTGCCATTATTATAAAGAGCAATACTTCTCTGCCCGACTGGACTGCCATTCACTCGCTCTGCAATTGGAGCGATGTTACCTGCCATCCCTCATCTCACTGCTACCACTACACACCAACTTGGCAAGCTTCCTCGTCTGCAGAGACTCAAGCCTAATTTTAGTTTTAGTTTCTTTATTCTACATCGATGAATGAGAATGCATACTACTTGTAAACTCGTACATTAATAGTTGTTTAGTTTCCAGCGTAAGTTTCAATGAGCCAGAATCAAATAATGAGCATTTTATAGACTGTTCAAACTGCTGCTACAAGCAGTGAACTGTAGCCTTCTCCATTGTAGATTTTTACATAATAATATTTTGAACATCAAGATTATTCTATGCAATCTAAGTTCTTTTTCAATTTTCAGATCTGCAATGAAAAATAATACCTACCCCATCCCCGCAAAAAATATAGAGCACGCTATATTTCAAAATCTTAAGAAAAGAATTCTCTCAACAATGCCACATAAGCTAAAAATACCAACAAATGTGGAAATAAAACATTTAGTCAAATCAAGATCTAGGATCATATGTGTTAATACAAATAAACATCATTATGCAAAGAGCCCACCAGGAATACAAGACAAGTCTTGCTGAGTGCAAGACTCTAACATTATAAGGGATGAGGCCAAGATCATGCCCTAGGTGATTTTGACAGTGTGGATGCCTCTCAGTCCTTGGCTCTAAGCCAAAGAGGTTTTAGGCATGAGTGGGCCCGTATCGGGTTCCTAAAAACTCTATGTAGTGGCCTTTGCTGGTTGGTAGCTCGCAGACTTTGTGCCTCACTGGGTTGCCTCGCAGGTCTGAACCCTCCATAAAAAAAAAAAGTTTATAACTTTGCTGACCACATGTTGATTCCAAAAATATACCAATGACATAAAATTTACACATCAAACATGTGTCAAGGGTATGCCGACTTGCATTGACAACATATAAAAAAAAATGACAATATCAAATGAGGTGATAACCATAAATCAACATATGAACTATAAAAGAATCATGGCATCGGACCTATGAGTCCATCCACATGAAATTTTGTAGCCAAGCCATCGGAATGTTGTCCATATGCTATCATGAGATAGAAAAGTGGCTCAAGCACTTTTACCACCCAATCACAGAGTGGTTAGCTCCCTGAGCTTCCTCCTTAAAGAAGAACTTCCAGATTGTGGCACGAGAAACTTAGCAACTATTGGATTGGATGGATTTGGTGCAGCCATGTGATCTAATCTACTTATACATGCCTAGTAGAAACTACAACATGGATGTGGAAGAGGGAAAACAAGAATTTATAACCATGCATTTCAAACATATGCATATTATTTTGATAAGTTTGGCCAAGCATCAAAACCAGTATGACGTAAAAGACTAGTAGGTTGCAAATGAAGGAAACATCACTAGTTTTTCATTAGATCTACCCTCCCCTTTATTATGAGAAATTATATTAAAATGAAACTTAAACTCACAACCCTAAACCTAAAATCTTTGCTCGGCACATGAAGGTGCTGAGTGCCAGTTTTACTTGGCACTTGATGATGCCGAGTGGCAGGTTGCTCGACATTTGATGGTGCCAAGTGACAGGCAACAGGTGCTGAGTGAACTCGGCACAAAGAGGAGCTCGACACTTGATAGGTCCGCAAAAATAGATGCTGAGTATGCTCGGCTCCAAAGGAAATGTTTGACACCAATAGATGTCGACTGAGCTCGGCTCTAACTAAAGTTTATAACTTAGAAAATTCTAACGTGAATGCATTCACCATTAAAACTAGAGAGCCAAAGCTTTAAGTATTCAAACTAATTTCATAAATGCAACATACAAGGGAAGATCAATAGATTCAAGTATGCTTGCTTGCTTTCTATTCAATCTTTCATTAAGCTATTACAAAATCTGGGAGCATTCGGCTTCAATCAGAAAACCCTAAAATAGTAAAACTTCAAACTTTCAATAAATTCAAAACCTGCAACTCTAATGGCTGCATACAATGGTGCCTGGAGCAACCACTGCTTCAACAAGACAAATCTAACAATGACAAACTTAGTGAGTGAGTAGGGGAAACACATCCAACTGCAGGCATGAAACAAAACAAACTTCATTCTTCTTCTTCCAATGACTGATCTGCTAATCTTCTCTACTCTATTTGGCTCTCTGTTTGTCTAGATTAAAAATGAGAGAGAGGTATTCCTTTTGTCACATTCCAGTTTCCCCCTCTTTTCTAATTTCAAAATATCACCCATTGTATTTATGTTTTATGTCTGTTCTGGACGTCAAGGAGGTAGGTGAGCATTTGGCTCAAGGGGCAAACATCAACATTGCTTGGTAAAGATGTCTGCTAGCTGTTGCTTAGACCTGCAAAATTCTATCTTGATATCCCCATTCTCCACCAACTCTCTGATGAAGTGATATCTGATCTCTATATGCTTGCTTCTCCCATGGAAGACTGAATTCTTGGACAATGCAATTGATGAGATGTTGTCACAATAAATTGTGATTCCATCCTCTTTCCTTTTATTCAAATCTATCAAGATCCTTCTTAACCAAATTGTTTGACATGCTACTACATTTGCTGCAATGTATTCAGCCTCTACTATAGATTAAGCAACAATAGGTTGCTTCTTGGATGCCCATGAAATTGCACCTAATCTCATATGAAACATGTATCTTGAAGTGCTCTTCCTATCATCTAGACTTTCAGCCCAATCACTATCTGTGTAACCAAACAACTTGAAATCATCAATTGCAGTATACAAAATACCAAATTTCTTGGTACCTTTCAATGACCTTAGGATACTCTTTCCCGCTTGCCAATGGAAATCCTTTGGTGTTTTCATAAATCTGGAAATTTGACTTACTGCATGCATTAGGTCTGGCCGAGTTGCAGTCAAATACATTAGACTTCCAACCATACTCTTGTATATTGTTGGATCCATTCTCTTGCTAGAGTCTTCCTTGCTCAATTTTAGACCTACTGCTATTGGTGTGGGGGCTGCCTTACTATTTTGCGTTTTAAATCTCTCCAAGATCTGCTTTGCATATTTTTCTTGAGAGATGAATATGCTATCGTGCATTTGTTTTACTTCTATGCTTAGAAAGTATTTCAAGAGACCTAGGTCTATCATTTCAAATTCACTTTTCATGACCTCTTTGAACTCACCAATTAGAGCTTTGTCATTTTCAGTAAAAATTAAGTCATCTACATATAAGATAACAATCATTATATTACCATCTGCTGCCTTGATGTAAAGAGTGGGCTCACCATTGCTTTTGCTAAAGCCATTGCTCATCAAATATGAGTCAATCCTACTATACCATGCCCTTGGAGCTTGTTTGAGCCCATAAAGAGCTCTCTTCAATCTATATACTTTGTTCTCTTCACCAGCAACTTCATAACTAGGTGGCAACTCCACATACACTTCTTCTTTCAATACACCATTTAGGAAGGCGGACTTCACATCCATTTGAAATGCCTTCCACTTGTGCTGAGCTGCAATTACTATGACAACACACATGGTTTCCATTCTTGCAATAGGAGCATATGTCTCATCATAGTCTCTTCCATACTGTTGTTTGTAGCCCTTGACTACCAGCCTTGCCTTATGCCTATCAATCTTGCCTTCAGCATTGCATTTGGTCTTATAGACCCATTTAACTCCAATCACTTGCTTCTTGAGAGGTAATTTAGTTAGCTCCCATGTCTCATTCCTTTCTATGGCATCTATCTCCTCATCCATGGCCTTACACCATTTCTTCTCCTTAATAGCTTCTTCAAAATATATTGGATCACTATGAGAAAATAATGAAAAATTAACACTCTCATCATAATCTTCATACCTTTCATCTTGGTATATCTCCCTAAGGCTCTTGGTCTTTCTTGGTAACAGGGAGGAGAGTGTGGGATTAGAATCTTCACTGCTGCTGGTTTTCCGACCAGCTCGGTCTTCACTGGTACTCAGCACTGACACTCGGTCATGCCTAGAGGAGCTTGGCAATGTCTGAATCTACTTTCCTTTTCTTCTATTTGCTTCTTCTACTTGCTGTTCATCAGCATCCTCTTCACTCATAATTAGCACTTTACTTGATGTGCTCGATGATTCATCAATTAAACCATACCACGACTGATTTTCAAGAAATTCCACATCTCTTGAAAGAGTTATCTTGTTGTTCAATGGGTCATACAATCTATATGCCTTTGATTCTGGGCTGTACCCTATGAAGATGCACTTCACACCTTTATCATCAAATTTCTGCCTTTTCTCTTTAGGCACATGTGCATATGCAACACGTCCAAACACTCTTAAGTGTTCAACTGTCCATCTTCTTCGTGACCATGCTTCCATTGGAATTCTATCAAGGACTACCTTTGTAGGACACCTATTAATTAGGTAAACTGTTGTTGTCACAGCCTCTCCCCAAAATTCAGTTGGGAGACCTTTCTCTTTCATCATGCTCCTTGCCATTTCAACAATGGTCCTATTCTTTCTTCCAGCCACTCCATTCTGCTGTGGTGTATAGCTGGTTGTGAGCTCTTTCTTAATGCCATGTTTCCTGCAAAAATTTACAAAATTATTAGAGGTATATTCCCCTCCTCTATCTGAATTTAGGACCCTGATATAGTTTCCACATTCTCTTTCAGCCTGGGCTTTAAATTCTAAAAATTTATCAAATGCTTCAGATGTACTTTTTAAGAAATACACCCATGTCCTACGACTGAAATCATCAATGAATGTCATGAAATAAGTACTCCCCCCAATGGAAGTAACTTGCATAGGACCGACTAGGTCGGTATGCACTAACTCTAATGGATATCTAGCCCTCCTAGAATTTTTAGAGTTAAAGTGAAGCCTATTTTGCTTACCCAAAATACAAGCCTCACACTTGTCACATGAATTTCCTATACGTGGCAAACCTTCTACCATTCTTTTATTTGACAACAAATTTAAACCAGCGTAGCCAAAATGACCATACTTGAGATGCCACAATCGTGAAGGGTCTTCAATCACACTCCTTAGAGCTGATTGTGTGTGAGGTGCAGCACAAACTTGAGATGAGAAACATGTCTCTGTCCTCAAGGGAAACATTTGGTTCTTTATCACTTGAACTGCTGCAAGTACATTCTTGCTCCCATCCTTTTTATGAATGACACACGTGTTATTCTCCATCAGCACTTTGTATCCATTTTGAATGAGCTGACCGATGCTCATCAAATTGTGCTTCATACCAGGGGCAAAATACACATTTTGTATTTCACTTTTCTCACCTTTCTTGGTGCGGACCATAATAGATCCTTTTCCCACAACTGGTAGGGTTCCATTGTTACCCATCTTAATTTCTAATTTGAAACCCTTGTCAATGAATGAAAACAAGATTTCATTACCACTCATGTGGTTTCTACATCCACTATCGAGGTATGAAACGTCAGGGCTTTCTTCTTCACCAACATTACACATGATGAAGGCAGCAGCATTGGGTACACTTCTCATGTTCACATCAGCCACATTTGCTTGTCCTGACTAATCATTTTGCTTCTTCCAGTATTCATTTGCATAATGCCCATATTTATGATAGTAGTAGCATTCTACATTACTCTTATTTGAGTTGTAGTTTTTCTTACCTCCTCTTGAAGTATTTTGTGAGCTACTTGCTCCATCTGCTCTTCCTGAGCTTTCTACTGTAGCATTTCTTTGTTCTCCATTTCCTCGGCCTCTACCTCTGGAGTTCCTATGTTAGCCATTTTTTCATCTCCCTCTTCCTCTTTGATTTGACTAAGCCTTGAATGCTTTCTCTTGGGAAGTAGAAGATGTAGATCTATTGATCCTATGCTCATGGGTTTGAAGAGAACCCATCAACTCATCCATTGTCAAAACAGTGAGGTATTTTGCCTCTTCTATGGTCATGACCAAATGGTCATATTTATGAGGTAAACTCCTCAATATCTTTTCCACTATCCTCTACTCTTGATAGTCTTCTCCATTTGACTTCAATTGGTTAATCACATTTGAGGTCCTTGAACTGAAGTTTGCAACTGATTCATTTTCTTCCATCTGAAGGTTCTCAAACTCCCTCCTGATGTTCTGTAGCTTTATAATATGGAATTTATCAGCCCCCTTGAAGTTTGTCTCAAGGATATCCCATGCTTCCTTTGCATAATTTGCTGCTGCAATCTTAGGAAATATAGACTCTGTCATTGCTGCTTCAATCAAATTTAGTGCTTTTGCATCTTTCCTCCTTGACTCTTTCAAATGAGTCTTCTATGCATTTGTGAGGGTAGCATACTGAGTTGGATCAGTCACATCATTGAATCCATTGACCACAAACTCCCACAAATCATTTGCAACCATAATGGTCTTCATCTTCTTTGCAAATGTATCATAATTCTATCCATTAAATGATGGTGGCTGCTGCCATGCTACCATATCTTTCCTGCATCTCCTGCCATGATAAATATCCCAAGAAAAAAAAATGCCCTCAATCAATTTGGATGTGGGGCCTCAAAGCTTTGAAACCATGTGAGAAATTATATTAAAATCAAACTTAAACTCACAACCCTAAACCTAAAATCTTTGCTCAGCACTTAAAAGTTGCTCGGCACATGAAGGTGCCAGGTGCCAATTTTACTCGGCACTTGATGATGTCGAGTGGCAGGTTGCTCGGCACTTGATGGTGCCAAGTGACAGGCAACAGGTGCCGAGTGAACTTGGCACAAAGAGGAGCTTGGCACTTGATAGGTCAGCAGCAATAGATGCCGAGTATGCTTGGCTCCAAATGAAATGCTCGGCAACAATAGATGTCGAGTGAGCTCGGCTCCAACTAAATTTTATAACTTAAAAAATTCCAACGTGAATGCATTCACCATTAAAACCAGAGAGCCAAAGCTTTAAGGATTTAAACTAATTTCACAAATTCAACATACAAGGGAAGATCAATAGATTCAAGTATGCTTGCTTGCTTTCTATTCAATCTTTCATTAAGCTATTACAAAATCGGGGAGCATTCGGCTTCAACCAGAAAACCCTAAAATAGTAAAACTTCAAACTTTCAATAAATTCTAAACTTGCAACTCTAATGGCTGCATACAATGGTGCCTGAAGAAATCATTGCTTTAACAGGACGAATCTAACAATGACAAACTTACTGAGTGAGTAGGGGAAACACATGCAACTGTAGGCACGATACAAAACAAACTTCCTTCTTCCAACGACTGATCTGTTGATCTTCTCTGCTCTATCTGGCTCTCTGTATATCTGGTTTAAAAATGAGAGAGAGGTATTCCTTTTCTCACATTCCAGTTTCCCCCTCTTTTCTGATTTCAAAATATCACCCACCATATTTATGTTTTATGTCTGTTCTGGACGTCAGGGGGGTAGGTGAGCGTTTGGCTCAAGGGACAAATGTCAACACTACATTAAATTTTTCAAGATTTATGCCCACATTTAACACCCTTCCAAACAAGGTACAACTTACACCACAAATAATAATACCCTTTTAAAAATAAAATGATAATTCTATTGCTTGTACAAAATCATACATAGCTACACGTTACAACAATTTAATTTAACTTTCTCATGCTTTTTCAGAACATTTACAATTCTAAAGTAAAATTTATACCTACTGTGTGTTTCCTTATATATATATATATATATATATCCATTGAAACCATGGTGGAAATAAAATAGAATAGAAGAGAAACATTGATATTTAAAGATTCACTGACCTCATTACAGTCCAAAAATGTTTCCTTTTGTAATGAGAGATTTAGTTTTACAACAGCTCAAGTATTTAGATGAATCTACTGCTACTTTTGAATGTAAAAAAAAGTATTCACTAACAATAAAGATTGCCAGATATTATTGATTATCAAACTATTTTCTTGAGGTTCCAGCCCTACTTTTCATTGACAATAATATTGTAAATGATATGATATGTTGTAATAATATGGAAAATAACTACAACCTTCTATTTAAAACTAGCATCTTAATCTTTACGGGAAAACTTTTATGTCTTCAAGGTAAACTCAATGACCATTGGTATAATTCCAGCATTCTTGATTTTCTTAGAATTGATGATGAAATTAGAGTAAATGAAATTTCGCCGGATTCAAAGGTCAAGAATCATAGAATAAGAGAAGAACTATATTGTAAGAAAAGAAAAGTCAATGTAAAGCTCTATTTATTTGGCTATTTGGGCATCTTGCCTAGCTATTGACTTGATTAATTCATGTCATAAGTTTCTTGGACATATTTTTTGACAAGTCCCTTTAATCTCTCTCTACTATCTAGGCAAGTGAACACTCTACCTCCTATAGTTTCAACATCAAGTTATCCTCTAGGCTCTTTTATGCTTGGCTTTGCATCTAAAACTATGGGATCTAAGCCTTGTGCTACCAAACTTCAACAAAATCTAGATGATCATGATATCCTCCATGTCACTAAATAGTTTCAAGATCTATATGCACAATACAAAGAACTAGAAGAGACAAATGATCTTTCTTACCTTCATTTCTCTAAGCGCATGACAAAAATGAAGTCTAAACTTGAGAAAAGGTTAGAGGAGAAGATTGCATCATTACGTGAATCTTCCTTAAGGTCTTTACATGCATGTAAGTCACCTTCTTTGAAGTCATCCTCTTCTTCTAGGTCTACATGCTCTACTTCAAGACATCAAATGTCTTCATCTTCTAGATCTAAAGACCTCTTTAGAGAACAAGCAAGTGATACCTCCTTTAAGCCTATGCTAAAATTTCATGATGGACCTATCTTTGACCAAGAAAATGATGAAGAAATGAATGCATTATATTCACTTGAGAAAAAAGAAGAAGATCCTAGACATGTTTCTAATAGAACATTTTCTCCCTTGGAAAATTCTTATGATGACACTTTGCAAAAACTTCTTTGCAATAAGATCATCATGTTGCCTAAGTCTAGATCCTATGGAAATCCTTTCTTGGATGATTATTGTGCTTATCATCAACATAATGAACATGCTACTTCTGTTTGTATAGAGTTTAAACATAAAATCCAAGATCTCATTGATGATGAGATTGTTGATCTTGGAACCTCTAGTGACTCATGTGTTGAGGATACCTTTCTTGAGAAAGATCATATTAATGAACCTATGTCTAGTGATGGTTTCCTTCATACCTCCACTTCTTCCAACACTCGTGAATCTCCCAACACTTCAAAGCTTTCCAACATGTCTCCATCAAATAAAGAACCTAAGGCTTTCCACATTGACTACGTGTATCCTCAAGGGCTACCTCTAAAAGAAACTCAAGCTAACCTTCACTTGGCTGGAAACCTTTTCCATGCTTCTAATCCTAAACATCCTCAACCTTCATGCACTACAATGCCTAACCTAAGAACTACTCCATTCACTCTTCATTCTCCCTTGTCCTTAGAAGTGGCTCAATGTCAAGAGGACTCTCAAAAAGAAAAAGCTATAAATGTCAAGAAAGATCAAGATCAACCACCCTTTCATCTCTTTCAAGATTTTTCCCCTCCATATCCTATATCTTGTCCATGTCCTAAGTATGATGAAGATACCACTTCCATTATCTCCTTTGAGCTTACTGAAAATTATTTAAAAAGTTTTCTTCATATGCTATCCAAAGCTACTTGTCAAGATCAAAGCATCCCATCATGTTCTACTTCTCCACATCCACTTCAAAACTGTGCTCAAGCTTCAAGTGCTTCTATTAGAAATGTTGTTCCTATCAAAGGTACTTATGAGTCTATTGATGGCTTTGAACATGTTTCTCATTCTAAAGATGTTGATAAGCCTTCCTGGTGCAGGAGCACATCTACGATAGGAAGTTTGGTGGTGACAGGAAGACAACTTGCAATATGACTAAAATGCAGGGTACAAAGCAAATATCAGAAAGTTTTGATTTTAAAATCTAAATTTTGAAATGTTTGTGTGTGTGAGTTTAGAGTTTTATGTTTTAAAATAATGTCCTATGATGTGGTGGCATAAATGGAGGAGTGAAATGATAAACTCTCCAAATATAGCCACTTAGGACCATGTGTGTTTGTTTTAGTGGAAGAATCTAATCATAGCCTAACAAAGGATAGATAGTTGGCAGCAGGAATATTCATAATTTTTGAAACAGTATCCTATTCTTGGATAGGGACATATCATATTCCTTATTTAGGGAGTCAGTTTTTAGAGAGGAAGAGAGAGGAAGAAGACAAGTTTTTAGTTTTGGATTGAATTCGGTATGTTTGCAAAAATCAGTCTCAGTGCGTTTGTAATATCTCCCAAATGCACTGTTGGATTTTGATGAGCTTTGGATATGTTGTTATAGGCCTAATTACGCCCATCTTCACTAGAGCGATCGAAGAGTTTAGATCTGGTTCAAAAGTTATTCATGTATGAGTGCAGGTCTATCTAGAGACAGCAAGAAGCAATATTTTGCAGAAAAATGTACTCTGATGCGTGGTCAATATCTCAAGTTTGAACCGTTAGATTTCTCTCAGCTTGAAGAAGAAAGGAAAGAGTGCAATACTATTATTGTTCTTGAGAAAAGTTGTAATAAGAAAGAGATATTTGAAAGTAAGATTACTACAAAAGATCAAAATGATGATAAATTTTTAATAAAGGAAGAAGAGATAAATACGATTCTTAAGATTCAAGATGTGAAACTGGTTGATAGTCAAGAAGTAGATAAGTTTAAGGTTACTATTGATGAAGATAGATATGATGCACATTACATGGTGTATAAGGAAGCTCATATTCAAAAAGAGAATTCAAATAATCTTAATGCTGATGATATGTTTTCTTCTAATAATGTTTATGCAGGGATGCAGATTTCATGTATAGTGAATCATGCTGGAGAATTTTTTGTGACATTTACAGCATTAAAGAATCAAAGCTACAATGTGGAGAAGTTGGATATTATCTTTGTTTTTCTTGTAGATATGCTCATCCTAGTTCAAAGAAATTGGAAAGTTTGAAAGAAGAATGAGATTCATTTCTACAACACATCATCTCAAGAGGACTTGAGATTCATTCTACAGGGGAGTATGCTACAGTAGCAGAGTGGAAAATATGATAAGTAATGTTTTATGTTTTGTGTGTGTTTTAAATTTAAATGTTGTAATAATGTCCTATGATGTGATGGCATAAATGGAGGAGTGAAATGATAAGCTCTCTAGATATAGCCACCTAGGACCAGGTGTAGATTCTTTAAATTAGAATAGTTTTAATGATTGTCAGATTCCAATAATAGGTAGTAGGCAATTTCGGATTCTTATCCTTTTTTTGGATAGAAGACGGAAAAAAAACATGTGGCCTACGGCATGATTGTCAAATTCCAATAATAGATAGTAGGCAGTTTTGAATTCTTATCCTTTTCTTGGATAGAAGACGAAAAAAATGTTTCTCATCCTTTTATTAGAAAAGGAGAGTTAGTTTTAAATAAGCCAGTCGGCTATGTAAGAAAACATTCGAATTTGAGTAAGATAGAAAGTTGCAGTTTTAGTGTGTTTTTTTTCAGTTTTGGAAGATTCGACTTTGGGGAGAAAAGAATGCATTTTGGTTTTATTATGCAAGTTTTAGTGGTTTGAGGTTTGGTACGGATTTTCATTGGAAACAAATTTCAGTTTTCTTGTGGTGTTCTTCTGTGTTTTGCAGCAGAGAATACAAAGATTCAAATTTTTATATATATCCTGGTGTCAACATGGCATTTCTTGAAGAACCATTTTTTATGAATGTCTAGTGTTAAATCATGTATCTATCAATTCATACAATCAAATTATTAGAAAGGATATAGATAATCGACTATTGATTTTGGCGGCAGTTCGATCTTGGGTGATGTACGTGCCCCTTGAAGTAACTCAGTTGAGTGAGTATTCCTCCTGAGCTTTCCAAGGTGTGGCTCTACATCACTTCCCACTATCCCTTTACATCTTCTAAATCTATCCTTGGTCATTATCCATCTAAGCTAAAGCATTCAAACCTTCCATCCATATTGGGGCCTTATGTTCCTCCATCTCCTACATTCACTCATAGCTCATTCCCTAGCTCTCCTATAATGCCTCAAGATCAACAAAGACACTCATCCTTGATGACTTTTCACCCATCTATACATCTAAACCAGTCATATCGTCCTTATTCATCCACAAATCCCAAGTCCTTTGGAAGTGAGAATAAATATAAGAATCCATTGAAAAAGAAAGATCACTATGTCCCATCTAATCAACATGTGAATGCTAAGAAGGAGAAAGCACAAAAGAGACTGCAAATGTCCACTATTATAAAAGTTAAATCAAAGAAAATATGGGTTCCTAAACCCATTATTGAAGAAATGTGTTTTGAAGTATCCAAAGGAAAATCTAAAGCTATATGGATTCCCAAGTCTCTTTTAAAAAACTTGAATATTGAAAATACTTCAAAGTTGATATTCAAGCTTCCAAAGGCTTCCATTCCATCTTCTTCCAAAAATCTTCCTAAAAATATTCTAAAGCCTTTCACTCCACTTTTTTCCAAATCTCTTCTACCACCTCATAGATCTAAACCTCAAGCTATTTCATCCATGATTCCTCCATCATTCCAATGCCCTTCAAGGTGTGTGTCAATGTTAATCTTGTCCAATATTTCAGCTACCCTCATGAAATCCTCTAAAGCTTACACTTACTTTCTATACATGCACTCTTATCCTCCATATACTCTTCCTACTACAATTTCTCTTTCATCACCTTATTAACATCTTTGAGCATACCTTTCTATGGTCTTGGCTTATCATGATTTATCTTTTCTATAGGAGCATTATCTACATTCAAACAGCTTCAACTCTTTCTAAAAATTCAAAAAAAAAAAAAAAAAGAGAGAAAATAGAAAAAATGAAAATGCGCCTTAGTGAAAACCACATCTTGTGGCACCTTGGTAGCAAAATTAAAGAGAAATAAATTTATCCTATGGTGAAAACTACTTCTTGTGGCACCTTAGATAAGTACCATGATGAAAACCTGGCAAACAGGCATCATGCGTAATTCTTTCATCATCCATCTATACCTTCTTCTCTCTTTGATCTTGACAATGTTGAGCTATCTTTGCATATTGGCTATCTTATCCACAAGATTTTCTATTGTGCTCTCCCATTCACTCATAGCATCTATCTTGAGCTTTATTCTTATTGCTCTATCCCATTGCTATACTATCTAGTTGACCCCTTGGTCTTGATCATAATAAATGAAACATGGTTCTCATAGGTCTCTTGACAGCGCTACTCTTTTGGACTACACACTTTATGCTATCGCACTTGTTGGCTTCACTGCTTATCCTACGTGCTATCTTTCTCATTACTTCCATTGCTTATCCAAAATATGCAGCATATGACTATTTCACCTCTTTCCCTAGCTTGGGTACTCTTGAGGAGTCAGTCCTTGAGGATCACTTTCACTTGCTTCATACTCTTTTTTAATCCATCTTTGCTTATCCACTGGCCTTTTCCTCCATCATGTCCTATACCTTGCTAGACATTAGGAGAAAATGATGTGATCTTTCTCGAGAACTAGTAATCTCTAAAACCTTCTAAAAAATTCAAAAAATCATATATGATGCTGAAAAAATCCTAAAAATTAGAAAATGTGCTGAAAAAAAATGATCATCATAATGAAAACCTAGCAATAGGCACTTTGATGTATCACCAAAAAAATTCAAAATTCAAAAATACAAAAAAATTGAAAAAAATCCTGAGAAAATCTGTCAAGTGGTGAAAATCTGGAAATAGGTGCTACTTGAGACCCTTGCACCTCTGTCTATTAGTCTCAATCACCTATTTTGCCACACATTTCCTAGCTTGGAATTGTTTCTTGTCCTTGTCTTGGGGGCATAGCTACTTAGCCTTTTTGAGGTATTCTTATGCATTTGGGTTTCTTTGACAAGTCACAAAATAGTGTTTCTCAACACTTCCCCCACCTTGACATCAAGTGTTTTTCAACACTTTACAGATAGTTTACCTACGGTCTCCAATGTCGCGATATTTCTCACTATCAGAGTCAAGTCTTGAAGAAATGGCCAAGTGACTTGCACACACGCACTTTAACACTTAAACAACTGAGCTATGCTGATCTTTATCTACTTTTTGTGCTGTCTATGATGATTTCTTTTCCATGTGTTCCCTCCCTAATAGTCTTTCAAGGATGTCATTGACTAGAAGACTGGGGGCATGTGACATATTTTCTTGATTTCTACTTGTGGGTATACTTTTGTTTTTGTATAGTGTTGTAAGCATTTATGCTGGTCCTATTCAACATTTTGACTTACAAATGTATCATCCTTGACTGTTTTGCAATATTGCACTTGGGGTTTATCCTGGCACTTATGCCTTGATACAGGTGTAATCTTGCTAAATTAAACTTAGGGAATCTAATCGCGTAGTTATCTTGACTTACATGTCTCTGATTCTTAGAATGGATTTCCACATACCTATCTAATATCGATCATATTCATATCCTCATAGTTATACTAGTGATGGTTGTATGATCTCATGATGTCCCTAAATGAATGACCAATGATGAAATTAAGAGTCTAAAAGTTATGTGCTTCTTGCTGGTAAACCACATTGCATATTAGCTTGCATTTTAGTTTCATTTTCTAGCTTAGTCTTTCATTCTTGCATATGGGGAGAGCTCTCTCTTCATCTTTTTGTGGACATATCAGCTAACTCCTTTATATATTTCTTTACTTTCTTCTTGTTCATGTCTTTTCACCTTCTTAATCTTTCACTTCATCTCTTTTCTATCTTATCATCACATTATATAAAGTTTTGACCTCTTAAATAAATTCAACATCCTAGATTCATTTTCAGGATCGAAATCAAAATTCGAGTTCATCTTGATGGTCAAAATTGTCTTTTAAATTTCTACTTTCTTCTTAGTAGTTAGCTGACCTTTTGAGGTCTAATCTCTGAATCATCACTGGGGCATCTTCATTTCTTCATGTCTTCATCATTTCTATGCTTTATATCTACTCAAATTCAACCTTTTCATGTCTAAAATCATCTTTCTATTCATTTAAAACTAATTTTTATGTTATATCCTTCAAGGTCAACTCTAGTCAAATTGGGGCATTTCATCAGTTTCTTATAGACATTCTTGGGTTCTAATCATTTATCTGTCATATCAAACATTGCTATATCTCAATTTTCTCATGTCTAGCTAGTTTATGCTTCCTCTTACCTCATTTCAATTTCGATCCCGAGGGGGCAGAAATATTCTATTGCTGATTGTTACAGCTATATGTTTCTTAGGAGCATTTGTTTGACCTTATCACTTGCTCTCGATCTATTCGCTTTGCTAGGTGTTAGAATTCTTTTCAGATCCTAACATCATCTTCCTAGTGTTCAGTACTATTGCTATTAGGTTGTGCATTCAGGACTTGCTATCTATTTCGACATTTCATTCTTTGAAATCAGATATCTATATCTATCACTGCCTACTTGGCTTTCTATTTTCTTTAACATAATGTGTTCCCAGATCAATCACACATTAGTCAAAGAGGGGCAAATGTAATAACCTAAAAATGGTCATCTAGACTATTAGCCCCCTTTTCAACATTTTGGCTAAATTAATTTAATCACTTACCTAAGCCAAATTGCTAATAATCAATTTATTTGATTATAACCTATAGTTTAACTATGCTATCCTAAGTTCATTATTTGATTAAAAGAACATGTCCCCTTTTAGTTAAATAAAAGACCCCATTCTTCTAACCCACTTAAAGTGCACACATAAAGTCCCTTTTCTATTTTGCAATTAAAAGAAAAGGCTTCATGACTTTTATCTTATATGACAAGTCAACTTATATTCTATTGGTTGACTTGTGTGTGCACATGGATCACTCCTCTTTTTGAATTCCACTGTTGATCATCCACCATCTTCATCTTGATCTCTACCATCCATACATCTTTAAAAGGGAGAGAGCTTTCCCCCTCAATCAATCTTTTGAATATTGTTATGCTGCAGGTTTTCTAATAGGTTTCTTTGGAGCCTTGTGGAGAACTTCTATTTCTTGTCTACATTCTCTCATACCATAGCATTTTAGCTTAGATTCATGTTGCATGTTAGTTTAGCTTCTTTTTTGCAATAATCTATGTCACATAGCTTAATATTTGAATTGTAACACTCTCATCCATGCTTGGAATAGCTACACTTTGCATCTCATTCTAGCTTAATCTTCATTTGCATTGCATTCTTGAGGAACTCCTTGGGACATTTGTATTCTTGCATCTTGTCTTTTGAACCTCCCATTGCATGGTTTACTAGCAAGAAGAGTATCTTTAAGGCTCATCTAAGAGCTTTCTTATTCTTAAAATATACTCTCTTGCACTCCGTGGATAGGGAGCTCTAAGCCGGCATCCAAGCATTCCCAACTCATGGAATCGTTTGGATAGAAGGGTTTAGAGTGGGACACTTTCGAGTGTACACATCCATGAGTGTATGATACCTCTTACCTTTTATTGATGTCAAAATTTGTATTTCCTTCACCCAAGTCTATACGTCATCCATTAACCAAAAATTCTAGTTCACTAACGATACTAGCTTATCCACACCAGACTGAATATAATACAATAGTTTCAAATTACACTATATTATCTATACAGCCTTTTCCTCAAAATTGTCACACCATTACTAACATTCTCTCAAAAGTGAATCTACTTTTACACTCCCCTTGTCCCCTTTCTCTAATGCCAGAGCAAGATTGACCTCTAGATGATCTAGGTCTATGGGGCCAACTACTACATGTAGATAGCCTCTAAGAAGATCATTTTTTTTCTATAGTAGTATCATCTTGGACTCATCTTTTTTCATATGCTTAAACACTTCTTTAATGTTTGTAGTGAACAAAATTTTTGGCAGTATCTACCATGGGCTTCTCTAATAAGACCTCCTTCATTTGATAATCTTTAGGAGTCAAATCATTAGTGTCACCATGTCGATGAGGGATGGCTATATGTGCAAACAAGTCCAGATCTTAGTTCTTCATAATGAAGGCCAATGGTTGTGCATCACTCATAGGTAGCTTAGGCTTCTTGATAGCTTTTACTAGCTTGTCCATTCCCTCCTCGATAGTTACATCCAACTACCTTTTTTGTCAAACCATCACCTCCCTCTTCAACCAAGTAGGTGTAGTGCCCATTAGAGACATATATTTGACTGAAGAGGGGGTTTGTATTGCAGATCTTTTTCCCTTATTAGTCTTCTCTGGAGTCACTTATCATTGAGAGAGATTACCAATTTGAGTCTTTAAACTGGCTTGAGCTAAGGTCTAGCCTTAGTATTGTGAGGAGTTTGTTGAGCTTCCTACTATATTTTCCCCTCCTCTAATACTTCATTGGCTTGCCTTTCTTGGGGCTCTTCTTCCTCTGCTTTCTGTTCTCCTATTTCTATAGTTGAAGGAAGTGGTATTGTAGATCCTTCGATAAAAAATGATAAGTCCTAAGATTGTGGTGGTGGTTGGCCCAAAGGTCCTTGAGGAAAACACAATAATTAGTTCTTGGCCTTGCCTAGGGGTTGACTCGTAGGAGTATCATGTATCTTCACCCTCGCCATCTCAGTGCCAATTGACATGAAATCAAAATCTAAGAGGTCAAAGACATGTGTACCTTGATGTCTACCTCGACCCTCCTCTATTGCATCTATCCATTTCTATTGTTCATCTTCTGATGTTGAAACATGGATGGACTCTTTTTGAGAAGATGGAGGGGTCAAGGTCAAACTTCTTCTCTTTTCCTCTTCCAAGGCCCTAGCTGAATGAGTCGTCTAAGTCAAAGGAACATTTTCAACGTTTTGATCCCCTTCTTCTTCTTTAGCTTTAGGGATTGTTTTGGGAACCTTTAGGGGAGGAATATTCTTCTTCTTTAGACTTCTCCTATGTTCTCAACCCATAGTGAACTCAATTCTTCCTCTTCTTTCTCTAGTTCCTACTCCTATCTTGGTGGAGGCACTTACTCAATCTCTTGAACTTGAGTTGCCTGCTCATCTTGTGGCTTCGCTTGTTCAGGATCTACCTAATGCTATTGAGATACTTGTATCTGAGCCACTTATATCCTGGGTTTTGTTAGAGCTCTTTTCCTTATCACTCCTCTATCTACTTCAAAGTACTCAAATTCTTACCCATGTTGATGAACTATTTCTAGCCTCACTGGGGATTAAGCCAAGAAAGTTAGCACTATAACTTTAACACCTTTTCCTTTGGTAGGCCGAGATGTAGCTTGTAGAGGAACAGTTTGCAAAACTAGATCAAGTTTGAAAGACTTCTTGATAGATTCCTTGGTCAACTAAATAATGTGACAAGCTCAGTTGTATATATCTGCATTTTCATCCCTTTGAATCTTTGCATTCATGACTAGCCTGTCATAAATTTTTCATAGTTGTACAATGAATCCAAGACATCTTCAATGTCTTTCTTGATACACTAGAGCATGATCTTCATCTTTAAGACCTTTTCTGCTAGATATAGGGTCATTTTACAATAATCCCCTATTTAGATATCTTAGTCATCTATTACATTTATCCAATAATCCTCCAAAGCATCTCCATTCACAAACTTCTTCCCTGCTAGATGTTGTACACTCACTATGTTGTCAAAATATGGGCGTGGGGAGTTGTACTTTTGTAAGGGATATTGATCCCATTCTAAATCGAAGGTCATGATATCTTGTTTCTACTTGACCTCAAATGCATTGATGGTGATCAACCAGTCCCATGTCTTCTTATGTTGCTTCCTCACTCTATCATATGTATATGTGAGTTTCCTGATGATCTCCAAAAAAATGAGCCTATCCAATAGACATCTCGAGAGATTCTGCAAGTTCACCATGGGACCAACCCTTAGATAAGTGAATTTTTTAAACTAGATGTAGTAGGCACTTATTTTTGTAATTTTGGTTGTTGCCTCTACTGACATTCTTTTTGCATAACCAATCTCTATGAATTGGATGATTGAAAATATAAAGTTGTCATTCACTATCTGGTATTCATTGTTGTGATATGAGAGCTTCTTCTTTACCAACTAAACATATACAACACAGGGACAAGCATTTGCATCTTGCATGCTTCCCTTTTTGTAAGGTCCTAGGTAGTCAATTATCCTTGCCACCAATAAGTACACCAAATTTTATTTTATATAAAATTTGTGGTCAGCCTTAACTGCTACCAACTATTCATCCAAGTTATCACTTAGCATTATGGCCCAATCAAGAGGTATCTTGGTTGTCCTCATAGTTTCAATAAAATGGACCTTCTAGATATTGAGATGTTTAGTTGTAGGTCAGCTCATGACTCTGCTCAAAATAATTTGATGGCATATCTAACATCATCCTACATATAACCCCAAGTCATGTCTTCCTTTTTGACTTTGTTGCCCATAGTTTTTATTTCAATAAAAAATGATGATTAGATTATCTCTTGGGCTTCTTTCTCATTTTCTTGAGACTATCTTTCAACTCCCTCATAAGATATCTATAAATATTGATTAGCTCTAGGAACGTGAAATACTTTCTTGATGCTTCAAGGTTGGAGGTCTAGGACTATCTTTCCTATGAAATTCTTGACAACCTTTTCTTCTATCACATAGTTTTGGGTGACAACCTTGATGAGTTCTGAGGATTGCACAAATGTAACATGTGATGCTCCATTCACAAACTGTAATTAGATATTTTCTGACACCATTGTGAACCTCTCTTTTGGCTTGTTGCAAATAGCAAGGAATGCATTCTAGTTGATGTGTCCTAGCTCTCAGTGTCTCTAATCACAGAGTTTCCATATTGAAAATAGGATTTCCTTGGTGTACCTTAGTATTTGAACACTACACACTTGGGAGAAATATTTTCTGCAAGCGAGGATGATGAAGACACCATTTTATCTACATAAGAAAGGAGACATTAGTCCAGAAAGCTAAAAATCTAGCCAAAAAAAGCCCTAATCTACAAAAAAACTTGCAAAGATAACTCAAAAAAGTGGAAAATTTGTTAATTTCCCCTCTTATAGCCCAAATATACAAAATAGTGCACCTAGCACACCCCTACAGAAGTTCTAACTGCATTAAATGGCCATTGTAGCACTATTTTAATGTAGTTGTGCACTTGTGCACCCTCATGAGGTGCACATGTGCACAACTATGCACATGTGCTTGTGTAAGTGCAATGTGAGGGGGGTCTTAACTAGTTTTTCAAAAAAAAATCAGAAAGGGTGCGCACATGCACAGCTTGATTGGGTGTACATATGCACACCCTTATCTATGTCTTAATTTGTTTGTGAAAATGTGCACATGTGTATACCTTTGGGAGATGCACACATGCACACCTTTCCTTTGGTTTACTTAGTTAAATTTAAACTTTAAAGGTGTACACATGTGCATGTTGGATAGGTGTTCATATGCACACCTTTGACCTAAGTGTTTAAGTTGTTAAGTTCATTTTACAATTTTTGAGGTGATCAAAGGTGTACATGTGCACACCTTTGATGCCTAATACTTGATTTTTGTGTGCAAGATCTAGCACACCTTGACAATTGTGAACGTGCAGTTGCAAAGGAGGCACAGATAGAAGTGGGGAGAGAGGAAGGGGTCCTGGTAGGTTTATATAGAATCAGGCCTAGTCCTTTCACCCTTTGGAGGTGTGCACATACATAGGTGCACATGTGCACATCTCCAAAGGAAAATGAGTGTGCACTTGTACATTTAGTGAACCTTTGTACCTAGGATAGGTGCACATGTGTGCTAAGTGTGCTAGTGCACTTTTATGCACAACAACACTCGTTCTTCAAAATTTTCCTAGTTTATATGACACCCTAGTGCTTGTTAGTTAGAGACACAGACTTGATCTAGACCCCTAGGGGAGTCCCAACATTATCCAAGTCCATGACTAGGGGTTTGGGAGATTAAAAAATTACTAGGGGATCACAATTTCTAGGAGAAATGGGACATGCATTGTAAAACCAAGAAAAATAGCCCCAACAAAAAGGAAGAAATGTGATAGGTATTTCTTCACTAGCAATAATTCTTTTGACATGTGTCAACTAACAACTAATTTTGGAACACTTCTGACAACTTTCAAGTTCCTTGATAGCCAAAACTTTAGAATCATGGATCTTCAAGCTCGATGTGTGCACAATGTATTCATTCCTTTGACATTTCAAGGTATCCCATATGAAACATGTATCTAGAAGTGCTCTTCCTATCATCTATACTTCTAGCCCAATCACTATCAGTGTAACCAACCAGCTTGAATTCATTTGATGCAGTATACAAAATTCCAAATCCCTTGGTACCTTTCACATAATTTAGTATCCTCTTTCCTACTTGCTAATGGGAATCCTTTGGTGTTTCCATAAATCTGGAAATCAAACTTACTGCATGCATCAAGTCTGGCCGAGTTGCAGTCAAGTACATTAAACTTCCAACCATACTCTTGTATAGTGTTGGATCCACTCTCTTGCTAGAGTCTTCCTTGCTCAACTTCAGACCTATTGCTATTGGTGTGGGGGCTGGCTTACTATTCTGCATTTTAAATCTCTCCAAGATCTTCCTTTCAAATTTTTTTTGAGAGATGAAAATGCCATCATGCATTTGTTTTACTTCTATGCCTAGGAAGTACTTCAAGAGACCTAGTTCTATGATTTCAAATTCATTTTTCATGGCCTCTTTGAACTCACCAATTAGAGCCTTGTTATTACCAAGAAAAATTAAATCATCTACATACAAGAAAACAATCAACACATTACCATTTTCTACCTTGATGTAGAGAGTAGGCTCACCATTGCTTTTTTTAAAGCCATTGCTCATCAAATATGAGTCAATCCTATTGTACCATGCCCGTGGAGCTTGCTTGAGCCCATAAAGAGCTATCTTCAATCTATATACTTTGTGTTCTTCATCTACAACTTCGTAACTAGGTAGCTATTCCACATAGACTTCTTTCAATATACCATTTAGGAAGGCGAACTTCACATCCATTTGAAATACCTTCCATTTGTGCTGAGCTACAATTGCTATGATAGTACGCATTGTTTCCATTCTTGCAACCGGGGCATATGTCTTATCATAATCTCTATCATACTGCTATTTGTAGCCCTTGACTAGTAGCCTTGCCTTATGCCTATCAATCTTGCCTTCAGCATTGCATTTGGTCTTGTAGACTCATTTCACTCCAATCACTTGCTTCTTGGGAAGAAAATTAGTTAGCTCCCATCTCTCATTCCTTTCTATAGCATCTATCTCCTCATACATGGCTTTACACCATTTCTTCTCCTTAATAACTTCTTCAAAATATATTGGATCACTATGAGAAAATAACGCAAAATTAACACTCTCATCATAATCTTCATACCTTTCATCTTAGTATATCTCACTAAGACTCTTGGTCTTTCTTGGTAACAGGGAGGAGAGTGTGGGATCAGAATCTTCACTACTACTACTTTACTGACCATCTCAGTCTTCACTAACACTTGGTCATGCCTAGAGGAGCTCGACAATGACTAAGGTTGCTTGACTTTTCTCCTATCTGCTCCTTCTTTTTGTTCATCAGCATCCTCTTCACTCATAATTGGCACTTTACTTGAGGTGCTGGGTGATTCATCAGTTTGTCCATACCAAGACTGATTTTCAAGAAATTCTACATCTTTTGAGAAAATCATCGTGTTGTTCAATAGGTCATACAATCTGTATGCGTTTGATTCTAAGTTGTACCCTATGAAGATGCACTTCACACCTTTGTCATCCAATTTCTAACTTTTCTCTTTAGGCACATGTGCATATACAACACATCCAAACACTCTTAGGTGTTCAACTGTCCATCTTCCTCATGACCATGCTTCCATTGGAATTCTATCATGGACTGCCTTTATAGGACACCTGTTAATTAGGTAAACTATTGTTGCCATACCCTCTCCCCAAAATTCAATCGGAAGACCTTTCTCTTTCATCATGCTCCTTGCCATTTCAACAATGGTCTTGTTCTTTCTTTTAGCGACTCCATTCTGTTGTGGTGTGTAGCTGGTTGTGTGCTCTTTCTTTATGCCATCTTTCCTGCAAAAATTTACAAAATAATTGGAGGTATACTCCCCTCCTCTATTTGATCTTAGAACCTGTATATAGTGTCCACATTCTCTTTCAACCTAGGCTTTGAACTCAAAAAACTTATCAAATGCTTCAGATTTATTCTTTAAGAAATACACCCATGTCCTACGATTGAAATCATTAATAAATGTTATGAAGTAAGTACTCCCCCCAATGGAACTAACTTGCATAGGACCGACTAGGTTAGTATTCACTAACTCTAATGGATATCTAGCCCTTCTAGAATTTCCAAAATCAAAGGAAAGCCTATGTTACTTACCTGAGGTGCCATAGCCATGAGGGGTCTTCAATCACACTCCTTAGAGCTGATTGTGTGGGAGGTGTAGCACCAACTTGAGATGAGAAACATGTCTCTATCCTCAAGGGAAACATTATGTTCTTTGTCATTTGAACTGCTGCAAGTAAGTTCTTGCTCCCATCCTTTTCATGAATGACACACGTGTCATTCTCCATAAGCAATTTGTATCCATTTTGAATGAGCTGACCAATGCTCATCAAAATTGTGCTTCATACCAGGGGCCATTTCTGCCCGAGCCACTTCTTCCTCTCCCCCTTCCTCTTGAATTTGACTGAGCCTTGAATGCTTACTCTTGAGAAGAAGAAGATGCAGATTTTGTGATCCTATGCTCATGGGTTTGAAGAGTACCCATCAACTCATCCATTGTCAAAATAGTGAGGTTTTTTGCCTCTTCTATGGCCATGACCAAATTGTCATATTTATTAGGTAAACTCCTCAATATCTTTTACACTATCCTCTGCTCTTGATAGTCTTCTCCATTTGACTTCAATTGGTTAATCACATTGGAGGTCCGGGTATGTGCAAGATCATGGTGTGCCAAAAAGTGGCGATGTGAAAAAGAAAGAGTTTGAAGACGCCTAAAAGTGCTTCAAAATCCTCTCTGACTTTCTTTTACCTATCCAAGAACCAAACTTGGAAGGTTAAGCCGAGCCTTATCGGATATCCGATATCATATCGGATATCCGATTTGATATCGGGTATCCGATTTTCAATCCAATATCTGACTAATAATTAAAATCATATAATAGTATGATATATTATTTAATATTATTATTATAATAATTATTATATTATAATATAATAATATTATTATAATTATTATTATACTATAATATAATAATATTATTATTATAATAATTATTATACTATAATATAATAATAATATTATTATTATATTATAATCGTATAATATTATACTATAATAATAATATTATAATAACATATTATATTATAATAATATAATATAATATTTCATATATTATAATATATAGTAATGTAATATAATATATATATATATATATATATATATAATATAATATAATAATAAAAAGTAATATCTTATAATATAATATATAATAAAAAAGTATAATATATTATAAATTATAATAATATAGTATAATAATAATATTTTATATTATAATATATAGTAAATTAATATAATAAATATAAAATATAATATAAAAATATATAAAATGTAATATATATGTTATATTATATATATTATAATATCGGATATCCGATACCTGTGCATGGATTAAACACAAAATCACAGACCCGCAGCCCTTATTTTCATGCGAATTTGGGCCAATCAGATCGGATATCAGATAATAAATCGGATATCAGATAGCAAATCGGATATCAGATATCAGGTATGTTGCCCCCCCCCCCCCCCCCGACTCATTTTTAACCTAAATTTAATAGATTTTAACAAGATTTTGTTTGTTTTAGTTGAATCTAGGGTTTTTTTGACAAAAATGGTTAAAATTTAGATTTTTTTTAATATATATTACATTTTGCAATTCAATAGGAATGGCTGATCAAAATGATGACACTGAGGCAGGGAATAATATTCCTCGCAACCCACCACCAAATGATCCAGTATCCCCACAAAACCGTCCACCAAATGATCCTCTACCTCCTCAAAACCCTCCTCGAATCAAGGATTTGATAAATGAAAATCTCACTAAGTTGAGAGGCTTGCATAGAACATACAATAATGTACCTGCACTGGCTCCTATGTTATCCACGTTAAACACCATAGTGGATAACATTGAAACTCTTACAAACCAACAAAATGCCACTCTTTGTTGGCGTGACGAAATGCACCAGATGTTTGATGATGGTTTGGATTATGATGAGGTAGCGGCCCTCAACATAACCAAAGACGATTTGGCAAGCCTTTTTGCTAACCCAAAAACGGGTATACCAGTTGACCCAAAAAAAACCAAACTATCGATTAAATGGTGCACAAATGACGCCATACATGCAAATTTTTGAGATTGTTGGTTGATGGTCTTTGATATCCCTCCACATGGAAATTTAGACATACCATTTTATTTCCTTAAAAAATTATATGCAGAATTTGTGTTGAAACTTAAAGTGAACTATTGGAGCATGAAGCCCAACATGGGCTTAGGACTAGGAGCTCCTCAGGATAGACCCTCTTCCCAGCAGAAGAAACTTGGCACTTTTGTCCCCCCCTACTGATATCTCCCCCCCTCCTCGAGTGCAGCATCCGGATATTATGGCAGAGGCTAGCTCTCAGACCATTAGAGCCATTCATAGGCTAAGTAGCCTAATGATATCTCAGGCTAGGTCAGTCTTGCCTCCTCGTGTTGATGATGTTGGTGCCAGTTCATCATCGGCTAGCTCATCAAACGTTTGTGTGCCTCACACTTGCATTATATGCAAGAATATTTGCTTGGGTCCCATAGGTGATCTTCCTGAGTATCATTTTGTATTAGACTAGGATACACCAGACGCACGTGCAGAGGCTACAGACCCTGATGCGAGAGAGGAGGGGAATGTAGAGGCATGGACTCCTTCGGTGTCAGTACATGTATACATTTTTTTGTTATGACATATGTGATTTAAAGTTAATTTTTATAATAGAGTAATTTTAATTTTTAAGCCATACTGACTTTTACATGTATGTGATCTTCATTCATGTTTAGTTGATGACCGAGGAGGAGCTCAGACAGATAGATGATGCTACACTCTCGGCCATTTCATTTGGCCTTGAGACATCTACGGTACATTATCTTGTGTTCGCATTTCTTTTTTCTATTTGATATTGTAGCATGTATGGTTGCTAATCTTTCTTTTATCTTGCAGATACCACCTGCCTCAGGGGGACAAAGTGCGGGGGGTGAGCCAGCATGCATTGACAAAGGAAAGGTAATTAGATGTTTTCTAATTGATTAAATATTGATGCATTCTTGTAAAATGTTTGTGGTAATCTCATTTAATTACATTATTTATTGTATATAGGGTGTGGCTACTGGCGATGAGCCTGTACAGATTCGGCGTCCTAGATCATCAGGGATTTTCATTCGCACAGAGAGCCCCATTGTATGTATAAGTATCATTTATTTTTTATTTTTTTAATTGATGCAGAGGAAAGTATGATTTTTGTTCTATACAATTTCTATGATTTTTTCCGTACCAATAATGATTCATGTCTTGCATATGTTCATTACAACTTAAATAGGCTTATATGCACCTGTCCAACTGACCAAGTTGTTTACAAAGGTTTATTTAATCAAACAAATACCAAATTACTACTTTCCCTCCAAAGCTAATATGACCGTTTGAATTTGAAATTCATATTTCAAACTATAGTTTTTATGCATTCCCTAACTTTCTAAACTATTCCATTGACTCAAAATTGGTCATATGGATTTATTAAATGCAACTAAGTAAATTTCCAGAAAATTGAAGTTTTTATTATTTTTTCTCCAAACCACCGTACACTCTGATCTCCCCCTTTCAACGGAGATCACATATGACATATATAAAGGTCTACATGACCATTGGAACAACCATATAGGCATTCCCAACCATAAAACAAATAAACAACCACTTTTTGCTAATACTGTTTAGACTCTAAATACCCTATTCTAAGGCCTTTTGGTCCCATGGAGTCACTTGGTTTATAACCACACCAAAATGCTTGTGGGCCTTACATGTACGTTTATTACAAAACATAGACCAACTTGTAAAATATGGACCAAACCTTTATTCCAACTTCCTAATCTACTTGAATCCTTGCTTTCATGGAGTGGCAAGGTGTCCGGCAACAGAGATACTTGTTCCCCCCTACCACATAGGTTAGGTTCCCTGCACCACCTTTCCTCTCTCTCATTCTGAACACTAGTCCACCAAGTGAGTGATGTTCCTCTCAGTCTTGTTCTTGCTACTTTTACCTTCTTATCTGCCTCTATGTCTTCAAGATCAAAGTAGTTCTCAAGGGCCTCTATCCACCCTAGCACTTCTTCACTATCCATTTTACCCTGGTATATTGGAAAATCAATATGGTTCTTCCCACCATTACCTTGTACTGCCTTAATGATTCTCATAAATCTCCTTTCTTCAGGATCATCTGTTGTCTCATGCTCTTGCCTTGCATTACCAACCTCTTCTTCTTCATGGTTCTCTCCATGATTTCTTCCTCTAACCTCTTCTCCTCTAGGTTCTTGCCTTTCCTTTTCTAAGGATTCTATCCTTGCAATAAGCTTCAGCCTCTCTCTTCTCATCTGTCTTTCTTCCCTCACTCTAGATGCTTCAAGTTCTCTCCTCTCTCTTTTCTCTTTTGCCAACTCTTCTCTCAATGCTTCAAGTTCTCTAGCCATTTGATTTTTAGGAGGCATTTTCACAACAAGTTTTCTTCCTTCCCAAGGGCCAACTCATTGATTCTCTTTCTTTCCTCACCAAGAAATCTCTGGACACCACTTATGTACCTTTCAACTCTGAGACACACAAGGAGGAATTAGACACACCAAGGCTTCAACAAAGGGACCAACACAATAAGGATTTTCAAGATTATATTTCTTGGTCACACTCCTAAACACCCAAACTTCAAAACCCTCCTTAAAATGGCTTAAAAACTAGGGCCTGCTTGTTCAAACCCCAAACTCAATTCTAGAACGTTTTGAATTGTCTAATGACAAGATATGATCCTGACAACCTACATGAACCTATCAAATGACACATCTACCATATGAAATCCTAAAATCCTATCTCATGCCCAATTACAACTTTCTTCCACATATGAGTCCAACATTATAACTTTGTATGCTTCCATGAGCCATAATTGGTGCAAGGATTGCCCAATTGACTTCAAGAGATGTTCCATGACCTCTGTAATGCCTTGGATCTTCAATGTTCCCCTGATGAGCATGGGATGCTCTTGCATCACTTATCTTCATAAATAAATTTAAAACTAATTTCCGTGATATTAACAACTACTATTTTGTATCTCATAGGAGACTCCTAGTGCACATACAACGGGACAGTTATGTAGATTTGATGACGCAGTCACTCACTCCTGAGGAGGAGCCTACAATAGTAAGTTGTAGTTTGAATTCATGATTAAATATGTTATAAATTTAGCATGCTATGAATTATAATGTTGTAGTTTAAATTTTAGATTCATCTAACAAAGGTATTTGAACATATACAGCCCACAATCACAGAGGTACCAGCATTGCCGAGGGCATACGAGAGGACTCCTGACCAGCGCAGGAGGTCGATGAGAGAGGTATTTATATTGAAATTTTGATAGTATTAATCTCCAATACGGAAAAGATCATTATGCATTTGAGTAATTCAATGTTAGATACGTAGAATCATATAAATTTAGTAGTCTAACTTTGGGTTTTCATTTTTTGTTTATGTAGGAGTCATCCGATCCACATAGTGCAGTGAAGAGGCTACATTTTGATCATCAACCAGCACCCTAGGATAGTATAGTTTTTGTAGGATGCATCATGAGACATTTTGAGATGGCATATGCCACATTGTATATAGAAACGTTGATATTATACACATTCTAATGGCAAGATCAACCACATTTTGTATATGGATCAGTCACCCTATGACCCCCTTTGACTCATATCAATGATTCAAATATGTCCCTAGGGGTCCTAGGACCCCTAGGGATATATGTCATCATTTAGTGGGTCAAATAGGGTCATAGGTCACCCTATGACCCCCTTTGACCCATATTACCCATTCAAATATGTCCCTTGGGGTCCAAGGACCCCTAGGGACATATGTCATCGTTTAATGGGTCAAAGAGGGTCATAGGTCACCCTATGACCCCCTTTGACCCATAATACCCATTCGAATATGTCCCTAGGGGTCCTAGGACCCCTAGAGACATATGTCGTCATTTAATGGGTCAAAGGGGGTCATAGGTCACCCTATGACCCCCTTTGACCCATATTACCCATTCGAATATGTCCCTAGGGGTCCTAGGACCCCTAGCGACATATCTCGTCGTTTAATGGGTCAGAGAGGGTCATAGGTCACCCTATGAGCCCCTTTGACCCATATTACCCATTCGAATATGTCCCTAGGGGTCTTAGGACCCCTAGAGACATATATCGTTGTTTAATGGGTCAAAGAGGGTCATAGGTCACCCTATGACCACCTTTGACTCATATTACCGATTCGAATATGTCCCTAGGGGTCCTAGGACCCCTAGAGATATATATCGTCATTTAATGGGTCAAGAGGGTCATAGATCTGACCTATGACCCCCTTTGACCCATATGTATGATTTGAATATGTCCCTAGGGGTCCTAGGACCCCTAGAGACATATGTCATCATTTAAAGTGTCAAAGAGGGTCATAGGTTACCCTATGACCCCATTTGACCCATATTACCCATTCGAATATGTCTAGGACCCCTAGGAACATATGTCGTCATTTAATGCATCAAAGGGGGTCATAGGTCACCCTATGACCCCCTTTGACTCATATGAACGATTCAAATATGTCCGGGTCAAAGGGGGTCATAGGTCACCCTATCACCCCCTTTGACCCATATGAACGATTGGAATATGTCCCTAGGGTCCTAGGACCCCTAGGGACTTATGTCATTGTTTAATGAGTCAAAGAGGGTCATAGGTCACCCTATGACCCCCTTTGACACGGGACTTTTTTTAATCCGAAAAAGTTTTGGTAGAAAATTCATATTTAATCATTTATTTGGAATATAAATATCAAAAAATATGCGTCACATCCGAGCATGAGTCTAGTTTTCATATCTATAATTATATTAAAAAAATATTATGATTTGATTTTGATTAAGGTGGTCAGACATACACCTACTTTTTTTTTTCACCCTGAAATTTTCTTAGTACTGCATTAAAATTCAAACTTTTGACCAATCAATTATTTTTTTCTCCTAATAAGGCCTAGTAGTTTAGAAACTACATTCAATTTTCTACAAATTATTTTCTTACAACTTTTTGATATAAAGTCCATAACCACTTCAAAATTATCTGTTAAGTTGACATAAACTTGATTTGCTGATTTTTCACTGCCACTTAAGGCCATAGTTTGGTACACCATGATCTTGCACATACCCGTCCTTGAACTGAAATATGCAACTGATTCATTTTCCTTCATTTGAAGGTTCTCAAACTCCCTCCTTATATTCTGTAGCTTTATTGTACACACTTTATCAGTCCCTTTGAACTTCATCTCAAGGATATCCCAAGCTTCCTTTGCATAATTTGTTGCTGCAATCTTGGGAAAAATTGTCTCTCTCATTGGTGCTTCATTGAAACTTAATGCTTTTGCATCTTTCCTCCTTGACTCTTTCAAATGAGTCTTTTGTGCATTTGTGAGAGTAGCATACTGAGCTGGGTCTATCACATCATTGAACCCATTAACTACAAACTCTCACAAATCATTTGCAACCATTATGGTTTTCATCTTCTTTACCCATGTATCATAATTTTTCCCATTAAAGGATGGTGGCTGCTGCCATATCTTTCCTGTATCTACTGCCATGTCAAATATCCCAAGAAAATAAATGCCCTAACTCACTGTGGATGTGGGGCCTCAAAGCTCTATTACCATGTGAGAAATAAATCACAACTTAAAACTTCGCTCAGCACTAACTATTGCCAAGTGCTAGTTTTCTCGGCTCCTTAAGGAGCTGAATGACAGTTTTCTCAGCACGTGAAGGTGTCGAGTGACAGTTTTCTTGGCACTAACTATTGCCGAGAGACAGGTAGAAGAAGTCAAGTAAGCTGGGCACACAAAGAAGCCGAGTAAGCTCGGCACACAAAGTGCAATGCTCAGCAACAATGGATGTCGAGTGAGCTTGGCTCAAATTGAAAATTTTATAACTTAGAGAAATTTCAATGTGAATGTTTCCACCATTAAAATTAGAGAGCCAAAGCTTGAAGCTTCTAAACAAACTTCTCAAATGCAATGAATAGAAGAAGAACAATGGATTCAAGTATGCCTACTGGCTTTCTATTCAACTATGATTAAAAATATTACAAAATCTTGGAGCATTTGGCTTCAACCAAAAAATCCTAAAATAACCCTAAACTGGTAAAACTTCGAACTTCAATGAACTTTAAACTTGCAGCTCTAATGGTTGCATACATTGGTGCTTGGAGCAATCACTACTTCAATAGGACAAATCCAACAATAATGAACTTACAGAATGAATAGAGGAAACTCGTGCAACTGGAAACACGACACAAACTTCCTTCTGTCTCTGCAACGCTTGATCTGCTAATCAACTTCTTTCTTCTTTTTCTGCTCTGCAACTCTCTGCTAAATTTTTGATCTGTTGAAATCACTTGAATGAATCTAAAACATTCCTTTTGTCATACTTGACCCCCTCTTTCCTGATTTCAAAAACTCACCCACCGCAGTTATTGTTTCTATCTGTTCTGGAGTCCATCAGGTGGTAGGTGGGCGTTTGGCTCTAGGGACAAACAACCATTGCATTTAATATTCCAACAATTAGGTAGTATAATATACATTGACAAGGACCTTTTCCCTCGTCCTCGCAAATAGGGAAGGCATAGAATTTTGCATTCATCAACTATTTTGATAAATTGATCCTTTCTATTAATCATCATAGGCACTTGCACACTCTCCCCATTCAGTAAATTAAAAGTTCCTTCTTTTTTTGTAGAGGAATTAAATTCTTCCAGCCATGTGCAATTAAAATACAAGCATTTGCCAAAATGAGCCTGGTATCTTCATCTAAAGAATTGGGAAGCTCTTGTATCTTCCCCTTGCTTTCATTTTCTGCCCACTTATTCACCTCCATTCTTACTTCATTTGGCTGATAAAGTCAACTAAAGCAGAAAAAGTCAGGTGAAATAGATGAAATGGTAAATTGTGTCATATATTCTCTGCTATGGGTAGGTGAAATAAATATACTAAGAAAAAGAACTTCTTGAAATTTATGGAGTATAAATGTGAAATGCTATATTTGATCTAGGTTAAGTAAACCATTAAATGTTCATATCCATGTGTACAAACCATGCATCAAGGTCCCTTACACTCTAGGCGTTACTTCGCAACATAACTTTTAATTTTGCCATTAAAAAATATTCGAGCTACAGATTACACCAAAGACTTTTCAAACACGGGTTGATAAATTCTAGGACTATCACACTTCATGTTTCACACACGGAGAGCAAAGGAATACACAGAAATATACCTTGCTGACAAAATCTACGGAGCTAGCTTGAGCATTATATAGACTCTGCATAGTATCTCTATAATTGGGTTTCAACGTAATGGTCTTATCCACCCATACTCCATTCACAAATGTCAGATGAGGACTTTCATTTGCTAAAACTGCATTAATAAGATGAGAAGAAACTTGATGCAACTGATCGACATCTTTGATGTTAAGACAAGAGCAAATCTGGTCCAATGTTGTACCCTTCGCTCCACCTGCACCCAAACTCAGTGCAAAAGATATGCTCAGCGGAGAAAACACACAGTTATTATTCTCATCTGCACTTTCTTGTAGTGCTTCCTTTGAAAAACTAAATGAAAATTCTCCTTGACGATGAACTGAAGCGTGGATATCCATATTTCTTTCACAGATCAATGTATGCTTGAGTACAATGTGTTTAATAATAAACAGAAAGCACAAAAGGCATTGGGGATCTCGTCTTGAAATCTGTATTCTGCAGGCCTAATTTTGTCGTATGCACAAATGTTAAGATTTCTAGTGATATTTTTAGTTTTTATAATTGCTGCGAAAGAGTCTTTGGCTTTAAAAAGTTAACACTATGTTCAGCATCAATGGTTGCTCACTAAAAATGTCTATACTTGTGGCTAAATGTTCTAGTAGTCTTTATGAAACATCTCAATTTGGTAGTGCACAAATGAGCCAATCACCAACCAAAAAAGTTAAAAAATGATCAACTACATGTGTAATTGTCTATTAACTTACACCTGTTCTCATTTTTTTAAACATAATTATTTGGTATCTATTACAAAAATAATAATGGTTAATAGTCTCCCTATCGCTAATGGGGTCTTTTCCCTTGAGATTGTGTGAAGAAAAATGAGTTGAGCTTATTAGAGTTTCACGAGATTTGTGTATTATTATCATTTCAATTGTCCATCATGAAGTTTTAAATCAAATATATTGTATTTAATATATATGTGCAATCATTTTGGTCTATGTAATAAATTTAATTCAAAAAATAATTGCTTTTGTCTTACAAATTGGATTGTTTAAGTTTTATTAATTTTTAAATTTACATAGTATTAAGAAAATATTTCAATTTATTATATTTATTCTAAGACCAAAATTGTGATTATTTTAATTTTCTAGTCACTAAGATAATAATAAAAACATTATTAAAAAAATTTGCAAGATGTGTATTTCTTCATTCCATATAATTTATTAAGGGTAAATTTAATAATTAATTTCTTTGTGACTTAGCCTTCCAAATATATAACATTATTCAATGAGAAATCTTTATAATTATTTAGATTTGATCACACAAAAACTATATATATAGTTAAGTACTATAGTATTGTACTAGTAAATTTAAAAATAAATACTTTAAAATTAGCATATTATTCAAAAATAGTCTAACTTCCATCAAAAAATGAATAATAAAAAAGGTATATTATAATCAAGGCTAGGTTTTCTTTCTTGACTTTTGAGGATCAACATAGTGGCCTTTTTTCTTTGACTTAACTTTTCTTTTTCCACGCGTCCTTAAATAAGAGTAGGATATTTTCTTTCTCTACCTATAAAACTTGTTTTTTCCTCTTATGTTTCTTCTCATCATTGTATTCTCTAGATTCCCCTTATTATTTTTCTCATTTGTTTGCCATGTTCTCATCTTGTGTTCTTAATTTGTGTATATACAAGTGTGTTGGAAGACGGTCTAGTGGAGCCTTGTTGTTTATATTATTCATTGGTACTACTTAACTAGGGTTGTCTCTATTTTTTGTTCAATATCTTTCTTTCCCAGGAATTCCACTTCTTCCTTATGTTTGATCTAGGTGGTATTTTTTCTTTTCTTCACATATTCCTCTTCTAGGAGTCAAAGGATTTTGTTAGGTTTGGTCTTCCTTATATTATCTGATGTGGTTGGGGGAGAAGGGTGGTTTCTCATGGAGGGGTTATATTTTTATGGGAGATTATTTTATGTGGATTTTCCTTCATTCTCAAGGTGTATGTGGGTTGATTTAGTGTGGACCTCCTTTTGGTGATTTATTTTGGCACCTTCTTGGTCCAGTGTTCTATAATGTCTTTTAACTTCCTACTTGTAGTTTGTGTAGGACTTATTTTGAGATTTTATTCCATGACCTAAGGGATCTATTTGTGGAGTTGGTTTGTATATTCTTTTAGGATCCTTGGATTTTTTATTTATTCTTTTGTGGACAACTATATTTGTGTGGTATGATATATCTCTCCTAGGAGGCCTCTTTTGAGGTCTAGTCTATCCATGTAGAGGTGTGGTTCTTTCTTCCATCCATATTGTAGGCTTGCCTCATTTTTTTTGTCTATCAAGGTGTTGGTATATCTTATGAAGGTGGATATTAACATTTGGAATGAGCTTAATGGTGGTCTTATGTGGATTTTTCTTGGTTTTAGCTTCTTGAGAGAAGAGGTGCTAGCCCCTAACTTGAATTCTAGTTAGCATTCAAGATCTTTTAGGGTTCACTTTTTTTTATGTGATCTTGTGATAAGTGGGTTTCAATGTTCCTTCTAGAACAACTTTTCTTCAAGTCTTTGTGGTCTCTAAGTTCCTTCTAATAAGGTATTTTCAAATTAGTGCATTCCTACCATTAGAATATTTAAAGAGGTCTTTTGATATCAATGTGTTTGATGCAAAGGAATCTACAAAAATATGATGCTAAGAAAATATACTTAAAGTGAACAAAACCTTAATGGTTTAAGCTTATCTAGAAAGACAATAAAAAATAGAGAAATAGGAAGAATATTGGGAGGTAATGTATGGATGTAAATTGAATATGTGTGTGTGTGTGTGTGTGTGTGTGTGTGTGTGTGTGTGTGTGTGTGTGTGTGTGTGTGTGTGTGTGTGTGTGTGTGTGTGTGTGCACGTGCGTGCGTGCGTGCGTGCGTGTCTGTGTGCATGTGTGCATGTGCGTGCATGCATGTGTGTGTGTGTGTGTGTGGGGAGAGAGAGGGGGGGGGGGGGGTGAGAGAGAGAGAGAGAGAGAGAGAGAGAGAGAGAGAGAGAGAGAGAGAGAGAGAGAGAGAGAGAGAGAGAGAGAGAGAGCAATCATGTGATCCCACAATGTTGGTTCCCACTATTTGGCCCACTTTGACTCAAAAAAGAAAATTTATTTTTTAAGCTTCAGATTTAGATGCATATTAGTAAAAACTCGTAAAGAATTTAAAGATGATGTAAACTAGTGATTTGTATCATTTTCTTGCTAGTTTCTAGTAATATTTGTTTTTTCTTTGAGAAGTGATTGAAGTCCATTTGTCTTTCTCTTTTGATAAGTGTTTTATATGGAAAATCAACATTTTAAAAGAGTTTAAGGCTCTCTTGATTAACATAAATTTTTTTTTTTTTTTTTTTAAATATGATAATGAAAAAATTATTTCAAGGATAGAATGGTAACATCAATACTAGAAATAACAATTAGTTATGTTCAACTTTGTTAAAAAATATTGATTTCATTCAATGGTAAAGTGATGTTAATGATAATTCAAACATATGTTGATTTTGACCGATATAATTTCGTTTCTATAAATTGAAGTGCTTTTAAAAAAAAAAATTGCTAGAAAAGCAACATACATACCTTTGTACCACATATTTTTCAAAAATTATTGTCTCTCATTTTTAATTTTTCAACAAGCTTGACATGCAATATTTGCGAAATGGCCAAAAAACTTTTATTTAATAAAATTGAAAAATAAAAGATCACAATAAATACAATATTTACTAAATGTATAGTCATTGGAAAGATTAATCAAAGTAAAATAATTTGGCATATTTATTTTGATAATGTGGACCTATTTAGCCCTTTTTCTGCCCTTAGAAGTGAAACATTTGACAAAGATTTTAGGAAGTTTGAAAAATATCCTATTCTAGGACCTTTGAATGAAGTCCTTGGAGAAGAATTTAATGAAGGGGGCTTCATTTGAAGCCTCCTAGGGTTATGTGGATGGCCTTATAGAGGCTTCAAATGAAGCCCCTTGGGACATTTTTTGACAACTTCTTGGCATGCAAAAAAAGTGGCTCGTGGGGGCTTCAAACGAAGCACCCCTTTTGACAAGGGAAATTATTGTTTTAGGTTTTTCTCTATGATTGATATAAATGTATATCAGTTTTGAGTATCTAAATCAACTCAAAATCACCTTCAATTTTATTTTTTTTAAGAAATAGGAAGAATACTTATAAATATAAGACTTTTTTGTTTTAAAGGCAATTTGATAGCCTTTTATAGAAAGAAGATGGGACAAAAAGGAAATATGTGAGTTAGAAGGAGTGGTTGAAGGAATATTTCTAATTATGTTTTTAAAATGTGGGCATAATATATTGCAAGATATGGAGTAAACCTAAGGGAAGAGAATAAGTTGAAGATGTTGCTAAACAAATACACATATCATAAGGGAGAGAAATATTTGATTACTATGTTTTAAATAAGAGAGCAATAAGGACAATAAAGGGAGAGAAATACATATTTACATAAAAACATGTGTGTGTGTGTGTGTGTGTGTGTGTGTGTGTGTGTGTGTGTAAGACATCTTCTTCTTTTATGTATCTGAAGAATTAAGAAATGTTTATCTCCTTGCTCTAGCATATAAGGTCATGAATCTTCAAAGTAGTAGTTAAGAAGTCTTGAATTGGGAATAGATATAGAGACAATATCTTATTCTACTATCATTTTAGGGAGATCTTCAAAGTTTATTTTATTCAATATATTCTTAGAGAACGTGTTTGTTGTGATGTGGAGCCTAATCAGACTCAAAGGTTTATTCGACATAGTTTTCTCCCCATATTATTTCTATGGGGGTTTGAGGGTTAGTGCCCACAAGATGGGGTCAAAGGGCAGTGCCCCTACCGGGTAGCAGCTAGGTGTGCTCCCTATTGCAATACAAGGTGGGGTCGATGGGGGTTTTCCTAAAGCAAAAAATGACCTAATATTGTAAAACACATTAGCTACTATTTTACTTATTGGACGACTTATTCTTCCCCTACTTTTGTAAGTGACAAAATCTTGTATAAAAAAGGCTCAGGGTTAGGGATTTCATAATGTAATGGTGATATTGTAGCTTCTTACAATGGTATTGAGTTGTAAGGGATTGCTTATTGTAATCACTAGATAATAATAATATTGGACTTGTTGTTGGTAGATGTAGACCAGGGATTGGGTGAACCACATTAAATCTTGGTGTCTTGTGTTCTCTTATGTGTGCTCTATTATTTTCTAATATTGGTTGTATTAACATGTAACTATTATTTTTGTTTGAGGTAAATCCTAACAAGTGGTATTAGAGCCAGATGATCATCAATTTTTTTAAATTTTTTTTTAAAGTCAGATGGTCTTCATTTTATTATTATTAGCAATCCTCTATAGGAAGGTCTCATAGTTGAGTGGGAGTGATGGTAGATGAGGGTAAGCTAAAGGTGGAGAAGGTTAATGCGTAGAACTTTCAGTTATGGAAGATGCAAATGGAGGACTATTTTTATCAGAAGGATTTATGGAAGCCATTGGAAGAAAAAAAAAAACTGGGAACTATGACAGATGAGGATTGAGAGATTTTAGATAGAAAGAAACTTGGAAGTATTCGATCATGCTTGGCACCATCAGTGACATTTAACATTACAAAATCAAAGACAATGGAAGAGTTGATGCAAACCCTAGCAAAACTATATGAAAAGCCCTCTTCTTCAAACAAGGTATTTCTAATGAAGTGTTTATTTAATATGAAGTTATCCGAAGGTGGATCTATTGAAGATCATTTAAATGAGTTTAATATTGTTACTAATCAGTTATCTTCTATGGGTATTAATTTTGATGAAGAAATTAGGGCTCTCTTGATTTTTTGTTCTTTGCCTAAAAGTTGGAATGGCTTTGTAATGTCTTTAAGTAATTCTATTTTTGGATCTAATACCCTAAAATTTGATTATGTGATTGGTCTTATTATGAGTGAGGAAACTCGTACGAAAAACTTAGGTGGATCTACATCAAGAAGTGCTTTGAATGCACAAAGTAGAGGTAGAACAACTGAGAGAGGAAATAATTCTAGAAATCAAGAGAAATCAAGAGAAAAGTCAAAGGGGAAGAGGTCTCAATCCAAAGGACTGAGAGATTATTGGTACTGCGGTAAACCAGGGTATAAGAAGAAAGATTGTTGGACTCGAAAGGACAATGAATGAGACAAACTAGAAGGGAACAAAGAGGAAAATGTGGTGAGTAACAAATTTGAAGAGGATGCTTTGCATCTGTCTTTAGAAAATGTTGATGATTCATGAGTTTTAGATTCTAGTGCTTCATTTCATGCTACACCTCATAGAGGTTATTTCATTGATTATGTCCAAGGGGATTTTGGGCTTCTTTATTTGGGGGATAATATAACTTGTCAAATTGTTGGAAAGGGAAAAGTTAAGATTAAGTTTTAAAATGGGAATCATTGACTACTACACGAGGCAAGACATGTTTCAAGGCTGAGTAAGAATTTAATTTCAACAAGGCAACACGGTGATGAGGGTTGTGTAGTTACTTTTAATGATAAAAATTGGAAGGTTTAAAAAGGTTTCCTTGTAGTAGAAAAAGGTGTGAAAGTAGGCACCTTATATCTTTGTACAAGTCATATTATTCCTTGTACTTTGATTGTTTAAGAGAAAAGTGAATGTTTAGGAACAATTGTTGCACTTGAGTATAGATTTTGATATAGAGCTATGGCACACAAAAATTGGGCACATGAGTGAGAAAGGTATGAAAGTACTTCATTCAAAGAAAGTTTTACTAAGTTTGAAAGGTTTTAGTATGGATTTTTGTGAAGGTTGTGTGTATGGAAAATAAAAAAGAGTGAGTTTTGTAAAGACTAGGAAGGAAAAGAAAAGTGAGAGATTAGAGCTTTTGCGTACAGATGTATGGGGACCATCTTAGGTATCTTCCCTTGGTGGATCTTATTATTATATTTCATTTATTGATGATGAAAATAGAAAAGTATTGTTTTATTTCCTTACACAAAAATCATATGTATTTCAAACTTTTAAGAAATGGGAATGCTTGGTTGAAAATGAGACTGGTAAGAAATTAAAATGTCTCAGATCCAATAATGGTGGTGAGTATTTCAGTCATGAATTTGAATATTATTTCTCCTTTAATGGTATTCATACATAGAAAACTATTCCATGGACTCCATAGGAAAATGGAGTGGCTAAACAGATGAACAAGACTATAATAAAGCATGCAAGAAGCATGAGGTTGCATGTAGGGTTTCCCTTAGACATGTGGATGAAAGCCATTAATACTATTTCATATTTCATTAATTGAGGTCCCTCTACTCCTTTGGGTTGTGATATTCCAAAGGAAGCATAAACAGGTACGAAGGTGAGTTGTTCTTGTCTCAAAACCTTATGTTGTGAAGCATTTTCTCATATAGATTTTGATAATAGAACCAGGTTGGAAGCTAAGTCAAAGAAATGTGTATTTTTTGGATATGGCATTAATGAATTTGGTTATAGGATTTGGGATTTCACAAATCATAAAATTGTAAGAAGTAGGGATGTCATATTCAATGAGAAAATATTGTACAAAGATTTATTGTAGCAACATAAAAAGAAAGAAAATGATTATGTAGTGCTAGATGATACTCTAAAAGATGATGTTCTAGCAGTTCCTCATGATTTGCAACAACCGCAACAACAAATACCATACACCCCAGTGAATGTTAGATGGTCAATAAGGCTAAGTAGACCTCCAAAAATATTTTCTCCTTCCTTGCATTCTATTTTACTTACTGATGTTGATGAACCTGAATGTTATGATGAAACTATGCAGGTGGATACAAAGATTCAATGGGAGTCTGCAAATGAAAGATGAAATGGACTCTTTCATGAAAACTAAGACATGGGATTTATGCAAGTTGTCTACATTTAAAAGGGATTTATAGAACTTGGATTTAGAGGTTAAAAGAAGAGGATGGAGGTAAGAAAAGATTTAAAGCTACGTTAGTTGTAAAAGGCTTTGCACAGAAAAAGGAATTGATTTTGATGAGATATTTTCTCCTATTGTTAAAATGACTTCTATTCACATTGTTTTAAGTATTATAGCTACTAAATATTTTCATTTGGAGTAGATTGATGTTAAAAGAGCCTTTCTTCATGGTGATTTGGATGAAGAGATTGATATGGTAAAACCATAGGGATTTGAGGTCCAAGGTAAGGAGAACTTAGTGTGCAGATTGAAGAAAAGTTTATATGGCTTGAAGATAGCACCTATCTAAAATTTGACATGTTTATGCATGAGTATGGATATAGCAGGCGTCACTAAAATCATCGTGTTTATTTTAAGAGGTTGGATGATAGTAGCTACATTATTTTAAGTTTATATGTTGATGATACGCTTATAGTTGGGTCTAACATAGATCACATTAAGAGGTTAAAGGAATAGTTAGCACATGAATTTTCTATGAAAGATTTGGGGGCAGCAAAACAAATCACTAGTATGAAGATTTGGAGAGATAGGAAGAATAGTTAATTGGCATTATCTTAGGCTAATTATATTGCGAAGGTGTTGCAATGTTTCTCTATGGAGAATGCTAAAGTGGTTAGTACACCTTTACCTAGTCATTTGTAGCTGACTAAGGAGATGTGTCCCAAAACACAAGAAGAGGAGAATAAGATATCTAGGGTACCTTACACTTCAACTATAGGAAGCTTGATGTATGCAATGATAGGTACTAGGCTAGATATTGCACATGTAGTAGGAGTTGTTAGTAGGTATATGAGTCATCCAAGAATTGAGCATTGGAATGCAATTAAATAGTTTCTCAACTATTTGAGAGGTACATCTAGTAAGTGTTTACATTTTTGGGGTTCTACTACTAATTTATAGGGATATGTTGACTCATATTTCATAGGGGATATTGATACTAGGAGAAGTACTACAGGTTATGTATTTATTGTTGATGGGGCAACAGTAAGTTGGGTTTCTCGATTGTAGAAGGTTAATGCTTTATCCACTATAGAGGCAAAGTATGTTGCTACTACAAAGATAGCCAAGGAGATGATATGGCTTCAGTTCTTCTTGAAACAATTGTGACACCCTCAGAAGGATAATTATTTGCTTATAGATAGCTAGAATGCCATTCATCTTGCAAAGAATTCAACTCTGCATTTAAAGATAAAACACATATAGTTGTGGTACCATTTCATTTAATCAATTTTGGATGATGGACAATTAAAGCTAGAGAAGATGCATACAAATAACAATGCAATGGATATGTTTACAAATTTAGTGACAAGGGAGAAGTTGAACTCCTCTTCAGCTTCAGTTGGTCTTCTAGACTGAATAGAATAAAAGAACAATAGAGTCTAGGGTGGTTTGATATTCTAGTGGGAGCTACATGTTTAGTAGTGCTATGATCAGTCTTCAAGTGTGAGGTTATTGTTGTGGAGTCTGATTATTCTCCAAGTGGGAGATTGTTGTGATGTGGAGCCTAATCAAACTCAGAAGTTTATTCAGTGTGGTTTTCTCCCCCTATTATTTCTACAGGGGTTTGGGTTCAGCATCCCCAAGATAGGGTCAAGGGGTAGCACCCTGTGGGGTCCTGATGAAATGCCCCAAGTGCACTCCCTATCATAGTACAAGGTGGGATTGAGGGGCAACACCCCCATGGGGGTTTTCAGGGGCAGCTCCCCTAAAGTCAAAAATGACCTTATACTATAAAAGACATCAGCTACTATTTCTCTTATTGGACGACTTATTCTAGCCCTAATTTTGTAAGTGGCAAAAGCTCGTATAAAAAAGGCTTAGGGTTAGGGATTTCATAATGTAATGGTGAAATTAAAGCTTCTTGCAATGATATTGAGCTATAAGGGATTTCGGATTGTAATCACTAGATAATCATAATATTGGACTTGTTGTTTGTGGATGTAGCCCAGGGATTGGGTGAACCATGTTAAATCTTGGTGTCTTGTGTTCTCTTATGTGTGCTCTATTATTTTCTGATATTGTTTATATTTGCATGTAACTGTTATTTCTGTCCAAGGTTAATCCTAATAGTGTTTACATGATTTGAGGTCTTCATAAACCTTGTCACTACCATTTGAATCTATCTCACACATAGAGATGAGATAACCTAGTTTCAGTTTTCTTTCGTTGATCCTTTCCTAGGGATCAATGCAATTTTTTTGGATCAACTCTCCAAACTTACATTTGAAAGTCATTGTGAAAGGTAATACTTCACATAGTCTTTTTTATGAAAAATGGATGTGAATATGTAGGCACCAGAAAAAATAATAGGAAACAACAAAAATTATAATAGTAATACACACTTAATAATAATGACATTGAAACAAGGTAGAGAAACAAATATATTATTGAATTGATTGCCAAAATTATTCATTACAATGCCTCTCTATATATAGATTAATTTCATTATCTATGTGTTGGTAGAAGTCTCTAGAATTCACATTGGAGTTGACTAAACTACCTTCTACATGGTTAGGGAAGCCATGATATGTTTGACAAAACTGATAATTTCTTGAATCATAGGCTAGAAGAATAACAAACTTGAAACCAAGTAGTAGTTTAGTTATAATACCTTGATATGACAACGATCTCTATTGTGTAGTTTTATATTGACACAAAATAGACACTATAGTTAGTTTAAACCAATTGCTTACGTGGTGGAGTGAATTAATTTGTTGAAAACTATCCCTTAATTTCTACCACTAATGGAGATTTATGTGCTTAAAATTATTATAATAAATAATCAAATTCAATGGGTCTCAACATTAATCCTTCTTAGGCACCCATTAACAACACAAAATTTTGGTTCCCCATATCACTATTAGTTTGGAAAATTTATTCAATTTTTCATTATTCTTTAGGTTTTTAATTAGCTCATCCATAACCATTTGAGATTTCCCCAAATTAATACAATTTCTTTTACTTTAGGATTTTCACCCAATCAAGTGGTTTTTGCTTAACACAAACCTTTCAAATAATAAAATTTTAGGTTTTTTACCTAAACAAGTGGTATTGGCTTACCACAAACCCTTTAGAGACTTGACACAAATATCATTACAGTAATGGGAAAACTATCTCTAGGCTTTTCTCATTTATGAAATATCACTTTTGATGGATGGTAGTTTTTGTGTAACACAATCCCTTCACAACCATTCTCAAAATAGTTATTATCAAATTTCTACTTCAAGGGAAGAATTGAGATGACCAAATAACCAGTGATTTTTTTGTGTAGCCACTCAACCGGCTCATTTTAAGAGTATGAAATAGTGGGTGGAAGTGTAGGGGAGGTTGGTTGGTCCAAGGGTCCAACTAGAAATGGAAAGTATTCTCATCCCCTGTCTTAAAGAAACCACATTAAGTCAAAGATGAGCACATTTTATGAATATTACTAGATATGTTAGATATATTTGAGAGATTAACTTTAAGAATATTATCTCCCTTGCGATTGTTTATGTACTTGTCCTTCATGATGTCATCCTAATCTATTCCAAAAAAACATAATATTCTAGCTGACATTAGTTAGTGTAATATTAAGAAGATTCACATCTCTAACATTTATGTTTCCTTGAGCAATGGAAGAGAAGATTGTCCCCCAATTGACCAAGGAAAGCTTTTTTTTCACATCACCAACAACCCACAAAAATATCCTCTTAATAACATTCATGTTCTTATCCCAATCAATTTGTGTATGAAATAGCACATCATTGTATATTAGGAGGTAGTTTGAATGAAAACAACGAGAATTTGAAGCTTTCCAACTTTGCTAAGTAGGATGACTTTCTAGTTTACCGATTTCTCTTGTCTTCTCTCAGATAGACTCAACCAATTAGAATTATCAATTTTCCCTATAGACAAATGCATACTAAGATTAATTTAAGGAAGAAAAGAAAAATTGAAACCTAAGAAAATAGGAATCATAAATTGTAGTCTTCTTAGAGTGTTGAAGAGGGAAAGACCACTTTTCTTACAGTTAAGCTTGTGACAAGAAAATAAGGGGAAAAAAATGAGGAGAGATGTTGAACCTTTGGCTTTTGTACTAGTGTCTTTCCTAGAAAAAAAGGTTCTCTTGACAAAAGTTACTAGTGGGAAATTATAATAGGGATAGAGAAGGGCTTAAACCCTTTGACCACGCCATTAGAGACCAGTTTCCAAAGGTTTTTACTAAGGACATCTGCTAAATTGATGAATTGGTAGGAAGATAGATGATCGCCTTGAATTAGACCACCCAAAACTTGACAAAATCCTTTTAGAGAGTCATTAATTAACACTGAATACTTATGATTTTTGAAACAATATGCCAAAAGATTAATTATCCTACCTCTAAACCCAACCTTTTAGAAAAAAAGAACATCAAAAAATTGCAAGTGACTATATCATAAGCTTTCAAAACTTCTAGTTTTAGGATCATACTTTCTTTATTTCTAGTTTACATGGAGTGAAGAACTTCATGTATAGTGAGGATAGCATCCTTAGATTTCCTCCCAAAAACAAAATATTTTTGGTGAAGGAAAATGAGTCTATCAACAAAAGGTTTCACTCTCAAAATTGGAAATTTAGAAAATGTTTTATAAATATTATTACAAATATTGATTAGAAAATTTTTTTCATTATGTTAGTGCTTTCTACTTTATGAGTGAGAAAAACAAAGGTATTATTTGATTCCTTAAGGATACCTCATAAAGAAAAAAACTCTTTGGTGCCCTAAAAAAATCTTTGCCAACCACTTCCTATTAATTTTGAAAGGAAAATTGAGGGAACCCATATGAACTAGTGTATTTTAGAGGGCTTAGAGGAAAGGTGACAAACTACACTTCCTCTAACATGACAAGTCTTTCTATAACTAAATTATCTTTAAGAAATATTGCATGAATGGAAATAATCTATAAGAGAGTTGCAAGATCAATCCAAGTTAGGCTCACCCAGACAAAATTTATTCAAAATATCCTTAATGTAGCTGACAACTTAATTTTCAATATCACCCATGAAGGTGATACATCCCCATGGATTTCATTTTCAAGTAAAAGTATAGTGCATCAATAGGTTTGTATGAGTCGAATTCTATAGGATGACAAGATTATGCTTTGATACCATTTGTAATGATCCAAACCAGATATTTAACATTTTTGGCATCCCCGTATCCTTACAAGTTCATAATTTTATCCCTAATTAGATTGGAAAAAGGTGCTCCACAGAGCATGTGATGACATAGGTTTCCCCAAACCATGGGAGGTGCATCATTCTCTATGCAACTTGGGCCTAAATATTAATAGTTTAATGGTAACTTAATTTTAGTTAGATGTTCAAACCCACATCAACTTTCTTTTAGTTCATTACATTGAAATGGGTGAGAGAGGTACATAAGTAATTCTATTTTTCTTATTTTTGCATCCACTATCCATTATTAATCTACTAATGAAATCAAGACTTTAAAAAGATACCAAGTTTATTAAAGCATCTAGAGAATTCATTTTAGAAAGCTTCAAAAACCATTATGTAAGCACATTTAATGACTTTGTATAAGTTTTCAGTGAGGTTGTACTATTATATGAACATTAGATATTTGATTTTAGGAATAATGTATCATCGATGTTGAGAATTCTTATTTCTTAGATCAAGAATATGATCCATACAAGAAGACTCCCATTTTAGGAACTTTTCATTTCAATTTTATTGTTTCTTTTAAATCAAGGTTTCAACCAAGGAAAACTCCTTTCGACAATATTGTTCCAAATTTAATTTTAAGGTGATAGGAGGTAAATTTTGATATCAACTACAAGTGGATATAGCAATAGATTACAAGTGGTATAACCTTCATGATTATTTAGCCATACCAAAGTGGCTCCTAAAGTCTTTGGAAAGCTAGATAACCTAATTCTTTTCATTTATAACTAAAATTTTAATCACTAATAGGTCACTATTTTAGATTTCTATTCTTGGTATCAATGTTGGGTTCTTAGTTTGATAATAATATTTGTATAGGAAAAAATGATATTTTTCTCTCTAAATATCCCTAAAAATTGAATTTATATTTATATTTTAGATATTTTATTTTTAATTGAATAGTGTATTGTGAAATATCGAGTATCTAAAGGATTAGAGGTGTTGTTCAACCTTTTACAATCATCGAGGAAACATAAGGATATGCCTTAAGATTTGGAAGCCTCTAGTCAAGGTAAAATTCCAAGTTTGAGGTTGACTTGAGAGGTTAAGGTGGAGTTGGTTGAGGTCAATTTTTTAATGGACCTAGTCTTCACAAAATTTTATGAATCCAAAGCTCCAACTAAAACCAAAAATCATAGATCTATAATGCTAAAAGTATAAGTCCAAAAGTTTGTGAATCTATTTAGTTACAAACAAGGAAAATGAATTTTGTTTGTGGGGAGTGTCTTACCTTGGTTAATATCCTATTTATGCATTAACCTTGAAATGAGAAATCATGTAAAATTAAGGGAACTATAAATATTCACCTTACTTGTCAAACCTCTATGAATGATTTTTAATTAGCTATCCATAAATCTATATGAATGCTTCTATGTAAACATATGTAGGAAGTCTTCACAAATGAAATAGTTATGGAAGTGTTAAATCATATATCTTTGAATGTAAGTATGCCCTAATCCTTAAATTCATGAACGTTTGAATGCTTGTCCAATATTGATAAATGTGGATCTCCTTCCTTCATGACCAATTCCTCCATCTCTAACAAATAAATAATCAAGATCTATAGAAGTAAATGCATGATTAATTACATGGAATGAGGGCATTCAAAACCCATGCTTGCTTGGCTTGAATTTCTTGAGTGCACCTTAAGATCTTTCTTGCAAATGATAGCTTGAATGCATGCTTCCTCATGAAAGTGTGTGTTTCTTAAATGAATAATGGATTGCATGGATCTAGCTTTCAAGTCAATGGATGACTAAATGATGTAAGACTCCCTCTTATACTAATTCTGGGGATCAAAATAAAAATGGTTGACTGCACCGAGAAAGAAATGGAAAAAAACCCTAAATAAGTCCATGATCTAAAGGAAAAATATATCGGTTAAGGTGGAGCTTGACCTCAACCTAAGATATTTCACGCATCAAGATATATTTTTCAATAAGAAATACAATAATACTTGTATTCTTGAATTTTCTATGATATATTTTCCATTTTAATAAATAATAATGGAGTGATTTTTTTTAGTTAATGAAACTACACGTCATAAAACCACAATAAAAATAAAATTATCTATGAGCATGCCCAAACTTTTCTTGTTTAATATGATACTACCTTGTATGATTGATATATGTATGTCTAGCTCGAGATAAAAAAATTTATAAGTTATTGTGTAATTTATCTTCATTTGATACACACTACACTATAAAATAAAATACACATAATTTCTAGATAATATTTGTTTTTCTAGATTATTTATAAATCATTTATTTACACAATAGAGCATTATATAAAGTATTTATAAACAACAACTAATATTATTTGATTTATTATAGTTTTCTTTCAAGTCACTACTATCATATGATCACTTTCCCTTATCTGATTGACATACCAAAAAAGTTTTCTTGATTACTATATCACACAATATGTTTGATAAATGTCACTCTACAAATTAAATTCGTCTTCTTTGATGGAATACACTTTAATTTATTTGGTACAAGTCATGTTAGAAAACATGGATTTGGATTTTTGAACAATGATATTTTTATTTAAAACATTTCTTTGTTGATTGTGAAACCATTTCAAACCTTTTAGAAAAATCACTTCCAAAAATTAAATTCATATCTCAATTTAGACTTTTCTAACCTTTCTTTGTTGAAGGTTTCTTTCATTGTTATGAGAGATGAATCTGTGAACCACTACTCATGAAATATGGGTCAATAGATTTAACTCAAAACCTACATAATTGAATGGTGATAGCAATATCACTATTTAGCTAGCTGTAGAAAATATCTCCTATTTATAAATATCAATTTAAAGTAGAATTTTCTTACAGCTGATGTATTATAAGATTGATGATCTGAAATTTTCTTCACTTAATACACTACAAATAAATTTAATAACTCCGTAATGACACTATGTTGAATATAATCAAACAATCTTAAGCAATATACTAAATAGCGTTCTCAGTATGAAAAATAACTATTCTCACTGTATCTCCCACATCAAAATCCAATTTATTACTATTGAGATATTTTTCTTTCAATTGACTTTTACAACATCCAACAATTTATTATTGAATCGAAAAACTCTTAGAAAATCATGAATTGTGCAAATATCCTCAACAATTTTACAGCTTTTATCACTTAGCCACAAAATCGATGAGAAACCCTCGAGAGGAACCTACGCACTCTAAATATCCCCTGGAAAATATTTTAAATAATAAAAAGAAAAATGAAAACAAAATCGTGTGCGTATTTAGGCCAAGCAGCCATTTGTATAACTTCCATGTTCTTCATCTGGTTTGACCCTTGTTCTTCTTTTTGCTACTCTAGTTATGCCCTGCTCTGTGCTAGTTTTGTCTACCATGACTCCTCTTTTGTTCTTCACTTTCATGTTTTCCATCCTTCTAATCTCAGCTCTTCCTTTCTCTCTAAACAATAACTCTTATCATCGTCAGAAACAACAACATTTTCTCTTGCAATTCAAATCTGCCATTATTATAAAGAGCAATACTTCTCTGCCCGACTGGACTGCCATTCACTCGCTCTGCAATTGGAGCGATGTTACCTGCCATCCCTCATCTCACTGCTACCACTACACACCAACTTGGCAAGCTTCCTCGTCTGCAGAGACTCAAGCCTAATTTTAGTTTTAGTTTCTTTATTCTACATCGATGAATGAGAATGCATACTACTTGTAAACTCGTACATTAATAGTTGTTTAGTTTCCACCGTAAGTTTCAATGAGCCAGAATCAAATAATGAGCATTTTATAGACTGTTCAAACTGCTGCTACAAGCAGTGAACTCTAGCCTTCTCCATTGTAGATTTTTACATAATAATATTTTGAACATCAAGATTATTCTATGCAATCTAAGTTCTTTTTCAATTTTCAGATCTGCAATGAAAAATAATACCTAACCCATCCCCGCAAAAAATATAGAGCACGCTATATTTCAAAATCTTAAGAAAAGAATTCTCTCAACAATGCCACATAAGCTAAAAATACCAACAAATGTGGAAATAAAACATTTAGTCAAATCAAGATCTAGGATCATATGTGTTAATACAAATAAACATCATTATACAAAGAGCCCACCAGGAATACAAGACAAGTCTTGCTGAGTGCAAGACTCTGACATTATAAGGGATGAGGCCAAGATCATGCCCTAGGTGATTTTGACAGTGTGGATGCCTCTCAGTCCTTGGCTCTAAGCCAAAGAGATTTTAGGCATGAGTGGGCCCGTATCGGGTTCCTAAAAACTCTCTGTAGTGGCCTTTTCTGGTTGGTAGCTCGCAGACTTTGTGCCTCACTGGGTTGCCTCGCAGGTCTGAACCCTCCATAAAAAAAAAAAGTTTATAACTTTGCTGACCACATGTTGATTCCAAAAATATACCAATGACATAAAATTTACACATCAAACATGTGTCAAGGGTATGCCGACTTGCATTGACAACATATAAAAAAAAATGACAACGTCAAATGAGGTGATAACCATAAATCAACATATGAACTATAAAAGAATCATGGCATTGGACCTGTGAGTCCATCCACATGAAATTTTGTAGCCAAGCCATCGGAATGTTGTCCATATGCTATCATGAGATAGAAAAGTGGCCCAAGCACTTTTACCACCCAATCACAGAGTGGTTAGCTCCCTAAGCTTCCTCCTTAAAGAAGAACTTCCAGATTGTGGCACGAGAAACTTAGCAACTATTGGATTGGATGGATTTGGTGTAGCCATGTGATCTAATCTACTTATACATGCCTAGTAGAAACTACAAAATGGATGTGGAAGAGGGAAAACAAGAATTTATAACCGTGCATTTCAAACATATGCATATTATTTTGATAAGTTTGGCCAAGCATCAAAACCAGTATGACGTAAAAGACTAGTAGGTTGCAAATGAAGGAAACATCACTAGTTTTCCATTAGATCTACCCTCCCCTTTATTGTGAGAAATTATATTAAAATCAAACTTAAACTCACAACCCTAAACCTAAAATCTTTGCTCGGCACATGAAGGTGCCGAGTGCCAGTTTTACTTGGCACTTGATGATGCCGAGTGGCAGGTTGCTCGACATTTGATGGTGCCAAGTGACAGGCAACAGGTGCTGACTGAACTCGGCACAAAGAGGAGCTCGACACTTGATAGGTCCGCAAAAATAGATGCTGAGTATGCTCGGCTCCAAAGGAAATGTTTGACACCAATAGATGTCGACTGAGCTCGGCTCCAACTAAAGTTTATAACTTAGAAAATTCTAACGTGAATGCATTCACCATTAAAACTAGAGAGCCAAAGCTTTAAGCATTCAAACTAATTTCAAAAATGCAACATACAAGGGAAGATCAATAGATTCAAGTATGCTTGCTTGCTTTCTATTCAATCTTTCATTAAGCTATTACAAAATCTGGGAGCATTCGGCTTCAATCAGAAAACCCTAAAATAGTAAAACTTCAAACTTTCAATAAATTCTAAACCTGCAACTCTAATGGCTACATACAATGGTGCCTGGAGCAACCACTGCTTCAACAAGACAAATCTAACAATGACAAACTTAGTGAGTGAGTAGGGGAAACACGTCCAACTGCAGGCATGAAACAAAACAAACTTCCTTCTTCTTCTTCCAACGACTGATCTGCTAATCTTCTCTACTCTATTTGGCTCTCTGTTTGTCTAGATTAAAAATGAGAGAGAGGTATTCCTTTTGTCACATTTCAGTTTCCCCCTCTTTTCTGATTTAAAAATATCACCCATTGTATTTATGTTTTATGTATGTTCTGGACGTCAGGGAGGTAGGTGAGTGTTTGGCTCAAGGGGCAAATGTCAACATTGCATTAAATTTTTCAACACTCCCCCTTTGTCTCGAGCCAAACAAAACAAGGATCACAACTGATCCACGTCAACTACAACAAAACATTATCTTAGGTGCACAAAAGTTCCAATGCCTAATGGCTTGGTAAAGATGTCTGCTAGCTGGTTATTAGACTTGCAAAATTCTATCTTGATATCCCCATTCTCTACCAACTCTCTGATGAATTGATATCTGATCTCTATATGCTTGCTTCTCCCATGGAAGACTGAATTCTTGGACAATGCAATTGATGAGATGTTGTCACAATAAATTGTGATTCCATCCTCTTTCCTTTTATTCAAATCTATCAAGATCCTTCTTAACCAAATTGTTTGACATGCTACTACATTTGCTGCAATGTATTCAGCCTCTACTGTAGATTAAGCAACAATAGGTTGCTTCTTGGATGCCCATGAAATTGCACCTAATCTCATATGAAACATGTATCTTGAAGTGCTCTTCCTATCATCTAGACTTTCAGCCCAATCACTATCTGTGTAACCAAACAACTTGAAATCATCAATTGCAGTATACAAAATACCAAATTCCTTGGTACCTTTCACATACCTTAGGATACTCTTTCCCGCTTGCCAATGGAAATCCTTTGGTGTTTTCATAAATCTGGAAATTTGACTTACTGCATGCATTAGGTTTGGCCGAGTTGCAGTCAAATACATTAGACTTCCAACCATACTCTTGTATATTGTTGGATCCATTCTCTTGCTAGAGTCTTCCTTGCCCAATTTTAGACCTACTGCTATTGGTGTGGGGGTTGGCTTACTATTTTGCATTTTAAATCTCTCCAAGATCTGCCTTGCATATTTTTCTTGAGAGATGAATATGCTATCATGCATTTGTTTTACTTCTATGCTTAGAAAGCATTTCAAGAGACCTAGGTCTGTCATTTCAAATTCACTTTTCATGGCCTCTTTGAACTCACCAATTAGAGCTTTGTCATTTTCAGTAAAAATTAAGTCATCTACATATAAGATAACAATCATTACATTACCATCTGCTGCCTTGATGTAAAGAGTGGGCTCACCATTGCTTTTGCTAAAGCCATTGCTCATCAAATATGAGTCAATCCTACTATACCATGCCCTTGGAGCTTGCTTGAGCCCATAAAGAGCTCTCTTCAATCTATATACTTTTTTCTCTTCACCTGCAACTTCATAACTAGGTGGCTACTCCACATACACTTCTTCTTTCAATACACCATTTAGGAAGGCGGACTTCACATCCATTTGAAATGCCTTCCACTTGTGCTGAGCTGCAATTGATATGACAACACGCACAGTTTCCATTCTTGCAATAGGAGCATATGTCTCATCATAGTCTCTTCCATACTATTGTTTGTAGCCCTTGACTACCAGCCTTGCCTTATGCCTATCAATCTAACCTTCAACATTGCATTTGGTCTTATAGACCCATTTAACTCCAATCACTTGCTTCTTGAGAGGCAATTCAGTTAGCTCCCATGTCTCATTCCTTTCTATGGCATCTATCTCCTCATCCATGGCCTTACACCATTTCTTCTCCTTAATAGCTTCTTCAAAATATATTGGATCACTATAAGAAAATAATGCAAAATTAACACTCTCATCATAATCTTCATACCTTTCATCTTGGTATATCTCCCTAAGGCTCTTGGTCTTTCTTGTTAACAGGGAGGAGAGTGTGGGATTAGAATCTTCACTAATGCTGCTTTGCCGACCAGCTCGGTCTTCACTGGTACTCAGCACTAACACTCGGTCATACCTAGAGGAGCTCGACAATGTCTAAATCTACTTTCCTTTTCTTCTATTTGCTCCTTCTACTTTCTGTTCATCAACATCCTCTTCACTCATAATTGGCACTTTACTTGATGTGCTCGGTGATTCATCAATTAAACCATATCATGACTGATTTTCAAGAAATTCCACATCTCTTGAAAGAGTTATCTTGTTGTTCAATGGGTCATACAATCTATATGCCTTTGATTCTAGGTTGTACCCTATGAAGATGCACTTCACACCTTTATCATCAAATTTCTAACTTTTCTCTTTAGGCACATGTGCATATGCAACACATCCAAACACTCTTAAGTGTTCAACTGTCCATCTTCTTTGTGACCATGCTTCCATTGGAATTCTGTCATGGAATACCTTTGTAGGACACCTATTAATTAGGTAAACTGTTGTTGTCATAGCCTCTCCCCAAAATTCACTTGGGAGACCTTTCTCTTTCATCATGCTCCTTGCCATTTCAACAATGGTCCTATTCTTTCTTTCAGCCACTCCATTCTGCTGTGGTGTATAGCTGGTTGTACCTTGGTGTACCTTAGTATTTGAACACTACACGCTTGGGAGAAATATTTTTTGCAAGCGAGGATGATGAAGACACCATTTTTTCTACATAAGAAAGGAAACATTAGTCCAGAAAGCTAAAAATCTAACCAAAAAAAACCCTAATCTACAAAAAAACTTGCAAAGATAACTCAAAAAAGTGTAAAATTTGTTAATTTCCCCTCTGATAGCCCAAATATACAAAATAGTGCACCTAGCACACCCCTAAAGAAGTGCTAAGTGCATTAAATGGCCATTGTAGCATTATTTTAATGTAGTTCTGCACTTGTGCACCCTCATGAGGTGCACATGTGCACAACTATGCACATGTGCTAGTGTAAGTGCAATGTGAGGGGGGTCTTAACCAGTTTTTCAAAAAAAAATCAGAAAGGGTGCGCACATGCACACCTTGATTGGGTTTGCATATGCACACCCTTATCTATGTCTTAATTTGTTTGTGAAAATGTGCACATGTGTATACCTTTGGGAGATGCACACATGCACACCTTTCCTTTGGTTTACTTAGTTAAATTTAAACTTTAAAGGTGTACACATGTGCATGTTGGATAGGTGTTCATATGCACACCTTTGACCTAAGTGTTTAAGTTGTTAAGTTCATTTTACAGTTTTTGAGGTGATCAAAGGTGTACATGTGCACACCTTTGATGCCTAATACTTGAGTTTTGTGTGCAAGATCTAGCACACCTTGACAGTTGTGAACGTGTAGTTGCGGAGGAGGCACAGAGAGAAGTGGGGAGAGAGGAAGGGGTCCTGGTAGGTTTATATAGAATCAGGCCTAGTGCTTTCACCCTTTGGAGGTGCGCACATACATAGGTGCACATGTGCACATCTCCAAAGGAAAATGAGTGTGCACTTGTACATTTAGTGAACCTTTGTACCTAGGATAGGTGCACATGTGTGCTAAGTGTGCTAGTGCACTTTTATGCACAAGAACACTTATTCTTCCAAATTTTCCTAGTTTATATGACACCCTAGTGCTTGTTACTTAGAGACACAGACTTTATCTAGACCCCTAGGGGAGTCCCAACATTATCCAAGTCCATGACTAGGGGTCTGGGAGATTAAAAAATTACTAGGGGATCACCATTTCTAGGAGAAATGGGACATGCATTGTGAAACCAAGAAATATAGCCCCAACAAAAAGGAAGAAATGTGATAGGTATTTCTTCACTAGCAATAATTCTTTTGACATGTTTCAACTAACAACTAATTTTGGAACACTTCAGACAACTTTCAAGTTCCTAATAGCCAAAACTTTAGAATCATGAATCTTCAAGCTCGATGTGTGCACAATGTATTCATTCCTTTGACATTTCAAGGTGTGTTTTATCACGAGCTTCTAGAAGCTTGGAAACATACCTCCACTTCACTGGTTCATTCATCTGGAATCCTTTTACATAATGTGTATTAGTCACTATTTGACTAGATAAGAGAATTCATTCTAAGGACTCTTAATGGGTTATCATTTTGCATTTTAGATTTTGAATTATCCTTTTGGATTCTTCTTTATGGAGCTCACACATTTCCATTTGAATCTTCCATTAAGTCATTTGTATACATATTGGATAGCTATTTTATAGTGCATATCCCTATTGTCAAAGTACCTTTCTTAGACCTTTTGAAATCTTTCATTCCTAACACCACCTTTTACTTCTTTTTTCTTTACCTTGACCATGCTTAGACTGGGTGGCCAAGGCATTGGTGTCATTTCTTAGATTCATTCTCTAGTTCAATAACCACTGCATTCTAGTTTTATGAACTTTTGGGAGCTCTCACACCAAATAGTGACCTTAGTAATTTCTTGAAAAGACCATTTGTTAGAACCGATTAGTTTTGAACTATCCCTCACTACTATCAACTTTGATCTAAAAACACCAAGAGAGAAAAAATTTTAAATTCATGAAGTGTTGAGAAATATCAATTTGCAATTCTAATTTCAAGACAAAAAAGTCATTTACGACCACAAGAAACACCTATCATCAATTGATAGAAGAAACAAAATCATTTGAATGCTTTGACAAAGAATTGACTCTTCCTAAAATTTTCAACCACAAGGAGTGATTTATGAAATGCATCAAGAATAAGTCTTGATTGCACTTAACCACTAGACTGACATGAAAAGACAAACAACTTATAAAGAAAACATGACTGAAAATAAAAACACAACTAAAAGAAAACACCCTTGCAGAAAGGATTTTTTTCTGATTTCTTTTTTCTTTTTTCTTGTAGGCCTCAAAATAATGTTTCAAGAACTAGCCATTGACATGCAATGGGACTAGTTCTCCTTGTAAAGAACTCGTCCTAAAAGTATTTTCTGCTAAAATTTTCATAATTTGAAAAGGGCCAATCCACAAGTGTTGAAACTTAGTGTTACTACTTGACTTCTCTTTCACCTTGTCCCATAAGAGACCAAGGTCAGATATTATGAAAGATTTGATTGTGTCTTGCTTGTCAAACCATCATTTGATAATATCTTAATGTTTTGACATGTTCTCTAGTGTCATTATCCTTCTCTCATCCAATTCCAAGAGATTCATTAACATGATCTGAACTTTGTCAGCATCTTTAGCATACCCACTCATGAATTTCAAAAATAGGAATCTTAAGATTAAGTGGAACTACTAGCTCTTTTCCATAGAGAAGTAGAGAAGGGGATGTCCCCAAAGCACCTTTTATCCTAACTTGGTCTATCCACAATGCATATTTGAGCTAGGCATGCCAATATTTCTGGTTGTCTTTCAACAACTTCTTTATTAAGTATGTGATCAAGTTCTTATTGGTGGGCTCAGCCACACCATTCCCTTGGGAATAGTAATTATATGAAAACTTGATTGTATCCTGATTGTTTAAGGCCCATTGTGTGAGACAAAATGATGCAAAAGATGAACCATTATTACATACAAGATAGAAAGACATCTCAAATCTAGTAATGATATGTCCATCCAAAAAGTTAGTAATTACTTTTGTTGTCCAATTTTGAAAAGCCTTTTCTTGTGTCCAACGAGTAAAAAATATGTATCTATGAGGATATGAATGTGTCCAATTAATGATGGTAGGTTTACTAGACCGATGAAGTCTAGCCCCCACTTAGCAAAAGGATGTCTCTCAAATATTGGTTGTAGAAGCATAGTAGGATTTCTCTCTTAGCTGGCACTTATCTAAAAAGCATGGGAAGAATGCACATCTTGAAATGTATCGTTGAAGATTGTAGGCCAAAAGTAACCCGATCTTAAAATCATATAGGTCATAGCCTCTGTTGAGCCATGTCTTGTGCCGTACTTATCATAAAACTATTCCAAAACCTCCTTCAATTCTTCATGTCCCAAACATTTGAGATAAATCACCTCATAGTTTCTTTTATAAAGTTTCCTATCTTGATGCATATAGGATTCAAATTTCATCTTGATACCTCTACATTGAGAACTATTCATCCTATCAGGGTATTGATTCTGCAAAAGATAGTAGACAATATATTGATACTAGATATATATGTCATTATTCCTTGATCAATATCGACTTGAGACACTATCATCTTGTGTTGAGTTTATATACTAATTTCATCATCAAATTTGAATTTATCATCACTATGGATTTCATTATTAGTGATCATCTTGGTTAATCATTGTCCTTGTACCAAGTACATGGATTTAATTTCCAAATCAAACTCTTGCAATACATCCATCCATTTTGCTCATATTTCACCTAATTCATTCTACATCAGTAATGTCTTAACAACAGGATCAGGCACAATTGCATATACCTTAATCCTTAGTATATAATGGTAGAATTTCTTAACTACCTTTATCAAGGTAAAAGATGATTTGTGGAGATTAAAATAATTCAATTCAACATTCTTTAATAGACAACTCATGAATGGAATGGGTCTCTCATCTTCCTTGTCTTTCTTCTGAGTAAGGATTACAGTGCATGAATGTTTTGAAGGAAAAGAGTAAATTTTGAATGGTAGATCGTAATCTAGACATACACGTACTGGTGCTAGTGATTTTTATAGCGGTGAATCATCACCAATTGAGTACTTTGTCTCTTTGGGAAGCCACAATTTGGCAAATAAAACCTACATATGGGATCAACCACATCGCCATGATATTAAATAATTTGGGTCCAAATCCTAGGCTAATCGCTCATTAGTTTACACATAATTGGTCCTAAATCCCGGTCCAATTGCCAATGTAATCGACATTTTGAACACAATTATTTTACATTTTTTTCCAGCCTTTCCCTAATATTTTCTTATTGGACAATGTTATTTCGACCTTAAAATAAAATAATATTTTCCCTCGGGTTGAGAATTGCCTACCATTTATTGACATGAGTATCCAACTACCCCTATTTAGCCAAAAAAAAAAAATTTTGGTCTTTAGGACATGTGTCCTAATTTTTGGAAGGTTTAGACTTTATGGTATGTCAGTGAAAATTAGGCCAGAAATAGAGATGAAGTCATTGATCTATATTACATTGATGGTCCAAATTATTTCCTTTCACCATAATAATGACAACATTAAAAGTGATGACAACCAAGCTGGCAATACAAAAGGGCACATTATTAATTGAATCTTAATGGATTGGCATACTACAAGTACATTTTATTGTTCGAAAATTCAAATGGGAAGAGTACTTCTAAGGGCAAGCGGGGGGGGGGGTGGGGGGTGTGGGGTGGGGTTGAATTCGAAGTAATGCATTTTATTCATTAAAACATTTAACTAAAAGTAAACTACATGCATGCAAACATATCAAATAATCGTAAACTAAACATATGCAAGAAAACACATAACACCCAAATTTTGGTAACCCAGAAACCCTCCAAGAATAAGAAGGTAAAACTGGGGTGGGAATGATACCCAAAAAATCACTACAGCAATAATTGTTTCACCACTTTTGATGATCTACCCTGCAAAAGGCCCACCCTATTAAAGGCTTTACACTGTGTCAATAGTGACCTTGTTAGAGGATTTACAAATACTTTATATGAAGTGTCACCTTGTTAAAGGATTTAATCACCTCTTCAAAGGATCTACAAAATAGTTGTTAAGCTAACCTATCAACATAGGATTTTCCACTATCTAATACAATTGCTAGAGAGTATTAGAAATCTTAGACTTGATTTCTTAAAATCTTCAATTGCTGATTTCAAGCACTTGATCTACTCATTCTGATGTGATACTTGCTGATCTAATATTTGTCCATAGCCCTTCTATTGTTCTAATCAACTGGATGTGTAATTGCTGCTCAATTCACTAAGTCTTTGATGCCCCTGTTGTTTGCCCTGTTCTACACTTTTGCTATCTACTTAGCAACTTCCTTAACTTCTATTCAACAACATAAAATTGTGGGGTCTAAGCCTTCTTATAAAGACTTCATAGACTTAGGGTTATATATGGATCTACAATCCATATTGAATCTTTAGTTCCTGGTCATTCCTTGCACTTTTCTCATTGGTTGCATGCCTTCTCCATTTTTCTAATTGGTTGCATGTTGATTGCATAGAAAATATAAAATATTCATTATTATCCTTATTATCCTTCAAAATCCTTCTATGTTAGCTCAAAAAAAGTGTTTACATTTGAGTTTGTGAAGGCACAAACTCATATGCTGATTTTGTGTTACTCGGCACATACTGGACTATTAATGCTCGGCACCTATTTAATTTTATCTTGCTCAACACATGCATAGTTTTGGGTCACTCAACAGATGAAGTATTCTGACTTGCTTGGCACCAACTATGACTCCAAACCTATATATCACTCAGCACCTATTGGAATTCTGGCTTGACACATGTTGTGGCTTGGCATACATAGTGTACTCAGCTTCAATGTAGAAAGTGGTTAAGTGTGTTCACACTCAAATGTCAAAACCAAACTAAGACAAACAATCTCCCGCTTTGACATTAGTGCCAAAAAAACTTAAATAGACATTATTGATCTAACCTTATGAGTACATTATCCAATCTATTCAGAATATATACAAAATTTCAAAATTTGTTCAAAATACCTTATAACTCCCCTTGAGCCGATTGTGCCTTGTCTATTCTTGTAACCAAAATTTTGTGTTGAATGTGCCTGATACTCTTTGCCTTTGCCCTATTTCTATAATATGTACCTATGTGCTGAGTTGTTCTATCTTTTGGCTATCTACAATCTTTCCCTCTTTATTTGTCAAAAGAATGTAATCAAAATGCTTAGTATTCTCCTCCTTAGTCATATCTTCCTTATTATTTCTCCCCCAGAACATTATATATATATATATATATATATATATATATATATATAATCTCTCTTATTGTTATTTCTCCCCCTTTTTTGACACTTATGTCAAAGGATTCTAAGGAGTAATGCTATATTTAGCCAAAAATGTACTATTTACCTGCATTATCATTTTCAAAGTTGCATCCTAGTTTTACAAAGCAATTTCAATTGACTTATGTTGGATGGCAGTCTCTGCAGCAAGATGTACAAGACAATCTAATGTAGAAAGATTAGGATCTTTCTTTAAGATAGTTTCAGTATAGACTTGCTCTTTGTGGAGGACCTCCAGATGTGGGGTAATGGAGGACTGTATCTGCATCAATTTGGCCTTTATATTGGCCTCTTCACTTGTAAGTGTGGCTAATTTTCTTTGAGTGTGAAGCTATTGGGAAAAATGCTTCTCACTTTGAGTTGGATCTCTTGGTAATTGCATGCTAGAAATCTTCAGATTTCTCTCTAAGCTCATTATCCTTTGGCTTGTCTCTTGTGTGAAATTGGAAAAATCACTTTTTTTCTACAATGAGAAGATATTCTCAAGTACAATTTTGACCTTTTCAATCTACTTGGCCAATTCAAATTGTTGGAGTGCTATGCCACTTGATATTTTCTCATTTACCTTTCCTTGAAACTTTCTTTTAGACCATTCCATGAGTTTGACATTTGTATCCTAGTCTTCACTTGTCACCTGGTCAACTATGTCTGATAAGTGGTCCATTATAGGCTTTGACTCATCTGGTGACTACAAGCTAAAGGCATCCATAAATATGTCCTTTATCTCATGTAGTGCTTACTTATGTTTATACTCCTTTCTGAGTATTTCTTGTCTTTTCCTTCTATTTAATGCATCTTGCATTTTTGTAATCTTCTCCATTGTGATAGTCGTAAAGTAATTAGAAGGTATTACTATCTCTTCATCTATCTTAGGGTCTCCATAGTGAAATACCCTAGTAACCTTTGTAGAACTCGAGCTTGGTGTGCAAATTTGCAAAGGTATGGCTTCAGTGCTTAGCTTCTGAAGAGTTTTTTTAGGAGTGTTTGTTTTTGGTAGTTCTACCAATGTCTGAATAGTGGCTTGCTCCTCTTCCTTTGATGTATCCTTCTTCTCATCAGACTTCCCTTCTTCTGCACTCAACTTCTAATGGTATCACCTACTACTATTGCAATTGTTGGAGATGGTGGTGGAAGCATTAAAATTTTAGTGCTAGTAGCTGTATAGATGAAAGGTGGTTCTTGTGGTTTCACCTTGTCTCTTTTTGGTTCTACTACTACCTTCTATAGCTCATATACACTCACCAATACAAGATTTGTGCATAATTGTGCCTATAGAGTGGATTGATGAAGGATCTTGGAGAGATCCTTTGCAGTTCGAGGATTGATGTTCTAAGTAGAATTGTCAGGAACATCCTTGATAGTGAATGTGTCTACAGGTGTGATGGTTACATGAGGAGGGCTATGAGGTGGCATTTATGTGTCTTTCACACCCTATTCCTCTTGCTACTGCTACTCAGCTATTGCCATGTCTTCTCCCTTTTGTTTTTCCTCCTTTCCTTTCTCCTTATCCTTCTCATCTTCCTTTTCTTCTTCTCCTTTCTCTTCTTCATCTCCTTTTTCTACTGCTTCCTCCTACTTCTCTTCTTCTTACTTCTCTTCCACTTTCTTTTCCTATATCTTTTCCTTGGCACTAGCCTCTACCTTATTTGATTGTTCATCCTTGTCATCAATTATCTTGTAGATTGTTTTCCACAATTGTGTGGACTTATTCAGTACATCTTCAATCTTATTTTGTAGGATGCTAAAGGCTCTATATTTAGGTGTAAATTTACCACCATGTTTCTTATTAGCCTTTTTCATTTGACCTCTTGTTAGGTTAGACATCACTTGTGCTAAGGTAGATTCTTTGATCTCCTTCTCTATTTTTAGACAATAATGCCATTTGTTTTCAACTATCTCATATAACTCCCTAGGCATGGTATTGTCTAGCTCTAGAGGTGTATTCTTAAATTCATCCATAATGGCATATACAGATTCCTTTATTTTGGTTTTCCCTTCTCTACTTAGCTTATTAAAATCAAGATTTTTCAAATCATTCAAATCTGCATTCTTAATATTTTCACAAATTTTATCTATAGCAGATTTAGGAGGATGGCTTACCAGTCTGAATTAGCTAATATCCTCTGACTTTGTTCTCTCCTCATCATCAGTGTTTGGTTGTGCTATGTTTTTTCTTCTTTTCTTTGGAACTTCATCAGTCTATTTAGTTTCCTTCTTCTTCTCTTTTGAGTAGAGGCCCTTGTGGTAGCTCTTATTGTAGGTGACTTTGGTTTGGCTTGTGGAGAGTCGGTTACCTTCTTTGGTTCGAGCTGAGCTGGAGGCTAAGTTTTAGCCTTTCTCTTCTTTTTCTCAACTTTTGCAGGTGCTTCCTTGGCTTCTTCTTGTTTAGTACCTTCCTCCTTATCTTCTTCTAAGACTTGGGTTAACTCCATAAGATCTTGCCCTTGCTCTTCTTCTTCTTCAGCACCTGCTCCCCCTTCAATATCTACACCAAATTTCTTCTTTATTTTCTTCACTAGTTTATCCTTTTTCTTTAGGGTGGAGGTGGTCTTAAGTTCCATATCAACCTTGGAATGCACAACATCATATGTCCCAAAACGAGGTGCCTTCTTCTCAATCTCTTCTATAAGCAATGCTGCGATTTTTGCTTAGGCTTCATCCACATCAAGTTTATAACCTAAGGGTCTGAGCCATCTCACCCTTGGAACTGCTAACTGGATATAGGTATAGTCAATGTCAACCAAAAATCATATGTCATTGATATGTTTTTCCACTAGGGAAACTAGTATTCTAACCCTTTGCTTCATGGATTTCTTGCAATCCTCAAAATAGCTTGTCATTTGGGCTTCAAATTTTTCACCCATGCTAATTTGTTTGGATTCTAGTTCACCTTTCCAATTGAAGGAAACTCTTCCAAGACATAGAAAAATATGTAGACAAGAATTGAACCAAACTTGCATTGAGCACCTTTTGACCTCCTTATTGCTCCTAGGTTCTCATTTATTTGCTGCAACATTAGTTCTGCTAGATCATATGTATGATCTTTCTTTACAAGCTTATAGGCCACATCAATAGCTATACATGGTACACTATTCAATTTCCTAGATTGGTAAAATTTGTGAGAAATCACTCTCACTGTAAAATCTAGAAGAGGATTTGTTATAGTATCAATTGTCATACCCCTCTTATTCCACTTAGATCCCATATTCTTTTCAATAACTTCTTTGGAATCACTGTGCAAGGTCTTAGGCTTATCTAGGATTGGGAAACCTATAACCCTATGTACTATCCTCTTTGTAATCTTAACTAGTCTTATTTCTAACCACAAACATCCATAATGTATCCTACTCAAGAAAATTCATATCCATTCTATTTTGAAACTTGTAGGGTAAACTAGGGCATTTGTTAAACCCTTCTTTTCAACTATCTAAAACTCATCCTTCAGAATTTTGTTATCACATAGATTTTCGTAGGCTTGAAATATCTCAAGGTTACCTGTTACTCCTATTTTATAGTTGTAACACTTCCTTACATCCTCCACCATGACAACCTTGGGTGGAATTATGGACAATGTGCTGATAGGGTCATTTTTGTAGGCTACCTCGGGAATGGGTCTCAACTCAAGTTGTTTTACTTCATTACTAACTAGCTAGACATCATGACTCTCCTTTCCCTCGGGGTTCTTAGAACTAGAAGCCATTATAGCAATCTAGAGTTTCAATATATTAAAAACTTTAACATTGCATAGCTCGACACTTGATAAATACCTTAGATCAATGAAATTCATGTTGAATCACTGTTGAAATCAATGCAGATGGCTTCAAGGTTTCTCTTTGAATGATTTTACACTCTTCTTGTCTTTGCTATGTTTTTGAATGGTGTAAAAAGATCAAAATTGAACCTTATGCCTTTCAAAACCTAGCATTAAATGCTTAGTGCATACAACTGTAAACTCGACACTTGAAGGTTTCAACATGACTTGGCTTCCATTGGATTTCGTTTGCTCAGCTTCCACTAGATTTCTAGTTCACTCGGCTTCCATTGACATTTTCAATTTGGCATCAACCATCAACTTGGTCCTTACTAGCAACTCAACATGCACTAGAGCTTTACTCAACATCTAAGGACAACTCGACAGTATTTGCAAAAACTTCAAATTTTGACTTGGCATCTTTGGTCATGCTGATTTCTTCTTTGCAGTACTTCTTTGTCATGGGATTGATGTATGATATAACTATTTTTATCAGTCCCATACACCTATCCTTGCTTAGTTTGATGAGGTGTGATATCACTTGACCTCTTGGGTGAAGTGATCCCTCCATTTGATGTGTTGCACTCATCTTTCTTCTTCCAAGTCTTGTTCATTTGTCCTTTGATTTGTTCAACATCTACCTTCTCTTTTCCATTGTTGACTTTTGACTTGGGTGCCTTTGACCTTGTTGGGCAATTCCTACTGATATGACCAGTCTTCAAGCAACTAAAACATGTGGTTTGACTCAACCACCTATTGTAGTTCCCTCTAAAGTGTGTCCTTATGCAATTTTCAAGAATGTGTCCATAATCTTGATAGTAGTGAAAGATATACCTAGTATTGTAATCCTAGTTGTAGTGGTGTGTATGGTTGTTTCTCCTTGTAGGTTGACTAGATGTCCACATAGGCTTTGATCTGCACTCAAAAGCTCTATTTCCATACTTCATGCAATTGTAGTAGTGCCCCTCAAATTCCGGTGTCCTCATGGTCTTGGTTCTGCATTCACATGCTTGATGTCTTTATTTTTTGCACTTGTGACAAAAGCTTGCATTTTTAGGCTTATCATGTTGATGGCCATCCTTGCTCCTGAATATATTAGAAGTGTGTCCCTTTTTACAACAGAAATGAAAAGTAGGTTTAGTGTTATTACCTTTGTTACTTCTTTCTTTTGTAGTCTTGGATGATTCTCCTTGTTCAATGCTAGTGTAACCAAGTCCTGAAGTATCACTACTAGCCCTTGGTGATCTTTGTAGTTGCTCAAAGTACTTGATAGCCTCATTGGGTTTGTTGAATCCTTTTGCTATCTCCTTCTCTCTCCATAATTCATTCAGCAATTGTTCATTTTGCGTTCTCAAGGTGGAGATCTCAACATCCTTCATGTTTAGCTCATGATGAGCATTCATCATCTGGCTTAAGGTGTCAAGTTACATGTTTGAGATTCTTTCAAACTCAATTGTCTTCTCCTCTAGTCTATTGGTAAGATTTCTCTTGTCATCTTCTACAATCGCCTTGTCTTCAATAACTCTCTTCTTTTGTTTAGTCACTTCACAAAGCATTATGGCTTGTAATTCTTGTTCAAGCTTGAGTATTATGATTTCCTCTACTTGAGCTCTATTCTTCTCCATCAATTCTTCTATTGCTACATCAAATTCCTTAGAATCTCCATTAGAAAACACTTGTGTGGTGTCAATCTCCTTGTAGAGTGTGTCATTTTCAGCTATGGCTATATCCTTCCTTCTTTCCAAGGACTTTCTCAATTCTTCTTTGGCTTCCTCCAATTTGTGTAGAATGAGATGCACATCAAACACCTAATTGTCTATGATCTTCCCAAGTTTGAATACTTCCATCTTCAGATCTTTTCTCTAAACTATTAGGCTTCTCCTTGTGAGAACTTTGGCTCTAATACCAATTGTTGGAAAATTCAAATGGGAAGAGTATTTCTGGGGGGGGGTGAATCAGAAGTAATGCATTTTGTTCATTAAAACTTTTAACTGAAAGTAAATTGCATGCATGCAAACATATCAAATAACCATAAAGTAAACACATGCAAGAAAACATATAGCACTAGAATTTTCGTAACCCAGAAACCCTCCAGGAATAATAAGGGAAAACTGGGGTGGGGATGATACCCACAAACTCACTACAACAATAATTCTTTGACCACTTATGATGGTCTACCCTGTTAAAGGCTTTAATTGTGTCAACAGTGACCTGGTTAGAGGATTTAAAAGCACTTTACATGAAGTGTCACCTTATTAAAAGATTTAATCTCCTCTTTAAGGGATCTACAAAATAGTTGTTAAGCTAACCTATCAACATAGAATTTTCCACTATCTAATACAATTGCTAGAGAGTATTAGAAATCTTTGATCTGATTGCTTAAAATCTTCAATTTCTAATTTCAAGCACTTGATCTACTCATTCTGATGTGATCCTTGCTTGATCTGATATCTGTTTGTAGCCCTTGTATTGTTCTGATCAACTAGATGTGTAATTGTTGTTCAATTCACTAAGTCTTTGATGCCCCTATTGTTTGCCCTATTATGCAATTTTGCTATCTTCTTAGCAACTTCCTTAACTTCTATGCAGCAACATAAAATCATGGGGTCTAAGCCTTCTTATAAATACTTCATAGACTTAGGGTTAGGTATGGATCTACAATCCATATTGAATCTTTAATTTCCACTCATTCCTTACATTTTTCTCATTGGTTTCATGCCTGCTCGATTTTTCTAATTGGCTACATGTTGATTGTATAGGAAATATAAAAAAAAATTTCTTATCCTTATTATCCTTCAAAATCCTTCTATGTTGGCTCAAAAAATGGTTTGAATCCAAGTTTGTGAAGGCACAAACTCATATGTTGATTTTGTGTTACTCGGCACATACTGAACTACTGATGCTTGGCACATGTTTGATCCTAGTTTGCTTAGCACCTATTACATTCTGTCTTGCTTGACACATGCATAGTTCTAGCTCACTCGCCACATGAAGCATTTTGACTTGCTTGACACCAACTATGACTCAACACCTATATATCACTTGGCACCTATTGGAATTCTAGCTCGACACATGCTATGGCTTGGCATACATAGTGTACTCGGCTTCAATGTAGAAAGTGGTTATGTGTGGTGACACTCAAATGTCAAAACTAAACTGAGACCAACATCTACAATGCATACTTGGCATGTGGGCCATGGACCACTTGTGACTCTATAAATTCAGCAAAAAATTAAATAAACTCTCTTTGGAAACTGACATATATTAGCCAACTATATTAATATGAAATAACTAATTTGCTTCTTACATTATGAAAGTGTTTTTGACCAAAAAAAAAATTTCCTACATTTATTTGCATACCATAAAAATTAAAATTAATTCACCATAGTTATTATTAAATTTTGATAGGGCAATGAAAATATTGGTAACAGAAAATAATTTTCTCCCCTATCTTGAATGAAAAATTGCCCTCAATTAGAAATTATTCCTACATATTTAAAGTTGAAATCACCAACATTTTACATAATTTTCTCAAGAAGGGTTTCTTAAAGTTATCCCTAACTGAGGAGCTGTAGAGATTGCCACTTTAATGTCCTTGAAGGATTTATTAATCTATGTAACCCATTCAATCTTTACTCCTTTCTTTAGCAAGTCATTGAGGGGGTGTACTATTTCAGAAAACCCACTAATGAACTTACATAAAAAATTGAGCTTTCCAAGAAAGACTTACACTCCTTACAATTGTGTGGAGGTGACAAATTTAGAATAACTTCGATTCACTCAAGATGAATGGAGATTCCAACTTCAAAAATTATATGACACAAAAACTTTTCTTTTGTGACCCAAAATTAACACTTTTTAGGATTTAGTGATATGCCATATCTTTGACATTAATTGAACATATGTTTTAAATCAGCTATATGAGTGTTGGGATCTTTTGAAAATACAGTTAATTCACCCATATAAATCACTATACACTTGTTTATTAATCCCTTGAATGCTTCATCCATTGCTCTTTGGAATGTAGGCCCTATGTTAATCAATCCAAAGGGCATTCTTTTGTATGCAAAGGTCCCCCATTTCATTGTAAAACTAATCTTCATCCTATGTTCTTCATCTACCATCACCTAATTGTATCTTGAATATCCATCTAGGAAAGACATCATTTTGGATCCATTTACAATTTGTAATACTTCATCAAGTGAGGGTAAAGGATAATTATCCTTCTTAGATGCTTGGTTCAAATTATGAAAATCCATACAAAGGAAAATTTCTCCAATCTTTTTCCTTACCGGAACCAAGTTAGCAACCCATGTAGAATGTTGAATTAGAAAAATAATTTTATCATTGAGAAAATTCTTGACTTCATTCATTATCAATGGTTTAATAATAGGATTTACCAGTCTTTTTCTTTGATGAAAAGGCTTGGCATCTAGTTTCAATGGAATGTAATGAGTAATGATTTCAGGATCATATGTCTTGATTTCTTAAAAACTCCATTCTATGACATCTTTATATTTTGTAAGCATTTGAAGCATGCTTTCTCACTCTTCAAGGTTATAGGCCTTTCCTATTCTCACCATCTTAGGATCTTCTTCCATACCTAGATTGTATGAATAACATTCTTCATCCCCTTTCTCTTCAATAGTTGTTTTGCTACAAGCTAATTTATATCTATCAAAGATATGTTCTAATTCAACCATCCCCTTAGGGATAGTGTTTTTTTCAAATTGATAATCCCATCGTCATCTTCAAGTTCATCATCTATAGGTTTGTCATTAGGAGTATCATCGATCTCTTGCCCTTTGAAAAGACCATTGCACATAATAAATTTGGAATATGCTTCTTATCTTGGAAAACTTGAAAGTTCATGATATTGTCTAGGATAGATAGTGTAGCAACCAATTCTATTGAAAATCTTTTTAGGTTTGTTCTTTCAACTGGTTGGAACACACTAGCTAAAATTGCAAGGGCATCTGCTACCATGTTTCTCCTTCTTGGAATGGATTTTATGTTCAAAGCCTTGAAATATTCTATTATATCCCATAATCTTTTCCTATAAGCAAGTAATCTCCTATCATTGGAAGAGTAGATTGATTTCACCTATCGAGTCACCAATTTGGAATCTCCTTGAATAATTAGAGTTTTGTCTCCTTTCTCTAATGTGAAGAGAATTTTTCAAATCAAGGCTTCATGTTCTATAAAATTGTTAGTATATCTAAATTTTAATTGATATGCTACATAAAAATTCCTACCTTTTGGATTAATTAATTTAGTACTTGCATTGGCTCCTAATTTGTACTTAAAACTGTCAAACCTGAGCCTCCAAATTGAGTGTTCTTGTTTGGTGTTTTTGGACTTGTATTTATTTGTTCAAATATTTTCTTTCACTTGAGGTTTGAAGGATTATTTCTTGGGGATCAATTACAATCTCTCATGTGGTGGGCTTGGCATGTTACTAATTCTTATCTTTGATACCAGGGATTCTTGTTTCTCTTGTTGGTCTTGAATTCTCAATCAATTCTATAATCTTATCAATTTTAGGTTGAGGATGAACAACTATAGAAGTATAACCTTTAATTTTTATAAAATGTCTTCTCCTTTGAATTTTGATCATCCCTAATGGTGAAGATGATAAAGCCCCACCATTTGAAGAGGTATCACTATAGGACACATTGAGATCTTCCACTTCCTCTTTATCTTTTTGCACATCATTTGATATGTAAGTGGAACTTGAATTTTCCATGGTACTTCAATTGGAACATGAGAACCTTTGAACAACATTGTCTGAGTCAACAACCAAGGAACTACTTCTTGACAATTCAAACATTCAAATTTAGAATGACTAACTTTATGCAACCTGCAAAGTCCTAGAAGAAGCAAGACTTTTGGATCAACTTCTTCACCTAAATATTTTAAATTTGACACCATGTTGTCTATGAATTGAGTCACAATCTATTCTTTTTGGATAGGGATCATGGTTATTTCCTTTCAATCATCTGGTGTTTTTGTTGAAGTTATTTCAAAAGCCGCCACTTTGTAAGAGACCAAATCCAACTATAAAAATGCCACCTTGTTTGGTGCATTGTATTCAGTGATCATAGTCTTCAATTTTGGATCAACATATATCTTGATGTGATTATTCAACCCCTTCCAAGGTAGCCATAGTTGAGTAAATTCAATCGAGAACCATCCTCTTAAGATTTTTGTCCATTCTCTACTTGGCAACAATCTGTATGTTTCTAGAATTTCAACCACATGTATGTATATGATATTTTGAATTCGAGGATCAACCATTAACTATATTTAAACATATTTCAAAACCTCAATAACTTTTACTTATGTTTTTTCTAGTTGTATCACTATCCGATTAGAAGGATAGTATTGCTATCGATAGTGGCATGATATTACAAGAAGCTCTTGAATCAATTAAAAAATTGACTAAGCAAGAAAGGAGGCACTTCAACATTGTCCTTCAACATGGTCGAAATGGCATCTAAAGCATTAATCTATTGCAACACTATCTTTTGAGGAACAATATTTAGATTAGGCATCACCTTTGTATGGTCTAGAGTTTTTATCATATCATCTCATTGATTAGGACAATTCTATAGCACATCAAAAAGTGACATATTAGCCTTCATCCTTTTCATGCCTTCCACTACACTATACTTTTTAGTTTTCCATATAGGGATTTTCAGGATTGTAGGCACATTCCCTTGATTTTGATTTTGTTGTCCACCATAAGATGCTCTAGTAGGTACTGGACTATTGCTTACCCTCAGATCTAGAGCAGTTGGTTGCAATGCAAAAGGAATCCCATCTGCCATGGACTCTTTTTTGTTCCAAAAATTATAATTATTTTGATTATCATTCCGAAAGGAAAACATCTTTTTTGGTTTCTCATATTAGGTACTTAACTGAATAAGAAAGCAAATTCTTCATTTACCGGTTGCTCTATTCCCATGTTCTGTGTAGAGTCATTAGATTCTAGCAACATAGTATTGAATTGCATGGGGGGCTCATTGTTATTGCCTTCTAAATATTGATTTGCATCTTGATTTCCATTGAGGTATAAACCATTGTTGTTGCACATATTCTTGTTACTATCATACTAATTGGTATCCACATACTAAGCATTGTAGTTGTTGTCAACAGGAGGGATGATTCCATTGTTTGTATGGGTATTCCATTGTCAATTCTACCTTTGGAAACCATTGTTACGATTAGGAGGATTGAATTTTTTTCCTACATTGTTATTCCTTGCATTATTTTTTTTCCATTGAGGTTCTTATTGTAATTCTGACTATGGTTGTTGTCAGGACCAAGATTTGTTCTTTGAAAGGTTGTATTCTATCCCTGTGACATCTTCAAACATGTTAGCTCATTGGTAAGTTGAGACATAGTATTCTTCATTTGGCCAATCTCAAATGCTACATTATTTTTAGTTTCAATGGATATAGTTGTCTTTTGTTCGAAGAAAGAAGCTTTTGGAGGCCCATATCCTAGGTAAGTTAAAGCTCAAGCTGGTATAGTTGATGCCTATTGTAGTGGAACCAAATTCATTGTTAGGGATTGACTAGGCATCACTGGCACTCCAATAGGATATGTTGATACTATTGTGATAGCTTGACTTATGACCATCAATCCTCCTCCATTAGGATTAGCTTGTTTGTTGAAGGTAATTGCTTCTGAGAAGACCTTTTCCAATGTATCAATATTCGTAGTATAGAGTCTTCTTAGGAAAATAGGAGTGAGATGGTCCATAGCATTCAGGTAAATTTGGATTGAAAATTCAATTGGTATCATGTATGGTGTTTCCACCTTATGGTATGCCATATGAGAATAATGATTGAAGCATGAAATAGTCTACATTGGATCCTTCTTCATTCATATTAATTGATGATGTATCAGAGATGGATTGATGAAAGTTTCAAATTGTTCCAAGAATAATTTTTTGAAAATGTCCTAGTCTCCAATACATCCTAGTGGTAAATTGACATACCAATTAAAGGCAACTTGTCTGAAAGAGTATGGGAATAAATAAAGAACCACATTCTCATCTACAATTTTTTTCTGATTGTATATTTCCTTGAATATATTGATGTGATCTTCAGCTATTCCTGTTTCCCTGTAGATGTACCTTGGGAATTTTTTTTAGGGTTCTTAGGAAGGTCATTGAGTGCACCTTGCAAGTTTATGGGTAAATCTACAACATTAGCAAAAAAGGTCATTGGTGGAGGATTCGGTGGAATGATGGGTGGAGGTTGAATTGGAGGTGGAATAGGAGATAATGGAATTTGGAAAGGGAGTGGTAGAATTCTTGGTATTCCTTTGTCACTAAGAGGCTTGTGAAAATGACTATAGTATAGAAACTTGTGTCTAGCTTTTGAAGATCTTAAAGCTCTCTAAAATGGAGATGATGGATCAAGATCTTCTAGTTTGTGTTAATTATGGAAAAAGTGTACCTCTACATAAGCACACTTTCTCAGAAGAGTGCACCTAGGCACCTTGCACACCTTCTAATAGTTTTAGATAGAGTATTTTTAGAACTTCTAAAAACATTAAAATTTAAAAACAATAAGTTAATTTTCTCTTCTAAATGGTATGAGGCCCTCCTTCTAGTGCCAAAATCTATTGAGCTATCATTTTGCATGATTCTTACTGACATGAATCCTTTCAAATTTCTCTCTTCAAAAGATAATCTATGGTCAACTCCAAGGTTTTGGGCAATCTTGTGACCTACTAAAATCTACACAATTGAAGATAAATGTGTATGTTCACAAAGAGGCATTTTCTATTCCAACCAATTTTGAATAAGATATTTAACCTACTTATTTTTTTGAAAGTAACCATAAAAGAGATATATTTTTCTATTTTATGATGAATGCAATCTACCAATACAACTTTATGAATTCCTATTTTAACCATGTGTAAGAAAATCAAATAACAAAGATAGTGTAACAAGACATTAAAGAAAATAACTTGAAAGGGAAACACCTAATTGACATAAACCACAATAATGACACGTATGCAAGTTAAAATGTCAAAAAGATCAGGTAGAAAACCAATGAAAATAGGAGTAGTGCTTCCTCAATTCCACAAATGCAATCATCGATGGAAACTTTAGTAATAACCAAAATGTATTTCACTTCTCATTAAATTCAAAGGCCATGGAAGGTGCACTCATGTGAGACAAGAATCTATGTAGGAACAATATATGATCTCTCCTCCAATTTGATAAGTTAGTGGAATTCACCAACATGTGACAAACACCAAAACTAAAAGGTCATTAAATCATAACATGATCACAATAAAACCATTGGCTCCACTATTAATTATGAACATGCATTCACAAAAAGAACACACTCCAACAAGAATAACTACACTCAGAATGAGAACACCAATAGCATATATTATTGCATCAAAATAAGGACATAGAGTACATATTACATCCATGTATTTATAAGAAATTATCTCCTCAATTTTTGTTGAGATTGATAAATCTCTTAAAGCAAAGATATTCTTCAAAACTTTAAAAAAAAAATCTAATTATATACAAACTAACTCTCTAAATGGTTCTAAGTATGACTCCACCCTTTTTTTGATCAATTAATGGATGCATGAGCCTTTTACATGACATAAAACAATTTTTAAAAAAGCATATAAGAAGATAGAAGCCATGAGATAATCTGGGAGTCTTTGGGAGCTCTAAAAATGGAAGCTTATCCTTTTGTAGGAATTTCTAGAAGTTGAACTACCATCAAAATGTGTTTCTAGTGCATAAAATTCTCTAAAGTAGGAATTGGTAGTTAACTGTTAGCACAGTGTTACTTCTTCAAAATTGCAAGTGCACCTCTATGAATAGCATACCCATGCACCTTATGCAATTGTTCTACTTGCACACTTGAGCACCTTGATGACAATTTTCAAAACTCCAAAAATTTTCCAAGTGTCAAGATGCAATTTACAACATCTAGGTTATTTCTTTCCTTATCCCAAAGGATGTCTAGATGTTTTCTCTATTAAATTTCTCTATGATCTCTATTACTTGAGTAGCTTCTAGCAAATCCAAAGCTTCATATTTATCTTTAACTATTTGTTGGTAGTTACTCACATCCATATGAGTTTCCACAAAATCATCATTTTTATTGTACAGTTCCAACAATAAATCTTTAGTCCAAAACACTTTCCTAACATCCTCATCTGATGAAGCATCTTCAAAAGTTCTTCAGAACCATTGGACTACTAATTGCACTAAACTGAGCTTGGTTTTTTACTCATCTTCAAAAATGTCAAGGCAGACAGTGGTGTAATAGTTCTCTTCTTCCAAAATCTACTCTTGAGTCTGGTTTCTTAGCCTCTTAATATCCTCATGAAGCTCTTCCATAACTTTATTTCTAGTAGATATCTTCTCTATCCAATTTTCTAACTTATCAAGCTCTTCTATTGTATATACATCCATGAGTGTATGATAAATCTAACCTTTTATTGATGTCCAAATCTATAGGTCCTTCACCTATGTTTTTACCCCATCTATTAACCCAAAAACTTGGTTCACTATGGATACTAGTTTATCTATACTATAGTGAATATAATGCAATAGATTCAATTTACCCTATATTATATGTACACCCTTTTCCTTAAAATTGTCATGCCATTGATGATGTGCTTCAAAAAATGAATCTACCTGTACACTCCCCTTTTTCTTTTTCTCTAATGCCATATCAAGAATGAACTTTGGATGATCTAGGTCTATGAGACCCACTACTACATGTAGATATCCTCTGAGAAGCTCATTTTGTTTCCATGATAGTATTAGCTCTAACTCATCTCTTTCCATATGCTTAAACACTTCTTTAATTTTTGTAGTGATGAAAACTTTGGCAGTATCTATAGTGGGCATCCCTAATGAGACCTCCTTGATTTGATAATCTTTAGGAATCAAATCCTTAGTGTTAGCAAGTGGTGGAGGGATGACTATGTGTGCAAACAAGTCTTGATCTTGGTTCTTCATAATGAAGGCCAATGGTTGTGCATCACCCATAGGTGGCTTAGGCTTCTTGATAGCTTTTACTAGCTTGTACATTCCCTCCTTGGTAGTTACATTTAGCTACCTCTTCTATCAAACCATTACCTCCCTCTTCAGCCAAGCAAGTATAGTGCTCATTAGAGACATATATTTTACTTAAGATGGGCATTTTAATGTAGGTGTTTCTCCCTTATCAACCTTCTTTGGAGTCATTTCTTGTTGAGAGAGATTGCCAGTTTGAGTCCCTAAAATTTTTTTTGTTAAGGTCCCAACCTTAGTATTGTGAGGAGTTTTTTGAGGTTCCTACTATATTTGCCTCTCTTCCATTACTTCATCATCTTGCACTTGATGTGGCTCTTCTTTCTTTGCTACCTATTCTTCTATTTCTATAGCTGAAGGAAGTGGTTTTTTATAGCCTTTTTCTATAAATGACAAGTCATGAGATGGTGGTGGTGGTAGGCTTAAAGGTCCTTGAGGAAAAAGTGGTAATTGGTTCCAATCATCACCTAGGGGTTGACTAGGAGGAGTATCATGTATCTTCACCCTCACCATCTCAATGCCTATTAGCATGAAATCAAAATCTAAGAGGTCAAAGATATGTTTACCTTGACCCTCCTCCATTGCATCTATCCATTTTTGTTGTCTGTCTTCTAATGTCAAAACATGGATGTATTTCTTTTGAGAAGATGGAGGGATCAAGATCAAACACCTTCTCTTTTCCTCTTCCAAGGCCCTAGCTGAACAAGTCCTCTAACTTAAAGGAACATTTTCAATTTGTTCATCCTCTTCTTCTTATTAAGCTTCAAGGATTGTTTTGGGCACCTATATTGGGGGAGGAGTATTCATTTTCTTTAGACTTCTCCTATGTGTTAGTCCCATAGTGGATTCAACCCTAGCCTTTTTAGGAGTTGAGGGGGATGTGTCTTCCTCTTCACCTATCAGTGGCACCCTTAGTTCTTCCTCTTGATTCTCTAGTTCCTACTCTTTTCTTGGTGGAGGAACTTGCTCAGTCTCTTGAACCTAAGCTGCCCACTCATCTTTTGGCTCTGCTTGTTCAAGATCTACCTATTGGCATTGAGGCACTTTTACCTGAGCCACTTGCTTCCTAGCTTTTTCCATAGCTCTCTTCCTTTTCACTACTTAACTTCCCACTCATCTTGATGAACCATTTCTGGCCTCACTAGGGATTGACTCACAAGAAGATAACACTATAACTTTCACACCTTTGCCTTTGGTAGGCTGAATTGTAGCTAGTAGAGGAACAATCTACAAGACTAGATCAAGTTTCAAAGCCTTCTTGGTCCATTCCGTCATAAATTCAACAATGTGAAGAGGCTGATTGTTGATATCTATATTTTCATCCCTTCTAATCTTTGCATTCATGATTAGCCTGTCATAGATTTTGTCATGGTTGTACAATGGATCCAAGACATCATCAGTGTCTTTCTCGATATCCTTGAGTGGGACTTCATGTTTAAGGCCTTTTCTACCAAATATAGAATCATTTTATAATAATCTCTTATTCAGATATCATAGACATCTATTTTTTTCATCCAATGATCCTCCAAAGAATGTTCATGCACAAACTACTTCCTTTCCAGATGCTCCACTCTCCCTATGTTATCAAAATATGGGCAAGGGGAGTTGTACTCTTCTAAGGCATATTGATCCCATTCTGCATCAAAGGTCACGATATCCTATTTTTGCTTGACTTCAAATACACTAATAGTGATTGACAATTCCCATGTCTTCTCATGTTGCTTCCTCAATCTTCCATATGTAGATGTGAGTTGTCTAGCGATCTCCAACAAAATGAGCCTATCTGATGGATATCTTGGTAGATTCTTCACATTTTCCATGGTAACAACAACCCTTAGGTAGGTGAATATTTTCAATAGGATGTAATAGGTGTTGATTTCTATAATTTTGGTTTCTATCAAGCTATAGACACCATTTAGGCATAATCAACCTCTATGTATTGGATGATTGCAAATATAAAGTTGGCATTCACTATCTAATACTCCTGGCTCTAATATGAGAGCTTCTTCTTTACCAACTAAGGATATACCACATAGGGCCAAGAATTTGCATCTTGCATGCTTCCCCTTTTGTAAAGTCTTGGGTATTTAGTTATCATTACTACCAATAAGTACACCAAATATGATGTCATATAAAATTTGGAATTGCCTTTAACCACTACTAGCTGCTCATCTAGGTTATCACTTAGCATTCTGGCCTAATCAATAGGTATTTTGGCCATCCTAATAGTTTCAATAAAATGGACCATCCAGATATTGAGATTTATTGTTGCTAGTAGACCCATGACTTGGCTCAAAAGTGTAATGTTGTATATAATGTCATCCTTCATATAAACCGGAGTCGTGTCTACCTTTTTGACTCTACAACCCATAGGTGTTCTATGAATCAAAACCGATAATTGGATTATCTCTCGAGCTTCTTTCTCATTTTTATGATACCATCTTTTGGCTTCCTCATAGGAAATCTATAAATACTAATCATCTCTAGGAAGGTGTAGTACTTTCTTGATGTTTTGAGGTCGAATGTCTAGGACTATCTCTCCTGTGACACTCTTGACAACTTTTTCTTCTATAACATAGTTTTTAGCGAGGGTCATGATGAGTTCTAAAGATTGCATAGATGTAGGATGTGATGTTGCATTCACTAACTTTGATCAAATAAGTATCAACACTATTTTGGATCTCTCTTTTGGATTGTTGCAAATAGTAATGAATGTATTCTAGTCGATGTGTCCCAGCTTGGTGTCTCTAATCTTAGAGTGTCCATCTTGAAAATGAGATTTCCTCAGTGTACCTTGGTATTTGAACACTATAGGCTTAGGATTAATCTTTCCTGCAAGTGAGGATGATGAAGATGTCATTTATCTATACAAGAAAGGAGACATTAGTCTAAAAAGCCAAAAATCTAACCAAAAATAAACCTTAATATACCAAAAACCTAGCAAAAATGACCCAAAACAATGGAAAATTAGTTAATTTTCCTTCTGATAACCTACATATGTGAAATAGTGCACCTAGTGTACCCTTACAAGTGCCCTAAGTGTGCTAAATAGCCATTGTAAGACTATTTTAGCACAGTTACCCCCCTGGGCACCTGTGCGCCTTCTTGAGGTGTGTACATGCATATGTGTGCAATTCTAGACATGTGCTTGTTAAAGTGCAATATGAGGGGGGAATTAATCAGTTTTCCAAGATTTTTGTAGAAAGGGTACACACATACACACCTTGATGGCCTTATATATGTCTTAAGCTATTTGTGAAAAGTTGTGTATGTGTGCACCTTTGGGAGGTGCACATATTCGCACCTTTGGGAGGTGCGCACCTATGACCTAAGTGTTTAAGTTGTTAAGTTTATTTTAAGATTTTTGAGGTGATCAAATGTGTACACATGCACACCATGAATATGTGTTCATGTGCACATCTTTGTTGTCTAACACTTGATTTTTATGTACAGGGTCTAGCACACCTTTAATGGTGCGAACGTGTAGTTGTGAAGTAGGCACAGAGAGAAGTGAGGATAGAGGAAGAGATCCTGAGTTGATATAGATCTTGACCTAGTGTGAACACCCTTTGAAGGTGTGCTCATGTGTAGGTGCACATATGGGCATGTCCAAAATGAAATGAGTGCACACTTAGCACACTTGCACACCTAGGATAGGTGCACATGTGCGCTAAGTGTACTAGTGTAGTTTTATGCACAGACACACTTATTTTTCCAAATTTTTCTAGTTCTCACATACATGGGCTTGTTAGTTAGAGACACAAACTTGACTCACACCCCTGGGTGATTCCCAACCTAACCTAGGCCCCAAACTAGGGGTCTCAGAGACAAAAAAATTATAAGGGGGTCCCCATTTCTAGGAGAAATGGGACGTGCATTGTAAAACCACAAAAACCAAGGATGTTAAGATAGTGTTATGAATTGTAGAATATGTTAAAGAGAACATAGAAAAGTAGAGAGAGGACAAAGGAGATATAACTGATCAAAGGATCAAGGATGTATCAGGAAAGAGAAGATCTAACATCAAGAAATAGTGTGCTAATAGAAGGATCATAGTGTTGAATCATTTTAACAAGTGATACTAAGAAAATCTCTTAATAGAGTACTCTTAATAGGCTTGCATAAATCTTTTAAAGTAGTGCTTACTTCATTGTGAGTTAAAGTCCTCTAACAAGGTGAGACTTGACAATCTTTGTAGCCTTTGATAGGGGAGACCCCTCATAGGGTAGATCATAGATTATGATCAAGAACCTATATCCATAAATTTCAACACTTTATAACTACAATAGTGAAGATTTGTGGGTGTCATTCCTACCCTAGTTTTACCTTCTCTTTGGAGGGTTTTGGATAACCAATTTCTTGTGTCATATGTTATTTATTTCATACTATGGATGAGATGTATGTTTAACTATTTCAGTTTACATGTTAAATAATGAGATGGATGTGTGATGAATGTTTTATGGTTAAAGTTTTGAAGTTTTGATTTGCACCCCTGCCCCCCCCTCCCCCATCTTAGAATTTACTTTCCCATTTTTATTTCCAAAAATTGGTATCAGAGCTAAGTTCTCTCCAAGGAAAGCTTGATAGCTTTGGAGGTAAGATCTTGAAGATGGAAGTCTATATACTAGGAAAGACCATTGAGAAATAGAGGATTGAAATACAACTTTCCCTACATGAGCTTAAGGAACTAAGAGATGAATTACAATGCTTATTGAAGAAAAGGAAAGAAATAGCTATTCAATAAAATGACACTCAATTACAAGAAATTAATACAATAGGACTATTTGAAGATGGAAACTAAGGAAAATTTGATGAAGTCATTGCAGATCTAATGGAAAAGAATGGAGCCCTAAATGAAGAAGCCATGAATTTCAAAAGAGAACAAGAAATGGAATCAGTATTTCTATGTGAGATGACTGAGAAGATAAAGAAATCAAAATAAGAAAAAGTCATGATTGAAGAAGACAAAAGGATACTGACTAATAGAATGGAAGAAAAGACATCAGATATACAAAAGCTTGCCAATATGCAATTGGATACAATGAATCAATTAATGATTGCAAACCAAGAGTTGAAAGGAAAGGATATTGAAATCACAACCTTCAAGTCATAGAATCACCTACTACAACATTAATTAAGAGCTGAGAGAGAAAAGCTTAATAAGCCAAGTGAAGCCATAAAGTATTTTGAGAAATTGATGGAATCACCAAGACCTATCAATGATTCTATTGGATTTGGATACACTACTATTGAAGAAGGAGAATAATCTATAAGTGGTGGACAAAGGAGAAACAAATGTAAGAACAATAAACCTACTTGTCATAACTATGGTAAATTGGGTCATACAACTAATTTATGCAGGAGAAAAACTATCAACCAAAGCCCTGAAAAGAAATATAGAGGAAACTACTACAATTGCAAGAAACAATGACATCAAGCACATTAATGCAAGACCAAGACCATGAACACTCAAATATTTGAAGGATACTGCTATAATTGTTAGAAGTATGGACACAAGGCATATTAATGCATATCTAAGCCTAAATGGTCATCAAACAAGCAAGCAAAGGTAAACCATAATGGAAACTCATATAATTGAGATTACAATACAAGATATAGTTGTCACCATTGTCAAGAATATGGATATGTTCCTAAGATTTGCATTAGAGCATATTTTAGAGGTAACTATAATAGATGGTTGATTGAAACTACATGATTTAGTTGTTTAAAGACTTGGCATGTTAGCAAAAATTGTCCAACTAGGTCACAAGAATCTAGCAACAAATTTAACAATGGTAAAGAAAAGGGTGATGTTGAAAAGGTTAAGGTACAGATGAAAAAGAAATGAAAAAAGAAGGAAGATTATGGTACATCAAGTGTAGATGAGGTCACTTTATCCAATGGATCAGGTGAACACATCACCCCCAACTAGGAAATCAAAAGGTATGTATGGGACTAATATTTCAAAAGTTATGCTATACATCAGTTCCAAGAATTTAAGATCTCAAAATATTATGTGTGCATGAATTAGTATGTAATGGATTGATTTGAACCCAGAGAAAATATATAGTTTTGTTATTTTCTATGTTGTTGTCGAGCAAAGAAGATATCATTGTTGATGTCAAGTTAAGATGACATGTTAGTAATGGTTGAGCTCACTATATTGGCCAAGCATATTGGAAATCATGTATAAGCCAACTAAATGAGAAATCCTATGATAGCCAAGTTCATAGTTGTGTAAATATTAAGCACTTATTGTGGAATATGAAGGGTTATATAGGTGATTTTTGACTCATTTACATTCATCAGCAAGTCAACAGAGTAGGAAGAGCATGAAAGTTAATTGAAAAGGGAGATTCTAGGATTTACGAACTAGATTTGATTGCTACTCAATAGAATTCATTAGATTGAAAGATATTTAACTGCAACTGAGTTATGCTATTTGAATTTTAGTAGACCCTAAGTTGTCAATATGGAAACCAGCTCTTCTAGTAGTGTTATAAAAAAGGGAAAATATTTTTTTATTTTCCAATTGATAAGTAATTATGTAAGACAACCACCTTTCCAAGCAATACCCAAGATAGCATACAAAGGAGAACTTTTTGGTGTGCTATCAATGATACCACCTAAGGTGTTAATGATACAAGATGTCAGTTGTGTCTATACATGTAAAGTTGGAGTAGTTGGAGACATGGAAATTAGATATTCATATACTCAACTTTGTGATAATGGAATCTTTAGGGACGAAAAAAAGATTATTAAAAGGAAAAGGTTGACCTATGCCTTAGATTTCCTAGAAGTATTTTAAAAATAATGGATTAAGATAGTACTGAGCCACATACATGATAACTTCATATGGTTGGAGAATGGGCTGACCAAAATAACAAAGAGGATCATTAGTTGAGTATCAGGGTACCCTACCCTTAATAGACCCAAGAGCATGCAAATTGATGACAAGGAAATGATAGAGAAGAATATAGGAGCACTATGGAATAGGAGAGGCATGTCGATTGACACCATACTAGACCCCCTAATTTCCTTTGCGCTGAGAATGATAGCTCACAAGTTCTTTCAGTCAAGTCGATTAAATAATGTTTCTTGCATAGTTGTTGATTTGGGATACAAGATAGTGAAGAAAGATCATACCTCTAACCTTGTCGAGTTACAACTATAGGGTAAAAGCACAAACTTGTGTCACCGTTTTGTAAAGGAAAAAGCTAACAAAAGTACAATTATTCACATTGAATGAGATAAAATTGGTATTATTATTTTGAATTTGAAAATGAACTAAACTAATGAAATGTGTTGAAATGGATGAAGCTAAGGATTATAATTTTTAATAATTATTTGGAATAAGAATTGATATGTTTTCCTAATTTTTATAGATAATTTTTTAGCTACTCAAAAATGCTAAAAATTAGGGGTCTAGTTCCCACCATAAAACTATATGGAAATAAATTTATTTCCCTTTGATCTTAAAATATGTTATAGATAAGATATATATCTAGAACAATCAAAAATTAAAATTGGTTTTAGACCTATATTTTATGTTTTATAATGATTAGAAATTCATCTCACCTAAAATAAATAGTTTTCATCTACCACCACATTTTTTGAACCAAATCTATTCTAACCAGGAGAAAAATTATACATTCTAAAAGATCACTCTCTCCTGTAGAATGTCATATATTTTTAATATTTTTTTGATATGATTTAATTTTATTTTCTTTCTCAAAACTGACATCTTTTTGAGTATTAAAATATGTTCTTGTAGAATTTTTTAATTACAATTCACTATCTAATTAAAACACTAAAAACCCTATATGAGAATATTATTGACTCTAAGCTTTATAAAATGATGTTTATATGCTATTAAAAAAATATAATAAAAAATAGTTAGAGCTATTGAAATGTCACTTTTCTAAAATAATTTTATTTCTTTATTAATTGCATAGAAACTAGTATAAAACATGCATTTAATAGACATTTCCAATTGGAAAAGTGTGAGACAATATATAAATTAGCTTGAATGAATTTTTCTATAGATCATATTCTTATTAAAAATAATTTTTAGATAGAAATGCTCAAATTTAGTTGTTCTAATAAGTCATCCTGAAAGGTTACACAACTTTGAACTTTTACCCTACAGCAACTATAAAAAAACTTGGAGGCCATAAGAAAAAAAAGTGCATCTTGAAAATTTGGTTCTTTACTTGTCTACATATTCTTTCATGTGTAGAACACTTTTCCTAGATTTGGCAAAGTAGAATGGAAGAAAAATAGGCCTATCACACATGAGATTGCAAAATTCATAGAGTATCTTGGAGATGATTTTGAGTCAGTAATGACTAGCTATTGTAACACATTTTAAGAAATCCATGAGACAGAGGTTGAGGGTCTATGTCACTAGTGGAGAAACATTACAATGATGCTTGTTTCCTAGTGGATGCAAACTACACATATGTTCAAGCAACAATACCAAGAGTTAGATGGCTTAAGCTCTTTATATATGAGATCAATATAGATGAGGCCTCTAGAGAAATTAAATCTTTACTAGAAAAATACATTGACAAGAGTACCACCTCATTTGGAAACTATTAGGAAGCCAAATCAAGAATAACCATTGATTTGAAGATAGCTACAATTCTTAGGAAGAAGAAAAAACTTGTTAAGAAGATGAAAGAGAGATTTGGTGAGGGAGAAGAAGAAGAAGATGATGATGATGATGATAAAGAAGATGAAGAACAAGGCCATGCCCCATTGGCATTAAGTCAAGGACAAGGAGAGGATCAAGAAAAAAATGTAGAATGTGTTGAGGGAGAAGAATCTAAGAAAGCACCAAAGTACACAAAGTTGAAGAAGAGAAAAGCTAAAGAAAAAATAGTGGAGAAAATAGATAAGCCTATGAAGAAACTATTGTAGAAGCCTATGGTACCTACTACTAGGTCAAGCACTATGGTAGTCACTATTTAAGAAAGTGAACTTGAAAAGCCTAAGGGCAAAAGGTCAGTAACTATAGTAAAGCTGAGCCAACCTAAAAAGAAGACTTGTAGAAGGCTAAGGAAGAAGAAAAAGAAAGATGAGTTAGATGAGGAAAGGATAGAGTTAGATAGCTTGAGCCAATTTAAGGTGGTAAGCCACAATTCCTCTTCTGAAATTGATAACTTGTGTGAAAATGTAACTATAAATGCAGATTTATCTAGTTTCACACATGTATATTTTGATAAGCTAGGGAGTGAGGATAAAAATAAGGTAGAGAGGTCAGTTATGACATGATGGCTACTTTCAAATCTACTCCACTATAGATTTTTGACTCATTACCTAAAATTATATATGATAGAGTTGACCAAAAGTGGCACTTCAGTTTGGCCACTGAGAAACAAATAAGAGAGGCATAATTAACCCAAGTTATGCTTGCTTTGGACAATTAGATGATGGCTAAAGCCATGAATAAGTTTAAGGGGATATTTTCCCAATAATATAGATCTTTCAAGATTTTGAGGAATAAGATTTAAGAAGTGGTGACACAAAACACATTTCTTTGGAAGTATATTTATGGGTTATCTACTAAGGCCATAGAAAAGGAACAACTTGCTGAGAAGAAAACAAATGATAAGGTGGAGGAACCTAAAAGGAGTGATGAAGTAGGTGAGCCAAAGAAGGATGATAAATTCAAGGATGGTAATGTGGATTCCATTGAGGAGACAATAGTGGGAGAGACCACAACTAAGGAACATCAGCAAGATACACAAGATGTACTAGATGTATAACTGTCAAGTGTCAGTCGTCCACACACCGACCAAGAGATTCATCAAGAATTAATAAAAATCAAGGATGTTATTGACATATAAACTCAGAACATCAATCCCTGGACTAAAGAAGATCTCAAGAAAATATTTACTAACTCCAACACATAAGCAAAACTATGCACAAATCCTATACTAGTGACAGTAGATGAGATTGAGAAGGTAGAGCTAGCATTTTAGGGGGAGAAACAATAAGAAATATCAAATTTATCCCCTCAATCCACATATGCAACATAGAAATAAATAAAGGATTTTTAAGAAGATCAAAGTGCAAACCTAGCACAAACTATTGTTATAACTGGCACACCATCTACAATACCTATTGTAGTATTTCAGATGAAATGGACACAGACACAACAAAAAGATGCATTATTTCCTAGCCTAAATAGTTCAAATTTTCCTATAATTATAACTATTGAAAAGGATGGAATGAGAGTTAACATAGGTCAAGAGGCAATTGTGTACCTACTCCATAAGAACAAGGTGAATTTCACAAAGAAGTGAAGGAGGATAGTAAGACTGAAGAGTCAAAGGTAACTACTAAAATAGAGGAACATATTTCCATATAGACATTGGTCACACTACTAGTTTATGTATCTCCTCTTACTAGTCAAACTCTTCAAAGGTCGAGTACATATGCTACACCAGTGCAGATATCAAGGCCTAGTCCTAGCACATCAAAGTGTGAAAAAGATACATCATTTGGGGATGTAAGGCTAGATGAGGTGATTGAGTTGCCCAAGTTTGATCTGACAAAAATAATAATTAAAGAGATTATCATTTTACACAAAGCTTGCAGAGAAAGAAAAAACAAGAAATAATGAGAGGGGAGTATAATCAAAACAAGTTTTACATGATATTAACGACATATTTTATGATGCTTTCAGTCTCTCTAAGATGAATGAAGATAGGCCCATAAGCAACTTTTCACTATTGTTGACAAAATAAAGGATGAAGACCTAGATTTAAATGTTAGCCTCTTAGAATGGTCTAAGAGAAAATTTCATTCAAAGGTACTTGAAAAGATATTTAGTGCTATTGCACTAAGATAGGTTGATCTGCCAACCAAACTGGAGAGTGTGAAGAAGGTGTTAGAGAATAGTTTCTCTCTCTACACCAAGATATGTGATGTCAATCTATTCACACAAAAGGTTTAGAAGGATATTAACCAACTACAGGGAGATCTATAGCTTATAGGTAATACCTTAAAACTATCTCTTGGTCAAAGTCAGTCATATTATCAGAGACTACTATCCACACAAGGTAGGTTTGTCAAGCTGCAAGCATAAGATGCAAATATTAGAGCTACCTTGATAAGTATCAAATCCATGTTGACCAAACACAAGAAGAAATATAATCAATTTTCAACTCATAATGGCTTAGTTAATCTTGCTACTTAGCTAGATATCCAATATCAATCTCGAGAGGTAGCATGCAACAATTAGGATGCAACGTTGAAAATTATCATGGAAATCCATAAATAATTTTTGGATAAACACACTATCGCTTTACTGCCGAAGACATAAGTTTCAAATAATGGGGAAATGGACATGAGTAAGGGGGGAATATGAAATAAAGGGGAAATGAGTATAAAGGGAAAATGAGAAATCATGTAGAAATAGGGATATAAATTTACTCAACAAGAGCTTCGGATATAGAAAGGAAACATTTACTTAAGGGGAGTAATGGAGAAATGAGGTATTACTGATAAGTCATCCATTTTTTGCAAAGTTTTAAAAAAAATTTAAATTTTGTATGGAGGCTGAGTAATTTATATATATTGTCTAAGTGATGCGCATAGTTTGGTTGTATATGCATGAAAAAGTGTTCTTTTCCAATCATGCCAAAGGATAAGATTGTTAATCTCATTTTGGTTTTGACAAGGTAGTGACAAAAAACTTAAGTCATTACTTTGCAGGAACTTAGGGCATACCAAGTAAGTAGTGTATGCTAAGCATCAGTTGACAAACAATACATGCCAAGAAATATTACAATTAGTGTGGATTATTAGTATGTGTTGAGTAGTCTATGTGTGCCTAGTCAATCAGGTGTCGATCCAATAGAAGGAATGGAGGAAGTTAGTATGTGTCAAGTGATATAGGTGTAGAGAAGATAGTGTATGATGAGTTGTTCAGGAGTCGAGTTACAACATTATGAACATAATGATGGATGAGCATCAAAGGTATTCGATGTCGAGTAAATAGTTTATGACATAATTATTTTAAAGGCTTAAACTATTATGTAAAACATTTTTTGGATGACATATGAGAATCTCTATGTAATACATCCAACAAATCAGATTAAGGGTTATTTTAAGAAGCAATATGGATAAACCAAAGTCATTGATTCCTACCTAACCCTAGTTCACCTATGTTTACTTAAGGAGGCAAACCCTAAAGAGTTTGAAAGAGGTATTATACATAAGGAGACAAATACTAAGAAGTTGAAGAACACTCATGGTGATTAAGGAGGTTATGAAAATTTTATGAATTGTAGAATCAATTAGATAAAATAGAGGAAAGCATAGAGAGAGGAGAGGAGACATATCTAATCAAAGGATCAATGATTTATCAGGAAAGAGAAGATCTAACATCAAACAACTGTGTGCTAACCAAATGATCATAGTGTTGAATCATTTTAATAGGTGATACAGAGCAAAGATCTTAATAGATTAGTCTTAACGAGCTTGCAGAAATCTTTTAACAAAGTGATTACATCATTTTGTGTTAAAATACTCTAATAAAGTGAGACTTGGTAGTCCTTTTAGTCTTTGACAAGACATAACACTTATGGGGTAGATCATAGATTATGATCAAATAGTTGTAGTCACAATTGGCAATAGTTTACTAATGCAGTAGTGAAGATTTGCGGGTGTCATCCCCACCTCAATTTTATCTTCTCTTTCAAGGGTTTCTCAGTAACCAATTTCTTGTGTCGTAAGTTATTTATTTCACACTATGGATGAGATGTATGTTTAACTATTTCAATTTACATGTTAAATGATGAGATGGATGTGTGATGAATTTTTTATGGTTAAAGTTTTGCAGTGTCGATTCACCCCCCTCCCCCTCTCAGAATTTACTTTCCCATTTCTATTTCCAAAAATTGGTATCAGAGCTAGGTTCTCTTAAAGGAATGTTTGATAGCTTTAGAGATAAGATCTTGACGATAGAAGTCTACAAGGTTGGAAAGACCATTGAGAACCAAAGGATTGAAATACAGCTTTCTCTACATCAACTCAAGGAAGCAAGAGATGAATTACAACACTCATGAAAGAAAAAAAAAAGAAATATCTATTAAAAAAGATGGCGCTCAATATCAACAAATTGATACAATTAGACTATTTGAAGATAGAAACTCAGGAGAGCTTAATGAACCCATTGTAGATCTGATGCAAAAGAATGGAGCCCTAGATAAAGAAGTTAGGAATCTCAAAAGAGAACAAGAAATGCAATTAGTATTTCTATGTGACATGACTAAGAAGAAAAAGAAAGAAGAAGAAGAAGAAGACAAAGTCATGATTGAAGAAGATAAAAGGATATTTACTAACAGAATGGAAGAAAGATATACAAAAGCTTGCCAATATGCAATTGGATACAATGAATTAGTTGGTGATTGGAAACCATGAATTGAATGGAAAGAATATTGAGATCACAACCTTGAAGTCACAAAATGACATACTACAGAATGAATTAGGAGCTAAGAGAGAAAAGCTTGATAAGCCAAGTGAAGCCATGAAATATTTCAAGAAATTGATGGAATCACCAAGACCTATGAATGGTCCTACTGGATTGGGATACACTACTACTAAAGAAGGAGAATTGACAAATTTGGAAAGGTGAAACTAACTTAGATACTTATCCTATTTTCTAGGAAAATTGGCTTAGGTTAGGATTTGGACTCAAGAGTTATCTCCCCAATCATACCATTGAAATATTGAGATAGGTAATGCTCATCCTAGCAATTCAGGGAAGTCGATACTCGATACCTCCAATCTACATAAAATATACTACCAAATATACCACCAAATATACTACCAATACTACATAAACTACCAAATAAACTACCATGAAACAATAATAAATGACCAAGTAAATGATCAAATCAATAACCAAACTAATGACCAAAAATAAACTACCAATGGTCACGTGATCAAAATTGGTCATATATCTATAATTATTAGTAGTTTATTTAGTCATATATTGTTATTTTCGTAGTAGTTTTGGGATCGATCGAGATCTTTATGCCAATTTCAAACAAAATTGAATCTTGTAGAATTGAGAGAGGTTATTATATAGACCGATATCATGATCTTATAAAATTTGATTATTTATTGATAGGCATCATGAGATTCAAGTTACGACCCTCGAAAGATCATTTCCCAAAAGTTCTTAGGGCACGTTGGAGACACTCGGGTTCAGGGTGGTCACGAATGTTTTGGGGTCTCTATGGATGAAATAGTGGTGTCAGTAGTGTTTACCTATCCATCTAGAGTTAAATGGACTAACAAGAAGATTTCACAATGAACTATGTGAAAGTTGCACTATGGTGCACCAACTCATTGAGGAAAACTATGACATTTGGCATCGACTGAGATTTTTGTGCCAATTTCAAACAAAATTCAATCTCCCAGAACTAATAGAGCTTATTGTAGACATTGATATCATGATCATGTAGCATCTCATAATTTTTTGATAGGCCTCATGAGCTCCAAGTAACAATCTTGTGGTTTCTCAAACATGCTTTGGGAACCTTTGAGATTCTCGCATTCAGGGTGGTCATGAACATTCTAGGATCTCTATGGATGAAAAATTGGTGCCACTAGAGTTTTCCTGCCCATCTAGAGCTAATAACACTATCAAAATGATACCACAATGAGTAGTTCAAAATTTTCATAGTGGTGCACTAATTTATTGAGGAACACTACAAGATTTGACATCGACCGAGATTGTTGTGCTAATTCTAAATTGAATTGAATTTCCCAGAATTGAGAGAGTTATTGTAGACATTAGTATTAGGATCTTGCAAGATCTCATTGTTTATTGATAGTCCTAATGATTATTGGGTTAGAAATAATGTAGGGGCATCCAAGGGTCAAGGTTGACTCAAATGAGGGTTTTGGTCAGAATTTACTTATGGGGGTCATAACTTTTGACTCAAATATGGGTTTTGGCTTAAATTTTATAGAGAATTACATGAGTAGGATTTATTTGGATTTTTTATTGAGCTCAACTCAATAAGTGGTTGTTTCAACATTTTTCAGGAGTGTGAAAGATCATCTTGACCTCTAAAATTGGCTTTTTGTGTTTCTTCTAATTTTTTTAGAAAGTTTTTTTTGTAATAAATCTAAAACCTATTTTTTTGATCTTGTAAATTAGTTGGGAAAAAATAAGATTCATAGGATGGGTTTTAAAAATTACAAAAAATGGAAAAATCTATTTTTCCCAAAAACTACCAAATATGGTAATTTTTAGAATTGTAATAAGTAGGTATTTTATTTCATTGTAGAGGTAGAGAAGAGTGGCAAAATTTTAATGAAAGATTATGGCATTTTGAAACTTCTATGTTGTGTCATTTTTTGATGTATTCTTTGAAGAGTTGAGGGTTACATCAAGAACCCTTGAAAGATCACTACCCAAACATGCTTAGGGCACCGCAGAGATGTTGGGGTTTAGAGTGATTGCAAATGTTCTAGGGTCTCTTTGGATGAAATAGTTGTGCCACTAGGGTTCACCTGCCTATTTAGAGCTAACAACATTGACCAAATGATGTCATGATGAATGTGTTGGAATTCTTTAAAATAATTGAGGGGGGTAGGGGTGTATCAATTATCCAAGGTTGATATGTAAAAATTAAAAAAATTCATATCTTAGTGAACCCATATCAATAAACCTTATTACACATGCATCTATTAGATCATTAAACACTTAAACTTTGAAGGTTACTGTCCTGGGTCAAAACAACATTGTAGAAATGTAAACATGAAATATAACAAATTCAATAACATATTTGACACATGGATTTTATGTGGAAACTCAATTTGGGAAAAACCACCAGTAACATGCTACTAATTCTCACTCTTTTGAAGTCATGTCCTATGAAAGCCAACCTTGTTAAAGGTTACAATGTTCATACTCTTAAATGTGACCTGGTTAAAATATTTCAATCACCCTATTAGAAGTGAGCCTTGTTAGAGGACTTTAGACCATTAACTTGGAATATCATCTAGTTAAAGGATTTACAAATGATTATTAGGTCAACCTTAATCTGAAGGATTTACCCTAGACTGATACAATTATTATAAGGTAATAGTAAGGGTTGATCTTTAAAACAATTACAACTCACTTTCATATTATAGATCTCTATTTTAGTCCTCGATTCTTCTTGGCTTTCACACACTTTAGCTTTGATATCTTGTTCACCCTTCAAGCATTGATACTCTTAAGCCTTCTTTCTTTGTTTGCCAATAGAAGTCTCTTATTTTCAACCACTAAATGAAGAAATACCCTAGAGTCCTTGTCTTTCTTAGGTTCTTGCACATGGCAACCTTTGTTTTTGACTAGCTCTCTCTATAAATAGAGATTTAAGATCTTTTGCCACTTAACCTCAATCACCCATTTTAGGTTTAGGTAGGATTAGGTAGGATACAATGAATCTACCCACTTTTCCATTTCGTTTCTCTAGAGACTTTTTATTCAATTCTTTTTAAATTCACCTAAAAAAAATTTACCTTGAATTTTGTGCCACCAACTCATCATAGTTATCTTCCACATGCTTCACACAATTCAAGAAAACAAAATATTCAACTTAGATTCATCAAATCTATGATTTAACATGAATACTAGCACTTGGCATCAATATGTTGTTAGTTAGCTTCAATTTTGTTCTATCACTTGGCTTGAACTAGTTAATTCGGCAAACACTAAAGTTTACTAGTGCTAGGCATCAACTAAACTTTATTTGGCTTACACTATTTCTTTCAGCTTACAAGGAATCTTGACTTTTCTCGGCCCTAACTAATTTTTTTCTCAGTTTGCACTAACTTTTCTTGGAATCTATTTTCAACTTGGTCAAGCTTGGTAGACAAAATTCTTCTTACTTGTTCCTTTAGACTTAATCAGTGTATCCAACATTTGTAGCCTTAAGTAGATAAACAATGTGCTATATCATCACTATCTTAAGTGGTCTTTCTACTTCTTTTCACACCATAACTCAACCTTTCCTCTAGGTTCTCTTGTCATCTCATTTGATCAAATCCTCTTCATCAATCAAAAAAAATTATAGAACTCAAATCAACTAAGCAGTTGTCTTACCAAAAAGTAGCAAGTTTAACATTAATGACAAATAAATGATTGTTCCATTACAATTTCTTCACTTCAAAACAATAGATCATTTTAATAATCCCCCTCTTTGGCATTGATGGAAAATTAGTCCCAAAAAAATACCAAAAATAAAATAATTCCTTGTATTGAATCTCTCCCTCTATCAACAGTTTTAATCTTTTGTATAGGCTACAAAAGTTTTGTTATGATCAATAGACAATCAACTCTTCCTTATGACTCCATTGAATTGTCATCTTCTAGGGCTTCTCCTTCTAACTTATATCTCCCTCTTACTAGGTAGATGTATTGCTTTTAGTCATTTCTCCTTCTTTAGTAAACATCAGGTACACTATCTCCCTCTGAGTAGATATTTCATATTTCTTTCTCCTTCTAAAATATTTCTTCCTCTTTCTTACAATGTTTGGTATTTTTAAATATCCCTTTACTCATTTATCTTATTCTATTTCTCCCTCTTTGACAACAATGCCAAAGACTTGTCATCTCAACAAACAAATGTTAACAATTTAAGTTTCTCAATTTCTCACCTTAGTTGTAACTAATCCTCTATTTTAGCTCTTTGATTACTTTAGGTAGCTCCTAAAGTAAGATCCACTATATCAAGTTGTAAGACACAACATTCAACTTCAGTTGATCCAGGGCACTTCTCAAGCTTCTAAAGAAAATTTGGATAGGGGTATCACCCCTAGTTTACCTCTTAGATACTCATGAGCATCCTTAGGTAATGCTTTGGTGAAAATATTAGATTCACATATTTTATCCTCACTTCTTTGTCTTGAACTAACTCTCTCAAGTAATGATACTTGAATTCAATGTTCTTAGTATTTATGTGCATCACAGAGTTCTTGGATATATTTATAACACCTGTATTATCACAATAAAGTACCATAGGTTCAGTGATTTCTTCCTTCATTCTGTTGAGTAGTTTTTTTATCCAAACAATTTTTGTACAGTTACTATAGAAGCAACATATTTAGCTTTAGTAGTAGATTGAGCTATGAAATTTTGTTTCCTTCTAGTACATGTAACTAGTCTCTTTCCCAAGAAATCTACTCCTCTACTATTACTTTTTGTATCATCAGTATTTCCAGTCCAATCAGCATCAATATAGGCTCTCAACTCAAATTTTCCATTTTTCTTGTAGCATAGACCATAGTCTTCTATTCCTTTCAGATATCTCATAATTATTTTAACAACCATCAAATGATTCTCCTTAGAATTAGCAGAGAATCTTGCAACTATCCCATAGATAATGCAATGTCGAGTCTTCTATGCACTACATTTTGCAATTTTCCAATCATAGAATCGTACAATGTTTGATTCACATCAGTTGAATCATCATTCTTTGACATCTTGTGTCCTATCAGCATAGGTGTGATAACTGGTTTGGAGTCTTCCAATATAATTTTTTAAATATTTCTTTCATATAGTTAGACTAAGTGATGTATATACCATATTGCATCTGATATACTTGCAAATCAACAAAGGACTTGATCTCTCCAAACATAGACATCTCAAATTATTTCTTCTTTTCATTTGCAAATGCCTTACATAACCCATCTTGACCTCCAAATATGATATCATCAACAAAAAATTCAAATAGTAAAATATCTTTGCCTTTTTTGTCAAGTAAAAATTGTTGTTATCATCAATCCTTTCAAATCCAATCTTCACAAGATAATTTTGAAGCCTTTCATACCATGGTCTTGGGATTTCTTTAAACCATAGAAAGCTTTGTGTTGTCTACATACCATTTTCTTGTTGTTAGCATCAACAAATCCTTCTAGTTGTTCTAGGTAAACATCTTCTTCTAATATATCATTCAAAAATGTTGGCTTCACATCCATTTGACAAACTTTGAAACCTTTGTATGCAGAGTAAGCAAGTAGAGTTCTTACTCCTTTCAATCTTGCAACAGGAGCAAATGTTTATCCATACTCAATCCCTTCTTCTTGTGCATACCCCTTACAAACTAATCTTTCTTTATTCCTTGTGACTTCACCATTCTCATCTTACTTGTTTTTGTACACACGCTTGGTTCCTATCACATTCTTGTCCTCTAGTCTAGGAACTAGAGTCCATGTCTTGTTCTTTTCAATCTGTTCAATCTCTTCTTTCATGGATTTACTCTAGTCCCCATTTTCTAAGGCATCTTTCTGTGTTTTAGGTTCATGGATGCCTAGAAAACATGTATCACTTCTTAGTCTATTCCTTTTCATTGGTCTAGTAGCTTTATCTCCAATAATTTATGTGGTAGGGTGATGTCTTTTGACATACTTTCACAATCTTGGTTCTACTCTATTTTCCTCATTAGGTCTATCAACTTCTGAATCACTATGTACTTCTCTATTAGGTAAATCAACATTTCTTTCATGGACACTAATCTTAGAATTAGAATGTGCCTCAGCTTCTATCTATAACTCGATTCTTGATTGTAGCTTGGTTCTTAACTGCAACTGAACATTAATTGTATGTGATTCAATAGTCACTGAAACTTTTTGTAAGCTCAAAGATAGTAAGCCTACCTACCAAACCTTCTAGAGTCAGATTAGAACCTTGTATACATCTCAATTCTTGTATGGCAGAAAATCTAATAGAATATATGGGTAGCATATTTCTTAGTAATTTTCTCAATAACATATCATCATCAATAATACGAGTAGCTCCTCTTATAGCATTAACAACATCTTTTATTCTAGAGCAATATTGAGTAACATTCTCACCTTCTTGCATTCTCATATTATTGAACTTACCTCTAAAAATTTTAGATTTGGCTCTCAAAATATTTTCATCTCCTCCATAAATGGTGTGAAGAGAATCCCACGTCTTCTTTGTAGAATCACAACCCTTGATATAATCAAACTTGGCATAACTTAGGGCAGAGGCAATCTCCAACATTGCCTGATTGTTTTTTCTCTTCTTTTTCAGATCATCAAAAGTTAGGGCTCTAGTAGGATTGACATACTCAATGGAGATGGTAGATTGTGCATGGTCTCTAAGACCTCCTAGGTGAAGCTTCATCAAAATTTTCCATGGAGGGAAGTTATCCTTGTTAAGCTTGGTACCTCTCTTTTTGACATCTTAATCTTTTCATTCTAGTACCTTCAAACTAGTCCTCTTAAGCAAATGGATTTGATACCAATTATTGGAATTCTTTAGAATAACTAAAAGGGGAGGGGGTGTGAATCAGTTATCCAAGGTTGAGATGTACAATTTAAAAAATTTCAGAGCTTAGTGAATCCATATCCATAAACCTTACTATGCATGCATCCATTAGATCATTCAACACTTAAACTTTGTAGGTTACTTTCCTAGGTCAAAACAACTTTGCAAAAATGTAATCATGAAACATAATAGATTCAATAACATATTTGACACATGGATTTTACATGGGAACCCAATTTGGGAAAAGCCACCAGTAACATACTACTAATTCTCACTCTTATAAAGTCATGCCCTATAAAAGGCCAACCCTGTTAAAGGTTTAGATACACACTATTAAATGTGACCCAGTTAAAGGATTTCAATCACCCTATTAGGAGTGAGCTTTGTTAGAGGATTTTAGACCATTCACTTGGAATGTCACTCAGTTAAAGGATTTACAAATGACTATAGGTCAACCATAATCCAAAGGATTTACCCTATATAGATAAAATGATTAGAAAGAAATAGTAAGGCTTGATCTGATAAAAAATTACAACTCACTTGCATATTATAGATCTTTGTTTTAGTCCTCAATTCTTCTTGGATTTCACACACTTTAGCTCTGATAGCTTTTTCACCCTTCAAGCATTCATACTCTTAAGCCTTCTTTCTTTGCTTACCAATAGCAGTCTCTTATGTTCATCCAATAGATGAAGCAAAACCATAGACTCCTTGTCTTCTTTAGGTTCTCATACATGGAAACCTTTTCTTCTGACTAGCTCTCTCTATAAATAGAGATTTAAGATCTTTTGTCATTTAACCTCGATCACCCATTTTAGGGTTAGGTAGGATTAGGTAGGATAAAATGAATCTATCCACTTTTCCATTTGGTTCATCTAGAAACTTCTTCATCAATCTTCTTTGAATTTTACTCAAAATGGTTTGCCTTGAATTCTATGCAACTAGCTCATCATAGTTATCTTCCACATGCTTCACACACTTCAAGAAAATTAAATATTTAGCTTAGATTTGTCAAATCTATGATTTAAAATGAATATTGGCACTTGACATCAATATGTTATCACTCGTCTTCCATACCATCCTATGACTTGACTTTAACTAGTTAACTCGGCAAGCACTAAAGTGTACTAGTGCTTAGAATCAACTGAACTTTACTCAGCTTACACTATTTCACTCGACATACACTAAATCTTGACTTTGGCTACCTCCAATTAATTTTTTTCTTTCCTTGCACTGACTTTTATCAGCACCTATTGTCCATTCGATCAGCTTGGCAGACACAATTCTTCTTACTTGCTCTTCTTGAGTTAATCAATGTATCTAACCTTTGCAGTCTTAAGTAGATAAACTATATCTATATCATCACTATCTTAACTGATCTTTGTACTCCTTTTTTAAACCATAGCTCAACCTTTCCTCTAGGTGCTCTTGTTATCCAATTTGATCAGATCATCTTCATCAATCAAACAAATGATAGAACTTAGATCAACAAAGTAGTTGTCTTACCAACAAGTAGCAGGTTTGACATTAGTGACAAAACAATGATTGTTACATTATAGTTTTTTCACTTCAAAATAATCTCATATCAATAGAATGGTTCAAAATTTGCATAGTAGTGCACCAATTCATTGAGGAACACTATGAGACTTGAGTCATAATTCATTGATAAGCCTCGCGAGCTTTGAGTTACAAACCTCAGAAGATCAGTGCCCAGCATTTTACAAGGAAAATATTACTTTTCTCTCTATACATATGTCTAAAAATTGTATTTATAGCTCTATTTCACATATTTTTTTATTAATTAAATAGTATATTATGAAATATTGAGTACCTAAAGGATTAGAAGTGGTCTTCAACCTTTCACAGTTATTGGGGAAAGAGAAAGAGATACCTTTAAGTATAACCTTCAAGAGGATCCGAATTAGATTAACACAACCCAAAATTGATGAAGGGGTGCCAATACTAGATACCTAATTATTTTGAATGCATACTAGAGGATCTCTCTATATCAGTTTTCTTTCCCCTTAATTTTAACTATATTAATTCATTGACTTTAATTGGTCTAATGGAAGTAGATTGATTAAACTAAACGAAAGCATATAAGATAACCCAACACATGAAGATATCTTATTCAATATGCCAAAGTAAGTGCTATGAAATGATAAAGAGGAACAAAAAACACACATTGAGGGATAGTAGAGGATGTCAATTCAGATATTTTGTATTAAAAAATCTTAAATTCTAGAAGAAACTAGAACCAAGCAAGATCTAGAATCAAGAAGCTGAATATGCAAACCCTAAAAATTTTGAAACCCAAGTTTAAGGACAACTTCCAAGCCATAGGTTGACTTGGGAGGTTAAGATGGAGTTGGGTGAGGTCAATTTTTCCATCGACCTAGTCTTCACAATTTTTTTAAAATACAAAGCTCCAACAAAAACCAAAAACCCAGATATGTAATGCTAAAAGTATCAATCCAAAAGTCTATGAATCTACTTGGGTACACACAAGGAAAATGGGCATTTTTGTGGGGAGGGGCTTACCCTGATTAATCTCATTTTTATTAATTAACCTATAAATGAGAAGCAAGTAAAAGTAAGACAAATATAAATATTCACCTTACTTTGCAAACCTCTATGAAAGGTTTTGAATTAACTATCCGCAAAGATGTATGAATGATTCTATGTAAACATGTGTAGGGTGTCTTCAGAAATAAAATAGATCTAAAAGTGGAAAATCATATAACCTTGAATGTAAGTATGAATTAATTCTTTAATGTATGAATGTTTGAATGCTCATCCAATATTGATGAATGTGGATCTCCTTCCTTGATGACCCATTCCACCATCTCTAAAGAAGAAAGAACATAGATCTATAGAACAAAATGCATGATTAATGATATTGGATGAGGGCCTTCAATGAATTTTTGCTTGCTTGGATTGAATTTATTGAGTGTACATTAAGGTCTTTCTTTTAAATGATTGATTGAGTGCATACTTCCTCATAAAAGTGTGTATTTATTACATTAATAATGGACTACATGGATATAGTTATCAAGTGAATCAATGACTAAATAAAGTGAGACGACCCACTTTTATACTGATTTTTGGCATCAAAATTTAAATGGTAGACTATGCTAGGGAATAAACAAGAAGGAAAACTTTAAATGGGTTAAAGATCATGAGGAAAAATATCTTAGTTAAGGTGGACCTCAAACTCAATCTAGGAGATTTCATGCATCAAGATACCCTTGAGGATCTTAGGGGTAGACAAGAGATGGTAAATATTTGACAAAATTTTGAGGAAAATGTGATAACTCGAGTATACATGAATCCATGTTATAGGAGACTATCAAAATGGAGCCTAAGAAGTCCATAGAGATTACAAATTAATAGGTGCTAACTTTTAATATGGTACAATAACTATAAAATATCATTGCATCCTCCTAGTTCTTAGATCTCCTTGAAACTAGTGAATTATCTTCTTTGTAATGTTAGAGAACATAAGCCTAAGCTTCCTAGTTTTCCCATATAATTTAGTCAAGACGATTTTCTTTATTAATTCACAAATATATGATATATTTTATTCTATATAGAAAATGTTTCTTCTAATTAGATACTAATATGATACAATAATATCTATACTCTATAATTAATAGCTTATGTTTTGAACCCTTTTTTATAAAATTAATTATAAAAATGATAACTATACTTTAAAAAATAATCATATAAAAATTCAGTTAATTTAAATATAACACATTCTAAAATATAAAATAAAGTAAAAATAAAAATAAAAATTTACGTAGTGCATATAACCAGGCCTAGAATTTTATGGCTATACTGGTTGTTTTTCCACTTTTGAACATGTTGGTAAATAGATTTGTCTTCAAAACAAAATCCCAAAATAACCCTTATTCACCAAAAAAATGAAGACACAATAAACCACTGATAGTTGGGTTGTTTTGCCATTGTATTGTGCAAATACCCTCTAAAATTTATAGGGTATAGCTCCCCAATTTTAATATACAAAGAATGAAATTTAAGGAATGCTTTTAACCTGAAAGCGAAGGCTACCCACACTATTCTTTGATAGGGGGAAAATTGTTATAACTGAAATAGAAAGAAAAGATCCAGCATACATCAATGGAAGCATACAATCTTCTCACCCATATATGCACTCAAAAAGAAATAGAAAAATTAAACAAACAGGAACAACCCCTGCAATAAATGAATACAGTAGTAGAATTCTATCCCATTGTTTAGTACCGATTCACAACTAAATCAAGAGTGAGAACAATCTAAAACACACAATCTTAAAAATGATAGAATCCTCATTCAACTCAAAAAAAATACTATTTCTGAATACCATGGACAATCAAATCATTTGCAGAAACTAAAGAAGAAAACTAAAATGAACAGTTCTGAATAAAACAATAAACTGCCCCCTTTACATAGTCTGAATTTTTTTTTCCCAAATATGCAGCCCACAGACTAAAAGATAGTAGAATCTTTAGGACTCTCCACAGGCAGAAAATCGAAGCACATTGTCTACTCTTATCCAACAAAAAAAAAAAAAAAACCCATCTTGTCTTTCATTCACATATTTATCTTCTCCTTTTGAATGATTCCTTTTCGGTTTGAGTAACTAACTCATCATTTTCTTTAAATATTATCCTTTTACCACATAGGGCTTAATGTTTCATCAACATTAAAGTTACCTTTCAATGACAAACTAATAGTCTTTGGACAAGTGGTGAAACTGACTGACAGGTGTCTCCTTGAGAAAGAACCATGGCCTACACATATTATCCATAACATGTTTATCCTCCTGATCTTTATGCGAGTACTATGAAAAGCCACTTAGCCATATGGAAATTGACTACCTTGTTCATGTCATCATTTCTACTTATAGATCATTTGATAATTATGTATGCTTGTTTATGGATCTTCTTATGACATACTGGAAGCATACTATCATCAACGGCATCGGAAGTTCTGGGTATTGTGAAGAGGCTTTCAATAGGTTAATAGTTGAAGATACAACTTTCTTTATCATGGAATCTTTGATCACTAAACCTTATTTCTCTTTCTTTGAGACTAAAATGGAAAATCTATAGTCACCGGGCAATACACCAGAAAGGTCTCCCCAAACTGCTTTTGTGGTTCTTCAATCTATCGATACCAATAGAATCTATTACATTTCCTCTTTAAAGCTCCACTGGGAAGAGCAGTCAGTTATGAGCCCACATAAACCATCGGGTTTAACATTCAATGTTACACATTATTCTGAACAGAGACTGATTACACTACAAATTTCATTTCTTAGATGAATGAATATCGAGAGCATCTTGTAAGATATGTTACACGTATCCCATGTTCCTCTCATCATGATCAATATTCACCCATTGCCTTCATTATATGACTTTCGGGCTGTCCTCCAGGAAATGGGCATGTCGCACACACCCTCTGTGCATATATATGGGAGTAGAAGATCCTTGTGTACAGAGCTTTCATCATTATCTAGTTGGTGTGACATATCTCTTTGAATGTGGCAATCTCTACCTCTGCTACTCACACGATGTCTTATAAGTTCTTGAATGGAGATAAGGGTGCGACTTCGATTGCTTGAATACTTACGTCCTTTTTACATATGTTGATCAGGTTCCTTGGTTATTCCTCCACACAACATGTCGATGTCCTATAGAGTCAAGGGAGTCTCCAATCTGCGTACATCAATGGGAGCGGCGCTCAGTGAAGATCGGAATGGTAACGACCTGCCAGTGATCCTCCATTCTTCATGACATGGTTCCTGTGCTTAGTTCGGATGTGAGCATCTTTAGTGAAACTGCCTGCGCATATGGGTGTTGATTGATTTGGGTTGATGTTTCTTGTCTTCTAACCTTTGACCTCGATGAATACCATTCGAAAATCCTCGGCCTTGTACTCTACCAATGGCTCCGATGCAATTTCATGTTTGGAATGCCACTCATGGTACACCTCAAGCATAATGTCAAACAATTTTGTGTGCACCCGATACTTCGATTTCATCAGAGGAAACCCAATTTTTCATTTGGGTAGTACATGTTCAAAGGTCGGTTGTTGTCTATGACCAGCATCCTGTCAATACTTGCTATTACACATGTAACTAAATTCATTCAATGGCCTTTAAAGTATCCACACGTCTCCTTTGATGACTGAGCCACTTGATTAAGGTTCTGAATGCTTAATTTGAGCATTGATGCATTATCTCATATTTGGATTGGATAATGTTTTGTAGAGCTTATGAATTCTTCATGGAAGTTGTACCCGATTATGTCTTTTGGATTATACCAATATCATGACTTTGTGATGCTCCCAGTGTCTGATATCATCTCACAATATATCCTGCGGTGATTACCTTTTACAGATATGACATCTAATTCAAATTTGGAATCTTAGCATTACTAACATTGATTGGAAAGCAATTCTGGTCTTTGATGACCTGGTTCTTCTTCAACTAGTCAAGGCGTCTAAACTTGAATTTTGATTTGCATCAAAGGACTCATTTTAACTGATTGGGTCTTATTGGACTAAGGTGAACTGAGGAACACTCTATCATATTGTCTTAAACCATTCAATCTGAATACGAGAACCTTATTAACTTGACTGCCCCAATTATATTAAAGTCAACCACTAAACTTTGAAGTTTGGAGTGAGAGTTGTCACTTGTCTTAGCAACTGAAACATGTAACATGGAAAATGCCTTGAATCTGAGCCATGGGTCCTTATCCAATTTGAATTGTGAATCTAAACATGAACATAAATCTTGAAACTGCACTTCTGCACTTTCGAATTATTACACGCATTTGTGCACAATCTGGAAATATTCCTTTGAACACACTTGTCATGTTACATCAAACCAAAGAGCCCATTTGAAATGTAGATTTAGCTTTTGTACCTATTTTAACCATTTGAACCTTTGAACTTTTGAACTTTTGAATCAGTTCAAATGGTACAAAGTTCACAAAGGAAAGCCTTGAACTTATGTGCTTGAGAATTTCGGTTCACTGTCATGAAACTTCATTTGGAACTTGCTTTACACAACATTTTCAACATGGACTAGATGAGATTTCAAGGGAACCAAGGAAAAGATCATCAAGAGGATGAGATTTTCAAGTTTAAAATAGGGGTTCAGAACGCCAACTAACAAAACTATACATGATAGGTTAAATATTTGTGGGACTATATTGATTGACATGTTAATTTTTTTTTAAAACATCAACTGACACTTAAGTTTATAAATAAACCATCAAATATCATAATAAATAATATTTTTACAATATACTATATAATTTTTTTTACCAATTTGAAATATTAGTATGCAAAATAACCTTAGAAACTTTCTTAAGATGCAAATATTGTTTATTTTTAATTACTTTATAGAATTTTAGATAAATTTTTAGAACGTATGAATTTAGAAACTTTAAGATATGAGATTTTGTAAATATTACTAATTTATACTCATATTATATTATTTTTGACAATAAGTATTTATCTCAAAATGTAAAATGAAAGGCATTAATATGACCAAACCACCATAAAAAAAAGATGACAAGCAGGGGTGACTGTTTTATTCTTGACTTTTCTGTGATATAATTTTCTTTTTAATAAATAATAATGGAGTGATTTTTTTATTTAATGAAACTACACAACATAAAAAGCACAATGAAAATAAAAGTGTTTATGACTATTTAACATCCAAACTTTTCTAGCTTGAGATTAATTAGCTGATAGGCTTTTAATGTGGTCCAATGCCCTCATACTTTTTGCTTGAAAAATTTGTCTCATGTCATGAAACTACTTTAAAAGCCTCAAAACAACATTTAGAAAGTTGTATAACCATTTTGTGGTGTTAGAAAATCTATTCACTTTAAGAAAATTATGTCCGACATTATAGATTTTTATTTTATTTGGAAAAACTCTTCTTCTTCTTTTTTATTAAATAAAATAATCATTACTAATTATATTTTTTATTTATCAATTTGCAAATTGAAAAAACAATCACATTGTATAAAATAATAGCATAATGGATAAAATCAATTGTATAAAACTTTAAAAAAAATGTTCTTTATGTAAAAAGATATGTAAATTTTCTTTGTAAATTATACTATAAGAAGTTTATGTCTTCATTAATTTAATTTTTTTTTAACATAAAAAGAAAAGAATAAATAATTAATTGAAATAATTATTACAATTTTTTTATTAACTAAACCAATTATATTTTCTAGTGAATAAAATAGAAAAAATTATAAACACAATGATTATGTCTTCACATTTAAAGAAAACATTGTATAATAGTATCTTCAAAAATTTAAATAGTAGATTTAAGATTACTTTTTATATTAAGAGTTAAATAAATACTTTATCAAAAAAAAATCTCCAAAAAACAACTATCATCTATCTAAATTTAATTTAAACAAACTTAATACACTAAAGTTAATATTACTTTTAATATTAAGAATTAAATAAATGCTTTCTCTATTTATTTTTTCTTATAGATAAACAACTATCATCTATTTAATTACTTTAAACAAACTTAGTATACAAAAGTTAAGATTAATTTTTTTTAAAAAAATTCAATAAATATTTTTTTCAATAGTTTTATTATCATAAAAAATAAATACCATGTACTCAATTAATTAAAAAACCTCCATAAAAATTTCATTGATAGAAAATGTTTGTTGTTTTTTTTACTATATATTTTTTATTAATCATTTTAAAAATTAAAACTAAAAAAAATATTCAATAAAATAATAGACACCAAATAAAATTAATTGTATAAAACTTATTTTGTTGGAATAAAAAAGATATGCATTAATCAAAGAAATTATTAAAATTACAAAACATTATGATTGCAAAAAAAATCTCATTCTAATTAAAATAATATCTTTGAATTTGAATAAAATAGAAAAAAATCTAAATGCAATGATAATATCTTCACATTTAAAAAATAAATTATAATAACATTTGAAAAAATTTATATAATAAATTTAAGATTAGTTTTTATATAAAGATTTAAATAAATAATTTTCCAATATTTTATTTTGAAAAAAAAATAGCCATCCTCTATTTAATTAATTTAAATAAACTTAAATTCAAGATTGTCTTTAAATTAAAAAATTCCTTTTTTTTTCCTTAATATACAATTTTTTCCTTTGTTTGTCAAGAAATAAAATAATCAATATAAAGTATTATTTTTAATGAATAAACATATTAATATTAAAATAAATAATATTAAGATATCTAAATCTCTTGAATATTAAATAAAATAGATTTGTATGAAATAAAAGAATTTTTTATTAATCAAAAAATTATATTTTTGATTTTAACTTTGGTAATAAAACTATAAAAAAAATTCTCTATTTTTTAAATAATTAAAATAATGAATGTACATTATCTATTTTGTTAAAGAGAGATATCAAAAATAGAATAAATAATACAAGACTTTTAAATCTCTAAAGTTATAATTTTTTTATAAAAAAAATTCATCTATTTTTATAGTATTTTAAATTTTCTTAAAAACTATGCATAAATCATGTCTTATGTTGAACTTATGCATATAAATATAGGGTTAGAGTATTTCAAAGAACTACAAATTTGGGAAGACTCACATATTGAAAGATATCTGACATATTCGTATGAATGAAGTTCAAATTGAATTTTCAATTGTCAGTATTTTGATAGTTGTGTATTTTGTATAGTGTTAAGTATTAATTGTCCATTCAATATACTAATTACTATCTTTCTTCTCTTTTCTATTATAGAGAAGGTTTGCATTTATTGTTTCAAAGTAGAGGAGGTACAGACACAAAGAGGTGTGTCTTTGTCATCCAGTCTTTTGACCAAATGTTTATTTTGTTATTATGTTATTTCAATGATATCCTCTATGTGTTATGGAGTATTTACATGTTTATTATCCAATGCTCTCAAATTTCTCTTTGTTCAACTCTTACTTTGTGTAATTATTTTGATATTATATTATTTCCAATTAAGTCCTTCAATATTTTTTGTTGGAATGAAAATAGTATTTGAGATCCCTTAATTGGTACACTTACACTAGGCAAACCCTATTTCTAGGGTATAATCTATGTTTGTTACTTTATCCACTATCTTTTACATTTAGGTAATGACAAAAAATCAACTACCTTGGCCAATTATAGACATTTCAAGTAATGAATTTGATAAGGATGTCCCAACAATGTCTGAAATGTCAACATCTGTGAATCAGAGGGGAAATGACAAAAACAATTTATTATGAATTTGATAAATAGTCTTCTAGCAACTTGTGCTATGAAATGTGATAATGTCATTCAAATAAGTGAGAATTCAAATGATGTTCAACATTGTAGATATTAGTTTTCCAAAATCCATTAGAAATCTTTGATGTATTTTCTTGGCAAATTGTGTGACAATTTTTGCATCACCATTGTTTATCACACTCTATGATCCATCATTAGGATGAAAGAGCTAAAGGAGAAAATGATGGATCACAGAGTGTGATCCAAAACGTTGATGCAAAAATCATCACACAATCTGCCAAAAAATACAACAAAGATGTTCAACATGTTAAAATCACTACTATAGGAGAAGAATTTAACCAATTCCACATTACATGTGAGAAATTGGATGTATTTTATGATCTCTTGCAAGAGTTAGCTTATGACAAGTATTATAACATGGGTATTGCATAAAAACTTAAATCTGCACTTTGCAAGCTCTTCCTATGAATCTAAGGCCATCAAAGTATGCATCAATAGTTTAGTATTTTTTAATGAAGTTTTTAGTTTTTTGGATGTTACAAATAAGGTAACTTTCAGAAAAGTCTAATTTCTTTTGAGTACTTCCCCTTTCTACTTTACTTAATATTCCTTTACTATACTCCAATTTATGACTTTTCCTTGTACAGTGTTCCAATGTACCTTGAAAACTTGATAGATGGCTTCATTGCAAAGAATATATGTATGCTTCTACTGATAATATACACCTATAGATTTATAAAACTTAGAATAACCACATTCAATTATTGCTCAAAATCTTTTCCAATATTCAATTTGAAATCTTTCAAAAATCTTTTTCATTATTCAACAACTATGTTTTAATTGTTGAAAATTATTGAAACCATAAGAAAATAAAGAAATTTTATTTGAAATTTTAAATGATTCAAATAATAATCATATCGAGGAGTTCTTAACTTATCTAATAGTTGTACTTGCAATGTGTTTAAATAATTTAAATGCAATCACCATTTTTTCATTATGATTAGTAAAGAAATGGATTTTTGTCCCTTCTTCCCATTGTTCAATACATGTTTGGAATCTAGAAAATAGTCTTAATTTCACAAAATGATTTCTTCAATTTTGCATTGTTCTCCTGAGTATGTGGGAATGATTTGGTTTTGCAGACTACTAAGGGTTCCCATACTATTTTTCAAATCTTGCTAAGAAATTTTGTCAAACAACTCTTAATTTCTCAAAACTGAGAAAAGAAACCCTTGAAGGATTCAATGGTGGTGTCCAAAAAAAGGTTCCTAATGAAAAGATTTTGAAGTGTTAGGTTAGCATATATGATGTCTTGAACTTTCTCTGCAATGTCCCTATGCTTTTTAGAGGAATCTATATAGAAGTTTCTCATGTGCAAAGCCCTCCATTAGTTGGCAAGTAATTTTGGCACCAATCTCTGCCTCTTCTCCCAGCCCATTCTTGTTGCCTTTCATTTTTCACTTCTTTGAATACATGCTCATTTATGCTCCCTACTCTCTGCTATAATCAAATTTTTTCAAACCCTCTTTAACTTCCCTCTTCAAAAAAATGAGTCCTTCAAATGATGAGTGCTCAACAAATGTGAATATTAAAAATACTAGGATGAAGTTAACTCAAGTTGACAATCCTTGATTCCTTTTCCCATCGAACTAACAAACATATTATTCACTCATGTAGATCTAGCACACAATAATATTCATGATATCTCTTTTCATAAATAGAGAGCTAACCCATGATTTTATCTCAACAATCAATCTTGTTTAGAAACTGCAGCAAGATGGGGTGCTCTTGTAATATCCCCATTTTTGGACCAACACCACTAGAATGCCAAGACACTTTATGGGCAAAGGGTAGGATTTTTTGGCCTCTAATAGTATATTTATATAGTCAATGATAGAAGAATAAAGAAGGAAACCATGAAATCTTATAAATAAGATGATTTTCTAAGTTTGAGTTGATCATATATAAGGAGGTAACGGGAATTATATAGCTTAGGTATCACCATCCATCCAAAATAGCTATAAGAATAATATAGTTGGAGATGAAGGCATGAAATTTAAGGGTATGTGTAGGATCATAGTGTATCAAAAAGTGGAAATCTGAAAAACATGTAGGTCTGAAATGCCTCAAAGCATATTCCAAATCTTTTTTGCAATATTTTTGGGTATTTATTAAAAACTCGAAAACATGTTTTTTTTCATTTTTTGGTATTTTTTTAGTTTGATTTAAAAAATAAAATTTGTAAAGTTTGAGTTAAATTCATTCATATTTTTGGGTATTTGTTAAAAAAATAATTAATTAATTATGAATTTTTGACTATATTATTTTTAAATAATTATGAATGTCCGACCAAATTATGAATGTCAGACCAAAGATAATTATATTCCAGTAAAGATAATTCTTTTTTTTGTCAGACTTCCAAAAATTTCTTCATGATTCACAGGCTAGCAGGATGCTAGCTCTGATACCATTTGTAATGAACCCTTTTTGGGGGTCCTCATTTATTTACAACTTTTCATTTATTTGTATCAATTTTTCCATATTTTCTCTAATATACTAGAGCCATTCTATAGTAACAATATTAGTTACCTAAAAAGTACCTTGGCTACTTGATTGTAGCCAGGGAAAGATATTCCAAATGCTATGATAATGGAAATGCACTAATGAATTATAATGCAGCAGTGTGATGATGCAATATGCAAAAATGACTTGTAATTCTAAATGCAGTGATAATATAAGTGCACAAAATTATGTAATGGAAAATGAGATATGTATATATGACTATAATGTCAAATGCCATGGTAGAATACTATTGATAGTTTAGTTCTATCACATTTACAATAGTGATTGCTATATGTACTTGGTAGTATGAACAATATATAGTTCAATATACGTGTAAATTGGCTATCTCTGAATTAGCAATATAAAATACGCACCTTATCATGTGAGCTATCTCTGATATGCAATGTGATGCATGGTGTTATTTATAAAATGTTTATTTGGTAGGAGAATGCCATCCCTGATTCTTATATTATGGATTATGCAATATTCTATATTTGAGCCAACTCTAATATATCAAACGTGTTCCATGTTCTTTGTTTGGTCTTTTCTCTGATTTGAAATTATAATAGTTGCACTTCAATGTAAGTTTCTCTAGGAACTATCTATGCTCTGCTCCAGTAGAATCTACAAAGGGAGCTTGGTTTATATTTATAGTCCCATTGAGGCCAAGATCATGAATGGTCATGACTATTCATAGTATATCTCCTTATTAGTCATGATGGTTCATGGTGAGTTGACTAATAGACCTGATCCTAATTGGGTGTGATTATGCATTAATTAAGACCTTTGATCTTGAAGTATGATATAGTATATAATCAATCCATTTCAATATATTGAGGATGTAAACAATTTGATTGTCTTGATGAATAGATCATATACTCTATCGTAGGGATAATTTGAGCATACATATTTAGTAAACTTAACTTGTATGGGGTTTGATTAGGTGGAAGATTCTTCCAAGAACAATGGTTTTGGTTTGGCACATGTATTTGACATGATACTGAGTCTGACCAATGCTACATATATGAACACTTTCGATATCATTAGAATTATTATATTATCAATTTGACTAACGGTAATGGTATATTAACATTACTGATTGATTTATATTGATAAGAGTTATTCGTGAGTATGATACAATCAATTATTGATTCATTAGTTATTGTTACTTCTAACAATAACAATAATAATTGTATATTGAATAGTTATATATTAATTAATCATAGGTATTAAATTGATTAATGATGTTAATTAATATTATTTTACTCGCTAAACAATTAGTTATATAATTATATTTGAAGTGAACTTTTATACAATGTTAATTATTATTAAATTAATTAATTATTATTATTAAATTAATTAATTATTATTATTAAATTAATTAATTATTATTATTAAATAATTAAATTAATATATTATTAGTTAATTATTATTTGTGAACCATCTCATATAGAATTTAAATTTATTCATGTCACTTATGAAGGTACAATTATTTACAAATATGTCTTATTATTTACATACTTTAAATATGATTAGCATCAATTATTAATATAATATTTACTATATTAATTTGTAATATATTTTTATTCTACAATAATTAGGGCTCATGACAAAAATAAAAGAATAAATTGTCAACAATTAGAAACAAATGAAAGTGCATTACAATGCATGGAATGTTCATAGAGTAGATCAAATTGAGGTAGAGGTTGATGATGATGCCTCACCTAATGAAGAAATGAATGAATGGGAGCTACTATCTCAAATGGGACTTCCCAGTAGTGTTGACTTAAAAGATCTTAATGCTAGGTCGACATGATTTTGACAACAATCATGATTGAGATAACCACAATGATTCATTACCTTTCCATGCAACTGTACAATCTAACTTGCAAGACTAGAAAATATCATGTACACAAATAGGAATAGATGTGCACAATCAAAATAAAACTTTATCATTAGAAAAAAAATAAGACTTCCTATCATTACAAATTTTTTAGTGTCAAAAACTTTCAACCAACCACTATATATGTTCATGCAAGGAACAACATGAACTAAGAAATCCTATCTCATTAAGTTCATAAGGAACACACTACAAAATCAAGGACAAAATGAACTAAACACACTACTTGTTCTTGTACCAATAGGAATAGGTTCATTTAATATACAAGTCTCAACAATACATGCAACCCTAAATATTCCAATCAGAGACATGAAACATGTCCAAGAACAACAATTAACAACTCTGCAAGAAGAGATGAAAAATAAAATTTTATATTTTCTCCGCTATGAGATAAGCTTCATAAAAAGCACATAAAAAAATGAACAAGAAGATTTTAACCTATCCATATAGTTATTCCCAAAAAATAAACCTTGTAATAATTGATGCGGGAGCATCCAGAGGCATAAGGGCAATCCTGTGTCACCCAAAAAAATATATACTTAGACTTAGTTTCTATTTCATGTGTTTTCATTTTTGGATACCCATTTGGGTCAAATAAAGGTTCCAACTCTCACAGTTCCACTATCAGTGTTCGTGTAAATCTCGAAAAAATAGGAGTATGTAATTGAGCCATCATTTTGGTGAACTAGGAGGTGTAAATTGGCTAGATGAATGTAATTATAATTTAGAGCATTCCATAAAAAGAATCAGGTCAAAAGGCCCCACGATTTGAGAGTTATTGCAGTTTTTCGAGTTGTGGAGACCTCTTAAGAATGCTTCAAAGCCAGGTTAGGGGCATTAAATGACCTCGAAAAGGGCCAAAAAATGGGGGACAAGCTAAGCTTGTCCATAGGGCTATAGAGTGCTTCGAGAGTTTTCTGAAAATGTAAACGGTTCATCAATCAAAGCTACGGTTCAAAAGTTATGTCGCCCAAAAGTTCAGTTATCATTTTTGGATTCTTCTAAATTTGCATCGACTTCTAACATAGCTTCTGGAACCTTCTATTTGGTTGGTGGATGCCTACTAGCACTTTCTAGAATGTACTCCTAGTCCTTAACCCTCCGGGGTCTATTTAAGGAGATTTTTGGCATTGTAAAAGGCAGTTCAGAGTAGAGTTTGAGAGGAGGTACTGATAGGAGAAATTATCTCCACATTTATGCTATTGTAAGCCCTTAGGGCATGTTTTGAAGCTTATTTTCTCTGTACTGAATGTACTAGCTTATTTTTTTAGTCAATACAATTTCTCTTCTTCTGTTGTGTCCATTCTGTTATTGGGTTGTGTCCCCATCAAGTGGTATCAAAGTTGGTTTTCCTGAGTGTGTAGACAGAGTGCCGATTGTGAGGCAGTTTGCACCAAGACTATGTGGTTGTGGGTTTGAGTTAAGAAGATGCCTCCATGAAGAGAGCATGGCAGAAGGGCCAGAGCTATTAATCCTGAGGAGGTTAGAGCCCTCCAAAGGTAGGTACAAGCACTGCAGGAGGAGCTCCGTAGAGGAGCAACTGTGGCCGTAGGTGATGAAAGTGAAGATGACAATGAAGAAGATGAAATTGGACCAGAAGGGGAATTGTATGAGGAAGTTCTGAATCATGCAGAGGAAAGGCTTTTTAGGGCTATTATTAAGTTTGGGAAAAGACCTACAATTGAAGTGGATGTATTTTCAAGAAATTTGAAACCAGATGAGTTGATCGATTGGATCAATGAACTGGAAGAATACTTTGAGTATGAGGATATCAAGGACCCAGATAGGGTTAAGTTTTCAAAGGCCAAACTGAAAGGCCATGCCAAAATCTAGTGGCAAGAGGTCCAATTGGAAAGAAACAGAAGAGGAAAGGAGAAGATCAAGAGATGGGATCGCATGGTGGACAAATTGAAGAAGCAGTTCATTCCTGTGGACTATGAGCTTGATTTGTTTAAGAAGATGCATGGGTTAAAGCAAGTAGGAAGATCAGTCCAAGAATATACAGAGGAATTTTACTGACTCTTAATTAAAGCGGGGCATGCAGAAGAAAATAAGGAGAAGGTTGCTCGTTATATCAGTGGGTTGCGACCTAGCATCCAGGAGGAATTAAGTCTGGTAAGAATGACCAGCATTGAAGAGGCATACCAGTTTGCCCTACGAGTTGAAGAGAAGCTAAATAAAAGGTTTGAAGGAAGACAAAGACGGTGCGATCAAGGAGGAAGGGGAAGCGATAGATCATCTGGAGGCCACAATGAAACTCAAAAGAAAAATGAAAATGTGGGTACTAGCAGGAACCAGAGGAATGAGGGTTTCAACCGCTCCCATGATCAAGACTTTGGAAATCAAAGAGGAAGAGGTAGAGGACATGGAAAAGGAAGAGGAAGCTTCCGTGGTACCTGTTTCTATTGCAATGAAGAAGGTCATCATGCCTTTGAATGCCCTCAACGATAAGGAAGGATAAATAGGAGAGCTGAGGGCCAAGCTAGGGTTGCTCATGTGGATGAGGATGCACAATCATCACATTCAGAGGATGAAAAAAGAGGAGAGAACTTGGTAAATGAAAGAATCCTACTAAGTGGTGAGATTGAACCAGGACAACGGAGGAGTTTGTTCTGTACCAGATGCAAGTGTGAGGATAAATGTTGTGGCATGATCATTGATGGTGGTAGCACTGATAACTTGGTATCAGAAGAGATGGTCTCTAAGCTTAAGCTCAAGAGGGAGAAACATCCCCAGCCCTATCAGATTTCTTGGGTAAAAGATGATCATAAGGTCCTGGTAAGTGAACAATGTTTAGTGAAATTCAAAATTGGGAGTTACCATGATGAAGTTCTCTGTGATGTTATTTCGATGGATGTTTTCCATCTATTGTTGGGTAGACCATGGTAGTTTGATAGACATGCAGTACATGATGGGCATGCAAACACATACTCTCTGACAAAGAATGGAGTTTGCCACAAATTGAAGCCCATGAAAAAGGAAGGTGAAAAGATATGTAGCAGTGCTAGGATTTGTCTTGTTGATAGAAGGATGTTTTTAGATGGCATGAAACATTAGCATATGTGCTATGCTTTGATTCCTAGGAAAGATAAAGAAGGTAGTAGTGAAATACCACTTGAAGTTTCAGATTTACTAGGGGAATTTGGAGATATTATCTCTGGTAATGTTCTAGATGGATTGCCACCAGTAAGGCAAATCAGCCATCAGATAGATCTAATTCCAGAAGCTAGTTTTCCTAACAAGGCTGCTCACAGGATGACTCCTACTGAAACAGAGGAGCTAAATAGATAGGTTCAGGAGCTGTTGAGGAAGGGCTTGATTCGAGAGAGCCTGAGTCCATGTGTAGTACTTGTAGTACTCGCACCAAAGAAGGACAGAGAGTGGAGGATGTGTACAGATTCTCGAGCTATAAATAGGATAACCATCAAGTACCAGTTTCCTTTGCCAAGGATGGATGATCTTATGGACTACTTTAGTGGAGCTCAGTACTTCACAAAGATAGATCAGAAGAGTGGTTATCACCAGATATGGATTCGAGAAGGAGATGAGTGGAAAACAACCTTAAAGATCAAGGAGCGTCTTTATGAGTGGTTAGTCATGCCCTTTGGATTTACGAATGCCCCAAGCACCTTCATGCGGCTCATGAATGAGGTAGTTAAGAAGTTCTTGGAAAAATTTGTTATTGTTTATTTGGATGATATTTTAATTTTCAGCGAGACTTTGGAAGAACATTTATGCATATTCATAGTGTCCTTGAAAGGCTAAGGGGAGAGAAACTGTTAATTAATCTGAAGAAGTGTATCTTTGCAAAAAGGGAGTTAGTCTATTTGGGGTTTGTTATATCACCTGAAGGTCTCAAAATGGATCCAGAGAAGGTAAAAGCCATCTTGGAATGGCCTACTCCAAGGTCTGCTACTAAGGTAAGATCATTTCATGGTCTAGTTAGTTTTTACAAGAAGTTTATTAAGAATTTCAGTGGCATATGTGCACCCCTTACTAATACAATAAGAGGGGATAGAAAAGAGTTCAAATGGACTGCAACAGCTGTGAGAAGTTTTGAATTGTTGAAGAAGAAGGTAATAGAACAACCTGTGTTGGCACTTCCAGATTTTAGAAAGCTTTTCTAGGTGGATTGTGATGCCAGTGGTAGTGCTATTGGGGTTGTATTAAGCCAAGAAGGTAAGCCTATTGCATATTTTAGTGAAAAATTGAATGATGCAAAGAAGAAGTATTCTGTTTATGATCAAGAGTTCTATGCAATAGTTCAGGCCTTAAAGAAATGGAGGCATTATTTATTGCCAAAGGAATTTGTTTTGTATACTGATCATCAGGCATTACAGTACCTAAATAGCTAAGGTAAATTGAATCAGAGGCATATGAAGTGGGTAGACTTCTTGCAGAGCTATACATTTGTGTTGAAGCATAGAAGTGAAAAATCTAACAAGGTTGCAGATGCACTAAGTAGGAGACAATTGTTGCTTACAGTAATGCAGGTTGAAGTAGTTGGGTTTGATGAACTCAAGAATTTTTACCCCGAGGATCCTAATTTTGCTAAAGCATGGAAAGCTTGTAAAGAACCTGTTGTTGTAGATAGAACCAAGTGGTTAAACTATTTGATTTAGGATGGCATGTTGTTCAAGGGTAGTCAATTGTGCATTCCAAGGAGTTCCATGATGAAAAATCTGATTAAGGAAAAATATAGTGGAGGGATGGCAGGACATTTTGGTCAAGATAAGACCATTTCCATTCTTAGAGAACATTATTTTTGGCCTCAAATTTCATAGGATGTGAAGAAGTTTGTATAGAGTTGCCAGGTTTGTCAAGTAGCCAAGGGGTTTAGTCACGATACTGGCCTATATCAGCCATTGCCTATTCCATCAAAGCCATGGGAGGTCATAAGTATGGATTTTGTTCTTGGATTGCCGAGGACACAAAGGGGTAATGAATCAGTATTTGTGGTGGTTGATAGGTTCTCCAAAATGGCACATTTCATTCCATGCCACAAAACTCATGATGTTGTCCATATTGTAGACTTGTTCTTCAAAGAGGTGGTGAGACTACATGGTCTCCCAAGGAGTATAGTTTCTGACAGAGATACTAAATTTGTGGGGTATTTCTAGAGGACATTGTGGAAGAAGTTGAGAATAGACCTAAAATTTGGTTCCACGCATCACCCACAGACTGATGGCCAAAAAGAAGTCTAGGCAATTTGCTAAGATGTTTAGTTGGGGATAAGCCCAAGGGATGGGATTTGATTCTACCACAGGCAGAGTTTGCTTATAATAACTCTATAAATAGGAGTACTAGAAAATCACCATTCCAAATTTTATATGGGAGTAGCCCAAGGACTACAACAGAATTGAGGAAGATAGAGCAAGGGGAGAGGACAAGTGCTGAAGTGAAAGAATTTGCTGAACATATCAAGCACACATTACCAAGATGAATCAAGAGTATAAAGCTAGGGCTGATCAAAGGAGAAGACATAAGGAATTCCAAGTAGGGGATCTAGTCATGATGAACTTACGAAAAGAAAGATTTCGAACCGGTACTTACAACAAGATGAAAATGAAGAAATTTGGCCCCTGCAAAATTTAGAAGAAACGTGACTCAGGAAATGCATATGAAGTGGAGCTGCCAGATGGTATTCACATTTCTCTCATTTTTAACATTGTAGATTTAACAGAGTATCATGATGATGGTGCAGATGAGTGTATACACTAATCTAATATGCTAAAAATGATAAAGGAGAATCGAGGCACAATAGTAAAGCAAGCTTAATACTTTCCTGGATAGGGGGGAGGATGGAGGAGAAAAAAACTATAAAAGGAATCCATGGTAGGGAGATGGATGATGGAATGATAAAGCTGATGCAACAAGATTTCAAAGAGTCCGATTGGTGGAAGATGGGTTTCAGAGATCCCTAGGACTAGGATTGTGGATCTCGAAAGATGAGGCTTGGTTGATTGATTTGATTGGTGGATCCCTAAGACTAGGATTGTGGATCCCTAAAGCCAAGCGTGAAGAGTGATTCAAAGAGATACTAATGCATAAGCTAGGGTAGGAGCGATAGATGCAGGATATGGATGGGGGATAATGAAGATGAAGGGAATCCATTGAAGCCTTTTGAGTAGGGGATACTTCAAAGAGAAGTACCACCATACTTCAAAGAAAAATGTATACACTAATCTAATGTGCTAGAAATACTAATTCAATGAAAGCATTTACACATTAAACTAACATAACATATAAGAGAGACAAAGAGAAGACAAACTCAAATGAGAATGTGAGCCATGGATAAGCTCTTTCAATGAGATTGTTCTCTTATTTTTGAGATGTGTCTATTTATGGATTGGAGATGTATGCTCAAGATGCTCAAAGTTGCTTCAATGGTGGAGATGGGTAAATGGAAAACTGGTAGCTTTGTGAGCTCTCAATTTGGCATTATAAGGGTATGGGTATGGCTTTTGGCTCTCAAAAGGGCATGGTAACTTTAGCTCAAAGATTGTTGTTGAAATTGCTTGGGAGGGGATTCAATTTATAGGCCAAGAGCTTGAGGGATGGAGGGCTAAGATGCAAGGAGAGATGAAGGCTTAAGGAGGGCTAGGATGCACTCAAAGGAGAGCACATGGATTGTTCTTGTTTAGCACCAATGGGGAGGTGACACTTGTCACAAGGAGGATGAGTGTGAGAGGATAGGGTAAAGGGTTGGTTAAAGGCATGATGAGTGGGGTTGATTATGTAAGAGAGATGTAAGAGGAATGAGTGTGGAAGAGGGAAGAGTGTGGAAGATGGATGTAAGAGTAATGAGTGGGCTTGTAAGAGTCTTTTATGTTTTGTAAGAGCACTCATGACTTGGTGGTTGGGATTCTTGAGGGGAGACTTTGGTTTGGTTTAGAAAAGTCTTAAACTTGCTTAGGGAATGTGACAACATTAGGGGGTGGATTAGGCTTGGGTTTAGGATTAGATTAGGAATGTTAAAGATGTGCAAGTGGATGGCATTAATGAGGGTGGGTGAATTAGTGGCTAAGCTTGGTTAGTATGGGTGGATGGGGTGGATTAGGCTAAATGGAGGATAAGGGATAAGTTAGGGGTTTTTAGATTTGAAGATTTTATTTATCAAATAGATTTATTTAATAAATGGGGATTTTTGGAATTAGATAGAAGAATAGGATTTAATTGATAAATAATAGGTTATTTGATTTATCAATTAGGACTATAGATAATTAATTAAATTAATCAGCTAGGGGATGGCAAAGGATTAATTAAATAGGAATTTAATTAATGATGCCTTTAGAGATAACTAAATTAGATTACCAAAGCGGTGTAATCAAATTTAGGTGTCTATAATGAGGAGCTGGTGTTAGAGTCATGTCCAATTCCTGCTTCTAAGAAGGAGGAGATAGAAGACATTCTAGATTATCGTGTGGGTAGGAGTACCAGAAATAGGTAGTATGAAGAGTATTTGGTCAAATGGAAAGGACAACCGATCGAGGACTCAACTTGGATTTTAGCAGCTGAGGTTTCCCATTTGGGATTCCCTCTACCATTCATAAAGTGACAGGGTCACTTTTCAATCTACCCTAGGTGTCTGATGTAGGAGCATCCAGAGGTATAAGGGCAATCCTGTGTCACCCAAAAAAAAAAATACTTAGACTTAGTTTCTGTTTCATTTGTTTTCATTTTTGGATACCCATTTGGGTCAAATAAAGGTTCCAACTCTCACAGTTCCACTATCAGTGTTCGTGTAAATCTTGAAAAAATAGGAGTATGTAATTGAGCCATCATTTTGGTGAACTAGGAGGTGTAAATTGGTTAGATGAATGTAATTGTAATTTAGAGCATTCCAAAAAAAGAATCAGGTCAAAAGGCCTCACAGTTTGAGAGTTATTGCAGTTTTTCGGGTTGTGGAGACCTCCTAAGAATGCTTCAAAGCCAGGTTAGGGGCATATGACCTCAAAAAGGGCCAAAAAATGGGAGACAAGAAAAGCTTTTCCATAGGGCTATAGAGCGCTTCGAGAGCTTTTCGAAAATGTAAACGGTTCGTCAATCAGAGCTACGGTTCAAAAGTTATGCCGCCTGAAAGTTTGGTTACTATTTCTAGATTCTTCTAGAGTTGCGTCGACTTCTAACGCAACTTTTGGAACCTTCTATTTGGTCGGTGGATGCCTACTAACACTTTCTAGAATGTACTCCTAGTCCTTAACCCTCCGGGGTCTATTCAAGGAGATTTCTGGCATTGTAAAAGGTAGTTCGGAGTAGAGTTTGAGAGGAGGTACTGATAGGAGAAACTATCTCCACATTTATGCTATTGTAAGCCCTTAGGGCATGTTTTTAAGATTATTTTCTTTGTACTAAATGTACTAGCTTATTTTTCAGTTAATATAATTTCCCTTCTTCTTTTGTGTCCATTCTATTATTGGGTTGTGTCCCCATCAACAATACACAACAAGAAAAGCTTATAACAACTAAATGTAAATGTTGCACTAAGCCTTGCAATAAATACAGAGATTAAATCAAGCAATAATATTAATTATGAGAAACTTCCTTGAGAAGTATTGTTAAGAAAATCACAATGTGTAATGCTAACAACAAACATATGGATCCACACTGGTCTTGTAAATGGGTCACTCAGACAGGTCAAAGATATTATCTACTACACAGGATCAAAACCATTGGAAATACTAGCATATGTGTCTATAAAATTTGACAACTACAATGGTCCCTAATGGGATGAAACAAACCCCAAAACTATACCAATACAACCCATAACATAGGGGAGTTGTAGGCAAATGCCACTATTGATGGCATTAGCTATTACTATACACAAATTGCAAGGTTTAACACTCAAGAAGGCAATGATTAATATTGGTAAAGAAGAATGGCAAGACCTTGCTTTTACTACAATCTCTCGAGTCAAAAACATACAGGGCCTTCAGATTCAAACACCATTCACTTCTGACCATTTTTCCAAAATGAAAAAGAATGCATACAATATTATAAGGAAAGAAGAAGAGGCTCATTTGTAACTGCTCTCAAAATATCAAGGAAAAGTATGACCAACAATGTCTACATTGCTCACACTAATAAAAACATGATGGGGCCTTATTTAATACCTATTTCTCACTATAATTTGACAAATACTTCATTTTATTGCATATAGATCTACTACCAAACAAGAATAATAGGGGATCATGAAGACTTACATTCCCTACCCCCCTCCCCATTAATAGGTAAATTATGTTTCCACCAACAACATTCACATTGCTCACAATAATAAAAACATAATGAGGACTTTTTAAATACCTATTAATCATTACAATTTGACAAATACTTCATTTTATTATGTACAGATCTACCAGAAAACAAGAAGAATAGGGGATGATGAAGAATTACGTTCCTCCTCCCCAATAAAAAGCTATGGCTCTTTTATATATTCTCTCTTTATTGCTTGGAAAAAATGAATTCCTAATTATACCAAATAAATTTTAAAATAGGAAATACTTCATAAAATTTACAAAAAAAGAAAAAAGAAAGAGGAGTAACCAATGAAATGATATAATGAAGAAAGAAAAAGCTTCCTTCACTAGAACTCGAAATAGAAACCTAAGGTATGCACAAGTATTTCAATAATGTTTTTACTAAGAAAATTACATGGCTGCCTTGTTTAAGAAATTATGGTTAACTAAAATAATCAACTACTACATTTTACTTTCTACAGGTTGAATCTACAAGAAAAGGAGGCAATGAAGGTTTATGTTGCCTATTGAAATAAAAAGGTGAATTTCCTATACACATTATTGTGTACTAAATGTTTAGAAAAAAAATTAGTTACTATTTTATTGTACATTGAATTTCACTACATGGAAAAATAAAAAATATGTTACACTACAAAGGGAATATGAAAAAATTTAAGAACCTTGATTGCCCACCAATGACCATCTTCTACAATGCCTATTATAAAATCTCTACCACATTCTCAAGGTAAATTCTTCATAGCCAATATGGGATAAGTCAAATGACAAGGAACCACCTTCACATCTATCAAAGAAAATTAATAGAATGCCTTCGGATAGAAACATCACACTCTTCTTGATGAGATTTCAATTTGGTAAATGCTCAATACAACATGTCTATGGAGATAAAAATTCACCTGCAAATACCCTTAGAAAAAGGGCAAGTCATGTATGCAAAATTATTTCTGCAATACTCATACTGACAAAGATCATTTCGTATTATTCTTTATTACCTAATAGTGACCACTACTAATAATATACTAACTACAAGCTCCTCCACACTAGGTTGAGACACAATATTAATTAGTCAAAATTCTCATTTCACCACTATACAAAGAAAGAAAGGGATATTTATAAAAGGTACATTGACATCTCAAGAAAAATAGGTGTATTACCCCTCTACATTAATGTCTCCTCATAGTATACAAATACATTAGTTCAAATTTGTTAGATTGATCATTAGAACAAAAAAATTTGCCAAACAACTGACAAAGGGAAGGCAATAACCCATAGTGCAAAAAGGCATTCTTTAGAAAGATGGGATTCCAAACAAAATGATACCATGTTTGCAATATTCTACTCATTCCAAATACAACACATTCAGGGTGACAGGGGTGTCATAAAAAAGGTAAACCAAGTATGTAACACTATTGTTCTATTATACATACTCACAAGCTTGCATAATTTTGGCTTCTTTATTAAATAATAATGAATACTTCTAATTGACCACTAATTTAAATCTTGAAAAAGAAAGGTATATATCGTTCAAACTTTAATGACTAGTACAAATTTTTTTTTTTTAAATTATATAATTAAATTTATTTATTTTCAATGTAGGTGAACTTGGACACAACTTGCAAAATAAGGAAACAACTCACATTGAAAGAACTAAATTCTCCCATAATGCAAGGACATAAATATATGCCTTCGTACTCAAATTGGGTAATAGATTATCTTTACAATGTCCGCAATTAATCCTCCTCCAAGTTTTGCACACCAAATAAGTGCCCTTTCTAACAGTATTGAAGACATATGATTTAGTTTGGCATTGTTAGCCTACAAACTCTTACATTAATTGAGTAGACTAATTATGTGTTACACCAAACTGAATGGGCTTCATTGATTGCATGTTCAAGGAAATACACAACAAATAGTTACAAGAGTTTATGTATCGCTAATCTACAAAATCATATTGAGTGAAAAATAAAAAGGTTATTCCTTCAAAAAATAATGGTTTCCAACTTGGAAATGACTTCAATGTTTGTATTTCTACAAAACAACTATCTAAAAAGGGAAAGATTAAAACAACTAGGTAGTGTAGGTAAGTCTATTGAGGCTATAGACGTCTGACTAGTAGTAGAGCAATGCTTTGTGGAAATTGAGACACCATCATCCTCACGCATATGGATGCCTTTATGGAAAGAAGGTACTATTTGATCTAATATTAGGAATGCCCAAATTATTAAGCTTACTATGACAATGGATTTTAGAACATGTGCTCTCCGAAGATAAATGATTAAATCACATACACATACTAGAATGAATGTCTGATTCAACTCCTCTGATGGAATGACATATGCACTCCACCTCTTGATCTATGAATTTATAGCTTGATGATGTCATTACTGCTCTTATATATTGGGCTTGTCAAATATTATGCATTGTATTTAGCACCACAATCTCCCCCTCATTTGTACAACCATATAGATTTTCATTCTCTGCCATACACTCTCAACCTTCCTTGATTTTTCATAAATATAGGTACATATTTCTTGTCATCTTTCCCCATCCTTTCAAAGATCACATTTCTCCATTCAAGCCTTGGGGTTGCACAAATAAGTAAGAAAAATGAGATTGTGTGATTCTAGAAAAGGTGGTCTTCACTAATACATTATTCATATATTGGATACAACAACCCATTGTAATACAATTTCTTATTGCACAACTATAGATATTATGTGTATTCAATTAAAATATATACAAATTATTATTCTAAGATTTTGTGTTATTATATAATCTTTTACCTAGCAATATAAATATTTGGAATTATATTTGACGATAAAAAATACTATCATGTTGAAATTGTATGCTTTTATAATTGCATTCAAGATACTATGACAAATGCATTCATATTGACTTAATGTTTACTAATCTCACATGTATACAAAACAAATATTACAAACACAAATGATACTTTATCAAATATTTGTAACTAATTCAATTACCAAATAAAAACTCGTTCTAATGATATAAGAAAGTTTCCTTCTAAGTGGTACAACATAAAATAACAAGAACATTGGTTCTAATTAATGGTAAAAAAATTCTCCAACAAAGATTTTTACCAATGAATCAATGTTTAGATTTAGATTATGCAAGATAATTATTTTAGAATAAAAATATAATGTTATTTATTTGAATCATCTAAAGACTTCTAGAGGGATTAAATCTTTGTTAAGTTAAAAATTATCAAAATGGACAAGTACAAAAGTGTTTCTCTTGCACCTTCTATAATGCAAGTGCTAGTTTTTTTTATAAGTTATAGTGTAATTAATTTTTATTTGGTACATACTAAACTATAAAATAGGATACACGTCATTTCTACATAATATTTATTTTTCTAGATTATTTATAAATCATTTATTTACACAATAGAGTGTTAGATAAAATATTTAAAAATATGAGCCGAAAAAAATTTAAAAAGTAATTCGATTTATTATAGTTTTCTTTGAAGTCAATAGTATTGTATGACCACTTTCCCTTCAAGTAATATGGCTTTTGATTATACCACACAATATGTTTGATAAATGGCACTTTACAAGTAATGTTGTTCTTGATTATACCACACAATATGTTTGATAAATGTCACTTTACAAATTAAATTTGTCTTCTTTGATGGAATACACTTTAATTTATTTGGTACAAGAAAAATGTTAGATAAGATGGATTTGAATTTTTGAACAATAATATTTTTATTTAGACTTGGCAAACCTTTCTTTGTTGATTGTAAAATTATATCAAACGTTTTAGAAAATTCACTTCAAAAAATAAAATTAATATCTCACTTCAAACTTGTCCAACCTTTTCTATTGAGGGTTTCATTCATTTATATGAGAGATGGATTCTGGTAAACCACTACTCGTGGGCCAATAGATTTAATTGAAAACCCACATAATTGAATTGTGATAGCAATATCACTATTTAATTGGTTGTAGAAAATATCTCCAACTTAAAAATCTCAATTTAAACTAGAATTTTCTTGCAACTAAATAGTATTATAAGATAGATGATGTGAAATTTATTAAGTGCAAATAAATTTAATAACTTTGTTATAACTACTCTATTAAATATAAGCAAACAATCTTAAGCAATAGCAATATACTAAATAGCGTTGTAAATATGAAAGGTAACTATTTTCCTTCTATTTCCCACATCAAAATGCAATTTATTATTATCGACATATTTATCTTTAATTGACTTTTACATCATGCAAGAATTTATTATTGAATCCAAAAACAATCGCTCAAATGTTATCATCAATTTTGCACCGTTTATCACTTAGCCACGAAATCAATGAGAAGTGATCCCCGTAAATACTTAAAATAAAAAACGATGAAAACCAAATCAATTAAGCTGGAATTGTACAACACCGTGTGCTTATTTAAGCCAAGCGGCCATTTCTATAATTTGCACGTTCTTTCTCTTTTTGTTCTTTTCGCTACTCTAGTTATGCCCTGCTCTGTGCTAGTTTTGTCTACCATGACTCCTCTTTTGTTCTTCACTTTCATGTTTTCCATCTTTCCGATCTCTGTTCTTCCTCGCTCTCTCAACAATAACTCTTATCATCCTGAAAAACAGCAGCATTTTCTGCAACAATTCAAGGCTGGCATAGTTAACAGCAATACTTCTCTGCCCGACTGGACTCCCATTCACCCACTCTGCAATTGGACCGGCATAACCTGTGATCCCTCATCTCGCTCTGTCATTGCCCTCAACTTATCATACACAAACATACACGGCACCATCTCTCCTGCCCTTGGCAATCTCTCCTCCCTTCGATCCCTTGATCTGTCCAACAATGCCCTCACTGGTGTCATTCCACACCAGCTCGGCCAGCTTCCTCGCATGCAGGCACTCTGGCTGCATCGCAATCAATTGCAAGGAGCCATCCCTCCGACTCTCTCTGCATGCCACAGTTTGTATGACATTGCGCTCTCCTATAATCTTCTGCAAGGCACCATTCCACCCGAGTTGAGTCGCCTTACAAGTTTGAAGAACCTTTACTTGCGAGGAAACAATCTCACCGGCACCATTCCCCCTTCTTTTCAAAATCTGTCCGCTTTAGTCGTACTGTATTTGGAGGAGAATGATCTGACAGGTACCATTCCCTCTGAATTAGGAGCCCTGCCTCAACTAGAGGAGCTTTCCCTCCATACGAATCGGCTGTCAGGCACCATTCCACCTCAGCTCGGCCAACTTCACCGTCTACAGATACTCTGCCTGAATGACAATCAATTGCAAGGAACCATCCCCAGCTCTTTGGGAAATCTGTCCACCTTAACTGATTTAGAATTGTCAGAAAACCATCTCCAAGGCCCCATACCTCTGGAATTGAGCATGCTCGGTCACCTGCAGGTTCTTTACCTTTGTACAAATAACTTAACAGCCACCATTCCCAGCTCTTTAGGAAATCTGTCCACCCTAACTGATTTAGAATTGTCAGAAAATAACCTCCAAGGCTCCATTCCACCGGAACTAGGCATGCTTGCTCACCTAAAGCATCTTCACCTTTCTGAAAACCTCCTATCAGGGATTATTCCCTCCTCGTTAACAAATCTCTCCAAATTGAATGAATTGATTTTATATCACAACCAGCTGACTGGACATATTCCGTGGGACATTGGTACCAAGCTACCCCATTTGACATACCTCAGTTTATGGGACAATCAGCTTAGTGGAAGCATACCAAATTCCATTGGAAATTGTTTCAGACTCGACACACTTACAGTGACCAAAAACAGGCTCACTGGAACGGTGCCAGTGGAACTTGGTAAATTGGGCCTCCTTACTGAGCTTTATCTGAGCCAAAATCAACTTGTCAGTACTAGCACAAACACAATGGACTTTCTCACCGCTCTTACAAACTGTTCCCACTTAGAGTTAATAGATGTATCAGATAATCATCTCACTGGTACATTGCCTCCATCCATCGGTAAACTGTCGCCCAATCTCTCTCGCCTGAATTTATCATACAACATGATAAGTGGAACCATACCTCAGCAAATTGCCAATCTGACAAATTTGACCTTCTTAGATCTAGGCAATAATCTTTTTAGTGGCAAAATTCCATCTGTAATTAAAAGATTCCGCATGTTAGAAAGATTGCATCTGAATGGGAACAAATTAGAAGGAAGCATTCCAGGTGAGATAGGTCCAATGGAACATCTCGGACTCTTGGATCTTAGTCAGAACCTGCTATCTGGAAGAATACCTGATTCCCTCTGTAGCCCACAACAACTAAGATATCTTTATCTTCACCATAACAACTTATCAGGAGAGATCCCTGTTACTTTAGAGGGATGTCAGAAGTTGGAGCTGATTGACTTCTCCTACAATAAACTGGCAGGAAGAATACCCCGTGGAGTCATTGCGAGTCTTCAAAATCTGCAATTTTATCTCAATCTATCATCAAATTCTCTACAAGGGCCCTTACCACTGGAGATGAGTAAAATTGTGATGGCTCAAGCTATAGACGTATCTAGAAATCGACTTACTGGGGTAATTCCAAAAACTCTTGGAGGCTGCACAGCATTAGAACTTTTAAATCTATCCCACAATGCCTTTGAAGGTCCAATACCGGATTCTTTATCCAAATTACAAAATCTCCATGAAATGGACCTGTCTACCAATTTTTTATCAGGTTCAGTACCAGTCTCTCTTGGGAGACTAAAAATGCTTGACTACATGAATGTTTCTTTCAATAATTTGTCTGGTAAAATTCCACAAGGAGGGTTGTTTCCAAACAGAACTGTTACAACATTGTTCGAGGGAAACCTTGGCCTCTGTGGCCCAAGAAACTATTCATTGCCTCCATGCCCAAAACAGAGCCAGGAAAAGCATTCACAGCTGAAAAAAATAGTCTTATCAGTTGTTGGAGTCATTGCTTTAATACTAGTCTCTTTTATTATAGGAAAGTTATGGAGGCATAAAATGTCAAGAAAACTATTGCATCCTTCAAACCCTTTTTTCCAAAGGCTCGGCTATCCAAAGTTTTCTTATCAAGATCTTGTCATTGCAACATCTGGATTTGATGAGTCAACCTTGCTTGGAGTGGGTCATTTCGGATCAGTCTACAAAGGCATTTTGAGGGATGGTAGGATAGTTGCCATCAAGGCTCTCAATTTGAATAATGAAGATTCCCGAAAGAGCTTTAACACAGAATGCAAAGTGTTGGGAAGTATCAGGCACCGCAACCTCGTTGGGATCATAAGTGCCTTTTACTACCCTGACTTGAAAGGTCTGGTTCTTCAATATGCATCAAATGGGAGCTTGGAAAAGCTTTTGCACCCTGACAGAGATGATCGGGACTTTTCTGAATTGGGATTGAGTGAGTTTTTGAGCATTGCTATAGATGTAGCGCATGGCATGGAATATTTACATCATGATTGTCCTTTGCAAATTGTTCATTGCGACTTAAAACCTAGCAATGTACTTCTGGATGCCAACATGACAGCCCTTGTGACTGATTTTGGTATATCCCGTTTAATTACCACTCCAAACTCCATAGACTCACTGGGTTCAACAACATTTGCACTAAAAGGATCTATTGGCTATATTGCTCCAGGTAATTTCTCTTAATTATGGTCACATTGGTATTAACCCTTTCCTTCATAGTTTTTAAATATATATATATATTTATATTTTTGACCAAAATGGGTTGCAGAGTATGGATTGGGCGGGGCTGTTTGTACAAAGGGCGATGTTTACAGTTATGGAATTCTGATATTAGAAATGGTTACAAGGAAGAGACCAAGCGATGATATGTTTCTAGAACACCTGAACTTGCAGAAGTGGGTGAGATCAGCTTTACCAGATAGAGTGGCAGAGATTGTTGATAGTAGGTTACTGAGGGATGTGAATGCAAACATGGAAGAGAATGGATTCCTTCTTTCATTTATAAATGTTGGTTTGCTATGCAGCAATGAATTGCCAAGAGAACGACCTTCCATGAGAGATGCAGCCAGGGCCTTGGAAAACATCAAAAAAGCTTTGACGGGAATTGCAGCTTCTTCCAAATTAGCATCAACTATATCAGACCTCCTACGCAATACCAATCCCACTGGATTTTCAGCATCAGATAGCCAAAGTTCTACATTTTAGATGTTTTGAGTTCCATCGTGTACGTTTAGGTAGTCTATGGTGACTATAAGTTTATAATCTTTTACAAGTTTGCATACTTCCATGCAAAATATCATGTACAGTGTTTCTACTTCCTAATCATGTGCATATATATGAACGTAGTAAATTAATGTTTGAATATTATCTTCTGCATGGCAGTTCATGGCAGTTCCTCTTATTATATGCAGAATTTTTAAGTATGCAATTCTGTTTTTGTCCTGAGTACTCATCATTATCCACAATCACAAAGACTAGATCAATCCAAATGCTATAAAAACCATGAAATGTTCGTATCTAGAGAGAATATATTGTGGACAAGAATTTGAAGACTGTCCATTTCCGAATTTGTTTGAATAGTTAAGAATAGCTTCAAAAGATGGTTAATTATTCATGGCGTTGCCGAAAGAATTTGTTTAATTGATTAGACCTATATTCCGATACATGTAACATAATATGAACTGCATCAAAGACCTGTTGGTACTGCAAATTGACAAATATTACCTTGATCTTGAAGATTGATGCTGTGGTTCCACGAGTCTGAGATGAACATGCAACTTCAGTTTGAAGTTTTATTTTAAATTTGGCTTTGACAGTTAAGCATCATAGTTAGCTTTTTTAAACAGCAATTCATAGAATAAAACATGTCCATGGGCAGAGTTTCAAGACTAATTTAATTGGTTTTAAATTCAGTTTTGCTTCCGCATTCTCCATCGATGAAAGAGAATGCAATCGTAGTAGTTTAGGTCTCATGAAATGATGAGCAGTCTATATACTGTTTAACTGTACTGTACCCTTCTCCATTTTAGATTTCTTGATAACAGTATTTTAAACTTCAAGATTATTCTATGCAACGTAAGCGGTTTTTTAATTTTCAGATCTGCAAATTTTTAAGAAAATTCTACCCTTCAAAAAACAGAGCACTGTTAATATTTCATATTTCAGATTTCTGCGTATGTTTCTTGACTGTTTGATTGTTGTTTATATTCTCTCTCATTGGTTGATAAGAATTGTGCATAGAGCTGCCTTCAGGTTTCACGGATATTAACCTTTTTAATTTTCTACAGTAGTATTGCAGACAAAGAGTTGTCTTGATACTCACTCTATGACTGATTTTATAGAGGATAATTTGAGATCTTCTCTAACTGTGCATGCAATGAGATCTGAATCATTTTATTTAGGGGAGAGTTCCAAGTTGAAAAAAGTTAATGGTTGTTTTTCGCGTAGCGATGATCGCCCTGTTCTGGTTATTCCTCTAGCGGCTGTAATGGAGGACATTGAATATTGGACCAAGCATGCTTTGATATGCAAATTTCTTGGAATTCAGATTTCCCTATCCGCTCTTAAGGCATGGATCCGCCGCTCATGGCAGGTGGAAGGCGATATGGAGAATATGTTGGCAGGGAATAGTTATTTTTTTGTTGTATTCTCTTGCATGTCTGATCGTGATCATGTTTTTGAAGGAGGGCCTTATTTCTACAACCATGTGGGGTTATTTGTCAAACCCTAGCATTCAAGATTTAATTTTGCTGAGGATCTCCCTTCAACAGTGCCAGTTTGGGTTCACTTGCCTCACCTTCCCCTAGAATTTTGGCATGAAGACATCCTCCGAAAAATTGCTGCTTTGTTGGGAAAGCCGATTGCGATCGCACATCAATCCCTCAATAAAAAGGTTATTTCTTATGCTAGAATTTGTGTTGAAATTAATTTGAATAACCCATTACCAGATTCTTTGAAAATTTGTCTTGGGGCTTCTTCCTGGGTGTAGTAGTTAGATTATGAATCCCTCCCTTTCTCTTGTCGGATTTTTCATGAGTATGGTCATTTATAGCATCAGTGCCCCTGTAACTTGACTTCCAAAGGAGTGGATGGTTCTACAACTAGCAATGTTGGTGGTTTGGCAGATACTACAGGGAAAGGACAATCTGAGATGGCTAATACTACCAAGGGGACGAATCCACAAGATGCTACAGGTAAGGGTAAGGCTCAAATGCAAGATAAGGATGGATTTACCCTGGCTCACCCACGAGCTAAGGGGCATGGTTAGAAGAGGCCTTTGAAAGAAAGATTATCTGATTCGGGTTTTAATCGCTTTAAGATGTTGGATAGTATGGTTCTAGAGGAGGGTATTCCTCCTCTTATCTCTTCTGATCCAATTTTCCTAGATGAGGGATTTTTTCTTAATGACGCTTGTGGGGCATCCCAAGTTGTGGTATATCAGAACTATGTGGTCCCTGTAGCTCCTATGTCAGAGGCTCTGGTGACACCTGCAGTGTTGGAGGATAATGATGTTGTTCTAGCTGACTTGGTTAAGGATGTGCTACCATCAGGTAAGGGCAAGGGATCTCCTCTCCCCTTGGGGTTGATGCATAGACCCTTTAAGTGGGTTTCTTTTACTCCCCCTCTAAGGAGTGGGCGCAAAACAGACCAAGAGAAGATTAAACTCACGGGAGATATATTGATTGAGTCTAGGTCAGTGAAACCTTTGGATGCTCATTTTCCCAATTCTACCCAATGATGATTATTCTCTCATGGAATGTTAGGGGTTTGAATAGCATCCCTAAACAAAAGGCTATTCAGAACTTGGTGGTTGACCATAGTCTTGATGTTTTTTGTATCCAAGAGACTAAGCTCTTTGTGGAGTCTATGGTCCAACATGCCTCTAGTATTTGGTCGCGTGGCCAATGCTAGTGTGTTGGGGCAATAGGTAGTGCTAGTGGTTTAGCTATATTTTGAGATCCACGAAAAATTTCTCCCCTTGGCTGGGTGTCTTCTCGCTTAGCTCTCTCTATGGTAGCTTCTTCTTTAGATTCAGGAGAGATAATCATGGTTACTAATGTGTATGTTCATGTTGATCTTATGGGAAAGGAGGAACTTTGGAGCCATATTCAATATGTTAGAAATTGTCACCCTTATCATCCTTGGGTGTTAGCAGGGGACTTCAATTCAGTTTTAAGTCTGGAGGAGAAGCAAGGTGGTTTGGCTAGGCTGGGGTCTTCTTCTGCTCTTCTTCAACAATACATATCTCTTTGGCATCTCTTTGATGTTAAGCCTTCTAATGGTCTCTATACTTGGAATAATCAAAGGATTTCAGTTGATGCTATCTCATAACGTCTGGACAGATTTCTTGTTTCTTGCTTCTGGGTTAGTAGCACCCTTACTCTCTCTTTGGAAATCCTTGATTGGAGGGGTTCTAATCATTGGCCAATCAAATTTTTTGCTATTGGGCCTTGTGTTCCAAAGCATCCTCCTTTTAAGTTCCAGTTGATGTGGCTTCGTGACTCCTCTCTTCATGATTTTGTTTTATGTTGGTGAAAAGATGGTCTCTTGCATATGGTACTACAATGTTCTCATTTTCTAAAAGGCTTCAATATGTTAAAAGGTAGCTCAGGATATGGAATAGATAATGTTTTGGGAACCTTCACTCTATGAAGAGGCTTGGTCAAGAAGATCTTGACGTCATCACAAGGGAGATTAGAGATCGAGGTTTCTCAGTGTATCTTGGAAGGGTTGAATCCCTTGCTTCTAGAGCTCTAGAAGAATGGGAACTTCGCGAGGAAACTTTTTGAAAGCAAAAGGCTAGAGTTGATTGGCTCTAGGAAGGTGATCGGAACACTGCCTTTTTCTATAAAACAGTGCAATCTCGCCGAAATCAAAGCAATATCTCTTCTTTGGTTAATTCTCAAGGTATCCAACTGAATTCCTTGTTGGCTTTGTTGCAGAAGGCTACTCAGTACTTTTCTACCCTCTTCTCTGAGGACTCTCCTCTTGCTGATAATGAAGAAAATGTTATTTTTGTCTTGTATTCCTTCCCTTATCACTCAAGAAATGAATGATTATCTCATGCGTCCAATTTCTTTGGAAGAGCTAGAGGAAGTGGTCTTTGACATGCCTAAGGGGAAGGCTCCTAGTCCTAATGGCTTTCTAGTTGAGTTCTTTCAGGAATTTTGGGACATCATTAATCATGATTTGTTGGAGGTGGTTAAGGGATCCTATTCTAGCAAGCAAATGCTTTGGGCTTTGAATTCTACATTCTTGACTCTTATTCCTAAGAGAGAGGGTGCTAATCAATTGGAGTTTTTTAGACCAATTTCCTTATGTAATGTGATTTACAGAGTTATTACTAAGTTGATTGATGAGAGAATTAAAAACTGGCTTCCCATTATTATCTTAGAAGAACAAGGTGGTTTTGTTGCTAGAAGACAAATTTTGGATGGGGTGGTTATTGCTATTGAGGCTATTCACTCTATGGCTACTTCAAGGGAGAGAGCAATGTTTATTAAGCTAGATATGGCTAAGGCCTGCAATAGAGTTAAATGGAGTTTCCTGAGGAGTATTCTTCTTTCTTTTGGATTTAGCTCTGACTAGGTGAGTTGGACTATGATTTGTGTTACTTTCACCTCTTTTTCTGTTCTTATTAATGGTCAACCTTCTCAGCTATTTGGTGCCTCTAGAGGCCTCTGCCAGGGTGACCCTCTCTCCCCATATCTATTCATCATCATGGCTGAAGGCTTGGGCATAATCATTAACTATCAGGTGTCCCAGAATTCTATTTAAGGGTGGCAGTGGGGTAATGGCTTACCTTCTCTTTCCCATCTTTAATTTGTTGATGATTCTGCTCTTGCAGGTCTTGCTAGGATCAAGGAAGCTGAAGCCTTTCGACATGCTTTGGACATTTATTTGGTAGCTTCAGGCCAGAAAGTTAATGAGCACAAATCTTCCATTTACTTTTTTAACACTCCTGATGCTATTCAGCACAGGATTGTTGGTATCCTACGATTTCAGATTGGGTCAATTCCTTTGACTTATCTTGGCATTCCTATTGCTATTTCTAGGCAGCCACGTCTCTTCTGAAAAAATTTGATTACCAAGCTTTAGGATAAGGTAAATCATTGGACTCATAGATGGCTTTCTACCACTACCCGAGCTACTCTTCTTCAATCTGTTATCCAAGCTCTTCCTACTTATAGAAGCATGGTTCAGGCTGCTCCTGTTTACTTTCTCAAGAAGTTTGATGCTCTTTCTCAGCAATTCCTTTGGAGTGGTAATTTACGTAGTACTAAATGGAGCTTGATTAGTTGGGCAACTATTTGTAGGCCTAAAAAGGAGGGTGGTCTTGGTCTTCAATCAGCTCTCTTGAGTAGTCAAGCATTGGTTGCTAAACTTTATTGGCGATGGTGCTCTAGACAACATCAACTTTGTGCTCGTATTATCACTCATAAATATTTTCATGGTGCTAATCCTTGCTTTGTTTCTGCACTTCCTCTTGAAGGTTGTGGCTCAATGGTCTAGCATACTTTGAAGATGGGTGTGGTGTTAGTCAAGAGGGGTTTGTTCTAGATATGTAAAGGAGGTTATGAGGCTTTGTTTTGGTCTGATGCTTGGGATGGATTCCCTTCCATTTGATCCATGTACCCTTATCTTCAATCTCTTTGTGACTCTTTTCATGCCACTAGATGGGATAAAGTGGCTCATTACAAGACTCCTTATCAATTGGGACCTGTTGTTGGTTACAGATGGAAGCATCTTCTGATTGGCTTCCTGGAGGCACAAACATGGATCATCAGGAGCTTTCTCAGATTCTAGCCTCTCGAGAGTGTTCCTCTTTGCTAGGTCTAGATTTTTTGGCTTGGGGAGGTACCTTGTCTGGTAAATATCATGTTTCTACTGGGTATCAAGAGATAACTAGACAATTATTTGGGGATGCTATGGTCCCTTGGTGGAAGCAAGTTTGGAATAAAGTTTCTTGGTCCAAGTGTAATTTTTTCATGTGGCTAGTGGCTCACAACCACTGTCTTACATGGGATAATCTATGTAAACGTGGATTTCAGGGCCTCTCTTATTGTGTTTTGTGTGGTAATGAGGAGGAGTTTGTCTCCCATCTATTCTTCCATTGCTCCTATTCTATTCAGCTTTGGCACCTTTGGTGGAGTGCTTGGGGTTGCTCTTGTAGGCATGCTTCCTCTTTGCCTAAGTTCTGGGCTCGCTTGGGCAGTGCTCCCTCCAAGTCTTCTCCTCTCCATGCTGCTTGGATTGCTGGCCCATCATTCATGCTTTGGCATATCTGGTTGGAGAGGAATCATCGAATATTCCAAGATGTTCAGCTTGGTGTTTTGCATCTTTGGTGGAAGATCTCACATTCTCTTCAGGAAATTATTCAAGTGAAGTGTGAGCTAGATGGGAGTATGGATCCAGTTGATCTTGCTATATGCAATTGCCTCAATTTTCATCTTCAGGATGGGGCTACAGCTCAAAGGTTTCCTTCTGCGTCCAAGCAGCTTCAGCATTAGAGGAAAGGTTAGGTAAATCAGGAGGGGCATTGGACTCCTCCTCCCTGTGGAGTTTTAAAAATTAACACTGATGGTTCTACCCAAGGGAATCCAGGCCCTACTAGTATTGGGAGAGTGGTTCATTGTAGTTCTAGTGATGTTAAATTCTTTTTCTCAGTTCATAAGGGTGATTACACTAACAATCTCATGGAAGCTCAGGCTATTTTATATGCTGTGGAACAGTGTTGCTTGTGGGGATTGTAATGTCCCCATTTTAGCAATTGACCAAGTGTGTGTGTGTTAGCCTTGTTCTACATAGTCCCGAGGGCTAACGAAGGGTTTAATGGGATCCTGGAGTGTTTTGGCCTAGTCATTTCCAGTTTGGGCCAAAACAAAGTTGATTTACTTAGTTTCAGGCATACTTACTATTTTTAGTAAGTCGGCAGGACACAGTGCAGGTCAATTTTGGTGATTGGATTCGATACTCCTCGATGAGAGCTTTCTGATGAGCTATCACTCTCATTATTCAGAGTTTGATTGCTAATACATTTTAATGCCTAAAGTTTTATTAAAGTAACGTCTAATTTAATTATAAAATATTAAAGTGTTACTTTAATATTTATTTTATGGTGATGTGTACCCAAGGGAGACATAAGGGGTATTTTAATATATGTTTTATATATTACACATCTTTTATCCCACATTGCCCATATGAGTTGAGCGGACCCTTGGAAATAGAATAAAAGGAAGCATCTGTGGCTTCATTAGGCAGGTTGAATATGAGAAGAAATTGGTGTGTGAGTTGCAGCTCCGTTCTTGGCATTTGAGGATGTCTATCCTCTCTTGTAACATTCTAGACATCATTCCCTTGGGGTTTGGCCTTTGGAATTCTTTGTTATTGGCTTCATTATCAGGCAATTTAGTTGCATTTCCGGCTGCCGGCAGATTTGGTATTTTGCTCATATCTTCTTCACTACTTGTCTGATGCTTGTGCCGCTTTGAGGGAATGGTATTACGAAGGTAGTGGACTGATTGAATGACAAAGTATTGTAGCAGCAAGTTCGAAAGCATGGGTTGGAGTATTATGTCAATACTGCTGAAGTAATTAGTGAGTTGATAAATCTGCCATGTATTTGGTTTTATGAATTCTGAAAATAACATTTTATTAGCAACAGTTCATTTCCACTTTGCATATTATTGTAGTTTATTTCTTGTTTATGTTGTATGATACCAATTCCATTCACAAAACACAACAAACAAATAAACGTTTGATTTTCGAAGTTATAAGGGGATTAAAACATTAAATGGAAAAATAAGAGGTTGCATGCAAACTATTTGACAAAATTCCTTTCAGCATATTGGTTTAGTTTTTTGGGATATCCAGGGGTGCCCATTATAGTGGTATTAGAGCTATAAGTCCTGCCATCCTATGGAGGTCTTATAGGAAATTTGGAATAGCCGGATAGAGGGAAAAAGTGTTTGATGAAATGTCAAAAGACTAAAATCAGAAATAAGTAAAAATACAGGCTAAGCATTTATGTTTGAGCATGCGACAGGGGTCTTATAATTTCTGCGATACCAGAGCAAGACAAAATAGGATTTCAGACTTGCAAAGCAAACAGTCTAGTACATCTGTGTAGGTGGACATTGAATCCAACCATACAAACATAGAGGAGATATTCTTTGATCAGGACAATAATATGGGTGATCGAGATGACAGGAATACAGGATTAGGCGGAGGCAGAAATGCTGGTCCAGATCAGGGGGAGGTACTGTTCAGACAGTTACTAGATACATTAGAGTAGGGGCAGCGTATGCAATAGGAGCAGAATAGGAGAATGGACATGATGTTGCAGCTCATGGCTAGACAGATGGGTGTCAATATTAATCCAGGTGATGCTAACAACAGAAACAATAACAACGAGGGAAACAATAACAATGGGGGAAACAATAACCATGGAGGCCAAGGCAACAACAATGATCTTGAGAATAACATTAATGGTAATAATGGACACGGCAACAATGGGAATGAGGCTGATAACTTTAGACACATTGCCCGCCCAGCACAGACTACGAGCTCGAGACCTCTTCTACCCACTTTCCCACCCAGAGATCCGGTTCAACCAGTAAACGAACTGCAGATTACCGAGTTACAGGATCAGTTCAGGACGGACTGGGAGGCTAGTGGACCAGAGTTTCAGGCGAATATTTCTCTTAGAGATTATATGGACTTGAGGATGAGACACATGCCTAAAGCAGGAGGGAGGAATCAAAACTTTGGTCTGAGGAAGAAAGTTGGAAAACTTTCTTTACCTTATTATGATGCTTCAGGGAAGATGACTGCACGAGCTTGGGTGCAGAAGGTAGATACATACTTGCAACTAAATCCTATGCCTGAGGAGGAGGCTATCAAGTATGCGGCTATGCACTTGGATGGCATTGCACATGAATGGTGGCATCATGGCATGGTGACTTTGGGGCATAATCAGATTACATCCTATGAGGAATTCACCAAAACATTGATTGAGAGATTTGACACTAAGGATCCCGAGTTACATTTCAAGGAGCTAGCACAGTTAAAATAGTCAGGTTCTATGGATGCTTACATTGCCGAGTTTCAACGCTTGTCTATACTTGTTACTGATATCTCTCCTAGGAGATTGGTGGTGTTATTTTGTGATGGTCTTGCTGATCCATTACGAGGTTGGGTAAAGGGACATGATCCGCTCACCTTAGCTGAAGCAACTAAAAAGGCACGAGATTTAGCCCCTTCGGTATACAAAGGGAAAAACCATTCAACAGATTCTTCCTACCGCAAGGACAAAGACAAAAAACTATTTCAGAAAGAGTATAGCAAACCCAAAGAAGGATCAAAAGGACTAGATAATGAAACCTTGAATGAACTTCGAAAGAAGAAGCTGTGCTTCCATTGTAGAGATCCTTGGGACTTATCTAATAAATGTTCTCTCAAGGCTAAGGCAAATCAAATGGAGTATTTTTCAGCAAAAGAGTCAGAGTCAGAAGGGGAGGATCAACACTCCGATTCAGATGAGGGTAACACTACAGAGGAGAGAAACATTCCTAAGGATGATAGATCATTGGCACGCTTGATAGGGGCCCAAAAGGCAATCACATTTAAAGTCAGGGGTACTATCCAAGGGCAGAAAGTGATATCTCTTATTGACACTGGGGCTACACATTACTTTATAGATGCACAATTGGTAGCCAGGAGAGGGTTACAGACAAAGGAGCATGATGTTTAGAGTCATGGTGGCTAATAGTGATAAATTATTATGCACTCGGAAGATATCTAATCTTCGCATCAGGTTTGGGGATGGCTATGAGTTGGAGGATGAGTTCTATGTTGTGGACATGGGAGATTATGATGTCATCCTCGGCATGACATGGATGGCTTCACTAGTTGAGTTCACACTCAACCTAGCGAAATTGGAGATGAGATTCCAGCATGAGGGCAAAACTGTGGTACTTAGAGGACATTCAGATGGAGGTTGCAGAGTAGTGTCCTTGAGGAGGATGCAGAGACTTTTTCGTCATGATGACATAGAGTGGGCGGCAGAGTGACACATTATGCCAACTTCACTAGAGCCACAAGAAAAGAGTCATCCACCAGATGTCCAGAAGATACTTGATAGACACTCTAAAGTATTTAGTGATATTCCTCATGGGGTTCCTCCTGACAGAGGGATGGAACATGTTATTGAGCTCGAGGAGGGAGCCAAACCAGTTATGATTACTCCCTATCATCATCCTAAGAAACACAAGGATGAGATAGAGAAGGCAATTAAGGATTTGATGGAGATGGGGCATATTAAGCCTAGTAAGAGCCCCTTTGCTTCAGTAGTAGTATTGGTGAAGAAGAAGGATAGGACAATGCGCATGTGCATCGATTACAGGGCACTGAATAAGAAAAAAATTAAAAACAAGTATCCCATTTCTAGGATTGATGAGTTGATTGATGAGTTGCATGGGGCATGCTTCTTCACCAAAATTGATTTGTGATCCGGATACCATCAAATCAGGATGAGAGCAAAAGACATTGAGAAAATAGCCTTCCGATGTCACTATGGCCATTTTGAGTTCATGGTTATGCCATTTGGTCTAACCAATGCACCCGCTACATTTCAGAGTTGTATGAACCAGGTATTTAGGAAGCAGCTGAGGAGATTTGTCTTGATCTTCTTTGATAACATCTTGGTCTTCAGTAAGACCTGGGAGGAGCACTTACATCATCTGGAGGAAGTGTTATCTATTCTAGAGAGAGAGTCATTGTATGCCAAGGAATCTAAATGTGAGTTTGGTATGATTGAGCTCCTTTACCTTGGGCATATCATTAGTGCAAATGGTGTTTGGGTTGATCCTGAAAAGATTAGAGCTATTATAGAGTGGCCTACTCCTATGAACCTTACACAGCTTAAGGGATTCTTTGGTTTATGTGGTTTTTATAGAAGGTTTGTTAAGGGATTCTCACAAATTGCTACACCCTTGACAGATCTTACTAGGAAGGGAGCCTTCATGCGGACAGGGGCAGCACAGATGTGTTTTGAGCATTTCAAGCAGGTAATGTCTTCATGTCCAGCTCTAGCTCTACCAAATTTCACGAAGCCTTTTGAGCTTCACTATGATGCATCAGGTGATGAGATTGGAGTAGTATTGATGCAGGACAAACATCCAATTGCATTCGAGAGTAGGAAGCTCCGGGGAGTTGAGAAAAGTTATTTTGTTTATGACCGGGAGATGTTGGCCATAATGCATGCATTGGCCAAATTTCGATCATATTTGGTAGGTGGACGTTTTGTGATCAAGACTGATCACAACAGTATTAAATACTTCATGAGCCAGCGTGACCTTAATGACCGGCAACAAAAATGGGTGACTAAATTGCAGGCTTATGACTTTGACATAGAGTTTGTCAAAGGTAAGAAAAATGTGGTGGCTGATGCCTTATCTCAGAGACCTCACTTATGTGCTCTGGCAGAGATTTCAGGAGATTGGAGAGATCAGATTATAGAAGAGTATGTGGGAGATGCTTGGGCTTCTGGATTGATTTCAGGTACCATACAGGATGATCGCTATGAGGTGATAGATGGATTGATCAGAGTTCAGGATAGGGTTTATTTGATTCCGTCATCACATTTGAGAGAGACGATACTGTAGGCATTTCATGATGCACCCACAGCTAGCTATCCGGAGGTCTTCAAGACCTATAGGCAAATCCAAGAGCGGTTTTCATGGAAAGGGCTCAAGGATGATGTTCAGAGGTATGTTAAGGAGTGTGTGGTTTGTCAACAGAATAAGGGAGAGCACACATTTCCTATGAGTTTATTATAGCCCTTGCCCATTCCTGATAGGAAATGGGAAATTATTTCGATGGACTTCATCACTGGTTTACCACGAGTACAGGGAAGGGATTGCATCTATGTGGTGGTGGACCGTTTGACGAAGTTTGCTCACTTCTTTGCTATTCCATCCACTTACACAGCAGCATAGGTAGCAGATCTTTTCTTTAGAAAGATATTCAGGTTACATGGGCTGCCCAGATTCATTTTTAGCGACCGGGATAGTAAGTTTATGAGTGTTTTTTGGCAAGAGTTGTTTAGGTTGTGTGGTACAGATCTTACACCTAGCACTAGTTATCATCCGCAAACAGATGGGCAAACCAAGATTGTGAATAAATGGGTGGAAGGATATTTGAGGAACTATGTTACTACACAACAAAAGGCTTGGATCAAATGGTTGCATATGGGAGAGTATTGTTATAACACCACTTATCATATGTCCATCAAGATGACTCCTTTCATGGAACTCTATGGTTATGAAGCACCTAGCTTCATGGATTTAGTTCTGGGGGACAGTAGAGTGCCCAAAGCCAAAAACTTATTGCAAGATAGTTAGGACATCCTAAAAGTGCTCAAAGAGAATATACAACAGGCCCAGAATCAACAAAAATTGTATGTTGATCAGCACCAAATAGAGCGTATCTTCGAGGTAGGGGATATGGTTTACTTGAGGCTACAACCATATAGATAGTCATCGCTCAAGAAGAGCAGAGCTGAAAAGTTGAAACCTAAATTATATGGTCCCTACAGGGTGATTCGCAAAGTGGGCAAAGTCACCTATGAGCTTGAGCTTCCAGAGGGCAATCGAGTGCACAATGTGTTTCATGTGTCTAGGCTTAAGAAAGCCATTGGTCAGAGTGTAGTGCCTTCTACAAATTTACCCCCTTTGGATGAGGAGGGGAAGCTTGTGTTAGTACCCGAGGCAATTCTGGACACCAGAGAGAGGAAGCTTAGAAACAGGATAGTGAAGGAGTATTTGGTCAGATGGAAAGACCTACCGGAGGAAGATTCTACATGGGAGAGTGAGCAGGTTATTCAACAGGGTGGACTGAGATTTCTTGAGGACAAGAAATTTCAAGGGGGGCGGACTATAATGTCCCCATTTTAGCAGTTGACCAAGTGTGTGAGCGTTAGCCTTGTTCTACATGGTCCCGAGGGCTAACGAAGGGTTTAATGGGATCCTGGAGTGTTTTGGCCTAGTCATTTCCAGTTTGGGCCAAAACAAAGTTGATTTACTTAGTTTCAGGCATACTTACTATTTTTAGTAAGTCGGCAGGACACAGTGCAGGTCAATTTTGGTGATTGGATTTGATACTCCTTGGTGAGAACTTTCCGATGACCTATCACTCGCATTATTCAGAGTCCGATTGCTAATACATTTTAATGCCTAAAGTTTTATTAAAGTAACGTCTAATTTAATTATAAAATATTAAAGTGTTACTTTAATATTTATTTTATGGTGATGTGTACCCAAGGGAGACATAAGGGATATTTTAATATATGTTTTATATATTACACATCTTTTATCCCACATTGCCCATATGAGTTGAGCGGACCCTTGGAAATAGAATAAAAGGAAGCATTTGTGGCTTCATTAGGCAGGTTGAATATGAGAAGAAATTGGTGTGTGAGTTGCAGCTCCGTTCTTGGCATTTGAGGATGTCTATCCTCTCTTGTAACATTCTAGACGTCATTCCCTTGGGGTTTGGCCTTTGGAATTCTTTGTTATTGGCTTCATTATTAGGCAGTTTAGTTGCATTTCCGGCTACTGGAAGATTTGGTATTTTGCTCATATCTTCTTCACTACTTGTCTGATGCTTGTGCCGCTTTGAGGGAATGGTATTACGAAGGTAGTGGACTGATTGAAGGACAAAGTATTGTAGCAACAAGTTCGAAAGCATGGGCTGGAGTATTATGTCAATACTGCTGAAGTAATTAGTGAGTTGATAAATCTGCCATGTATTTGGTTTTATGAATTCTGAAAATAACATTTTATTAGCAGGAGTTCATTTCCACTTTGCATATTATTGTAGTTTCTTTCTTTTTTATGTTGTATGATACCAATTCCATGCACAAAACACAAAAAATAAATAAACGTTTGATTTTCGGAGTTCTAAGGGGATTAAAACATTAAATGGAAAAATAAGAGGTTGCATGCAAACTGTTTGACAAAATTCCTTTCAACATATTGGTTTAGTTTTTTGGGATATCAAGGGGTGCCCATTATAGGGATGGAGTAAGATTATCTGTGAGTCTGATTCCCAAGTGGTGGTGAACTTGCTTTCCTCGCAAGAGCTTGAGAATGTTAGTTGGCAGCTAGCCACTATTGTTAATCAGATTATTCTCTTCTCTACCTCTTTTTAGTTCATTAGGTTCACTTATATTCCTCGTGAATGGAACAGAGTTGCTGATTGTTTAGCCAAATGGGCTTCTAGTCATGATTCGGGTTGGAATATTATGGATAGGGGGCAACTTTCCTTTTAGATGGTGCAAGAATTTGATGATCTTGCTACTCAGGATCGAGCTCCTTGTTGAGCTCTCCTTGTTGTATTCCTTTTTGTCTTAATAAATTTTTACCCCTCTTTTTCCTAATTTATACTTATCAGAAGGTAGGGTGTTTTGGAGATGTTGGAGATTCGTTCAAATGGCTAATTATTAAAAATATGAGATATAAGTATTTGGAGATATTATTTTTAATATATGTTATTAATTTTATAAAATATCTTGATAGACAACTTTGAAAACAAAGAATGGTAATTCAGTCACACGATAAAAGTCAATAACTAGCAGTTAATTCTTTATAGACTATTAAAATGACATAACTTTGTATGCATTTTTGTAAAGGCACAAATATTAGTTTGAAACATTATACAAGCTCTTTTTATTAATTTTCTTTCTTTTTAAGTCTTTTAATGCATTTGTCAGAAATGTTAATCTCTAGTACATAGATTTCAGAGATGTTAACCATAAGAACTTTCTATTTCAGCAATTTTAGAGATATTACCAGAACTAGAGATTCATCTCTATCTCTAAGGGCATTCTCTCATATAGGAGTCTCTAAATAGATATGTAACAATCGAATCATGTGGTAAATTGATTGTGTAGCTTTCCAAATGTATGTTTCAGTGGGGGGTTCTTATAGAAAAAGGTTTACCACTATGTAATATTTTAGAATTAAGATAAAGATTACAATTTTATATTGAAAAATATATGGAAACTTATCTCTTAGAATCAATATCTATGAGATAAATTAAGAATTATTCATATATTTTATATTGAAAAATATATGTAAATAAGTAATTTTATTTGTGCTCTTTTAGTTAATTTTTAGTGCAAGTTAGTGAGTATCAAACATAACATTTAAGTTATCATTCTTTGACAAAGAAGTTGTAATCCTATATTGATGTACAAAATATTTTTATTTTCAATGCTACTACATTCAGCGCATGCTATAAATAGAAAAGGTTTCTCCCTCTAATAAATATTAAACATTTATTTAAGAAGAGCTTAGCATATTAAAATTATATTAGTGGACAAAGACAATGAAAATTAACTCTCTATAAATAAACTTTTATGTTTCTCTATTATTTCTTTGCAATGCAAATATAAAGTGGTAGATTATTAGGACTAGGTGTATTATGTTCCTTTAAAATCCTTGATCATAATTTCACTTAAATACATATAGTTGGTAGGTAATGTGTATCTTCAGAATTGTCAAGTTAGAAAAATTCCCTCCTCATTAACAAATCCCTCAAAATTAAAAAAAAAGTTGGATCTTATGGAAGGAAACAACGGTGCTAGGGTTTCAATGGGAAGCAATGGAGGCTAAGGGGAGGATAGTGAAGATGATGCTAATGGGGAATGCTTGCATGTTCCTTTTGGCACCTTTGGATGTTCTGGGTAGATTGGTTTTGGCCAGATCTGTGTCGAAAGCTTGGACTATGGCTAGGCTAGGAAGATCTAGACTGTGTAGAGTTGTGATGGAGTTGGGTTGTGCTAGGTAGAGTCATGTTGAGGTTTGGACCATCTGGGGTTTTTTGCAAGTAGATTATGATGAAGATAAAGATCCAGATGGATCTTTCTAGTGTCTTTATTGTTTGGTAAGCAATATATGGAGCAACAAATTGGGGGTCATTTTCCATGTTGTCTCTACTTGCTCTAGATGCATTGGTGATCTCTATTGTAATAGATTGGGGGTTTTTCTCCCACCTTCCTCTTCCTTCCAAAAATGCATTATTGATCTTTGGTATAGCAGTTTAGGGTATTTTGCCTTGCTATCTTTCCTTTCCCAGGATTTGTTGGTGATCTCTAGTGCTACAGATTGGTGTCTATTGGTCATGTTGTCTCTTCTTTGTCTAGAGATTTCTATGTGGGGTTATCCCTACCCAAAAATTGATTGTGCGTGGGTTGTGGTGGTTTATGGAGGCCTTTAGGGGCCTTCCTTGTTTGAATTTGTGTTTCACATGATGAAGGCGTTCTCTACCTTCAATAGATGAGTCAAATCTCTCCTCCCCTATAAAACTCTTAGTCTATAGTAGAGGTGTCCTTTGGTCTTCTCCTTTCCTTTCTTGTATCCTATTGAGGTGGAAAGCCCTATTGAGGTGGGGGCAAAGCTTATGGAGGTAGTTGTTTGCTGGGAGAAAGTGGTGGTGAATGGGTTCAACAGACACTCTCCTTTTGTTTTTGGCCAGTATCCCTCTCATTTTGCAAGAGATCAGGATGGTTAGAGCATGTTTGAACAATATGTTGTGAAGATGGAATGACTCCATAGATAAATGCTTTGATGCAGAGATGGGTGTTACTTATTTCAAGGGTGGCCTAGGTCTTCCTTTATGCTTCTACATTCACAGTTCCTATTGAGGTGGAACAATCTCCTATTGAGGTGGAGGACGTATTTGGGGAATGGGAAGCAGAGGAGACTCTCATCAAGATCTTGTGTACTTGTGCTACTTTTAGTAGCTTGATTAGCAGAAGAAGGGAGAGAAACTCTTACGTTTGGGGTTGGTCTTCCTCCTCCCTAATCCTCTCATTTTTATTATGGTGATGTGGAAGTTTTTGGGGGCCCAGAAGACTTTTGACTGCATTTTCCAAAGTTGGATGTTGAGCTTTTCCTAGACCCATGGTTGGAAGATATGTTTTGTGTTTGCTAAGGCTAGAGGTATAGTTCTGTTTGGTCTTATATTTTTTATTAGGATTCTGATAGGTGTGAATGGCCTGAGTTTATCTCTTTGTTGGTATGATGATGTTTAGTTTTCCTTTCCCTTGTGATTGAGTGATTGTTGGCAGTTTTAAAGGGCACACTATGGCCCTTCATTGTTGTTTTTGGTTTAAGTTTGAAGCTATTATGGGGGCTTATCCCAAGATTTTTAGTGACAACACTGACCATGATTGGTGGGTCAGTAACTTGTGGACCTAAGTTGATTTATACAAAAGAACTAATCTTATGGCATCTTTCATTACTAGGTGTTGGTAATGTTTTGTTATTGGTGTCTAGAAGTTTGATTGTACTACAGGTCCGTACCCACTAATTGTTGTTTTTCTTAATAAAAACAAAAATCTCTCAAAATTGAATGAATTGGATTTATATCATAATGAGCTGACTAGATATATTCCACGGGACATTGGTGTTGAGCTCCACCATTTGACATACCTCAGTTGATGGGACAATTAGCTTAGTGGAAGCATACAAAATTCCATTGGAAATTGTTCTAGATTTGATGTATTTATAGTGAGCAAAAACAAGCTCACTAGAACAATGTCAATGGAGTTTGGTAAGTTGAGCCTCCTTACAAGGCTTCATTCTGAGCCAGAATCAACTTGTTAGTAGCAGCACAAACACAATGGACTTTCTCACAGTTTGTAAGAATTAATTGATAAAATTTTGAGGAAAAAGTGACAATTCGAGCATACATTCATCCATATCAGTAAGTCTTTTGAGATTTCAAAATAATAATTGTTAACATTTAAGATGGTAAATTTAAAGGATAATATATTAAAAAAAATTATGAATGAATGAGATAACATAGAATATAAAACTAATTATAACAAGATAAATATAATAAAAAAGAAAGTTGTAAATAAAATTGATTTTAACTATTTTTATTAATGTAAGATATGATAGTTTTTCTTTAGATAGACACTTGACATCATTGCTTACAATGATGCGACGCATGAAGATGGAGTGTATGGAGTCTAGGTCATTGAATTTCGTGACTGAATAGCCATTGCCTTGATGGTAGGCCACACATGACATCACACGCTTTAGTTTTTCTTTAGATAGACATTTGACATCACTGCTTACAATGATGCAATGCATGAAGATGGAGTGTATGGAGCCTAGGATACTAAATTTTGCGACTGAATAGCCATTGCCTTGATGCTAGGCCACACATGACATCACACACTAAAGCGTGTGAAGTTTGCCATCTCATAAAATGGAAGCGTTGGATGGTACATAACAAAGACAAAAATAATAAAGTGAAATTGATAAACATTGACTTTAATCCATTTGATTGACACCAAAGACAAGAAGTCCATTGTCAATTTAGATGAATTTTTTATTACCTTTAACACGGATTGACCCCGCCCCTCTAATTTTCATGGAGTCATTGTTTCGTCATGATGCATGTACTTACGTTTGCGTGAAGATTCAATTGAGTTTGGAAATATCTTCGCTGTTAAATCAAAGTATATTTCATGAATAAGATTTTGCTTAAATCATTTGACTTTCTACACTATCAAATTGTGCTCTGACCAAACATTTTAAAACTAATTTTTTGTACGTCATATTCAATGACTACACTAATAAGAGATGACAGGCCATATATTGTTAGGTTTTGAGGACGTCAACTCCTTTACCATACAGTCTGAAAGGATTAAAATGCAATGACTCAACTTATTTATACCCCATCCCCTATTAATTGATTCACACCCTGCGTCGCCTGCCCTAACTTGCTCTACCATGGCTCATCTTTTGTTGTACCCTTTCGTCATGGTTTGCATCTTTTCAATCTCCGCTATTCCCCACTCTCTGAACTTCTCTCAACAGCAACAATTGCTCTTGCAATTCAAAGCGGCTATAATTTCCACCAACAACTCCTCTTCACTGCCTGATTGGTCTCCCCTGCAACCCCTCTGTAATTGGTCTGCCATTACCTGTGATCCAACTTTTCACTCAATCCTCGCCCTCAACTTATCATACATGAACTTACACGGCACCATCTCTCCTGCCCTTGGCAATCTCTCCTACCTTCGACCCCTTGATCTGTCAACAATGCCCTCACTGGTGTCATTCCACACCAACTCGATCAGCTTCCTCGCATGCAGGTACTCTGGCTGCATCGCAATCAATTGCAAGGAGCCATCCCTTCCACTCTCTCTGCTTGCCACAGTTTGTATGACATGGCGCTCTCCTATAACCATCTGCAAGGCACCATTCCACCAGAGTTGAGTCGCCTCACAAGTTTGAAGAACCTTTACTTGGGAGGAAACAATCTCACGGGCACCATTCCCCGTTCTTTTAAAAATCTGTCCGCTTTAGTCGGACTGTATTTGGAGGAGAATGATCTGACAGGTACCATTCCCCCTGAATTAGGAGCCCTCCTTCAACTAAAGAAGCTTTCCCTTTATACGAATCAGCTGTCAGGCATCATTCCACCTCAACTCGGCCAACTTCACCGTCTCCAGAGACTCTGGCTGAATGAGAATCAATTGCAAGGAACCATTCCCAGCTCTTTGGGAAATCTGTCCACATTAACTGATTTAGAATTGTCAGAAAACCTCTTATCGGGGATTATTCCCTCCTTGTTAACAAATCTAACAAAATTGAATGAATTGATTGTATATCACAACCAGCTGACTGGACATATTCCGTCGGACATTGGTACTAAGCTCCCCAATTTGAGATACCTCGGTTTATGGGATAATCAGCTTCGTGTAAGCATACCAAATTCCACTGGAAATTGTTCCAGACTCGATATATTTACAGTGAGCAAAAACAGGCTCACTGGAACAGTGCCAATGGAGTTTGGTAAGTTGAGCCTCCTTACAAGGCTTTGGCTGGGCGAGAATCAACTTGTTAGTATGAGTAGGAACAGATTAGCCTTTCTGACAGCTTTAACAAACTGTTCTCGGTTGGATTTAATAGATTTTGCAGATAATCATCTCACTGGTATATTGCCTCCATCCATCGGTCAACTGTCCCCCATTTTCTCTCGCCTGAATTTATCATACAACATGATAAGTGGAACCATACCTCAGCAAATTGCCAATCTGACAAATTTGACCACCTTAGATCTAGGCAATAAACTTTTTAGTGGCAATATTCCATCTACAATTAAAAGATTCCGCATGTTGGAAAGATTGTATCTGAATGGGAACAAATTAGAAGGAAGCGTTCCAGGTGAGATAGGTCCAATGGAACATCTCGGACTCTTGGATGAAGGCAAAGAGAAAGACAAATACACAGAAATAACACTGATTTTATTGCCTTACTGCCTTGCCCAAATGCATTACATAAGACCTCTATTTATAGAGGATATGAGAACTCTCTATGCACAACATATTTTACACATGTTAAACTACATTAAATATAATATTACATATATTTAAAAATGTGGGTGGCTGGAACGGTAGAGTGTTTGCTATGTGATTTAATGTGGACGGTGCTGGACGGCAGAGTTGGGCTGGACGTGGGCTGGCTGTCTGCTAGTAATGACAAAAGTTACTACCGCCAACACTCCCCCTTAATTTTTGTTATTAACAAATTTTGCATCAGTAATACCCAACTTCTTTCGCAGATATTCAAAGTTATTCTTTGGTAATGGCTTAGTGAATATATCTGCCAATTGATCTTCAGATTTGCAGAACTCAAGGTAGATTTCTCCATTGTTGACCAATTCTCTGATGAAGTGGTACCTTGTATCAATATGTTTGCTCCTCTTATGAAATACATGATTTTTAAATAATGCTATTGCTGATTTATTATCACAAAGAATTGGTGTTGGTTCCTCCCGATGATGGTGAAGATCGAACAAAATTCGACGCATCCATACTGCTTGACATGCTGTGGAAGTGGCAGCTACATATTCTGCTTCAGCTGATGAGATTGTCACTATAGGTTGCTTCTTTGATGCCCATGATACAGCTCCTGATCCAAGGTGAAAGATATATCCAGAAGTGCTCTTCCTGTCATCAATGCTACCTGCAAAATCACTGTCAGTATAACCAATCAAACCAAAATTGTTAGTTTTGGAATATAGAATTCCATATCCCATTGTTCCTGCAATATATCTCAATATCCTTTTTCCAACTTGCCAATGAGAATTTTGTGGTGATTCCATGAACCTTGAGATTAAACTGACACTATACATGATGTCTGGCCTTGTAGCTGTCATATACATTAAACTTCCAACAAGTCTTTTAAACATAGTTGGATCCACATTTGAGCCCTTTTCTTCCTTGCTAAGTTTTGTTCCTGTTGCAACTGGAGTTGACACTAGATTGCAATTCATCATTTTAAATCTCTTTAAAACATCCTTTATATACTTGGATTGACAAATGAAGATACCTTTGTCACATTGAATAACTTCAATACCTAAGAAATATCTCATCAACCCCAAATCTGTCATTTCAAATTCTTTCATCATTTCTGACTTGAACATGTCTACTGATAGATTTCCAGTGAATATTAAGTCATCAATATACAAGCATACAATCAAAATCTGACCTTCCTTATTAGTCTTAACATATAATGTGAGCTCATTGTTACTTCTATTGAATTGATTACTTATCATGTATGAATCAATCCTCTTATACCAAGCCCTAGGAGCTTGTTTCAAACCATAAAGTGCCTTGTTTAGTTTATATACCTTGTTTTCATGCCCACTAACCTCATAACCAGGTGGTTGTTTAATATATACCTCTTCATCAAGAAAACCATTCAAAAAAGCTGATTTTACATCCATTTGATACACTTTTCAATCATTTTGTGCTGCTATTGCTAAAATAGTTCGAACTGTGTCAAGTCTAGCAACTGGAGCAAATGTTTCATTATAATCAACTCCATATTGTTGTGAAAAACCTTTAGCATCTATTCTTGCCTTGTGCTTAACAATTTCACCTTTTTCATCAAATTTAGTTTTGTAAACCCATTTGACTCCTATACAATCTTTTCCTTTAGGTAAATCCATTAATTCCCATGTGTTATTTCTTTCAATAGAGTCAATTTCTTCATCCATTGCCTTGATCCATTTATCTTCTTTAATTGCTTCATCAAAATACAATGGGTCACAAGAAAATAAAGCAAAATTTGAGTAAATATCTACATTCTCTTCTTCTTGATCATATATTTCTTTTAAGCTTCTTGTCTTCTTACCTTTTGTAACCTGGTGTTGAGGATTTTGAATCAGATTTATCACTTACATTTGAACTTGGAGGTGAGGCACCTTGCACAAAGTTCCTTGGTGGAGTATTGGGTGTTGATTGAGTCCCTTGTTCCTTTAATTCATCATCACTTTGTAATATTGGTGCTTCTCTTGTGACTTGTTTGTTATCATTTTCATGCCATGAATCTTCTTCTTCAAATTTAACATCCTTGCTAATGATCAATTTCTTTGAAACAGGATTATACAATCTATAAGCCTTTGATTCTTCACTATAGCTAATAAAGATGCATTTTTCACTTTTATCATCCAATTTCTTTCTCAATTCAGATGGAACTAATGAATAAGCAACACAGCCAAAAACTCTAAAATGGGATACTGTATGTTTCTTACCATTCCATGCTTCTTGTAGAATTGTGTTCTTAACACTCTTTGTAGGACTCCTGTTCAAAATGTATACAGCACATGCTACTGCTTCTGCCCAAAACTCATTGGATAGATTTTTGGCCTTCAACATACTCCTTGCCATTTCCATTATGGTTCTATTCTTCCTTTCTGCTACACCATTTTGTTGTGGTGTGTACCTTGTGGTAAACTGCTTCTTAATTCCATAAAATCTGCAAAATTCTAGAAAATCATTAGAACTGAATTCACCACCTCTATCAGATCGCAATACCTTGATGTAGTGACCACTTTGTTTTTCAACCAAATTTTTGAAATCCTTGAACTTTTCAAAAGCTTCACTTTTTTGTTTGAGAAAGTATATCCAAATCTTCCTACTAAAATCATCAATAAATGTTAGGAAATATATACTTCTTCCTAAAGATGGAGTTTGCATAGGTCCACATATATCAGTGTGAACTAATTCCAATGGTGTTCTTGCTCTATATGAACCTCCTACTGGGAAGCTTTCTCTATGTTGTTTTGCCAAAATACAACTTTCACATGAACTAGGTGGTTTCAATATTTGAGGCAATCCTTTCACCATATTCTTCTCTTTTAATAAGCTTAAAGTATCAAAATGAAGATGACCATACCTCAAATGCCATAGCCACGACTGATCTGAGTATACTGTCTTGAAACTAACTTCTTTTCCTCCTTGAATGCAATGAATCTGAAGGGGGAACATTCGATTTTGTGTCATGTTGACCCTTGCAATTAACCTACCACTAGGATTTCTATCCAAGATTGTGCAAACATCATTGTCAAAAGAAACTTTGTAACCCTTTTGTACTAGTTGACCAACACTCATGAGATTGTGTTTTAATCCAGGCACAAAATACACATCAGGAATATATCTTTTTCCTCCATTGTTTGTCAAGACATTTATAACACCTTTTCCCATTACAGAGACTTTACTATCATTTCCTAGCTTTACTTCAGATTTTACAGAATCATCCAAGCTAGCAAACAAATCTTTATTTCCAGTCATATGGTTACTACATCCACTATCTAGGAACCATATATCACTAGAGCTTTCTTGAGCAACATTACAAGTTATAAATAAACTTCCTAAATTGTTATCAGATACATCTGAGTAATTAACACCATTCTTTTTAATATCCTCTTGTTTCTTTCTACATTCACTTGCAATATGACCAAATCTCTTACAATAATGACATTGAATTCGAGATTTATCAAACCTTGATGATGGGTGTTGGAATAAACTTCTGCCACGTCCTCTATTAGAACTCTGAATGGATTGATTTGTTCTCTCTTCTTGATTTGGACTTCCACGTCCATCTATGCTTCTACCTCTTCCTCTTCCTCTGTAGTTTGATCTTCCTCTTCCTCTGCCAAAAGATACCTGCGATCTAAATGCATTCTCCAAAGAAGAATTGTTATTTCTGTTTATTCTTGATTCATGAGATAAAAGTGAGCCCATCAATTCATCAATAGATAGTATTGTCAAATCTTTAGATTCTTCAATGGCAACAACAATGGTATCAAATTTTCTAGGCAAACAATGAAGTATCTTTTCAACAACTTTTTGATCTGTCAAATCATCACCATATGATCTAATTTGATTAACCACATTCATTACTTGATTTAGAAATTGATCAACTGAGTCTGAATCTTTCATACACAAATTTTCAAAATCACGCCTTAAAGTTTGCAATTTAGCAATCTTAACTTTTAATGTCCTTTGATATGCTGTTTCTAAAATATCCCATGCAATTTTAAACTTTTTAGCAGCACAAACTTTAGGAAAAATTGATTCATCTAAAGATTGTTGAATTAGAAACAACGCTTTAGCATCCTTTTTCCTGTTATCTTGTAATTTATCTTTTTCATCTTGTGTTAATGTAGACTCATCTTGTGGTTCAATAAAACCCTTTTCAATAAGATCCCATATGCCTTGAGAACAAAATAGTGTCTTCATTTTTATAGCCCAAAATTCATAATTTTTACCAGAAAATATTGGAATTTGTGGTTGAGCTATACTACTTCCTGAAGCCATATTAATACACAGTTACAATTGCACCTTACAATTTTAAACTTTGCTTTACAAAGCAAATCCACCAAACAAGTCTAAGCCAATGACATGTAGCTTAAACAAACAACATTATAATGCTTATTTTCTCCTTTTAACAATTTTTTTTTTTAACATTAGACTTCACTCCAAGAAATCAGCTCATACCTTCTTCAAACATTAAACTGGGATCTTCTCTTCTCTCAATCTTGGCAGCCACTAGTCTCCAACTTTAGAAGCTGATAATGATCTGCAATCAAGAAAACATTAGAAGCTTCATTCACTGCTACAGCAGTTATATATATCAACAAATAATTCTTTTGCTCCTAGCCCCAGCTCTTCATGCTCTGATACCAATTTGAAGGCAAAGAGAAAGATAAATACACAGAAATAACACTGATTTTATTGCCTTACTGCCTTGTCCAAATGCATTACATAAGACCTCTATTTATAGAGGGTATGAGAACTCTCTACACACAACATATTTTACACATGTTAAACTACATTAAATATAATATTACATATATTAAAAAACGTGGATGGCTGGAACGGCAGAGTGTCTGCTATGTGATTTAATGTGGACGGTGCTGGACGGCAGAGTTGGGCTAGACGTGGGCTGGCTGTCTGCTAGTAATGACAAAAGTTACTACCGCCAACATTGGATCTTAGTCAGAACCTGCTATCTGGAAGAATACCAGATTCGCTCTGTAGCCCACAACAACCAAGATATCTTTATCTTCATCATAACAACTTATCAGGAGAGATCCCTGTTACTTTAGAGGGATGTCAGAAGTTGGAGCTACTTGATTTCTCCTACAATAAACTAGCAGGAAGAATACCCCGTGGAGTCATTGCGAGCCTTCTAAACCTTCAACGCTATCTCAATGTTCCATCGAATTCTCTACAAGGGCCCTTACCACCAGAGATGAGTAAAATTGTGATGGCTCAAGCTATAGACATATCTAGAAATCGACTTACTGGGGTAATTCCAAATACTCTTGGAGGCTGCACAGCATTAGAACTTTTAAATCTATCCCGCAATGCGTTTGAAGGTCCAATACCGGATTCACTATCCAAATTACAAAATCTCAATGAAATAGACCTGTCTGCAAATTTTTTATCAGATTCAGTACCAGTGTCTCTTGGGAGACTAAAAGTGCTCAACTACATGAATGTTTCTTTCAATAATTTGTCAGGTCAAATTCCACAAGGAGGGTTGTTTCCAAACAGAACTGTTACAACATTGTTCGAGGGAAACCTTGGCCTCTGTGGCCCAAGAAACTATTCATTGCCTCCATGCCCAAAACAGAGCCAGGAAAGGCATTCACAGCTGAAAAAAATAGTCTTATCAGTTGTTGGATTCATTGCCTTAATATTAGTCTCTTTTATTATAGGAAAGTTATGGAGGCATAAAATGTCAAGAAAACTATTGCATCCTTCAAACCGTTTTTGTCGAAGGCTCGGCTATCCAAAGTTTTCTTATCAAGATCTTGTCATTGCAACATCTGGATTTGATGAGTCAACCTTGCTTTGAGTGGGTCATTTCGGATCAGTCTACAAAGACATTTTGAGGGATGGTAGGATAGTTACCATCAAGGCTCTCAATTTGCATAATGAAGATTCCCAAAAGAGCTTTAACACAGAATGCAAAGTGTTGGGAAGGATCAGGCACCGCAACCTCGTTGGGATCATAAGTGCCTTTTACTACCCTGACTTGAAAGGTCTGGTTCAATATGCATCAAATGGGAGCTTGGAAAAGCTTTTGTACCCTGACAGAGATGATCTGGACTTTTCTCAATATTGGGATTGAGTGAGTTTTTGAGCATTGCTATAGATGTAGCACATGGCATAGAATATTTACATCATCAATGTCCTTTGCAAATTGTTCATTGTGACTTAAAACCTAGCAATGTACTTCTGGATGCCAACATGACAGCCCTTGTGACTGATTTTGGTATATCCCGTTTAATTACCACTCCAAACTCCATAGACTCACTGGGTTCAACAACATTTGTACTAAAAGGCTCTATTGGCTATATTGCTCCAGGTAATTTCTCTTAATTATGTTTACATTGGTATTAACCTTTTCCTTCACAGTTCTCTAATAATTTTGTGACCTAAATGGGTTGCAGAGTATGGATTGGGAGGGGCTGTTTCTATAAAGGGCGATGTTTACAGTTATGGAATTCTGATATTAGAAATGGTTACAAGGAAGAGACCAAGCGATGATATGTTTCTAGAACACCTGAACTTGCAAAAGTGGGTGAGATCAGCTTTACCTGATAGAGTAGCAGAGGTTGTTGATAGTAGGTTGCTGAGGGATGTGAATGCAAACATGGGAGAGAATGGATTCCTTCTTTCATTTATAAATGTTGGTTTGAATCGCCAAGAGAACGACCCTCCATGAGAGATGCAGCCAGCGCCTTCGAGAACATTAAGACAGCTTTGACAGGAAATGCAGCTTCTTCCAATTTAGCATCAACTATATCAGACCTCCTACGCAATACCAATCCCCCTGGATTTTCAGCATCAGATAGCCAAAGTTCCACATTTTAGATGTTTTGAGTTCCATCGTGTACATTTAGGTAGTCTATGGTGACTATAAGTTTATAATCTTTTACAAGTTTGCATACTTTCATGCAAAATATCATGTGCAGTGTTTCTACTTCCTAATCATGTGCATATATCTGAACGTAGTAAATTAATGTTTGAATATTATCTTCTGTATGACACTTCATGGCAGTTCCTCCTATTATATGCAGAACTTTTAAGTATGCAATTCTGTTTTTGTCCTGAGTACTCATCATTCTCCAATCACAAAGATTAGATCAATCCAAATGCTATAAAAACCATGAAATGTTCGTATCTAGAGAGAAAATATTGTGCACAACAATTTGAAGACTGTCCATTTCCGAATTTGTTTGAATGGTTAAGAATAGCTTCAAAAGATGGTTAATTATTCATGGCGTTGCCGAAAGAATTTATTTAATTGATTAGACCTATATTCAGATACATGTAACATTATATGAACTGCATCAAAGACCTGTTGGTACTGCAAATTGGCAAATATTACCTCGATCTTAAAGATTGATGCTGTGGTTCGACGAGTCTCAGATGAACATGCAACTTCAGTTTGAAATTTTATTTTAAATTTGGCTTTGACCGTTAGGCATCATAGTTAGCTTTTTTAAACAGCAATTCATAGAATAAAACATGTCCATGGGCAGAGTTTCAAGTCTAATTTAATTGGTTTTAAATTCAGTTTTGTTTCCCCATTCTCCGCATTCTCGATCGATGAAAGAGAATGCATTCGTAGTAGTTCAGGTCTCCCCTGTAAGTTTTAGTGAGTCAGGATGAAATGATGAGCAGTTTATATACTGTTGAAATTGCCGTTAGTAGAACTGTACTGTACCCTTCTCCATTGTAGATTTCTACAATATTTTAAACTTCAAGATTATTCTATGCAACGTAAGCGGGTTTTTCAATTTTCAGATTTGCAATTTTTCAAAAATTTCTATCCTCAAAAAGACAGAGCACTGTTAATATTTCATATTTCAGATTTATGTGTATGTTTCTTGACTGTTTAATTGTTGTTTATATTCTTTCTCTCATTGGTTGATAAGAATTGTGCATAGAGCTGCCTTCAGGTTTCACGGATATTAACCTTTTTAATTTTCTGCAGTAGTATTGAAGAGTTGTCTTGATACTCACTCTACGACTGATTTTATAGAGGATAATTTCAGAATACTTATCGGAAGATGGGGTGTTTTGGAGATGCTGGAGATTCGTTGAAATGGCTAATTATTAAAAATATGAGATTGAAGTATTCTGAGATATTATTTTTAATATAGTTTATTAATTTTGTAAAATATCTTGACATACGACTTTGAAAACAAAGAATGGTAAGTAAGTCACACAAGAAAAGTCAATAACTAGCAGTTAATTCTTTATAGACTATTAAAATGACATAACTTTGTATGCATTTTTGTAAAGGCACAAATATTAGTTTGAAACATTATACAGGCTCTTTTTATTAATTTGCCTTCTTTTTAAGTCTTTTAACGCATTTGCTGGCACATAGATCAGAAATGTTAACCATAAGAACTTTCTATTTCAGGAATTTTAGAGATACTACCAGAACTAGAGATTCATCTCTATCTCCAAGGGCATTCTCTCATATAAGAGTCTCTAAATAGATATGTAACAGTTGAATGATGTGGTAAATTATGTACCTTTCCAAATAAATGTGTCAGTGAGGACTTTCTTTTACAAAAAGGTTTACATCATGTAATATTTTAGAATAAAGAATTACGATTTTATATTGAAAAATACATGAAATTTATTTCTTAGAATCAATATCTATAAGATAAATTAAGAATTATTCAGATATTTTATATTGGAAAATACATTTAAATATGTAAGTTTATTAGTGCTCCTTTTAATTAATTCTTAGTGCAAGTCACTGAAGTATCAAATATAACATTTAAGTTGCTATTCTTTGACAAAGAAGTTGTAATCCTATATTGATGTACAAAATATTTTTATTTTCTATGCTACTACATTCAACACATGCTCTAAATAGAAAAGGTTCCTCCCTCTAATAAATATTAAAATTTATTTAAGAAGAGCTTAGCATTTGAAATTATATTAGTGGACAAAGACAATGAATTTTAACTCTCTACAAATAAACTTTATGTTTCTCTATTATTTCTTTGCAATGCAAATATAAAATGATAGATTATTAGAACTAGGTGCATTATGTTCCTTTAAAATCCTTGTTCATAATTTCACTTAAATGCATATAGTTGGTAGGTAATGTGAATCTCGAGAATTGTCAAGTTAGAAGAATCCCGTCCTCATTAACAAATCTCTCAAAATTGAATGAATTGGATTTATATCACAACTAGCTAACTAGAAATATTTTGCAAGACATTGGTACTAAGCTCCACCATTTGACATACCTTAGTTTATGGGATAATTAGCTTAGTGGAAGCATACAAAATTCCATTGGAAATTGTTCCCGACTTGATATATTTATAGTGAGAAAAATAGCTCATTGGAATAGTTCCAATGGAGTTTGGTAAGTTAAGCCTCCTTACAAGGCTTTATTCTGAGCTAGAATCAACTTGTTAGCAGCAACACAAACACAATGGAGTTTCTCATAGTTGGTAAGAATTAATTGATAAAATTTTGAAGAAAAGGTGACAATTCGATCATATATGCATCCATATCATTAAGTTTTTAGAGATTTCAAAATAATAATTGTTAACTTTTAAGATGGTAAAATAATAATAAAATATCCTTACATCCACTTAGATCTTAGGTTTCCTAGAGTGTAGTGAATCATCTTCCTTCTAATACAAAAGGGCATATGCCTTAAAAGGGCATATAACTTCTTTTATTACATTCTCAAATGTAGGATACATTTTATTAAATATAGAAAAAAAATTACTTTATGATTGATAAATGTCTAGCTAGAAATTAACTTTTTATGAGTTATGATGTATTCTTTTCATTTGGTACACACTACACTATAAGATACATCTCATTTTTAGATAATATTCATTTTTCTAAATTATTTAGAAATCTTTTAATTACACAATAGAATGTCATATAAAACATTTGAAATGATGGTCTTGAAAAAGAATTTGATTCTTTCAAGTCAATAGTATTGTATGACCATTTCTCTTCACATAATATGGCTATACACCATAAAAAATAACAAAAATAAATATATCTAATTGACATATCAAGAAAAGTCTTCTTTCATACTATGCCACACAATATGTTTGATATATGTCACACTATAAATTAAATTTATGTTCTTTGATGGAATAAAGTTTAATTTATTTGGTACACATCTTGTTATAAAAATATGGATTTGATTTTTTGAACAATGATATTTTTATTTAGAATTTGGGAACCTTTCTTTGTTGAGTGTGATGTCATATAATACTTTAAAGAAAAATCACATAAACACATAAAATTGATATATCAATTTAGACTTGGCAAATCTTACTTAGTTAAGTGTTTCATTCATCGTCATAAGAGATGGGTTCTTACGAACTAATACTAGAAATGAAACGTAGGTCAGTGAATTTAACTTAAAAATCATATAATTGAGTCCTTATGCTAATATCACAATTTGATTTGTAGTAGAAAATATTTTCTACTTATAAATCTCAATTTAAACTAGAATTTTTTTTGCAGCTAAATAGTATTATATGAATCTTTCTTCACTTAATATGTTGAGAATAATTAAAAATATTAAATATTAAAAAGTTATTTAATGGACATGTATAAATTTTCTTCATGGATTATGTGTTAGACTTTTATCATCAACAATCATTACTACCATGTGCTTCTACTGAGATATAATATCACTAAATAGTATTTCTTCTTATACACAATGCTACTCATTTGATGCACAACATACTATATATTTGGATAAGCATCACTAAAAAAAAATACCAAATTTAGTCTTGAAATTATTTCTGTACTTGTTCCAACATCATACAAAAGATAGAAAATATGTTTTTTTTGAAAGGATGAATTTCATTAAGCTTAACTTTTCTTCACTTGATGCAACCACAAACAATAAATTATTTAAGAAGAATAAAATCAACACTATGAGAATGGTTGATAAATGTTCATTAGAAGATTAAATTTACTTTATTTCATGTAGTAGATTTGTATCCATTTCGTATACATCTTTTCATAAATGTGATTTGTATGATTTCAAAAAAAATGATTTTATTTTTTAAAGTTATTAAAAATTCTTATAATTCAATAAAATTAAAAAAGAGTCAACTTAAATAAAAAGTATATATGAATGAAATATTTAATTGAAAAGCTACAAAATAAAATAATAGAGATTAATTTATGATTATTTGTTATAAATTTAATAATATCATTACACCACTCTATTAAATATAACCAAATAATCTTAAAAAGTATGCTAAATTGGGCTTTCAATATTAAAAGCAAGTCCCTGTAGTGGCTAGTACTTGGCTTATTAGAAGTATAGTAATATTTTTTAATAATTTATTTCATTTTCAATAGTATAATAATTAATTTTATAATAGTATTTCTCATTTCATTAAATTTATTATTACTATTAGATATATTTTCAATTTTTTAAATTATGGATAGCATAGGGTAGCCAAACTTAATTATTCTTATTTGTTGTGATATTTATTATTATTTATTATGTTGGAGTACATTTATCCTAAGACCTCTTAGATCAAAGGCTCTTTCTTATTTTCATTAGTAATTTTGATTCAAAGTATAACATCATATATGACCAAGTTTAATTGCAATAATATTTATACTTATAATGAATAAAAATATTTATTTCAATCACAAACCTAACTTAATTGAAATGTTATTTATATTTGATATAGTAATATTAATTATAATTATAACTATTATAGAATAAATATTTTTTCATTATAATATATCCTACCATGTTCTATATTTAATTTGTGTATATATTATTCAAAAAAGAAAGAAAGTAATATCAATATTAAACTATTAAAATCATTTTAAAAATAAACATGAATGTCAATTTCTATTTCTAAATGAAGTAAAATGTTTCAAAAATAAATATCATAAATCATAGAATAAGGGGCACATGCATCCATTATCCTATTTTATAGGAATCATCCAAGAAAAGCGCGTATAAGACCCAAATGTATTATCCAATGAACATAGAGAAAAATGATTTTAAGATTTAAAAAATTAAATATTGTTTATGTAGACTTTATTAAATGAAAATGTAGCTTAAACAAATAAAAAATGCTACATTGTAATTGGTTCAACTAGATATAACTAATAACTAGTTAAACAATATTGATTACAATAGTGTTTTCATACCAACAATGTATCAAGTTGTAATATTATTCTTTCAAAGTCAATTTTACATCATTTGTAAGAAAACTCTTACAAATGATTGTCATGACATGTGGAAATTTCATTTGTCACATAGCCATGCAATCAAATAGAAACACTCCAGTGAATCTACGTGCTCAAATATCCCTCAGAAAATACTCAAAATAATAAAATGAAAAATGAAAAAAAAATCAACTAAGGTGGAATTGTACAACAGCGTGTGCTTATTTAACCCAAGAAGAAATTTCTATAACTTGCATGTTCTTCCTCTTGTTTGACCATTGTTTGTTCTTTTTGCTACTTTAGTTATGCCCTCCTCTGTGCTATTTTTTGTACCATGACTCCTCTTTTGTTCTTCACTTTCATATTTTCCATCCTTCTAGTCTCTACTCTTCCTTTCCCTCTCAACAATAATTCTTATCATCGTTAGAAACTGCTACATTTTCTCTTGCAAATCAAATATGCTATTGTTAATAGCAATACTTCTCTACCCTACTGGACTCCCATTCACTTGTTGTGTAGTTGGAGTGGCATTACCCACCATCCCTCATCTCATTGCTACCATTACACGCAAACTTGGCAAGCTTCCTTGTCTTTAGAGACTGAAGACTAATTTTAGTTTTAGTTTCTTTATTCTACATTGATGAATGAGAATGCATATTATTTGTTCACTCATGAATTAGTAGTTTATTAGTTTCCACTACAAGTTTCAATGAGCCAGAATGAAATAATGAGTGTTTTATAGACTGTTAAAACTACCATTACAAGTAGTGAACTATAGCCTTCTCCATTGTAGATTTTTCATTCTATGCAATGTAGGTTGTTTTTCAATTTTCAGATCTGCAATAAAAAAATCCCTCCCCTGCTGCCCCCCCTCCACCCCACCCAACTAAAAAAAGAGCACACTCTATGCTAAAATAGAGCATTGTTAAGATTTCATGTTTCAGATTTCTTCAAATGTTTCTTGACTAGTTAATTATTGTTTTTATTTTTTCTCTCTCTACATTTGGCATGATCATTATCACTCCAATTTATACCAATGAGAATATGGGATATTGGGAGTTGCTAGAAATTCACACCAGTATGATTAATTATTAAAAATAGGAGATAGGTATTTAGAGGCATGGATTTTAATACAATTTAATAATTTTAGTAAAAATATCATCAACTTTGAAAATAAACAATGGCAATTCAATCATACAAAAATAATAAATTGCATAGTCTTGGTTAACAATTTGTCTCCTTTAATTCTTTGGTTTATACCTTCACTCTTAAAATGCCCAATAGCTAGTGGAGAACAAAGAAGTTAACAATATAATGGGTTAGTGTAGTAATCTATCAAAGACTCCTGAATTCAAAGGTACAACTCCCTTTTAGATGCAAGATTTGCAATGATTTTTTTAAAGGTTTTTCCACTAGTACATTTTGGCAAATATGTGACTACATGACTAAAAATTTTAGTCACACCACTATAATATTTAGTCAAGTGACTAAAAGTGATCAAATTCTAATACTTCTTCGTAATTTATAGTTATAGGTAACTAAATAAGTGACTTAGTTGATCATCTAGTAAAATCACAAGGTTAAGTGACTAAGTAAGTGATCGAATAGACTACTAAATAATTGTTAGTCACTAATATTTAGTTCCCTAAATAAAAACTACTAAATAATTAGTCACTAATAACTGGTCACCAAAACTATTAAATAAATACTTATAATAGAGTTAAGTGATTATTTGTTATCAAGGTTCTTAATTCTTTTCACTTTTAAGATAAATTTTGTAAGCGAATCTTTTTTTGTCTATTTGGGGCTTGTTTTTCCATTCTCATTAATGGTACCCCAGTTGATTTTTTGGTGCTATGAAAGGAGACTCGCTATCTCATTTTTTATTTATCATAATGGAAGATAGTCTTATTCAATGTATACCTTACAAATAGCAACTAAGGCCATGAAATAAATGTTGAAAAAAATAAGATATACAACTTATACATCAAACAACAAAATTTAAACATAGATTATTTATTCTTTTAAAACTCAAAATTTTAAATAAAAAATAATATAAGAGTAAAAGCACAGATCTATGTCACCATTTAGGGTACCAAAACCTATTTTGGTTAAATCTCATTTCTTTATCAAAACTCAATTTTTTTCAAAAATTGAAAATACCCTTTTATAGATCTCAGATTCAATATCGTCATTATATCAATTTTTGAATTTTTGAATCAATTATAATATGTTATAAATTCAAAATATTATAAGTTAGTATTTCAAAATTTTAGAAGATGCTCCCTCAAAAAAGGAAAAAAATAGTAAATCATATCAAAAAATTAAAAAATCATATTTATCTCTAGAGGAGAGAATCCTCTTCATGAATCTGTAATATTTTTTCAAGAGGGTATAGATTTGATAGAGAAGTTTTTATGGGAGGAAGAAACTATTGGATTCTAATAAGGTCAAGCTTGAGTACTTATGACAAAGAAAATATACATAAAAAATAATTGTTTCTTATTTTGTTCCCTAGCTATACATGTCATCTATAAGACATTTTTAGATTAGAACAAAAAAAGATGATTTTCATAGACTTGTTTGATGGGAACTGCACCCTATTTTTTTACAATAAAAAAAGGGACTTCAAAATAAAATAAAATGAATAAATTCTTAGTCAAAAAAATTATAAAATTTATAGGCATAAGATTCATCCAATTCTACACATTTCATCAGTTTACATTACCTTTAGATTCTAAACACAAATACCATTTCTTTGTCGTTAATGTTGGATTGTCGCATATTGATATCTTGTTTCTTTATAAAAGATGACACAGGTTTGTGCTTTTACTCATAATCTATATAAGAATTAAAAATAATATTAAAATACAACAACATTTAGTTAAATTTTAAGGCTAGCACACTTTCTCACATAGAATTTCAAAGTTTAAATAAGAAAATAAGATAATAAAGTGGTAATATAATGTGAAGCTAACTTAATGCAAAAATTAAAATATGTACTCTGATATTTCGCAAGAAATATATCCCCAAAAATTTCATCCATTTTTCATTAGATTGGGAAGAAGAAAATGAAACATTGCAAGCCTTCACCTTTTTTTAACTGCAATTCACTTGGTAGGAATATTGACTTTAGGGATCTAGAATTCTCAATCAAGGATATGAATGCTAGTATTAAGAAAATGGAGAAGTATATTGGTGCCACGTCTAATCTTTACCAGGAATTGGAGGCTCTCATGGATTTGGAGCATTCTGTGGTAATAATAGTGATGGTAATTTGAGTGGAAATAATGATAATTTTAATGGGAGTGTTGGCAACGTAAGCTGCCATGCACTATAGCAGAAGATCTCATGGAAAAAGAAGGGGATTAAGCACCTACGAGATGTTTCACTATAGAGCCAAAGTTATGATAAAGTTGTCAAGCTTCTTGCAAGAATGGTATGTACAATTTATGGTAGAGTTTTCTTTCTGAAACATATGGGGATTCAAATGTCTTTCATTGATAATAAATAGGGGAAAATATGAAACTTTTTCCATGCCCTAAGATGAATAGATTCCTTTAGGATCTAGAACTAGAAAGTAGTTCAATTAAATCTACCATACAAAGAATGCACCAGACTTTTTGTTGCTAAGATTACATCAAAACCTAATGCTTTTAATGTTACTTTATGATCTACATGACCCATTTTAACTAGTTTGATCCAGTGGTAAGAAAATTCAAGAGCATAGGCTTTAAAAATGAGGGTAAGAGTGAAACTACACTTCTAGGTTGTAAACAACCTAAAAGATCCCATTATTACTTCAAGTATGTTGAAATCCCTCTTCCTTAACCTCTTCCAACAAATAGCTTGGGTTATTGCCAACCTCCTCTGCTAAGTGTGGCCTCTTCTCCGCTTCCTTGTTGACTCGTGCTCACTATATTCCAACCTCCACCAATAACTCTTTCTCCTCCTCCAAATACTCTCTACTCTCCTCTACTTCATGGAATCTTGTCCATCCTAAATAGACCACCTCCACCAATGTTGTACAACATCCTCAACACTAATATGAAAATTTCCCTATTATTTTCAACCTTGTAAACAAAGGCAAATTGAACACAACATCTTCACATTTAACCTTGTTCTCTTTTTTTGCCCCAACATCCTCTTTATTCTCATCTTTATTAGCTCTATCTTTTTTACATTCCAGTATAGTCACATAATCATCCTCTTCAATCACCATTGTTACAAATTTCTCCATTGTATTAAAATAGTTTTTGATCAAGTCTCAATTTCTTCCTCAAGGAACTTTTTCTATTTGTTAGATTTCTCATCAAATACTAGACCTCTATGCATTACTGGACACTCTATTTCATCCTTATGCTCATTTGTTGTATCCAAAGTCCCCAAAGGAAATTTCTCTACTTCTTTAAATTTTCCCTTTCTTAATTCCCACCTTACCTCCTCTAGGCATCTTGTAGTTCTTATTGCAATTTCTATGCTTCCTTATGAATTCAGTCATCCATCTCTTCTTTCTCCACTTCTCCAACATAGGGATCATCAAAACTCAAGCAATCACAAACTCAGGCTTCTTCATTTTCTCCATAAATGATTTGAAGTCTCTCCAACTGTCACCATTCTAAGACTCCTTCACACCTGCACCAATCTCTCAAGACTCTCACCAGTTCACTCTTTTCATGGCTTCAATCTCTTAATCAATCAAGAATTTTCACACCTAGATCAATCCTCTTGAACCTTCCACAACCACTTCTTACCTCCACATGCAAATTGGCTTGTGGTTGGTGATTTTTTACATGATTCCACTCTTTATCCTTAAGTCTTGGTGTAGGCTAACTCATGCTTGGAAATTTTTCCTCACACTCAAGACCATTGAAAATGATACTATTTGATGCAAGACATACTCCCTCAACATATAAATTGCAAACTTAAAAAACCAAAACAAATGCAAATGCTACTTACAAATAAGTGCTCAAGTTTCTACAATGATCAAAATCACATTTGTGTCAAATTTGTAATAGCAAATTATAGT